>OY720668.1:3295000-4495000 GCA_963170745.1 Phymatocera aterrima
AGGTATACATGGATATTTACCTATATACAAGCAATATGGGTAGGTATACCATAAATATAATAAATAACACAGTAGTACTGAGAACGAATTCGTCGGTTACAACGCGATGCTGGAGGGAGGAGAGGGAATTCCGTTCCCTCGGGTGAATTAAATAATGCAAGGAACAAACAGCACTCTGCTTGGATTGTTTCGCAGTTGCAAGCAAGCTAGCAAGCAGGCGAGCAAAAGCAAGCAAGGAAGAAAGTAAGTAAGAAAAATCAAGAGGAAGGAAAAAAGGCGGCAGAACGAAGAAGGGAAAATAGTGGTTGATTAAACCGTTGTGAACCTTCACATCTCGAATTCGTTGTTGTCCATCGCCACCGCAATACAAAATTCTATTGTATATAAAAACCTACATTTTACTGTCTGTATGAAGTGTGACATGAACACATACCTACTACGGCATAGCGGGAAGCGAAAAGGAATTCTCTTCTCACTCCAACCCCCCTCCCCAAGAGAAAAATGTGTAATTTTTATGGTCACTTCTTTTCAATGTTTCATTACATTCAGGCAATTTTCAGAGAAGCACTGATATAACAAACAAGGTTGTAAATCAAATCCTGCAACTGATTCAGAAAAGGGCGAGAGAGACAGAAGTAAGACGATGGTCGTTGAAAGGTTACGTAAAGGTTTTTATTTTACATAAAAATAAGCTCTCTCTCTCTCTCTCTCTATATATATATTTGTTGTTTGTTTTTTTACGATATATAGCTCTACGTCGCGGTCGGGTCGTCGTCTCCCGCGAGCTTCTGAAAACTAATTACAAAGATTCACGATTGCACGAGTATGTATATGCGCTACGAAATACAAGAGAAAAATGTCTACTATATAGGTACACGAGTATGTATAGCTGTATACCTACGTTGGTAAATAATCAAAGTGACCAGAGTGACAAGATTAAATCAGTATGTAGATAGCTAGATATATTTTATATGTATGTATATACGTATATTACAAGTACTACATACCTACATCCAAATGACGAGGAGAGATATCTTCGAGATGTATTACATACCTACATATACCTATACATATCTATGAAAGGTATGTACTACCTGTAACGAAGAAAGTAACCGCCCCCGTCTGACGAGATTCCGATAATCTTGAAAGTTTTCGGATTTGTAATAAATCATTCGCAGGACAATCGATTGAAGAGACTGCTGTCTACCAGTTTTAATGCCGTCGATTAACGTTTACGTTTCCCCTAAAAGTTTCAGAGAACTTTCTCACTCCTCACTTTCTCTCATTTTCCATCTCCCCTCGACTCGTCTCCTCTCGAAAATGATCAGCCGAGATCTACCCTTCTACGCCTGTCTTACTTTCGTTTTTATTTTCATTTCCGTTTCTTCTCCCACACTTTTCACAAAAATTCAATATTTCGCACGGACCAATTTCCCTACTAACTAATCTATCGCAAAGCCCAATTATCTACCAAATTAAGGGGGCGCCTCGGCATAATTAATACCGATCTGAAACACGGCGATCGAAATCTGCCTGACTAACTGACTTCACTCCGGCCATAATCCCTTCTCTCTCTCTCTCTCTCTCTCTCTCTCTCTCTCTCTCTCTCTCTCTCTCTTTCTCTCTACCTTCTTCTTCGCCCCGGCCCGCTTTGAACCACAAATTCGTCACTTCGGAATGCAGCTAAGTACCTATAGGAAATGAGATGAGATGAGACAAGATGAGATGAGATGAGATGCTTGCGTACCGTACATATGTACGTATAAGAAATACAAGTAAAGTAGTAGATAAACCTAACCTAAACTATATATAACTACACCTACACCTACTTTATACCTGTGCCCGTACCTATACGGGAAGAGCAACAGGCGCCAAGTGACGATCTAACACAGTGCTACCGTAATATAGTATGTACGTGTACGTGAGCATAAATATATATACGAGTATATAGCAGCGTGATACAAATACGTGTAACGTACGTGGTATATGCTACGGCAGAGAATCGGTGGGTCTTGAAAACGTTATAACCTCTCGCTCCATACGAAGGTGAGTAGGTGGGTACATGAAAATCCCATAGCATTACATTAATACCACGGCACAAGTATAAAGTTCCAAAGGGTTGTCGCGGGGACGGCGGGTTCAGTTGGGTTGTTGAGAGACGAGGAGACGAGGAGACGAGGACGAGATGTAGCAGTGCAGCAATTTGCACTCGACGCTGTCAACGTGGACTCCGCATTAAGCTTTATTAAACTCGTATAAACTGTTTAATTTAAAGTTACACGAGAAGTATTATCACAGACGAGCTCCGGGCGCGACTTTCTTCTCTCTAAAGAAGGAGAAGGAGACCAAGAAGAAACAGAGAGAGAGAGAGAGAGAGAGAGAGAGAGAGAGAGAGAGAGAGAGAGAGAGAGAGAGAGAGAAGGGTGTGTACAGATGGAATGAAACTAAGGATCTAGATTTTCTTTCTCATGCAATAATTAATTCGTACCTAACATTCACGGGACAGACTCTCCTCTCCTTCTTGATCAACCTAAACAATAGCTGTATTCGCTGGTGCCTGAATAATTACTTAATACAAACCTGATCCTGACGGAGACAATCTTCTAAACCAACTGAAAGCAATTTGTCTTATCGTTTGTCGGCAAAAAAAAATCATACAATATAGCTCCCATAGAGATATTCTTATCCGCGAACCGGATAGACTGATTATTAATCTAGTATCCTCGTTGTCCCCCCCGCCCCGTGTGATTCGGCAGGCTAGAATCAAACGGGTACAGTTTTTCTTCACCATTTTCTTCCTATTACCGTCGTACTATCTCATGAAATCGCGCTGACGATCCGTTTCCTCAAATTTATTTTCACATCCCTATGCAATTCGACTAACCATAAAACTTGACCGGGGTCAGTACACTCGCGGCGAGATGATGTCCTACCGATTCAAGGCCACCCAGATACAACGGTTCGCATGGTTTCTAATACGTTGCCAAGAAAATGTTCGGCCATGACTCGGTCAGATATTATCTCGCCGAGGGTAGTAGAGGTATATATACGTGTGTAGGCAGCCAGGCTGGCAGGCAGGCAAGCGGCCATCATGCCGCCCAACTTCTCTCCCAGAACACCCACCAGAGCGTATTGTCGCCCATGCCAAGAGAGGCGCGATACAAAGGCATTTAGCCAACAATAGAGCTCGTTCTGCGATATAAATTAAGTCAAGTTTAGCACGGGCTCTGCATGCAGACCGACCAAATGGCGCGGTGGACCGTAAGTGCAACAGGAACGAACAGAACCATGCTGGAGTGACGTTCGAATGAATGAACTACTAACCAAAACCAACCAGCCAACCAGCCAACCAACCAACCAACCCCGAGATCCCACTGATGTCTGAATTTAACCTTAAAACTGACATTAGGTATGTAAAATTATGTGTCATAAAATACATACCAACCCTACATTCTATACGTTGGGTATAATAATATAATGACATTCCGCGTGGAGCGAAACTTTCCCGCAAAAGAGATTGGTATTCCTAAAGCCCCCCGCTGATACTGTGCATATCAAATATATATGTAGCTAGGTATTACATGCATACATGACAGAGACAGAGACAGCGAGAAGAAAATCAAAATTCATGTAATATATAATATAACTATGTATATTATAATAATACGTTATTTTATGCGGTAGGTATGTGATTTTTTTTTAGAATATTTCAGTTTAGAATGTAAAAGAACGGATTGTTGGTATATATTCAGTGTGACTATTGTGTGTGTATATAGAAGGAGAACGAGGCCGATATTGGACGTAGATTCGCGGTTGACGCGACAAAATCATGAGAAATTTATTTCTTTATCTTTTATTCTCCGTTCTTTCGTCATTTTTAGCGAAAATTTGTTGGCGAGGTAAAATCTTTATCTTCCTGTCTTTTAAATTGCGATATTCGGCAATTCCGACGGCGACCGCGACGGTAAGGGACAAAAAGAATCAGGATTTCGCTCCACCGAACAAATTTTAGCAAAAAATTCGTTTGAAAACGAATTTTTTCGTCAATTTTCTTGCGTCTCGACGTTGTGAAGCACGAGCCGGCGCGGTGCAACGGAAGCAGCGGGCAGAAGGACCAATTCTTATTCAACTACGATGGTGGAACCGCGCCCGGCGGTGAGCGCGAAGAGAGGAATAAGAAAGAGGCGCGGGAGGAGAGGAGAGGGAAGGTGAAGAGGGACGGAGAAGGGAAGAGTATAAGCGGGAAGAGAAGCTTCGCGAATCCCCAAGACTTTGCTTTTATTTTATCGACCTCCGAAACGAAATTACTTTGCATAAATTCAACCCCTTCAGAGGTAAGGAAAGTTGGCAAATTGAAATCGATTGTTGTGCTTATGAGAATTTTCGGGTGGGGGTCGATCCGGGGCAAAGAGGAAAAACTGAAGGAAAGAGAGGGAGAGAGGGAGGGAGCGAGAAGGGTGGAGAGAGAAGAGAGAAGAGGGGGCGGGAAGGGTTAACGAGAGTATTTCAATTTACAATTTTCATACAATCATTACCAACCTGTTCTCGTATTATACGTACGTCCGCGTCCTCTTTCCCCACACATGTGTATATTTCAATAACATTCTTTTGTTAGTCAAGAATCTAGATTTTGATTTGATATTGATCGGTCATCATCCGACTGAATACGAACGGAATGGATGGGATCACGGCAAATCGAATATTAGAATTTTACACCGAAGGTAAGGAGAAAGGAGAAGCTAGGAGGAAGACATCGTGGACAGGTACCTGCTATATGTATAATATAAATCGAACATAAACTGCAATCGGTGAATTGTGGACATACCATATGAATATCAACGTTGACCTACTTCGACGCTCGGTTCATAATATTTCTATAATTCTCTACGACGTACGTACGTTATGCACAAGCTCATAAATATATATTCTTCTTAATAACTTTGCCATTTTACGGGGCAACTACTTCTGCAGCAACGCTGCGCTATATATCGTAAAGAAAAAGATACCTACCGTTAGCCCCGCAACTTTCCGCGGGTTCATGTATGCGGGGTAAACGAAAAAAAACTAAGGACCTCTAATGTGCAGTGGTATTAGCTTGTTGCAACTGTAGTTACGCCATTATAACCTATAATATACAGAAACTTTGCTAAAGCGCGTATAGCTCGGTATACCAACACGCGTTCCGGCGGAAGAGAATTTCTAACAAAGAATGAGTAGGTACATACTACAAGTTATGCAGCCACCGCGTACTATCGTGATTATCCCCGCATACGTACGTACCTACGTATACATACGTATGCATACGTATACGTATACCTTAGGTAGGTACATGCGCTACGCGAGAGGTTTGATAAAGGCGCGAAACTTGTTGCGAATAGAATTTGAAGCGACTCCTTTCTTATCTTCAATATTTGTTGTTGTTGTTGTTGTTGTCTGGCAATCATGAGAAAGCAATTACAAGGATAAATATATGTAAATAATTGTATTTCAGGTTACGTTTGTGACGCGGGGTAGGGGGGGTCGGGCGGTAGTTGGTGCGGAAGATCTGTGAAACAACGTGAACCAACGGAAATCCGAGAGTATATTTTCTCAGCGTTTCATCGACGATTTACAAACTTTATGGTAGAAAGTTTGAGGCCGCGTCAGTATAGGTATAGAGGTATTTCTCTAATTTAACCCGATGAAACCGCGAGCTTGTGCAATCAAGCGGCTTGTTTATCGAGAAATCGCAAAGGTTTCACTGCGTAGCAGCTACTCTGAATTTAAAATACAAATAGCACGTGGTACGGGGGGACGAAGGAAAACGAAGAAACGAACCTCTCGGCGGTCGTAGTCGATATTCCCACAGGTACCGCTGATCCAACGATACCAAAATAATCTTTGCAGTTCCCCATAGATATGTACATGATGATGTAGGTACATACATACATACAACGGAACGGGAATCGAACTCATGAAGTAAGAGCAAATATCATACCGAACAAATTTTTGTTGTGAGAAGAATCCAAACCGGATAAAAAAAAAAAAAAAACAGAACAGACACGCACACCCAGAAGCTGACACAGGCGCGCGCGCGAGCAGGCAGGCAGGCAGGCAGGCAATTACTCGGCGAATTCGCAAATTTGATTTCAGTATGAAATTTACTGTAGTTACAGAAAATCAGAACAAATTCATTCGATAAAGCAATCGCGAGAGTTGCAACTCTTCGTGAACTAGCGCTGGTTTGTACATAAACTTACGTGAAATTCCAACGGTTTTCCTATCCACCTACCGACGCGGCACACCGGCCTGTATCTGATCACATAGCGTTGGGCAAAGTTGTAATTTGATTAAAACCAACGTTAACTTTTCCCGCAAGTATTACAAACTCCCTCAACTCCTCCAACCGCTCTGACATCTTTTGTGCCAATGATGTGCAAAAACATCAATTATTCGCTTGTGTTAATCGAGTTATTATATTTTTCATTACCTCACCCTGATCACAACTGGTCATTCAGAGTCCAGCGGAATCTGATCTGCATCGCCGCCGGAACATGAATTCCAACGTAGTTATGTACTTCCGCCCCGAGAATCATAACCTCTGTCTCGCGCTGAAATAACAAAATGAGCAATGAAATAATTTTCGATAGAAAATTTATCAATTTTATTAACGACTGTCGGCAAATGGTCCGAATCACTAATCACACCGGTGACCGATCACGTTTCGATTGACGTTTCAGTAAAATATTACAGCCTGACGGCGCGGCGGATAGTGAACGTTTCGAATGATGAAACGCATAAAATAGTGCATGAGTAGGTTCGATACCTGCACCAATAGAACGGAAGTTGCACCGTAAATCATCAGAGTATTTTGATCACAGAATGTATTTTAGCCGTTCGATTAGCAAGGGAGGAATTTCGATGTTCAACATTTGCCACGACGTCCGCGGACGCGCGAAGGACGTAGTAATTAATTATACATTATTAACGCCCGCGCGATCTCACCGACTGCGGAGATTTACAGGTATAAGGAAATTTCACGCTCTCGCAGAGAGAGAGCGAGAGAGAGAGAGAGAGAGAGAGAGAGAGAGAGTGAGTGAGAGAGAGAGCAGTTTCGCGAGAGAACTGATCCTCGTTCACGGTCGTTTGATCTTTTATGGAGCAAAGCAAAATGAAAAATGCAGACTTTGAACCCGAGGCATTGGTTTTTCTTTTTCTTTTTCATTTTCATTTTCATTTTCATTTTCATTTTCATTTTCATTTTCATTTTCTCGTTTTCTTTTCGCAACGCCGAAGTTCTCGCGTTCGAATAAACAAAAAAGTTCGCTCGTTATTACATGCTGAGTAAAATTTTAATGCGAATTAAAAGAAAGAATGAATTTTTTTTTCCTGTTTCTGTGACCAATTTCAAGAAATTGAGAAAGCAATATATGTGTCATAGGTGAATATTGGATACTTCATAAAAAGCTTCAAAGCTGAGGATTTTTCTTGAACCAGCCTCATAAATCGATCCGATTATGCATTTCTTTATCTATTGTTTATCATTTGCATACATATACGTACATATACAGCATAACGTCGAGATTCACGTGAAACTGTAAATTATGAAAAACATCGACTGGCCCACGATGTATTCTAACAATAATCTAAACGTACTCGCGTGGTGCTCAGCAGGTTATCCGAGTTTTGAGTAAATATATATACCTACGACTGGAGATAAGGAGACAAGAGGGTAGGGAAAAACATGAGAAAAAATGAAAAAGTCCGTACAGACTTGGAACTCCGGCTAATAATAGCAGCGCGACGAGCAAGCGAAGCTGCTTTTTCCCTGGTGAGAAAACTGGGGAAGCGAAGGAGAAGAACCTTAGAAGCTAAAGGAGAAGGCTGCGGGGCCTAGGAAGCCAGTATATCTAGACCCTTCCGAGCTCGGTAAGATGGAGAAGAAAAAGTAGAAGAAGCAGAAGAAGTAGAAGAAGAAATTCATCCGGCGTCGTTGAAAAATGCAGAGAGACTGCCGTCGATGCGGGACATCTGGCAGACTCCAAAATCTTCCAAGATCCTGTCTCATCTTCTCCTTTTCTTTTTTTTTTTTCTTACTTTCTTTCTTTCTTTCTTTCCATTTTTCCATCTGAATGACGTGACAGTGAACGGTGGGATAGACGCCACCCACCCAGTTCCGACACTCCGTTCCGTGATTTTAACGTGTCTCTACAGACCCTCGACTAATCTATTACTTAGCTTCCTAAGCCGGGAGCTATAGTCTAGAATCCTCTTACACGATCAACGAGCTTCACAGAAATATATGGTGAAAAATCACGGATCTCAAACAGTGGGAATTTATGTGAAAAATTATAAAGCACAGAGCCCAGTTTGACGATGAACGAGAGGCTATCGACTCGCCGAAATCACGGAACAAATTCACTTTGCGGATGATGATTCTGAAATAGATGTGGGATTCGCTTGGTATCACGAAATCGGCTTGAAATCGCTGAAATCCGTGCAAGATTTTATGCATCGGAATCGCCTGAGCGCGTGAAAAATCGAGCAATTCCCGGTTCGATCGCACGCGAAAATTTCTAGAAATTGCAGTGCATCAAGAGAATATATGTTAAAATCGTACGCGGGATTACTTGAGATCGTTCGAAATCGTTGGCGAATCGATGAAACTGTGCACATTAATTTTCAGGAAACGTAGGTGTGTAGGAATAGAAAGATTGAAATCATGCTTCCTTCGTTACACATACCTATGTAGTAGTAAGTATAGGTATACAGTATACGGAATGAAACATAACAGCTGATTACCAACCGGCAACCACTAATTGTGGGCGAGAGTAAATTTACTGCAATAGCAAACCTAACTATGCCAACTCGATACCCGATCGTAAATCCGCATCATGTTCTCCTGTATACATACTATGCTATGCTATGCTATACTATATGTGTATGACGCGTATGACGTGTATGACACGTACACCCGGGCGATGAAGATACGTGCGAACGGCGACGACGACCGCGATTCTGTTTTCAACGCGCCGTGACCTACCCGAAGAAAAATGACAGCAGCGAGGTACCGTGTGGGTAAACATAACAGGTGAACGTGAAATGGAGAGAGAAGTCGAAAGAATGGACGAGCTGAATATCGCCGAGGCCAAAACTTTTCACGCCTAGATATATAAATCGGTATTGTATGTATAATGCATAGAAGATAATGCATGAGCTTACGATTTCATCTAATTGCCAAGTGATTTTATAATTTTTTAGACTAGTTTGTTCTTGTGAGAAAATGAACAACCGGAACTATTTTTCTAACCTATCGGGGAACTCCAGAACTATGCGGAATTATCTCGGATGTGTAAAAAGCGATGGAATTCTCCGAAATTAGTCGCCAACTCCACGAACAAATTTCATCAACGGATTCGACGGAGTTCCGTATGATCTCGAGTGTTCGTATCAGAGAACGATGACGAACCGATTACCCTGAGAAATATGTATAATTAGTAAAAGGCCCCTCGAACTTGGAGTCTACCAAACGGAGAATCGTGGACGTATATGAATTTTGTATATTTTAGTATCACATATCAGATCCACGATCGTTTGGTTCGAGTTACCGATTCCGGCTGACGATCGCAATCAAGGGAATTTTTCCAGAGAGAAGTTTACCGGACGTTGGCATACGGAGAGTTGGGGTTGGAGACGGATTTAGATTCATAAGTAAGAAGATGGATAACGAAGTAAATAGCGAGTGAATGTGAGAACAGACGAAGAGAGAAAAAGAGATAGAGATACTTTAAAGCACAACTTCCGTAACGATCCGGAGATCTATGATTGCACAGCCGAACGTAACCGTTTGTATTGTAACATAGGTAGCAGATATCGGAATACACAGTTTGTCAGATGTGTTCATGTACTGCGTAGGTAATACGTGAGTGTTCAACGATTACGCGGAGTCGTTGTTTCGCCTAAGCCACGCGCGCAGCTGAACCAAACTAGATTCAGTAATTACACGGGAGCTGCGACGTCTCTATTCATTCCGAAACATGTATAAATTGTATAAAGGTTAAATCTGCGGTCTCCATTTGAAATTCCATTTCCATTGAAAATTTATGGCCTCACGGTAATACCGTAACATAATCTCGCCGCGAGTATACCGTATCGTGAAAGAGAAAGAAGATAAGAGAATGGGGAAAATGGGAAAGAAAAACACTCTGCATCGATGTATAGATTGGCGTAAGTGTATACAATCTTCACTGATAATTACCATTAGGTCTGTCGAATAGTATCAGCTGTTTCGTTGCTCGATCAATCATTCACAAAAAATGACAATTTCGAACGATTTTCCGATGAAATGTATTCAATGAAGCCCCGATTCTCTGTTCTTTGACCATTTCACCGATCTCCGTCAAGATAATAAACGGATCCTGGCGCCGAACGTGGGGCCTTGTGTATAGGTATGTATATCTTGTTTTCTCCGTGTCTAGTTTTGTATCCTACATTTCTTATGCGCGGTTTCTTTCTCCCGCCGATGTTTCTCAAAATGGCAAAAAAATAAAGACCGTAAAATTACAGTTAAAAATCGTTCGGAAATACATTTTTTCCCCGATTTCTTTGCGACTCTAGCCTCACGAATAATGTAATTATAATTCTTCATTACGTCATCGGAACTATAATATCCCAATCCAGCTATCAGAAAAAGGAAAACCACCATCGTGCCAAAAGATCGGAAATTATCGCTTGCATATATATACATGACATTCTGCAGTAGTATTGTGCGTTGAAAACTTTCGGACCCACAAAAGTATCCCCTCTTGACTTCTTGACGACGCAACGGTTTGCGGGGTTAGGTATTTTTCATACGTCCAAGTTTCCTTCTCAAGTTGCTGTCTAAAATCGTGTCGTCAGCTGCTCTCGTATTCAAAGCACCACGATAAAGAGACACGAACTCCTATTTCACTCTTCACTTCGTATTCCCCGCCCGCCCCCTCTCTCTTTTCTTCTTTGCCCTTACCTTTTTTTTTTTTTTTTTTTTTTGACCTGATACACTTCAGAAGTGAAGAGCCTCCTTCAGACTTGTTGGTTCAACTTTTTGTTCGTTTCAAATCTTTTTAATTATGATACCAACCGAGCTGCGGTAGTGAGGAGGAAAAAATGAATGACGATCTGTTTTTTTTTCAAAAGCAAATATACCCACGAATAGGCCAAGTTTCTGCTGACACTTGTGCGTTTCGCAAATCGAAAAATAACGTGACTCCGCGGTTTCGATACGTTGCGATTAGGTATGCACATATATATATATATATATATATATATATACGCATCCGCATATACACATTGCATGATTACATTCGCGTTTGCACATAGGTAGCTCTACAACGAAGACATCGCGGCAAAGTTCACTTTGTGCAATCGTGCGAACTGTATTAGCACTCCAAGATATGCCCCATCGAGCAATGACCTATCGCTGTTACCATGACGAATGCATGCGTGCGTGCGTGCATTCATTCGTTTATTCATTCGCATTACGCAACAATTCGGCGAGTGTGTTGGCAATACGTGGTAGCAAATAGAGTACCTGGCGAGTTTGAATTGTAACTTGTTTTCCCAATAGTCTGTACTTATACGAGCCACGGCGCATCATCCCGCAGGTGTAGGTACTGTTCCTTCTATCGTCCATCGAAATAGAGGAAATGAGAAAACCGTTGTGTTATATATAGACAAGAACTGCACGTAGCTATATAGATCTGGAGAAACTATCGACTATCTATCTAGATACAGGTTCTCTCCTTCTTTTACTCTTTTTCTCTTTTTCACTTTTTGTTATCATCTGTTTCTTTTTCCATAGCAAGCCTTGGCCCCGTAGTCCCGCCATGCAGGTACCTACGAGCTATCAGGCAGCCATATCGATGGCAGAATGAGAAACTATCGGGTCGATTCGATAATTACCCTGGTGGCCATCCCCAGGACCAGTATCATTCCCACTCCCAGTCGGTGGTGATTAGTTTTCCTAGTGATCCTCCTCTCCTCTGCTCTCCGCGGTACAGGATAGAACAAGGAGTGGGAGTGGGAGTAGGAGTAGGTAATTGTGTGCGCATCACACGTAACCAGTTCTCGTGTGCGACTTGTGCCGGTTTCATGATCATGCGTCGCGTTCGACAGCAAATAGGATAGGGATAGGGATAGGGATAGGGATAGGGACAGGATGTAGGTATGAGAAGGGGCGCTGCGTAGCGCGGAGCGGAGCGGAGAGTAGGAATGTGATATTGGAAAAATCAGTAGGAAATGACCGGTGAAATTTCACTCAACAGAGCATTGATTACCTAAAACCGTGCGTTGCAGATTCCCCTCAATTCAAATACCAATAAATACGTCAATTCCGCAGCAGCTAGTCAACGGAATTGAAGGCATATAGGCGCCTGTGCACTGGTATCGGATAGATAGATAGATAGGTAAAGTGAGTTAATATGGAGTAGCGGTGCCGATAGTTCAATGACGAACTTTATCGAATGTTATATGTACATGTAAGCACCTATGCATCTGCACGTACAGATATACTATAGTATAGCCTGGAATGATTATATTCGTGGTATAAATGTATCGACATTTTCATGAAAACTAAAAAAGCTTTTCGCACATAAATATGTATATACTCTCCCCTGCTCTCTTCGCTATACCCGGCTTTTATAGCCGGAAATGTATGTCCACTTATGTTAGTTAGATTGTTACGAGCAGTCGTCGTTTCGTTCCGTACAGGTCCATAGAGAAACATAGAAAAAAGAAGAAGGAGGAGAAGAAGAAGAAGCAGAATGGACGGAAAAGAAAAAGGAGAAGGAAAAAAGCAGAGGATGCCCGACATAGGTGCTATTCTTTTCCCTCTTTCCAGCCTCCGAGGGCACTGGAAGATTTCCGAGTCCATACATTTGTCTGCTTTCTTTTTCTCTCTCTTCATTTTCCTCCGTTCTTTCTTCCTTCTCTTTGTCCTATTGTGCGTATCGTGCCTACATATATGTGGGTACGTGTAAGTTCTGAATTCGGTATTGCGATGTGCGATCAAAGAAGAAAGAAAGAGAAGCATTGGAAAAAAAAAGAAGAAGAAGAAAAATAAGGATGTTGGCAAAGAAACTGCTCTCGACCAAGAAGATGTCAATAGAAGGATTCACCGCAAGCTGCTTTCCATTTGTTCCCGGTAACAGTTTTCTCATAGATTTCGTTCTCTCTTCCGTTTTTTTTTTTTCTTTTTCATTGCTTTTTACAAAAACAAGGAACAAATACTGAAAAACGGCAGATGAACAACACGAGATGTTGCAGCCCCGAAAACATATAGTTCAAATAACAGGGATTCACGTAGATATAGATAAATAAGTGCCGTTATAATTCGAATCTTCTTCGTTCATAGACTTCGATGCAGATTCGACAACGGATTCACGATGGTAATGGAAACAGGTGAAAATTTCGAAATTATGAAAATTTCAGTCACCCTTCATTACGGTACATAAATTTCGGGTTAGAAATCTCTCGGTTGATCGGAGCATCAGGTATGTACATGAATCGTAAGCAGAAAGAAGATGAAAGATTGATTAGGTCATTCATATTATATAATTTTGTCTAAAGCGGGTCAAAAATCCGGAGCGATTCGCATACGAGCGCCGATATAATTGTCTGGCGGTAAAAAGCTTTCGATTCCAATTTCCTGAATCGAGTTCTACAATTCTACGAGTAGCCGCGCCGATGGGGAAGAAGTGAGAGAAGGAGGAACAGTGTAGAGAGGTCAAAGTAAGGGCGGGTCTCGTAGTCGGGATAGGATAGGGTACCTAGGTAGTTTGATTTGAATTCAGTCGGTCATCAAACACTTTGAAAGCGTTTCTTTGAGCTTGAACAATTCTCCCTCCTTCCTTCGTGGTTTTTTCTTGTTCTTTTTTTCTTTCGTCTTCTTTCCACTTGTTTTCCACCCCGACAAACTTGTGAGCCAAATGCAAAGGCTAAGGGTTTTTATTCTTCGTCGAATATGAATATTCTCTCTTTATCTTACACGCGAGGAAATGGGATGAAGACAGGCGAGAAGAGGAACCGAGATGAAATAAAGGAGAGAAGTCCGAAAAAAAAGAAGAAAAAATAAAGTGGAACCGGCGGGGGGGAAGGAAGACGACCGAGGAGAATATGAAGAAAAAGTAAAAAGAACAAAAAAAAAAACAGAGAAATCAAGAAAAAAGGTACCAAGAAGGCGAACAACTTTTTCGTTTGAAAGTCACGGGAATTTTCACCTGGGGATTGTCAATTGCGAAATCGCATTGTCGGGGCGCAACTTCTCCTTATTCTTCTTCTTTCTTTCACTTTTTTTTTTTCTTTCTCTTTTTTTGTTTTCTTGGCGTAAAAGTCATCAGACCAACCTAAGTGCCCTTCGAAGAAGGAAGAGATGAAAACGAAGAAGAGCGAGAAAAATAAGAAGAGGAAAACGTGAGATCACTGATGATATTAAACTGTCAAAAAGTGGCTTCAATCTAATTACGGGTATATTCCAACGCACCTGGGTCTGGCGTTTAGTGAGGTGGACCAGATATTGAGTTATTTTTTTTTTTCTTCTTCTCTTTTTTCTCCGTCAGATATTCATACAGCTACGACATTGAATTCTAATATCCGAAAATATGTTCTCGATCTGACAGCTCACAGCTCACTGTACGAACACACACGCGCGCACGCATACGTAGGTACAATGTAGTAGGATAAAAATCAGAACCATTTCACACGAAAGTTTTGAATTTTTAAAACCTATCTCCAATTTTCCAAGAGAAAATTGAATCTGTCCGAGACAGTATTACAATACCAGGCCACATGTGTGCGCGTGTGTGTGTGTGTGTGTGTATACACACGATTCACGGTTGTCGCAAACAGAATTGTATGAGAAGAAGAAAATCGAAATAGAAAGACGAAAATAAGAAGAAGTGAACTTTCTTACTTTTATAGTACATAGTGGAGTGGCATGTAGTACATACATACATACATACATACATACATACGTATACAATACTGCAATTGTATTGCGAAATAATTTCATCACCGAATAATAATATTTTACATAATTATCATCGGACAATTTTCTTCTGGTAATCTTGTGCGTCACAAAAGAGAGAATCGAGTTAGAAGCAATTCAGATTCAGGAAAAACCGGTGAAACGGTTACAGCCCGTGTATACGTGAAAATGTATTCGAATATCCCTGACGAATAAATTTGAAAACTTTGTCATCAACATCTCTGGGTACCAAACAAAAAAAGAAGAAGAAGAAAAAAAGAAAAATGAGGAAATAATTCAATCGGTTCACAAACTTATTAAAACTCGAGTATATTAAACTTTGAGAAGAGAGATGAGGAAAAAAGAGTTGAACCACCGAAAATTCATTCTCCAATGTCAAATCGAATTTTCGCAAAGATCGTTCCCAACTTGGCAGTTTAGTCGCCGTGGGCTTCGAAAAGCTATCCGCATCGAGGACGACCGGTGACGGCCGGCCGGGTCCGCCACGATCGTGATGCTACGACGACAAGCGAGTTCTTCGGTAACAGAAAAGATTTGTCCTAACAAAAGGTTCGAGTTGTACGGGTCGGTCGGTCTCTAGCTAGCTAGCTAGATTTGGTGGAGGGAGGAATTCGTTCAACGGTACAGATATTGTGATGGCTAGATTTGATCGGGAGCAGAAAAATCCTTCGATATTTTTCTTTTTCAGACCACCCAATTCCCTATCTTCTCCTTTTACTCTCCTCCATTCTGTGCCATGCTGGAATAGATATAGACGCATAGAATAGAATAGGTATCTGACGCCACGGAGGAAAATGTAAAGAAACAGTCTTGGGCTAACTAAGAAGAACAATCTGTACAAGATTGTACCTACCGCCTATGATATATTTTCCCTTTTTTTTCTTTCTTCCTCAAGTTGTTCACAGGCGTAACCTAATTCACCATGCGCAACGAAGAGGAGACAAGAATATCATTGGATACACTTTCTAACAGGTGAGAGCGATGACGATGACGATGACGATGACGATGACGACGACGACGACGCGACCACTCTGTGTCTCTCTTTTTGCCAGATATAAAATCTCCTAACGATACGACGCATCAGCGTATCTCAGGATAGTAGGTTCGGTATACGTGAACGGAGGATAGGGTACTGTACCAATACCATGGAATAGCGAGGGGTTGGACCACCGTACGAATAGCGGAAAGCTAAGAGAGAGAGAGGGCGAGGAAGAGGAAAGGAGGGTGCTCAAGGTAATGGGAACACGCGGTACTCTCGGCGTTCTAATATCGCAACCACGCGACGAGGAGGGAAGGGAGGACGGGGGAAGGAGACAGGCTCGAAGGCTCGAAGGCTCGGAGGCTCGATGGGACACGTCCGCGGACCTTATATACTGCAATAGAGGTAGATAGAAAGCCTGCATACGTACGTATGATCATGAAATGCGTGCCTACGTGTACGTATAGTACACAGGCTCGAGAGATAGGTGAAAGTAAAGATGGGACAGGGTAGAGAAAATGGTGAAGGTAAAGGGTAGAACACGAGGACTTCGTCGCCGCACACATATTTTCGTGCGGATCCTTCGGGTTAGGGTATAACCGTAACAGTGAGAAGAATGAGAAGACGAAGATGAAGAAGAAGAAGAAGAACCCGAACCCCGAAAAGTTGTCGGAGCTAGGATATATCCCTCATCTTTTGCTCTCTTCTATTTGCTATTTTCTCGTTCTACGTTTCCCTGAATCGCGGAGGACATCAGATCGGTCGTCTCAAGAGTGCGTGGCAAGTCCTACCTGTGAGAGTGTGTGGCTACTTGACAAATTGACTTAAATTTAGAATGATATCGATAGACATTGGCACGAATACTTGCACCCTGGGGAACAGTTTCCTTCTTCCCGTAGAATAGGTAACGCGACTCCATTCTTTCGCTAGTCTATTCAATCTTGTATCATCTGTCACACAATATCAAATTGAAATGGCTGGCGTGAAAGTGCCGGTATCACTGAACTCTGCCCCCAGTCGGCTTGCCCGAGGTTCCCCCCATATCCCTGGAACTCAATACGCCGCGAGGATCGTGGCATGGATAAGACTACCATAGAGAAAATGTATAAGGTTATCCAGCTTCCGTTACTTAATCAGATTGTTACTTTCAGGTTAATCATCGACTTCAACGTGAACCCTGAGCCAACGTATGCTATACATCAATGTATTCGTTTACCAACTTACGTGCCTATATAAAAGTGGCAACGGAGAAAGAAACTATGTGGATAGTAGAAGAAAGCTTATATATATACCGTGCGTCGTCCAAGACCAACTAATCTGAGATCACTATCAACGGTTTTCGTTTACGGGCAGACACGCGGGTCGTTCTCTCTGCGCTGTACAAACTACTAAAGGCCAAAACAGAAGTGAGAAGGTTTCTCTCAGTTCCCTCCCCTTCATCCCCCTTCTGCCTTGCCGCTATCCGTACGCGTATGCACTCGTAGGTACAGGTAGACGACGGGTAGGTATGGGTAAAGGTGATACTAATTAGACCGGATTATGCAAAACCAAGAGTCAGTCGCCACCGCCTCCGCCACCGCCACCGTCACCCCCACCCCACCCTCCGTACAACTATTGTATTCGGTTAATTTAATCGCCCCAGTTTCTCTCCGGCCGGCGTGAATCCATTCTACGTGTTATAGGTTATATGAGTTTCGTAGTGCCAACCTGCAGGGGCCGGATGCCATGGTTTCGGGTTTTTGTTGTAGGTACGTCAAATATACGAGGCACATTATACAATATCATAATCTCTCTAAAATATCTAATTATTATTAATGACTTTGCTCTCAATTGTTTTATTAATAATTGCTAATTGGTAACGGGTGTGAAATTTTCCACCTATAACCTATGTATAATAATAATGCGCGCGCGATGCTATGGATCTTCCTCGATCCAACGCTCTGGTGTTGTTCGCCACATACAGTTACATGTGCAAGGATAGTTTATCACCGCCGCCACCGCCTCTCTCTTCTCCTTCTCATTCTCCTTCTCTTTCTCAAGCTTGAGCTTGAGCTTGAGCTTGAGCTAGAGCTTCTGCATGATCATTTCTCTCTCTCTCTCTCTCCCGCTAGGGAGTCTCCCTCTCTCCTCCTTTTCTCGAGGGATTCTCGTCTCGTTTTGTCGAAGCCTGGCGAACCTGAATCTGATAATCGATAGCCACCCGATAAACCACCACCCGCTACTAGGTATAGTATAGACGCGAAGGATATTAACGACGTCGTTTTATTTAATGAACCTGAAAATATAACAATAACGAGCAACGCCGTGAAGCACAAGCATCTCTGCTCGGACTGTGAGCTTTCTCACTATCACTCTCACTCTCTCGCTCCCTCTTTCTCTCCCTACTTCAATGGAATCTTACAGAATATATTTAATGATCAGGCGTTGCAGCCTCGCAACAGACAGAAAAGCGCGAGGAAACGATTGAATATATTGTTGAGCATAAAATTTCAATTGGATTTGCTTGATGAGACGGAAGTCCATAACGTTGGTAGCTACACCAAAATCACGAAAAAATACTATCACCTGAAATTTTTCCCCGAAGAAGTATCTTCATTTTCTCATTTCTTGTTTCTATTTTTTCGCCAGATTTTCGAAAATGTCGCGACCTCGGGGATTCTCAAAATTGGCCGAAAGAAAAAAAGGAAGGATCTTTCGTCGGCGAAAATTTCGGTCGACATTAGTTTTCCTCGTACTGGTCCGTCAACGTTAAAA
Organism: Phymatocera aterrima; assembly: GCA_963170745.1. Classification (NCBI taxonomy): domain Eukaryota; kingdom Metazoa; phylum Arthropoda; class Insecta; order Hymenoptera; family Tenthredinidae; genus Phymatocera; species Phymatocera aterrima. Next base: position 3,313,735 of record OY720668.1, read on the forward strand.
ATTACCGAGTAAATGACCCGAGTCCGCATAAATAAATACATATATTTACGCGTACATATATATATATATATACATACATATATCATATTCTATATATATTTGTAGCATTGTGACGAAAATACGTAGATAATCGGATTCGCCGGAAGTCAGCCTCCATAGTATCAGGTATAACGCGATTATCCGAGAAAACACTTCGCAGTTTATCCGTTCAACCGTTTATCTGTTTATCTCCTTATCTGCCCGAACTGTCCTATTTATTTGTCTCTTTCTCTCTTCACTCCACTTTGCTTCACTACTATGCTGGTCTCTCTTTTCTTTTTTCTCTATTCCCTTTGCTCTGTGCCTGTGTGTGTCCGTGTACAATATATTTGTGGTAAAAATTGTATCCCGCCGGCTCAACAAACCCCACGAAAACCAAACGACGTATCAACAAAAGCCAAAAGCCAAAAGCCAAGTTGGTCAACGACGAGCGTGGCCACGGCCAGGTTATGCCTTCATATTTCGGGAGGGGGATGAACCCTCCACCCTCCACTTTCTATCCTTGATCCTCTATCCTCTATCCTCTATCTTCCTTTTCTCTATCTCTATCCATTCGGCGGGATTTCCGGTGTTGACCATTGTCCGCCAAAGACCACAAGCAATCAACAAGCCCGTTTGGTATTTGACTCGGAAGACTAGGGGGATTAGGACCGGACTCGGTTCAATACTATTCTTCAATTCGTGTGTGCGTGTGCGAATCAAAGTTCCATGTAGCGTCTAATTCACCGACGTCTATTCACGATAAATATGTACTTGGTAACATGTATGACGTACATACCGTACAATGATATTCCTTCGTTCGAGATTGAAAGAGAGAAAGAGAAAAAAAGAAAAAGAAAAAGAAAAAGAGAGAGATATCGATATTGATAAACGAGCAGTTAAGGAAGTGTCGAAAACTTTCATCAACAGCAAACTGACCGAAGAGATTCTCAGTTCTTCTAGCTGTACTAAAAGCAGAACATTTCTTTCTTTTCCGTCATTTTCGTATCAATCTTTGATCATTTTCGAGAGATTTGTATATTTTCCCCCAATTTTATCTCTGCCTAACTTAGACTGAAGCATTTTTTTCGTTCGTATTTAAGAATCAGATGAAAATCGTGTCAAGTTGACTCTGGCCCGCAATATCCACAAAATCTCCTCCCGGTCATGAAAGATGGAGAAGAAATTTACCTCAATATTGTAAATTCGAAGTAATCAATTAGCTCGTGATTCATCTCACCGGAAGGTTCCCCTCTCCTCTCCTCTCCTCTCCTCGCCCCTTCCCTCCCCGCCCCGACCCGCCAGTCTCGTTGTTTCAAAATCACGTAGCAAATTAATTCACCTTAATGTTAATTGAATTCGATTGTTTCAAATTCAATTTACTCGAATGATTAGACGCTACGCAAGATTTCTTTCTCCCGTTTCCACAGCATGTTGGACATTTCTTTTTCATTCCGTACATGAACCGGGTATAATAGATAAGTCAAAAGTCAATTTCAATTCAAGTGAGTTGCATTGTGAAGCGGGACGATGATCGTGACCTCTCAGTTATCGCGATGACTAGAGTTGCAGCGCAGCGGGACAATATCGTGCTGCGGGAGAAGAATGAAAAAGAATGAAAGAAGGAAAAAAAAAGAAGAAGAAGAAGAAGAAGAAGAAATAACATGTGTCAGCAAGCGAGCGATAAAGAGGCTATAGGTAATATAATATCGTGGAGAATCGATTATATATTTGAAATATGAGGAATAGAAAGAGTGGAAAAAGTATCGAGAGGCTTAAGAAATATGAGACGAGGGAAGAAGAAGAAGAAGAAGAAGAGGAAGAAGAAGAAGAAGAAGCTGGAGGTGAAATAGAAATGGAAATAGAAAGATAAGGAATGAGGACAGCTTGAATATTGGTTCCTGGGAACGAAATAAGTTATCAATACAAAAATCGATTTCCCAGAAACTCACGGGCGGTTATCTTAATGGCGCCGATAACACGTATTGGTGTACCAATTTCCAACCAACCACACCGATGCTAGAGAAAACCGACCAGCCAACCGATCTACGGATGTCAAAAGGTGTGAGTAGTAGCTCAAGGTAATATAAACCAGAGAGAGGTTGAGATCAAGTAGAATATAGGATAGAGGGAGAGAAGAGGAGAAAAGCGAAGAGGAAAGCTTGGCACACCAGCAAATGACATGCAATCCTTATCTTCTCACACCCGCAACGATGACACGAAATTCCGTCTTATCTCAATTCATTCCCTTCATGCCTTGCCTCATGTTATTCCCTATAAAGGACCGGATACTATCACACATTATATTATCTAGATTTCTATCTACAGTCCGTATAATGTGAGGCTCAAGTTGCTCAACGTTAACGCAGGGAGAACGAATCACGAATAAAGGAATCTTCGAAAAATTTCGTCTCACTTTTTCTTCTAGGTTGGAATTTTTCGATGGCCCAAAAGATCTTTATCTATATCTGCCCTCGCGATTTTGTGTACCTATTCTCGGAATCACAAAATAAAAATCGTTTCAAAATTCCTCTTAAACCTGAGACGACGACGACTTCGTTCATTCTAAATTCCGTGACTACTCGAAAAAAAAAAAGAAAAAACAAAAAAACAGAAAAACTGAAAATCCAATCCAATCTGTTCCGTGCCACAGTACGTAGTGTACAACTTTTTGCGACGACTAGCAATAATAAATGCAGGAGTATAACCCAACAATGTAAGGTATATATATCTACATACCTATACTATAATCTACTGGCATAGGAGGCGCGTACCTTACATAGGTGATACAATTTATCAACGACAGTTTGCTCAGAGATATGAAATTTTCAGAACCATCCTTATCGGAGCATTATCGCTTGACTCAGCGATATACCGCGGAGTCAGTTTGTCACGTAATATAAACGTTGCACAGAGTATTGAATGTCCAATCGGACGGGCCCCGGGCCCCCCGTCACCCCGTCCGCCCGGCCCTTCGCCCCGCGGTCGGATTCTAGTTCGGCGATCGTCACCCGCGCGTAAGCTTCGAGAGAGATACTCGTGCATACATGTCAATATATGCCTAGATGAAGGCATATATATATATAGATGCGTACGTGCATACCAACCTATACCTATACATCGAAATCCTAATGCGCATTTTAGGTATGTATTACAGTCGGAGGGAGAGAGAGAGAGAGAGAAAAAATTGTTACCAGTGACGGAGAACATAGGAACGAAATGGAGTACGTATATAGAAATGGATGCCCCCCCCCCCCCCCCCGCACGTCCGTCCGTCGGGTCGTCTGCGTCAGGGTAGGTACATATACTTCCGGTCTTTCGACGATTTTCGACACGCAGTTTGGTCTAGTATCCGATGAACGTGCGAGAAATTTACCAAAGTAGTAAATCACGTTGATTTATAAAGGGTGGCTGGTGGTTTTGTGTAAGAAAATTTACACCCGGTATTGGTGAAAGACAATATTTTTGTTTGATCGTTAAACATACTGCCTCGATTTTGTTGGTCATTTTCTTTTCCTTTCTTCTTCTTCTTCGTTTTCTTCTTTTTCTATTTTTTCACTCCTGCGATAAAAGATACGAAATATTCCGATCGGAAATCATTGATAGACCTTCTTGTCCAGGACGGTGAGTAAGATTATCAAGTATAGTGATGGTACACGATATCTCTATCTTCCAGGCCGAGTGTAATGAATTTATCGTTCACATGAGTACACGGCGTCTGTAACGAGCGATAACTATTACTCGGGTAAATTCGATCGAGATGGGAAATTAGCTGAAACTTAATTGAAACTTGGTTGAATCGCCGGTCGCAAATCCGAGCGAGTCGTATTAATCGCGGGGTAATTAATATAGTCTTGACCCAGAAACGATATACTATATATCCTCACTTTCCGTTGCTCCCTGTTCTAGATCATTCCATTTCTCCCTCGGCATCGGCCTCGACCTCGGCGATGTATATTAACAGAAGACATTTGAATCATTTCTGACATCCGCTATTAGGAAATATCATACCTATGTAAATTTCGTTCAACTAATCACGAGTTAATTGAACGATCGCGATGTAACAGGTTACAAATAATATAATATAGCCTATGTATAACGTTTGCGGTAGTCTTGTGAAAATGAAAAATGTGAAAATTGACAAGAAGAGAGAAAATAAAACAAGAAAGCAAGTGAAATGATGATGACTGATTATCCGTTATTAAAAAGTTCAATAAACAGATGCCAGAACGATGCCTGGATCATCCCTCATCGTTTCACTCGGCTTTCTGTCTGTCTGTCTGTCTGTAACATCACGGGTATAGGTATCATATAATGTATAAACTTTGAGGCGAATTTCATTTCATACATTTATCCCTGATTTTGTAATTGAAAAAATCCAATAGCCATGTCCTACGTCGAAAAAAAGTTGGTGTCTAGGTACTAGGTGTATATACATACGTATGTATTGTACGTATAATAGTGTTGAGAATGAAAAATCACTTGTTATAAAAGATGATTGAACCGTGACCTAAGCGGCGCCTACGGGTGATAGTGATGAACTGTGACTTGGAGTAATCTTCTTGGGCAAGTAATCATTTTGAATTTTGATACCTGATGCTCTATGCTCGCAGAATCGGTGATCCTACGATGAGCATGTTTTGATTTTACGATTCTCGATGTAGATACGATGACACGAAGTTTATACATCATATATTCATGTGCGCATTACACTGGTGCGGCAAAACGATACTATATCTGTACGTACGTACATACATACATACATACATACATATATATATGTTTGTATAGCCGTGTAGAGATCGGATCGGACGTAGAATCGTGTCGTACGGTGAGTATACGTATATAGGTAACATGGGTACAGAAACGTGAAAAGAAGCGAAAAAGAAAGTACGTTGGAAAATGAGATGAGAGTCTCTATTCTTATTATTGGAACTTGGAAAATCCACGCAGGATATATCCTACGGATGGGTAAAAAAAAGTAACCAGAAAAGTCTGTACTCTTGTATGTCTATGGGGCAGATAAAAAGAAGTTGTACAATTTCACGTGTCGTAGTGTTGGTGGTGGTGGCAGTGTAGTGACACGGCGGTCGGCGTCGTCGTCGTCGTCGCCGAATCGAAATATCTACAATATCGCATGCCACCCCAGAAAACCAGAACCAACCAACCAACCAGCCAGCCGATATACTATACTACTGCATATGTATTTACGGTAACGACGGATTCTCGACCAACTTTAGAAATTTTCCGTTATCTTCGTTGAGTTTGGATTTAGCTTCTTTCTTTTCCCCAGCTGCGAAAGAGTGGAAACGAGTAGAAGAAAAAGAAAAGACGAGTAGAGACTAGAAGACAAGAGAAGAGAGCTAGGTAGCAAAGAACTTAAGACTCACAAAATTCGGGGGTTTTCAACCTGAAACAAAGTTTCCTTCCGGATATCTATGTATATGTATATGTATATATATATATATATATATATATACACCCCACACATGCATACGTATACATACGGTTGCATCGCATCGTCGCCCCCATGACTTCTCCCTACTGCGTCTATATACCTCCGGGAAAACTAGGGGTTATAAACTCACGAGGGTCGAAGGTTCGCAAGCTTCGGAAATATATACACGCCTAACCTCCTACCTGTAAGCATATCATATTCTAATGCGTAAAAGCTGTATATATAGATATACATTACAGACGTAAAAGTGAGGTTATATTACGGGGTTTTTGATCAGGATCGTGGTTTACCTTCCTTTTTTTCCCCTCTCTCTCTCTTTCTCTCTCACCCATAGAGGCCTCATAGTTCGACATAAAAGGAAGCCTTAAAGTAAGAGCGGTAAAAATTGCGTATACAAGGTAACATACGGTGAGGTCATTTCACGGGTAACCAATATAACTCCGGACCTAATTGTCGTTTAGCTAATTTAGTATCAACACACTTCGTTACCGTTGTTCATCTTCCTCTATTTTCAAATTCTTCTCACTTCTTTCACGAGTGCTATTTTTTGTTTTTTTCTGTTTTTCTTTTTTCTTTTTTCTTTTTTCTGTTTCCCTCCCATCCAATTCTCTCACTGTTCGACAAATTTATCAATATTTCTCATACGTAAGATAAGAGGAGAGGAAACACGATTTCTGTTTCGGATTCGAACGAATCCAATCACACTGTGTCCAAGCATCTTCCCGCGTATCTATCTTCTTAATCTGCGATTACCGTGATGAGAGAAATCGACGGAGAGAAAAAATTAGAAAAGTTCAAGTCGTCATCATTGTCCGGCAAAAATTTCACCCGACATTATTTTCCGCGCATCGTCTTCTTTCGTCAAAAGTTACCGACAAATTATTCAGCCGACTCAGAAGCTTCTCAATTTTATATATATATATAGGTACGTTACACACGCCGCGCTACGGGATGATGAAACGATGGACGATTCAATGCATATACCTATATAGGTAGTATATAATGTATAACTGCATTGAATACAGAGAGCTTTGTACGGTGCATAGGAATATGTATGTTGCACAGTGAGGTACGAGATGCATAGGTACGTACACCTTACCTTATGCTATATACGAGGTACACATAGATAACATATGGAAGGCACTGACTCTTGAGTAGGTAAATATGTATGAATTTGCTGCTCGGTTTTGCGCTACGGCAGTAATGTAGATGGTAAAGAAAACTAAGGTGTGTGTGTGTGTGTGTGTCTGTATATACATACGTAGGTATACGTACGTACCACGTAGGTACACTATACATAGGTGCACCTCGGATATACCGAGCTGTACTTACGTTTGAAGAATATTCAAATGTTATTCGAAGAGTGTATGATAAAAAATAAGAAGGTTTCGGGGGGTTAGGTTATGATGTTGAAGCCGGTGAAATGTTGCACAGGGCGGCATAAAGTGCACGTATACCATAGCACAGTATTAGGTATCTATAGGTACCATCATCCCTGGCCGCGCTACCTGCCTACGTAAAGAACTACGAACAAAGTTGATGCTGCGCCGTTTGGTAAAAATTCATGAAATACTTTTATACATCGAGCAGCGGCGTATGGGCAGGTAGGTAGATGGGAAGATAGTTAGATAGATAGAGATATGCCTACATACCAACATGAAAGTTATATGTGAGAAGTATGGGATAAGTAGCTATACCTAATACAGCTCTAGATGTAGCTGTACAGTTATGTCGGAGGATAAGTTACGTAGGATGACGTTTCGTAAGTGAAACTGAAATAATTGATGGTATTTTTTACGATATTTGATCGACTGCCTTCTTCATGATGGAGAGGCGAAGAAAACCTGGGGTGGAGAAAAAAATATCGAGAAATTGGTAGGTATGCCCGGTGGAGTAGGCTGTGAAAAATGAGAATTCCATCTTCTGCTATCACGGTAGAGGTATGCGATGAAGAAGAAGAAGAAGAAGAAGAAGAAGAAGAGGGAGAGGGAGAGGGAGAGGACGAGGAAGAGGAAAAGGTAGAGGAAGCGAGAGAGAAAGAGAAACAGAAAAGAAGTGGAGAAATAGAGGAATAGACGTGGGGAGCAAAAGTCATAATTTGCTGTCTTAAATTCAAAAAGTTTTGACTAGTAAAGTCGTAAAGTGAGAAATATTAGTTCTTGATTTGAGTTGCGAGAGAGTGAGAGGAGTAGGTGGTACACGTGTATGTAGTAGCAACTCTACTATAAGTTTCCCATGCAATCTTCATCTATTTTATTTTCTTTCCTAGATATAAAGAATGAAGAGGTAAGACTGGTAGACAGAAGTAGACAGAAATTAAGGAAGAAGAAGAGGAGCGCGAGAACCAGTGTAATACCGCGATAGGTATGGCGATATCCGTCTTGTGTAAGAAACAAAAAACTGACAAAAACGGGGCTCCCATTTTTTGTCCTTTCTCCTCTTTTCCTATTCCATTGGTATACGTAGGTAATGAACGTTTCAAGAATACTCGTGCGAGAGCCATCGAATATCCTTTGTCTCCTTGCCGCACTACTACTGCTACCTCCCTCCTCCTCTGCTACTCCTCACCTGGGGTCACCCGCTGCCGTGTTTAAGAAGGTTGAACTTCAGGGACCATTGAATGAACGAACAGAGGTAAACGTGGAGAAGGAAAGAGGGCAGGGGATTCGTATCGGAACACTAGAGCGAGGGACGGACGGTCTATAAGGTCGAGAGTATCTACAGCCTGAGAAGAGTGAAAAAAATAAAAGAAGAAGAAGGAGGAGGGGATAGTAGTGAATAGTTCTTTCAAGTGACCGCGCGGTCGTCTTCTGTACTTTGTTGTACCGTTGAATTAAGAAAATTAACCAACCATCCATCCATCCATCTCTTCAATCTCTTTCGAGCGCAAGGTGAAGGTGATTTGAGTACTAAATTTCAAGGTGTGCATCTTCGGCTTCTGTCGATTTTCGTTCTCGCGTCGAATTTTCAAGTACATAGGATAACGCTTTACATAGGCATGAGGTAAAATTATTGTCATCAATCCATTCGGTGCTATATATGTATAACTGAACGAGCGACGCGGACGCGGACGCCGATGCGACGCGGACGCGGGACGACGCGACGCTTGGGTCCCCAACAGTTCTGTGAGCTTTTGTTACCGCCCGCGCCACACAGCTACTACACGAGTATATGTAGGTATGATAATATAATAATATGGTACATATATGCTAGATAAATCGAGCTAAATCTAATCGGAATAGATCGATCTGCTGCTATATTATCGAGTCCATATTCAATATCTCTGTGAATTTCGTGTGATCGCAGCCGTCACACACGATACTCTTCATGCCTGCCTGCGTCCCTGCAACAGCAGCAGCAGCAGCAGCAGCGGCAGTCATCATCATCTCTAATATTCGTCGATACCTGTACACGGAATCTGATAGCATTGGTAAATTTGACGATAATGTTCGTGTGAAACGAAACTATAAACGAACGGTCATCGCGGACGATTGACGGGGTAAATTTCTATCTCCAAGTTGATTTCAACGGCAATTAATGCGAATTCAACCATACGATTGGTATTTGAATAGATAATCAACCGATTCTTTCACCAATCTCTTCCGTTTTTTTTTTGCGTTTTATTTCTAATATACTCAACGCCAATATAGGCAAGCGATACGAAAAGAGATACTGCAAAACTGCAACCTCGAAATATCGGAAATGATTTATTTTTCAACCGCATTCTATATATAAATGATTCGATATCAAGATATCGAGAGAATGTACGTATACACGTATACATGTAATCTAACTCGTCCGCATCCGCACACGTAGGAGTGCACCGAGATGGACTTTCCACTATTTATATTATTCACCTATACACACCATACCTATCCCTATCCGCAACCAGAAGTATCTCAATTATACAGGAAACGTCGGACATATAAATGTCAGTAACAAATTGGAAAATGGAAGACCACTTTGGCGTAGCGTTTGGGGTGCTCAATGAAAATACCTCCTGATATTTTCTGATAGCTCTCTATTCGCGATACACGACAATGGGTCGCTCGTTCTATGTCCTGTTCGCTTATTGAGCACATGAATGATAAACCGAAAGTGGTACCAATATCAAGAAGTAAAAAGGTTCTATTTCCAACAAGGAAATGAAGAATAGGTGAGGGAACAGAGTGCACGATAGTTCATACCTGCAGGACACACATATTTACATACCTACGTATATCTAATATATTATAAATTATACGACTAAACTTTGAAACTGTAGAAATTTGTTTTCTTCTTCTTCTTCTTCTTTTCTAAGGTATGAGTTACTACATGAGCAATTTTTTGCATCAGCTAGGATGCATACGCGCGGAAACTTCTAAAACGTAAGCGTATAATAAGGTGTAGGTAGGTGGATTATAATTTATATAAACGAAATCCGCTACATGTACAGTATACGATATGTAGATTAAAAATTTGTAGAAATTTATTTCAAGCCCCGTGAAACTACATGTAGTCACCTAGAGGGAATATTAGCAATCGTGAAAGCACGACAAAAGTATTGGGCGGGCGATCCTACCAAACGAATGTACATGTACGTAATATATAAATTGTTGAACAGATCTAGAGTGAGGAGAATTACTGCAACCAGCAGATGCTGGAAGTATGTACGTAGTGTAACTTGTATCTTGATTCACCGAGTAGCATTTCTAGGAGAGGGAGGTCAGGGTTCATTTAAATGTTGTCAAAAAGCGATTACTCGCTCAGCGAGATTACGTAACCGTATATATACGAGGGTACAGAGTTCGCTGCGCTTTAACGTATATACATGTATATATTATATTATCATATATACAACCATAGAGAGAAGAAGGAGAGCGGAGAAAGCAGCAGCAGCAGCAGCAAAGGAAGAAGAAGAAGAAGAAGAAGAAGAAGAAGAAGAAGAAGAAGAAGAAGAAGAAGAAGAAGAAGAAGAAGAAGAAGAAGAAGAAGAAGAAGAAGAAGAATCCTACGCCGACGACGACGACGACGTGAAAAATTAACATCGTCGTCGCAGCAGCAAGTAGCAGTAGCAATCAGCGCAGTATGTACCAATATATATATATATATATAAATATGTATTGAAATACAGAGAAGAGTATAGTGCATTGCTGTAGGAGCAGCAGCAGCAGCAACAGCTGTTGATTAAAAAGTTAAATATAAGCGACTGGAGTGAAGTAGTCGATTAAACGCGGAGTGGTAAGATGAAGACATGAGTAAATACAATATTTACTTCGAATCTTTCAGTCTGATTCTGTCTTTTTTTTCTTTTTTTTACCTCTCTATCTCTATCTCTCTTTCTCTCGATGCCACGGATTTATCATCAAGAGGTCAAGAATTTTCAATTGAATACTTGCAATCTCTGAGCTCGAGTGAATATTGAATAATTATATTAATAATATAATTCAAAGTCAAGTATATTAATTATATACATACATATATATATATATATATATATATATATATAGAATGTATGAACGAGGCGAGGATGAAGTTTTGAATAATGTTGAACCGACAAGATAACGGAAGATAAAATCTGCGGAAAAATTCTCTGAATTAATGAAAATCTCAAATTTATTTTTGTTTGTTTAATAATTAAAATTTAATAATTTAATTTTACGACAAAGTAACAATTTCTTGTGCATAAGTCATGAGAGACACACTCATGGACAAACCTACCTTCTGCCCTATACTATAGCTGTCACGTGCGCAGCGTGAAATCAGTCACGAATTACCTGCAGAAGCCGTTATAGATGGCTGCCAGTATAATAAACGAGATAAACGGAAAAGAAGGGAAAGGAAACGAGAGCATGGAGAGAAGCAGAGAGAAGAAGAAGAAGAAGAAGATCAACAACAAGAACAAGAAGAGAACACGAAGAGGCGAAGAATGAAATTAGCTAAAATTCAGTGCACTCTTAGTCGACAGAGCCATTTTCCAAATTGGTTGCTTGCGTTAATCCAAGTTAATGGTTGAGACGTTTCACAATAAACAAGACGTACGGTCTCTGGAGGGGGTAAGAAAAATGGCGAGGGCAAGAGGACAGGAAAGACTCGAGGCTCTGCTCTAGGATTGGGGATAGTCTTTTTCTATTTCTTGTTCACTCTCTTCGTATGTATATATATATATTCCTGGAGGAAAGACGATATTTTTCACAAAGATTTCGTTCTAGATTTCTCGTTTATTGATTTGTCTATTTTTTTTTTTTCTTTTTTTTTTCGTTTCCTCGCCGTTTTCTTCGCTCCTATCCCGCGAGAAACGATCAATTTTTCTCTTCGTATATCCGCAAAGAAGTTTCACGTTGGAGACTGACGTCGCCGCGGGTGTCCTTCCCGCGTGTGTGAAATTGTTTCCCCATCAATTCGTTCCGGATTTTGATCAAAGCTCGTCTGTATCATCATTGCTCCTTCCACACATCCCGCACCGTTTCGATCGACAATTGAATATTGATAAACGTGTTTCATGTGCATACAAGCATACACACATACATTACACATGTATACCTATATACAGCTATATATACGCTCCCGCGATATACTCAACTGCGTATTACGTATGTATTATACTTTGGAATATATTGGTAACGTCATCGAATATGCACATACGTGTATGTATGTATATATATATATATATACGTGCATACATACTGTACGTAGTAATTGAATAACGATGAAACATCCAATTTGAAAATATATTACCTATAGGTATATCTATATATGTGTATATGTACGTATACGTATGCACTATACGTATACTAAACGTAGTTTTAATCAATTTTCCCCCAATACGTTACAGGGGACCTACTCTGCAATCGTTAAATTGTATAAATTATTAATCTTCCGAATATTGGGCTAGATCAATTATCGGATCTGTTAAATAATTGATATTGACGGCGAACACTCTGCGATAATATAACACGATCATTTATCCATCCTGTTTATATATTTCATTATTTATTCATTCATCCGATAAAATTCTTCGCTGCAGTGATTCATACTGATTCGTACCTGATCGCGCATATATATATATATATATATATATATAGCCGTGAAATATGTGACTTTCGTGTTATTATTAGTATCAATCGATTGATCATTGCACACGTAATATGTAGCTCTACATAATTATAGATCGACGTCAAATATTTCGTATCGATTTAATGAAACAACCAACAACTTCGACCCCGTTTGACAAAATATGCCTGTTGAACGTCTGTATTGTAGTTTAGCTGTAGACCGACCGATAACTGTTATAATATAAATGAACGTATATATACGCTTGTTAGAGGCTTGAATGATTCACAGATAATCGCCGCGGCGTGGAGATGTCGAATTTCAACGGGGAAGTAGAAAAAGTATAAAACGAAAAGTAAGAATGGTACATTTTCCCTCATTCGATCGCTGTGCAGAGGATTATACTTATATATACGTGCATATACATACATATATGTCTACCCACGTTGCTTGGATGCAAATATATTATACATCTGCGGTGATTAGGGGCTTGATTTTTGTTCTTCTTCCACACAGACCGAGTGAAAGAAGACAAAAAGAGAGAGAGAGAAAGAGAGAAGAAAGATAATAAGATAGGAAAAGACAGGGACAGGGATGGCTGCAGGTTTTTAAGGATCAACGTCGCGTCCTCCTTGCATATAACAATGGGCAGTATTTCACGGCCCTCACATCTCCACCCACGCGGAAATTACGTTTCGAACAATATAGCCAACGAGTGAGGGTATAGGTGTCCGCCAGTACACGCGGCATACAGGTAAGGTACGGGCGCTCACAGACGTGAAGCCCCACTCCCGCTTTACGGACTGACGATGAGAAGAGAAACCCCTCGTTACGCGTCCGAAGGGAGAATCCGATGAATTTTCTGAAAACGCGGTTCACCGAGTACCTATAGGTGGCACCGTGCTTTTGGAAATGCAACATTTCTCGAGCCTCGGTGAAGCTATTTATTTATTAATTGTGTATTAGATTACTTCATGCGAATGGATTCACTGATATTTTCGACGAAGTTTCACGATAGCCGGCTCGCTTCTTCATCTACGTTTCATTCTTGTTGAGAGAGGCGATTTTGATTTTGAATAATGTGAAGCTAATCTACCTGGCGAGAAAAAAAAAAAGTTTGTTTTTTCTTTCTTCTAATTCGTACAAAAAACGAGATGAAGAGAAAAAGCGGCGCTCACGCCAAAATTATGAATCCATATCGGGGATTCCAAAATTCGGAAAGCGCCCGATAGAACTGACGTTCGTATAAAATGCACGCGTCATTTCCTCAGCTTCTACATTTTGTCCCATGATCTTCGCTACTTAGGGCTAACCCCGGGGTTAACGTGCATATTCACGTACGGATATATAATGCGAATACGTGACATATAGACACACTGCGCACCTACACGCGAGATATGCTCCACGTAGTGGGTAAGTACTCGTGCAACGAAAAGTCACACCTCTACCTCATGCCAGCATGTGCATGTATGCATGATGAGGAATAAGGAAGGTGATGCAGAAACATGTAGATAGACAGATAGATAGATATATATATATATATAGAGAGAGAGAGAGAGAGAGAGAGAGAAGCATTGATCCAGTGTCCGATAACTCCGGCGTTGCGATTTTGCGCTATTGAGCGGCTAATTCTATCGATTGAAACCCAGTGATAAGCCCCGCAATGGTATCAAATGTCGTTAATGATATCAATCGGATTTCCCGCCGGCAAAGCCTATAGTGTCGCAGTACATATTACAGTGTATGTAGGAGGATAGAGGTTTAGGGGTACGAAACACACCGTTGAAACAGAAACGACAAAAAAGAAGAAAAAAAAAAAAACGAAATGTACAAAGCCACGCGAATTCTGTTTCGCTCCAAATACCAACAAACGAAGTCCCGATCATTTCCAATGCAGATCAACGAACGCGCTTTCCTCTCCCCTCCTCTCCTCTTCTCTTCTCTTCACTCGACTTATACTCACGCTGTAGGTATATACCTTATACACATGCTCGTTTAGCCGAGCAGTACAGACCCGTTTTCCTCCGGGTTTTTTTTCTCTTTCCTCTTTTCCAGCCATTCCCATTCCCATTCTCGTTTTCCTTTATTTTTTCATTCTCGTTTCCGTTTTCTTCTTTTTGCTGCTTACAATCAAAGAGGTATGCGCACACCGTGCCCGCCCCGACCTCCACCTCCACCTCCACCTCCACCTCCACCTCTGACAATGAATCCCACAAGAATTCCGCGAGAAGGCGTAGAGGTATGGCCTCGCGGCCAACGTCGGGCCGTTAATTTTTTTTTCCTTACATTCTAATTTTGTATTCGAAATTTGTCCACTATACGTATTTCGTATTCCCAAGATTCGCAGAACGGCTGAACGCGATTCAGGATTTTTTCTTCGGCCAGATAATTTCACCCGATACCTCCCACCCCTATATATACCTACATAACTCTATTCCAATTCGTATACATTTTTACGTTCACGGTATTGAACTCGAACCGCCGCGCCGCCTTACACGATCCATCCCCGATCTATCAAGTAGGTACCATACAAAAAAACGAGGAAATACTCTTTCCCCTTTCAGGCGTCTATTATTTTTCGTCATCGATCAGTCGAGTGACTTTCGAATTTCTATCAATACCGCTGAATGGGCTGAAAAAAAATTTGATTGAAAAATTACCTAACGATAAGTATATTCGTGTGAATCCGGGGCTACGATATATATAGGTGCTATACCGAGAGTTTTACGGGACTTAATTAAAACATTTCCGGCATTCCAGTGAAAAATCAAACGGACAGTACCTAACAAATTGAACAGAATCGATACCACCTTTTTGTTTCTCTTACTTCCTCGTTCTCAAATATCCCTCCGCACTATTCGCAGACGTGTTGCAAGGATTTTCCACAGAGCTTTTATCGTACGTCAACGAATCGAGACATAAGAATGTCTCATCTCTCTGTGATATCTACCGTATCCGTATCACGAATATATATATATTTTTTTTCATTATTATATATATCATTTTCTTTTTTACGATTACGACTTTGGCGCTAGCCAGCTATTTTTACGGCATTTGCGGCAATGATTTTCGATCGACGAAAGCGGGATTCATTTCGTACACGGGAATCGAAACAAATAAAAATAAAAATGAACAAACATACAGACAAATAAAAGATGGAAGAGGAAAAGCGAAAAAGAGATCGAACGATCAGAAATCAACAGCAATTTATACAATAGGTATATATAGGTATATACATGTAACCATATCGAACGCAGTATTATCCGTCGGAACGTCTGCCGTGATACCGATAGTATGAAACATTTGCCATTACTTTCGCTTCCGCCGCCTCGCGGCGCGGCGGTGTTTACAATACAAAAAAACAAGAACAAGACATAACATTATACCTAAGTAACCATTTGGAAAATGTGAAATCGACTGAAATCGCTACGACGCCGCCGTCGTCATCATCGTCGTCGCAAATATCGTACCTGACATACGAATATATAGTATATATATATGTGTGCGTATACAGTGTATATCTGTTAATATAAGTTTTACTTTTTTCCCCCCTTTTTCCTCATGAGACTGTGACCGCAGATTTTTAACACAGTAGGTATACCTACATCGATCAACGTCAACGTGAAAATTAAAAGTTCGTTCAGACTGCGTGGCAGCCGCGTTATAGCTGGTAAAAGTATGATATTATATAGCTGCGAATTTCATTCTGTAGAATAATATTTACACACGAAAAACATTGGAAAACCAAAAGAAAAAAAAAAAAAAAATGAGAAACAGACAAAATCAAACCTACTCCTGAAATAGAAAAAAAAAAAAGGGAGAAAAATAAGAAAAATCTAAACCACCATTACGTAGGTATTTAAAATCCGTCGCTCCGTTATACATATATGTAACATAACATGCGTAAAATATTACCGATGTACGATTACCGATCATTCGTATGTGAAAGAAAATCGGAAAAACAATTTCACACCCATATCACTGAGAAACAGTTGCAATTTCGCAATTCTTTCATGCTGTGAGGGAACAAAACGGTAAGAAAAAACCGGAAGAAGAAAAAGAAGAATTACAAGCTTTCTGAATCCAACGAATTCGATGGAAAGATAGATAGACAGATGAATCGATACAGAAGCCGCCTCCTTTTCTGCTCTTACTTTTTTTTTCTACAAAACTTGTTCTATACATACATAATTCGTGCATGACGCATACAATATGATAATGAACCGATCGTCAGCCTAAATTTTGCCCCTTCAGGTAAATTTCGCTGTGGTACGCTTGTATAATCTGAAATTCATTTCATTGTCAGTGATATTTTTTGCAGTAGAAGGGTAATATTGCGCCATCCGTGGAAACGTCGTGAACTAACTAACTTATTTGGTCCACCTGTCTGAAATGTGCGTAAAACGCCTTGTAAACATCGTCTCTGCGTTACAATTTTCATAATCATTTGAACAATTAACGTCGAGAGCTGGTTCAATGGCTGCTGGCGGAGCTGGCTCAAAGGGACGGAAAACCAAAGTGAGAGAGTGAGAGAGAGAGAGAGAGACAGAGAGAAGGAAAGGAAAGGGAGTGATAGCGAGAGAAGCGGGACGAACGGATGGATATAAGAGGAGGAGAAATTCTATTAGATATAGCTAGAAGCGCTGTGCTATATACATATAATACCTACGCCGTAGTTTATTATATTACGCGTAGCATACTACGCAGGGCAGGGCAGGAGGCGAGAGTAACACAACATAAGCTAGAGGAACAGCAGCGGGACTTCTGGGCTTATCTTATACCGTCGTCCGCGGCGTCGTGGTCATTAACGAGCCCCATTGTCCTACTCTCGTCCCCGTAACTTAAGTTCCAGGGTGCAGGAGGATGCGAGATTGAAAATAAGCTGAACAGCGAATCCCATTTTCTGATAAATTCATGCCAAAGAAAAAGAAGAGGAAGAAGAAGAGACAAGAAACAGAAGAATAATAACCTAACGGGGGTTACAACTGCAGAGGGTTATATATATGTGTGTATAATTCGATTTCATTCATGAAAATATCAACTCTTTCGCAATGTTGTTCCACCGACGATACATCTGAATAGGTATAGAGTGAGAGAGAGAGAAAGAGATAGAAAGAAAGGCTATACGGATTTTGCAGCCGTTACAAATCAACCGCAATTTTTCCCTCTGAGTGAAAAAACTATCGATATATATATATATATATGTATATAATATAGTATATCATATACCAGACGGTGAAGGTGTAATACATAATTGCGCATGAACATAAGATATAGAACGTTCTGTAAATGAGATACTGTATATATAACTGGATATACCTTTATGTGTACGTATATATATATATCTCCAGTAGTTCTAAAACGCACGTTGCGGTTGTTCCGAGATGAAGTAATCCCGCAGAGTAGTTGCAGGTCGCTACTTGAGGATGGAGTTTTATTTGATAACGTTAACGCAACAAAATTGGCAAAGAAAAGCGATTTTCTTTCATGATATTTTTCAACGAGAAACAGATCATTCGCATTTTTGATGACATACGAAGCTCGCAAGCATGTTCGCCGATTTCTCATCACCCGAAAATATATCGCCAAAAATTGCATTCTTCACAAACAGCTTATATAGATGTATATACATGCGTCGCGTATCATATCCGCAATTTCTTTTCGTTAACGTTGCATGAATTATACAGTTAAAACAGACGTTCGAAAAATGAACATTTTCCAATTCACTTTAAATATAGAATGTCCCCACTGCCGTGTATAATGCGATGGATATTTTCCTTTTTCTTAACTGCACTTTAGTAGAACAACTCTACGAGAGATAATGCGTTGCAGCAGCCGCAGTAACTTATAATATTTATATATAAATATATATACCTATATACATATGTAACATACACGTTTGGCATGCCTATCTCGCATTCTCTGGACCATGAAATTCAGACGTTTTTAAATGCATATGCCTGCTTGGATATAATATGTAATGTACCTACTGCTTTTCATATAAAGTATGCACGCATATATGCTCAATATAGAGCGAGGAAATAGAAACAGAGGAATGGAGATGGAGATGGAGACAGAGAGATAGATATATAGACGAGACCCCGGGTAGCGTAGTAAGTGTACGGGG
The DNA here is from genome assembly GCA_963170745.1 of Phymatocera aterrima. Taxonomy (NCBI): domain Eukaryota; kingdom Metazoa; phylum Arthropoda; class Insecta; order Hymenoptera; family Tenthredinidae; genus Phymatocera; species Phymatocera aterrima. The sequence goes on from OY720668.1 coordinate 3,332,370, forward strand.
TGGTGCATTAATGATCCGAGCTTCCAACACTAATTTACTCGATTAACGTTTATGAAGGTAATCAGCTCGAACGTGAGGAGTAAAAGCATGTGGAATCTCGTGAACAAGAACAAATGCACGAAGCAAGAAGAATTGGGTGAGTGAGTGAACAAACGAACGAACGAACGAACGAACGAGCGAGCGTCCCTGTACATAGGCCATCATTGCTACAGCAATATAATTTAACGATAAGATGGAATCGAAAAGTTGAAAAGCAGTTGGATTATTGGAGAAAATAAGATAGCGTAACATGTGAAATTGTTGCATTCGATCCACCAACCTACTACGTACGATGCTCGGGAAATAAAATTACGCAAAGTACGATAATAATCGTCGGAACGATGTGATTTTCAATCGAGATTTCAGTCGCACGGGGATTTTCTATTCGTCATTTCACCGTCATATTATATCTCAAGAACGTTGAACGTCATCACTTCCGCTTTGCCAACGCACTCTGATGTGCACACGTATATATATATACATATCTTACAACATCTTGATGCAAGCCCTGAAAGCATTCCACTCTTGAATTCAAATATAGAATCTCGACGAGTAGATCTATCTATATTCATACGTATCTGTGTACCTATGTATATATATCTATACAATACGTATAATATACATAGTATATCGTAGAATATACGCGTTGTATATACGTACTATTAATAAATAAGGAATGTATCTAATATTGAAAAAGTTGACTTCAGAATGAGAAACGGACGGAAAAGCATACCTAGACTCGATGAATGGATTTGGAAGAAAATATAGGTCACATGCAGGGGTATAGTGCATAGAGAAAAATATTGTAATGATGAAGTACAACAATTGAAAGAAACGAGATGGAATTCCCTTTCGTTTTTTCTTTCTAACTGTTGTTGTTGCTGTTGCTTTTTTTTTTTCACAAATCATCCTTCCATTGTTTGTTCCTTTTTTTCGCTCAATTTTCTTGGCACGTTGCAAAATACATGTAAAAATAGTAGCAATTTCCAGAATGCCGAGGGAAAGATACTCATCGAGGAGGGAGAGGGAGAGAAAGAGATGGTGGAAACTTGCATCAGCTATGAAACGGAGAGTGCAGTGACGAAGCTTAGATACTTTAAATGGCATATATATATACCAGACAAGTAATCCCTCCTTCCTCCTCCCTCGTCCTTTTGCTCTTTCTCGATCTCATAAAGCACTTTCGGAAACGAGAGAACGAGTTGAATTAACTGACGACACTTGAAGTGATTTGCAAATGGCAAGCTGCGCATACACGCGTACAACGCTATCGAACTATGGATTCGATTGCGGCAAACGATTATTCATTGACGAGGAAAGGTAGAGGTATTTATTCGGAAGGCATGCAGTCTATGTATGTATGTACAATATTGTACCGTGCGTAGGCCAGATGAGGACCCTGGTCGGGGTTGACAAGGGTCACGCCCGCGCCAGTCAAATTGGGCGCTTTTATATATCTGCACGCATATAGTCGCGTGTATCAAGCAGCAACGACGAGGACCAAAAAAAAACCCTGTACCTGCGACGCGTCGCGACGTGCGTCGTCGCCTCATAATGATAACAACATAGTAACGTCAGGTCACGCTATACGTTGAGGTAATAGGCATGTGGGAAAATACGTCGATCGAAATGGGAAGAAAAAAAGAAAAGAGGAAAAGAGGAAAAGAGGAAAAGAAGAAAAGAGGAAATCGGTACGTAGGTAGGTAGGCAGGCAGGCACCGCACTACTTCCCACACCGCGCGGTGGTGTTGTGCACGTCGCCTTAAGGTTTTCTTCTCGCGTCCGATGGCGCGGACCCGATCACGAGCCAATGTCTGCCACTCTCTGGGGAAATTCTTCAGATTGGTATTCTATAAAGCATGGGCGACCCTCAGATACGACAAACTAATGCCAAAGCTTAATGGCCTTAACCCCCTTCCGGAAAGATACGCAGTAAGAATTATCAGTGGTTCATACATTAACGGTGCAAGCGACGTATGCCTACGCAACCTGTCCACGGATGTATGTATGTATGTATGCACGCACGATACGCGTACCCACATGAAGCAGAGTGGCTAACCAGAAGCACAAGAATTATACCGAATCTCCGTTTTGCCGCCGTAATTATCGTACATTATTTATGCATGATAATATATGTATAGGCCGTAAAAAGAACGAGAAGCGCCAGTTTCAATATACGATTAATGAGGAAGAAACCGCGATAGCTGTATATCGACCGAGGCAGCTCTTCAACTTTTTGTATCATCGAATTATTCATTATACTAGGAGGATTGAAATTGAAAGTAAAGTTCTCGTTCCAGAGCGCGGCGCGGCTTTCGTGACGACTGACTTCTTCCTTATGTATACGCGCGTGCCTCTGCATGAATGACGTGTGAACGCATTCTGCAGTAGATGACGTTCGTCGTTTCGTTCGCAAAGCTAATTATCGAAAAGCGGTGCGATGGTGATCCTCCTCAATTTAATCTTGCATATATATACACCGAGGTTGTTACATGAAACATCGCATTTAGAGCATAACGCGCTTACCCCGCGTGCGCGGGTGACGCTTTTTTTCTAATTCAAAAGATTTAATTTTAGAAAATTTTTTTATAACCGATTTTAATTTATTTATTATTTTTATATTTATTTTTTCTACATTATTTACTTTTATTTATACCTTTCGATTAACTTATTATTTAATAATTTTTAATTTTAATATATTACCAATAAATTATTTAAATGAATCTTTATGGGGTATTAATAAAAGATTAATTTTATTAATATTGATAGTGGCCTGCACTTTTTTTCAAACAATAATTCCCTGACATTTCCTTGACTTTCCCTGACAAGTTGTTTAATTTCTCCTGATCCAAGTTCATATATTGTTTCATTAGTGCCGCGAATCAATGTCCCCCCCAATTCTTCATTTCATTCCAATGTACCGGACAAGAAATTCTTTCGAAAAGGCCCTATTTTATTAATTATTGAAACCAATTACTGTATTATTTGATTTTTTTGATTTTCTTCAATAACAATTTTTCCTTTACATTTTTCTCCACTGATATAATGAAAGAAAAGTGAATCTATCAATTTCTTTTCTGTACATTTGTTAGATGTTTGCTCATCTCTTTTTTTTCCCCCTGCCAAATTGGAAATTCCCTTAAGACATTTCCCTGATTCCCTGACCAATTTTTGTTTTCCCAGACATTCCCCGGCTTTCCCTGACCGTGGCCACCGTGAAATATATCGTCGAGAGTTACATTATAACTACCTATCTAAGCTTCCCTCTTCTTCTTCTCGAGCTCGAATTTTCATAGAGAAAAGCAAGAGAAGGAAACCTTCGGTTTTGTCCAACATCGAGAAGGAAAGTTCAATTTTTTGAAAATAAATATCCAACCACGTTACGTCTACGCTTACGCGATACGTATATGCGTATGTATAATAACGTATTACACACATGCTACCTACATATATACGATACTGTACCTACCGCATGCATGCGTACATATGCTATAAAACGTAACACGAAAACGCCACATCTGTGCTTTTCGGTCGTAGACTTGTAACTTTTATGGTTACTAAACTCTATTTTTGAACTCTATACTGCCCTCTTTTACACACATTAAGGTAGGTATATATATATCTCTAGGTTAAGGTACGAGGTATACGTACGTACATACGTACTTATGTACGCGTATATATCTACCTATGCATATGCATACACTAAATCTTTTCTCTGCCGTTCAGATGTTAGCTGTTGCGCGGCGTAACGCCGTTACATAGAGACAGCGGTACTGTATATAAGGAACAGCCAGCCAGCCACCCGCGACACCACGACTGCGCACGTAATTTTTTGCCATATTTCATTTTTTTTTTTGTTTTTTTTTTTTTGTTTTTCGAAATTTCTTATTCCTTTACTATCCCATATTACACTTGTAAGCACATGGAACAGGAGTGAGGCAAACTTTGTCCAACATTGCGGCATATTACATTTATTCCAGTATGTATGTGGAGACATGTATATGTACATATACTATGAGATAGACAAGTAGGCAGGTACGTAACAAAAGTATATGATCTGTATAGTATATTATACGTAAGGAGAATGGACCGACCGAACGACCAACCGTGGATTAAACGGTTCCACTGGTCGACGACACGGAACCACCGCGTAGCATTCTAAGTTCCCATTCATGTGAAGCCGGCGCAATCCGGGATTTCGGTTGCGGTGAATCTTTAATACCCTGCAGCGGCAGGAAGATCAAGAGACAACCGAAATTCTTTTCGAACAACAAACGACCCGGCCCGGGCACAACGCGACCACGCACGCGGCTAACTGGATGTCGGGGAAACTTTGATTTCAACATCGGATTGAGAAATAGGGAAATTTGAAGAATGTGCAAACATTTGAATTAATTGCAACACCTACTCTATGACCAACCTGCAGTGGAAAATCGACGCAAAATCTGTCGCAATTCTACGAGACTTTTTCTTGAAATTTTCCAATTCTTCTTTTTTTCCGTCTCTCCAACTGTTTGATCTACCTATATGGCTATTTTAGTAGCAGCGTTCAGAGGGCAGCGTGCCCAGAAACGGCAATTGTTTGCAGGGTGATTTTTCATTCTCCGATTTATTAATAAAACGGCTGATAATTTACGACGGAGGTATCACGGGCGCCTCAACGCTGCTCTGAGTGCACGGAAGATAAAAATTCACCCTGCATATAGGTATAGGTTATACCTACGCTGTCATAGGACAAGCGAGGACAAAAAAACTGAAGAATGTATAACCTTTCGCAACCGTAATCGCGCGGGGACACTCACTCGCTATCTCGTATTCTTCGCGAGAGCGAAGTGTGATTCTCTATTTTTTTTCTCACTTTTCTCCTCTCAAATGTCCTATATATATATATGTATTATAGAACTCTGAAGTCTAGATAGCCTTTGTGGGTATGCCGAAAGATAATAGCTCTATATATATACATACGCGTATTGTACGAAGGGAATCGTAAGACCGGAAGATGTAGTAACAGATTACTATAACCGACCGCGGAATCTGACCGCACATTGTCTTATTACTAAATACTCTTTTAAACACGAGTCGCGTTCATTATTATATAAAAACGATATACTATATCCATAAAAAAACTTCTCAGACTATCGACAAGGCCGTATCATGATTCCTGAATATTATATAGAGGCTCGGCGGTTTAACGATGTTGGCGGTTGCAAAATGATGAAAAATGTATGTGATATCCGGCCGATGATTATGTGAAAGAAGCGATTTTCATCGAAAATTATCGGCCGAAAGTAGATTTTACGAAATACACAGCCGATATTATTATTATCGTTAATCGTGATTTTCATCGGCCAACGTTATAGGTAGATTACAACACTTGAAATCTGGATTGTCTGTTCTTCTCTACTAGTTTTTTTTCCGTTTGTCGATTTCAGTCAAGTAGAAAGAGAAAGGTGTAGCAGTTGTATACAATAAACCGTAACAACCGGGAATTTGGATGAGGGGAAAGAGGGAAAAGGTGAGGAAAAGGACGGCCACCGGGCAGGCCGACCGAACGACCGAACGACCGACCGACCGACCGACCAGCGGGCAAAACCAAGCAAAGGCAACCGAAGAGAGAATAACATGTGACCCAAAGGCTGCAGTGATACTCAAACGAAATTATCCAACGCCCGTGCGATTACCACGGAATTACGAAAAATTTCACGAATCTCTCTCTCTCTCGATCATTGACCGATAAAATTCAAGAATGACAAAAACGATGAAAACCAAACGGAGTAGAAAGTCATAAAAATGTAAATTCCTACCAAATTGAATACGCGATCGCCTCCTGTAGCAAAATAGAATCGAGTTTTTTTTTTTTCAAAATCGATCAATGTCACATAATAATGATGTTTTTATCCATATCATATGATCCTTTCGTACTTCGTTCTCTCATCCATACTCTACGTTATAGTTGGTTCATTTGCGCGTATTTCCGGTAATGTCGCGCTGGAGATGTGAATTCGGTTCAATTCAATTGACGGATACAGGCATACGTCTATACACACCTACATACACATAGCAATACCAGTTCACAACAGTACTGTATAACACAGGCTGTGTATATGCATATACATATGTATACTATACATAGAAACAGCAACGACTATAGATAGGGCAAACTATACTGTAACAACGACGACGACGACACAACACCCACGACCCAGATTTCTGGATGCAATTTTCAGCCTACATCATATTCTTCATATACAGGTATATAGCTAGCTAGCTAGCTACTCCGCTATACATTAGCCCTGGTACATCTACCTATCTATTATGTAAAGTAATGTAATGTAATGTAATGTAATGTAATGTAATGTAATATAGATATAGATATAGATATAGATATAGATGTAGATGTGGATGTGGATGTGGATGTGGATGTAGATAGATAGAGGCAGATACCTCTCGGGCTATATATTTCTCATACCGCATATCATATTAACGTCGAATTACAAAAATTATGATCATACGGATAATAAGAATATTATCTGAAAATCTGTCCAATACGTATAACGTACGGAGATTCGATTGGAAATGATCGCAGTAGTTATCGACTGAATCCTGTATATTTTGTTTCTACTTCCGCTTCAACCCACACACCCCATGAAAACGAATGATTGAAGAATACAAAAAAAAAATTTTTGAAAAATAATAAAGTTATCGTTATTATTTGACCAGCCGTTGTGAAGGTAGATAGATAGGTAGGTGTATAGGTAGATAGGAAGGTACAGCCTATACCTGTGCCGGGTGAAAATATTTTTCAGATAAGATACGTGCGCTACGTGACCCTATAATATACACGAGGAGATAAGAGACGAAGTTAAAATGAACGGCCGAAGGAGAGAAGAATAATAGACACGGGCGAAAATGCGTTACATATATGCATTATATGTATACGTATAGGTATAATATGTGCTGCGATCAAGATATAATATAAAACTGACATGAGGATACATATATATGATAAGAAATTATGCATACATGAATATTAATATAGGAGAATTTGATAAATTCAACGTTTGTTATTCCTAATCTTTTTTTCTTCCACTTTTTCTTTTTCTTTGCGTTTTTTATGAAAATACAAAGTTGAGTACCTCCGTTTCAGGGGGACCTCCGAGGGCGAAGGAGAAGCAGGCTGTTAGAATTCTGACCTGCAACTGCAGAGAGAGGCCACGCAGCCTCCCTACCGACGTGAGAATATCGAGTGGTCTTGATGCTGGTGCAGCGGACGCGCGCGAGAAGGTACCATATATATATATACATATATTGTATAAGTAGTTAATGCGAAATGAAGACGAAATAAGAAAGAACCGACGGAATGAAATGAAATCAATAAATACGCCATGACCGTGTGGCGTGCAAGCTGCAGAAGGTGCATGGTAGTGTGTGGTATCGATAAAGCCAGCGGCAGTATGATATGTCAAAATCGGAGAAAGATTTGTATAGAAACTGGCTGGGTGGTTGGGTAGGTACACGTACGATGTAGGTGACAACGATGACGCCGTGAGAGTCAGTTGACTCGCGGGTATGAAAAAAAAAAGAAAAAAAAAAACCAGAAAAAGAAATCGTGGCGGAAGATAAGACGGCGACTCCGAGCTTTAGAAGTAATTCTTTCGAACGCCCCTTGAATAAACAAGTTACGAAACGAAGTGTAGATCGCTGAGGTGTAGGCGATAGGTTATAGGTATTTGTATTTGTATATATATATTTACTGCGTGCATACGTAGTTTTATATTCTATTCAAGGGGAATAAAAAGAAGAAGAAGAACAAGGATATTTGAGATGAAAAGTCAATACGATATAGATAAGAAATGGAAGAAAGGAAGAGAGACAGAAAGAAAGGCAGAGAGCTGAGGTCAACCTTGAGCAGCATGCTCATGTATATAATGTTGTAATACGTATTAAATACCTCGTCTATTTTTATGTGGTTGAAGTTCGTAACGTTAACGTAACGAAACGAAATGAAATAAAATGATATTGAAAAAACATTGATATATATTACGTTTTTACAGGATTTGGACGTTATCAGAATTTCGAAATGCGCGATGAGTATGTGTTAATCAATTTAGGTAATTAGATACTATATTTTGCTATTATACCAAAATATTCCAATCCTGAATTAGGGAGTTTGGGTTCTTCGTATCTTGTCGCATTAACGCTACGATCTTCAACCAACCTCGTCTATTTTTCTCGTAGTAAATTATTTGCCGAAAGTAAGTATCAAATATATCGCGTACGTGTGTGTGCGGTGGATGGGGGGAGTAGTATTATTACAAGTATGTTTGCCACAAAAATTACACAATAAGTGGATAAGAAAGCGGCAAGAATAGACTTTAACCACCGCGCGCTATTGTCAAATGAAAATACGTAAAATTCCTGCTCCTCCCTCCCTCCCTCCCACCCTCGCTCGCTCTTTACTCTTCCAACAACGCGGCATGTCATGCGAAGTTATACGTGGATATCACTGAAGTTTCTCAATTACTACACTACACCGAGTAAATGTCTATATGCGTTGCACAAAAGACACATATATGCAGTATATTGTGGATGATATATATGTTTGCGTTACGTAGGTGAATGTTGTAATTTCGAAAGGAAAAGCTCAATCCAAACAAAACAGAATGTAAACAAAAAAGAAAAAAAAAAAACGGAGAGATGTCATAAGACGTGGGAAAAGTCTGAGATATATAACATCTCTTCAATCTCTGATATCGCGCACGTGTATGTATGTCATCCATACATATAACTTGTACCTACGTATACCAATTGAATATGCATTCATTACGCAAAACAGAAACCTGTAGCGGAAACTGAGAGGATTTTCCATCGCGTCGTGATCAGCTGACAATATATCAACCACCCCTTTTTTTGTTATTTACATTTTCATCTGTTTCGGACGTTGCTGCTGCTTTAACGTTAATGAAACAAAGTTTTAGCTCGAGACACAACAACGAGAGATAATGAGAACGGTTGAAGAAAACGAAGACAAAGAAAGGAAGACCAAGAATGAATCGTGAGACTGAAAACTTTCACTGCGAAACCTTACCCGAACAACAACAAGATCACGCAAAATAATGTCGGCTGAAATTTGTTCGCTCAAAAATAAAATAAAAATAAAAATAAAACAAAAACGAACGGACGAACAAATCTTGCAAATTTTCAGCCTCGTAAAGTAATCTCCGTATCCCGTACAACGAGAATGTATCCGTATATGCGTATGTATGCGGAGGTATGAAAAATCTCAAATTCAAACCATTTGAACAAAAAAAAAACAGAGAAAGAAAAAAAGCAACTGTCGAAAATATGTGAAATATTCAAGTAAACCGGAAACGAACTTGTATGCATATGATACAGTAGATCAACAATCAGAATGATATCACTATACTATTGTAATTGGTTTTCCATCTGGGTCTCTGTTCGTCGCCGCTGCGTACCAGAGCAGAACCTCTGACTCCTCATCGTAGTCATGACGCATATAGGTAAGGTATACGTGGGTATGTATGACTCTTTTTTTTCTCGCTAACTTGTTCATCATCCACCTAACGAGATATAATGTACACGTATGCATACAGACACAGGCATATGCATACTTGGTGAAGTGTTTCACTTCCATCACACGCACAGCTCGCGACTCGATTGGCGATGCAGGTGTGACTAATTTCAAAACAAATACCAAACTACACATGTAGGTACCTTTTTTCCTACTCACACTTACGTGCATTATTGCGAACTATAATATCGCACAAAGGTATGAGAAGACGGTTATGACGATTTTCTTCCAATAATAATAATAATAATTATTATTATTATAATACTGATACCGATTATCTCGATTGCGTGATAATATCACCGTTTTTCTTTTCACTCTGATTGTGAGAACACTATAACGCAGCGTATGCCTATACGATACGCTGATAATTATTTTCCACACACACCTACAGACGGTGATTCGTGACTAAATAATAATCCTTCCGCAGCAGATGGTCGGCACAACTGTAACGAAGCCTAGAATTGGTTGACGATTTCGTGCGTGCGCGCGTGAGTGTGCAACGAGAATTCCTTGACGTTTGACAATGACCTTGACGGAAATAAGTCAAGGGAAAGAGAGAGGGAGGAAAAATGACTGAGGAAGAAAAGAAATGGGGGAAAAAAACCGAATAAACAAAACGAGTTTTGAGACACCCTGCCCATCACGCACCGGCTAAAGGTAGATAGCTCTGAGTTATGACTATAAATCACGAACGTATACCTACGAACGAACGAACGACGACGAAGACGACGACGTACTGCGCGGGGAAACGCGAAAGAGAGAGAGATAGAGAAAAATAAAGAGAACGGTTTATACTTTATCCAGTCTTGAAAATAATAACAGACCAAACCGACGCGGTTCGTTCGTTCGTTCGTTCGCTTGGTGCTCTCTGCTCTCTGGAGCAGAGTGAGCGAGATTCCAGTCAGTTCCATGCTACACGGTAGGTACACGGAGTATTGAGAAGAAGAAGAAGAAGAGACGACCGCGACGGGTCTCGACGTGTTGCGGTAGCGTTGCCTTTCAGGTAGGTACGAGGTATAAGGTAAGAAAATAAAAAAGCGAAAGAGGAATACGGAGGACCGAGTTGAAGTTGAAAAAGAAGAGAAGAGAAAAGCAAAGAAAAGAATACAGATATCTTTGCAGGTAAACACGAGGAGACGCACACCCGCACGCACGCACGCCACGCCAAGTTTCGGAAAAAGGAAAACAGGATTAAAAGACTTACTGCCATATAAGGTGGCCGTTTCTCCGTAGATAGGTACGGTTGCCGATCTCCACCAACTCTTGTCGCTCACAGAATATCACGATGATATTTGAAATATTTTAGTAGAATTCGTTTCGTAAAACACTTCACAATGAATATTATTCTTATCCTTATTCTTCCTTGTACCTGCAACCTATACCTATATTTATGTGTAGCTATGAATATAACTAGAAACTGTAGAAAAAAGAGTTAACTGTGTAACACCTATCTATGTATGTTATTGAATTTAATCGATCCCGAAACATTGAAGATAATTCATCACGTGATTATATCATAGAATAAATATCGATTGATATTCACACTTTATTTTATCGTTATTATAATTTCCCACAAGCATAACAAACGCGACACGTTCGTAATCATCGTACGTAATTTATTTATCAGATATATTGCGTTTGGCTATTAGTTTGGAAAAAAATACAACTCTCCGTTAACAATTATTCCATCACAAGTTACACTATCTTTTGTTTTTTATTCTTTATTCGATTTCTTCTCTTTTTCGCCGCGGATCACTTAGATTTGAGGAACACGCACGATGAACTCTCGCGCGTATTATTACACATTTCGGAACACACACTGCAGCAGATTTTCTACTACTTTTCAAAACTCCGCACAAGGAATAATAATTAGCATATATTTTCAACCAATTTCACACCTATAATTTCATTACGTTTGATTCATTTTCTTTTTCTTTTATTTTTTTTTTCACATTCGACTTCAACTTTGAAACGCGTTCGATACGCCGCGCCGTCACTTGGAAACTGACTCACTGTCGTTCTTCTCTATCCGTAGAACGAGAAGCTATGCAGTTTAACTATTATTATACTTTCCGTAGCACGCGGCGGATTAACCGCAACTTCACACACCGTCCGCTCTCGCACGTAGCGCAGACTCCGGCAGACTGAAACGCCGTCCGAGAATCAACTAAGCGTCCTCGACAGTGCTGCCAGCTGCGCTCACGATACGGGATGCGAGCGATATTCGAACTAACTCTTATGCAGCCGCGAACGGAGTCTCACAATGCCCAATTACGTTATTATATAACTCATGGCTTGCAATACTATTTATATTTTATGCTATGGGAATAGAATATACTACCCATACGCATATCTGGGATTTCTTTATTACGTTTTGTTTATGTGATTCCTCGTTATATTCAAGTGATTCTCTGATTTCCCCACAACCTCTGCCAGTCTATGGTACGTATGTACGCGAGGAAAAATAAATACGACATTCCATTATTATATTTTATCGATGAAATTTCGTACGATCTGCTCATACCTGCGTTTATCGCGCAAATTGTTATTACGGGTATGTATTCTATATGCTGTTACTAGTTTATGGAATATTCGTTGCAGCGCTGCGAAGTTGTCAAACAACGCGACGTCACTGCGAGAGGCGAGGTAATATTATAGTTGACGATGCCGCATACTTCGTTTCGCTACGTACATCCGGATGCCCCTCTGCCAGGTATCAGTACTGCGACAACTTTGTACATGCATCGACAGGAATATCAGAAGGGACGAAAAAGGGGTTCGGCAAACACCGTTGGCGATCACACAACCTACAGCTCCAGTCTTCACGACATAGTTCGAATTCTTGTTCGACTATATCCTGCGGTCGCGCACTGGCGGGTTATCGATGACCGGTGAGTTATACCTATTATTACTTGAACCTAGATCATACCTGTATAAGAACGGAGAATTTTCTATTGTTAGTACTACGCTCACGATCAGATTCTCGGCGTGAAATTCAAACCGGAGATGTTCGCATTCTAATTGGTTAGGTATTGTGGGAATCAGCTGCTATCTATCCGTGTTTTTTTTTTCTTTGTCACGTTGTTCGGAATCGTTACAGTGGACTGCGATCGGGAAGGCTGCAGAAAAAATCTGAGCATGCAATTGAATGAACTCTCGATTGCGGGACGCTTGCGTCACCGTATGTTTCTCTCGACGAACATTCGGGATTTAGTTTCTATGCGTGATAATCTGGTATGCAAAGCGAGAAACGAAAGTTTGGATAATTGTGAGGTACGCACGCGGCTTTAGAAATTCCACGTATTATGGAAGGGCGGTAAAACCCTGCGCCGCATATTTCTACACATCCCAAAGTTATAAGGAATAGTGGAATTTCCAGAATACATCCTCACATCGTAGCCATAGCATAGGGCCATAGAATCCGCACAGGCCCTAGCGGCAGCGAGATTTTATGCCTCTAATACCTATTCTGTGACAAAGGTCGATATTTTATTACTCCATCTGATGGGGGAACAATAAGTGTATTAGATTTGGTCTTATAGCAACAAATCACATATAACACACGTTATGGCATAATAATTTATGCAATTTATCATTTTGGATCGCCATTTTGTTCTTCATTTTCTGAATTAATGCAGTGTATCTCATGACTGTTTGATTATGATTGTTATTATTGCCATCGATATCGAACAGGCGAGAAAGATATGTCGAGGCCTGGTTGTCTCAGCCTAGCAGCCCCCCCCCCCCCCCCATCCCCCCCTCCTCCCTTTGGCGGAGCGTGAAGAATCATAACTTTTTTGATTACGACGGTAGAGATACTTGATACGCACCTATGCATATGTATACGTGCGTGTATGTATGTATACCTACGAGCCCCGGCCCCCTCGTCGATGGGTCAGCGTCCATTGGACAAAGAAGTATGTACATACGTACGTCGTCGGCTAAATTTGCCAGGCGGTTGCATACACTGGAACGGACTTTTGCAGTAGATATAGATTTCTGCGATTGTTGTATGAGAAATTATTTTATTGACCGTTTTAGAAGTTGTATCGACTCGTTTTTTAACCTAAAACTGAATCCCGGTTTATGGATACACGGAACTCTCGTTGTCGTGACCATTGTCCGTATATTTCCTTTCGCGCTTGTACAGGTATAGGTGTGTAATTCGTTTGAGAAAATTGTACACAGGTGAAAGAATCTAATCAAATTTTAAGAACGAACCAAACTTTCGTAGGAGGTTGGAGGTGTCGCACTTGAAAATTGATGAAAAAGTTACAAATTTTCCTTTAAATTCTATAAAACAAGGCTTGTATATATACATGGGCGTATATACAAATAATTCAACGTGCAGGGATTATAATGAACGCGTGTACATGGGTATAGGTAGGTACATTCATGTATCAGGGGAAAAAGGGAAAAACGGAGAGTGTAAATGTAAAAACTGTAGGAAGATGTTGGCACGTGATTGGACATGGAATTTTTTTTTTTGTTTACCTCAAGACTTTACGGGCCGGTTCGCATGTCTCAAGAGCGACGTGTATGCATGCATATGAATATATAGGTACATGAAAATCGTGCGAATATATCTACGAATACATTATCACGTACATACCTAGGTATGCGTACATAAAAATACTATGACCAACTCTCAATTTGTTTCCTCTTCCTAGTTTTGTATAGGCGCGCATGTTTCTCTTCTATTTGTATTCATTTATCACCTCCATTTTCACAGATTCTATTTTCTTCCTCATTCGAAAATCTTTCTTCTTGTTTCCATGCGCACTTTGAACTCTCAGTAACGTCAACTTTTTCTTCCTACGACTTCGTCTCGCTCTTCCGTTTCGTGCGTGTTTTAACGTTCGTCCACGATAGGTAGGATTTCGGACGCCTTTTACAATGCACGCGGTTATGCACTCGTATGTATGTACTACGATACACTACGTAACGTCGCGTCGCATGGGAACTCGTCTGATCCAACCATGCCCCGTTTTATTTGTCGTTCGTAACCATACCAGCTATGCAGTACCAATAAATACTATTTATTAACGTCAATTGAGTTAAATTGCGTTTGATTCATTGCACCCTACTGCATTTCATTGTCAGCTCGTATTGTGCGAGCTGCCGAACCGAACGGGCCATAGACGCGCGCGGCCTGTGTGTTTTCATTTCTGTACAACCTACGCGTACATACTCGTACGTTTCACATTCTTCGTATCCTGCACCTAGGTAACTTCCGTGACGCGTTGTATCATTTTTCCTTCCCCTTTTTCCTCCCCCTTTTGATTTTTCGGCTGCGCCCTTTATCGTGGGAACTCGGATATAATCGTCATACATGCACGGGCTGTTGAAGAAAATTGACAAAATTTATGAACATCGCGCAAGCGATATTATAGGTATATGAAAGATTGCTGCACCTGCATCACCGCCTATGCCAGAGTTTTGTGATACATGCAGAAACAGTCAATAACTCGAACTAGAACGTGAATTTGTCAATTTTCTTCTCTTTTCCCCAACCCTTGATCGTACAGTACCGAAAGCTTTTTTCAAACGAATTTTCTCCCCTATTTTCTACAGCGGCAGAAGCGGCGAGCCATGGGTTCTTTTCCATTTTTCCATTTTTCCATTTTTCCATTTTTCCATTTTCATTTTGTATATTATACAAATACATATGCATACGTACATATGTACTTTATACGGATCATCCCACAATTTGAAGCAGCGTGGTTATCGAAAAGTTCAATTTTTCATTCTTTTTTCGTCTGTTCTTTGTCTTCTTTTTCTTTATATTTCAACAAAGTGAATTAGTTCTATATATACACGCTATATCGTATTTTCGTATTGTACAACATCGTACAATAGAGACGCGGATAACCCAGCGTGTCCAGAGTTGTTGGATCGGCGGAATGAGACAGAAAAAAACGTGGTTCGGAGTCTGAGGGAACTACGCGGCTATCGTGGTCAGAAAATAATTCAACTTTTTCAGTAAAACCTATTATTCCACTACCCCTGTATCAACGCGCTGTTTGATTCTCTCCGCGATGTACATGTGTGTAGTACACACGAACATGTACAATATTGCGGAATATTTATCGAGTTGAGTAGCACAGACTGAATAAAATAGAATATAAAATTTATATGTATATATACCTGTGTAAAACAGGCGAATATAAAACAGGAGACGAAGGGGGGGGGGGGGGGGGGGGGGTCGAATCAGATTATGTTGAAGAATGTATTATTATTCGAATTAATAATTTTTACTTCCTTTCTATTTCATGTTTTCCCCCTCGATCGGCGTACTTATATATAATTCGCGTGCGTGATCGTGTGCGTGCGTCTTACGTATATATCTACGTATAGGTACGTGAATACATATAAAGACGTGGGCGGGTAGGTGGTATGGTATAGCGAGTAATATTACAAGGACAATAAACTGTCGCGTATAAAAGCTTCCCAGGCGTTCCTCGTAAAACGTTCACTTTATGTTTTACGCCGGATATCCCTGCACAAGGGTCGAGTCTGCAGACGAGGCGTAGTGTTAGAACTCTAGAATTGGTAGCTTGGCTGTTTGGAAATTCCAAATCTCGTATCTCCATTCGACGGAAGAAAGAAAGAGAGGACGGAATGAAAGAAAGAATTGAAAAGTGAAACATGAAAAAAAAATTACGACGGAATGAAAAGTCAAATTGCGATGAAAATCTGTTTCTCTCTTTCTTCCTCTCTGTATGTATATATATACATCTATACGAGATGATGAAAAATCCGACGATATAACGATCCTCCGCGCCGAATATTTGTATATAATCGATTTTTAGTTCTGTCTTCAATTTTTCGCAATTTTCGTCTTTTTCTGTTTTCTCCGCATCTTCTTTCACTTTCTTTCCTTTATATAGATATTGGTACATTGCGTGACTAGGGAGAAAAATAGGCGTTTTCTGACGAGTGCGCGAATGTACGAAACATTCACACGAGGTTCACACGATATCTCTTATTGCACATGCACGAGAAGATGCCGATTTTCCAAGCCAAATTTCTGGAAAGCAGCCATCGCAGGAGTAGAATACCGTTTGCTTCCCGCTCTCTAGGGGGAAAATGAATACTGGCTTTGCACGCATGCGCGAAGTCTCTTGACGCGCTCGGTCGGTAAACTGCCGTTTTTCTCCCGCTAGACAGGCGCGGAAAATCGGCTTTTCCATGCATGCGTGATAAAAAGGGTATTTATCTTTTCGCCTCCTCTCGCTATTTCCGCATCGCAGATCTGGGTACATACCTACCGCAAATATTATTTCTATCGATGGTGCGAACCCTTCGTATACTCTAAACGAGTATTAATGTACCTATCTACCTTATATCCTGCCCGAACAATAAGACAAAGATAAAGGGTCTTTCAAACTTTGAATCTTCTTCCCTGTTCATTAATTTTACGAACATTTCCACGCGGTTAATTGACCTGGCGAGGGAGAAGGGAAAGAGGAGGGAGCGATCTTCGCCAATACCTACTAGCTAACAAACAACATTCTATTTTAATCAATTATTTTACGTGATACAGTTTCCTACCGATGGACCGGAATATAAAGTTTCAATTAGACATTGCGGTGGGTATCTGCAGGTACTGATAATTTCTGAATTTCCTCACTTCCTGAAAATTTCATCGCATTGAATGACCAGAATGAGATAAAACGACCGAAAATGGCAAATTTTTTAAAGAAAAAAGGTAGCTATCGAGAAATCATCGATAACGCGGCACGTGGCAAAGAAGTTACACTAACGTTGGTATATAATACCTACCAATATGATACTTACGTCCGATACTCGAGGGGCACATCACTCCCGGAAATGGCGAACAGCAGACCTCAAGACTCCAAAGACTCGATGGGACTTCACGGATTTCACGAGGACTTCAGAGATTTGGGATTTCAGAAACTACGAAAGATCTCACGTGGCTTGACGGGACGTACATGGCAAGACTTCGTAATAAATATTTCACGTGACTCCCAATGACTTCATGGGACTTCACGAGACGTCTCAGATTCCAGATTTTGAAAAACTTCAAAAGATTTCAAGCGATGCTTGACAAGACTTCGCGGGATTTTATGAGACTTATTGAGACTCCATGGGATTCCTCGGGACTTCACCGGGACTCGAAAGATTTCATAGGAATTCGTACACTACTCGTGTACACCGGACTTCGAGAGTGCAACCCCGTGGGGGGATATTCATGTGCTCGGGATGAATGCTGAAACGCGTTTAGCCTCCCGGCTGCAGTGATTACGGCCTCAAATTATACTGGGAAAATATCTGGACTCGCGGAAGTTTCCTTGGGCGAAAGTAATATATCGTATACCTACCTACCTACGTTCCCGTCTGACAAAAGTCTCGATAGAGTGTGTGCGGCATGTCAGATAAATAAATTGCCAACAGTTTCTTAATGAAACCCCGACCGAACGAGAAGCTATTTTTCAATCCTTTAGCGTTCCTATGCGTCTTGTGTCGTTCTTGCGGTTCGAGAAGAGCCTCTCTCTTCCTCTCTCTATTGGAGTTCAACGCCGCATGGCGCGGCGCGGCGGTTCAAACATTCATTTTGCGGTCCTACGTTCTTATAGGTATATACCATCCACATAAAGACCCTTGAAGTAAGTTATACGGTGTGCGTGAATCTACTCCTGCCGAATTACGCGCCGACCCTACGATGCCATTGATTACCATTGAAATAGGAAAAAATCAACGAAAACATAAAAATGAAAATGATAAGCAGAGAAGGGAATGAGAATCGCGTGAAGGAGAGATTTTTCCTACCATGAATCTCAAGTATACTTATATAGGCACGTTGAAAATCCTTTTTTCTGCAGTTCGGTATACACATAGGTATACATATATATACATGTGTAAAAGTTTCCGAAATTACCGCGTTGGTTATTCTCCTTTTTTCTCTCTTCTATTTCTCGAAAATCTAATAATCGAAGAAACGTTTGCCACAGAGAGTTCGTACCTGCCAAAAAGTTTGCAATCAGTGATCGATCAGTGTTTTTCTTCATCTTTCCCGCAGGGTTGTTGGTAAGTTACCCGAGGGAATTGGCCATTCTATATTATCGCCCATAGCGCTCCACCATATACTCTATTCACCCTGCACTGTTCTTGACGTGAAAACAAAGCGATAGAAAAGAGGAGATGCAATAGTTTTTCTCCGGAGAAAAACCCCTGCTCCGTAGGGTGTCTTTTTTTTTTTTTTTTATTTTACCCCTTTTCCCTTTCTTCTTTCGCTCTCTTTAGAGAGAAAGAGAGTTTTGTGAGTTCCCGGTGCCTGTACCTATACCTATACCTATGTCTATGTCTAAATTCTTGTCGAGTATACTACTCTCAGCTATAACCATGGAAGTGGAGTAAATCAGTGGAGTTTGCAGTCGTCGTCCAGCTGGCGGGTATTTCCCGTGTGGCTTTTGTGTTCGAGCGAATCGAATCCCGGCACTTGAGTCATTTAGCGGAGTTGGTCGGTCAGCGGCGCGACGTCCAACCCTTCAATTAGGATTTCTGGATATTCCGGAATGTGAATTCCTCTTGGAATTCGGAAGACCCGGACGGGGTCACATGTATGTGTGCTCTGTGCGCGATTTGTGTTATTATGAATAGGTATTCATATGCCTCATTCACGGCCCCACATTAACGGTAGATACGTATAATTCGTCTCGGGTGAATTCCACCCCACCCCAAAATCACAATAGGACCACACACACACACCGAGGCATTATGATTTTTCGATCTAACTGCGTGTAGGGAGAATGTTTAATTAACGTGAGAATGTAAATTGTTTGGTAGGTTTACCTACACGTAGTATATATAGCACATACCTAGATGAGATAGAACGCGCGAGGGGAAACTTATTACACCACCCCCATCCGTACATGTAGGTACGAGTATATGCGGCGACGACGTGCATATCTAATTGAAATATTTACACCGCAAATTTCACAATGTGAAGATAGAAGAAAGAAAGAGGGAAATTTTCTCCTTGACCTAAGTCGCGTTGGCATTTCCCCTGAGGCCTGCACGAAGGTGCGGGGGAAGGAGGGATTCCCCTCAAACTTCACTCTACTTTGAGAATTCATTGAGTAAATTGCGATTGCCAAGTATTTCACTCCTGCACAACATTGTTCAGGTTTGATGAAAAATAAATATTTCCTAGATATTAGCTAGGTTATATGGATTGCCACCGGCGACTCCGACGGCCTCTCGAGGGTCAATCGGAGTGGCATGAAACGCCGATTTTTGTCCATTGTCGAACGTTCTGTTACCGATTGTTCAATGCCGTGAGTCTTCAATCAGGAGCATAGTCCCCCTGAATCGAAAAATACGAATATCCCAAAATTTGGCGTGAATTTGTCTATTTTTTTTTTTCGTTTCAGCGCCAACTTCCTCATTTTCGACATCGTCGTCCATATTTTCACGTTAGGCTAGAAGCGGCCTGTTCGATTCGATGTAGGTATTCTCTCTGTAGAACTCACACTGCGGTATGCATCGGGAAAAATAAAACACAATGAAAAGAAAGATCTTTTCCATACGGGGTAGGCAGATACATTTCCGCGTTCAATAAATTCGTTCAATGTATACGGATAACGCGTGTGTAATTACACGCGTGACATTGCAGGCGTCGTTGTAACTTGACTCTTTGAACTTGCCAAGCGGCGAGCCCGTTCCACGTTTATTAGGTATATACGTATGTTACGACTTAGCAATAGAACGTCTAGGCGAACCTTACCAGGCACTAGCCATGTACATACAAAGCGTGTAGGTATGTAATATGGTACAAGGTATGTACCTATGGTGTGTGCACTCTATGGTAGGTACGAACGTCATTCGTTATCGACGCTATATACTCGCTTACCGCGATACCGAATTCATTAGCCAGTTTTCTAATTATGTATAACTAACCCGCAGAATTAATCACCGAATTTTTCTCGTAATTAGTTACCTATATATATATACACACGTATAGAACCTAAGTAGGTATACCAACGTACGTCCCTGCTCTGTATATATATATATATATATATATATATATATATATATATATATATATATATGTATACCTACCTACGCATTTAAAAGAAAAAAAACCGTCCAGCCATCCAATTAGTCTCTTATAATTTCTACGGCTTTTCGTAATTGCCACTTTGTCCGCTATAACCGCGGGTAGAGACCATGCTACCATGCCTGTACCTCATATCATACCTGCGCAATATTTTTCCGCAGCTCTTACATTATTATATGTATATTATCTATGCGCATGGGTAGGCAGGTATGTACCATGTGTCACGAGAATTTGAACTTCGTGTAATTTATACGTCAGATCGGTAGCATTGCGAATGACGCAATACCTTGGATATAGGCAATACCGTAATCACCAACGAGAATGAGAATTTCAATTGCGGTCCGCGTCGTAACGTCTTTTGTTTTGTTTTTTTTTGGTTTTTTTTCACGGCGCAATTTTTGTTCTCAGCAATTATCGACTAACGCGTATGAGCAATCGAAAATCTAATCAAACCAGTCTCCTCGTTAGAATTGCTCGACAATAATCTGCACGCAGCAGTATAGGTAGGTATATGTATACATACATACCTACCTCGAATTTCAGGGGTGAATTAGCTCGGCCTCGGATTTCCCGGCTACCGCCGCGGGATAGTACTTGCATTTCGTATGCCGAAGGTGCGGCGCCTGTTGTAGCTGTACCACCTAGTAGGCAGAGGTATATGTAGGTAATACGAGGCTTTTGACGGGTAGAATTCCAATTTGAAGGCTCGTTCGTTATTAACTACGAAAATGGAAGAGGGGGAGATAATAAACGGCAAATGATCTCCAACGTAGGTAATATCCTTTGAACCCTTGAACCTTCTCCGAGCGATTTACCGGACCGAAGCGAACTCGAAGGAAACTGTTCCCTCCCTTGCCCCCCCACCCCCTCCCACCTCCACCCCCACGTGCGCGTATACAGGGTTCGGAAAATGTTGCGTCAGCCACAACCAGAAACATAGAAACACCTACGTACGCGCTCATATATGTGCGTCCGTGTGCGTGCGTATGTATGTATGTATGTATAACGTATCTATAATATCTAATATATAAATTTTATACGTAGGGTGTACGTAAGTATATACTATACGCACGTAAGAACCTAAATCTATAGGTACAGCCGGCGAATAATATGCGTTTGAAGCGAGTTAAAACTCACGCTCTGCAGAATGTGGTACGTCTATAGTTTGCCTCGTGCTCTTATGGCGCTCGTAGGTACATACATACCTATTCGGGTACGGCTACAGTCGATGGATCGACCTGATTCCATTCCTCAGCCATTGTATGCCGCCATAAAGCATTGTTGAACTCTGGTTCGGTCCAAAACTCCGTAAACCTCTGTTCGTTACCTAAACGCGAAGGGGTCCCACGCATTTCATACATACCTGTACATATAGGTATAGATGCCTATACGCCCATGTGTGTGCGATGTACCTCCCGGTACAGACGTGTGTAGGCCCATTGTGAACTCCAATGTATCACCCTGATGCGAAGCCTTGAAAAAATTCTTACCTATTCAACCGTAGCGTATAGGTATACGGCGCAGACCCACTCGAATATCCTTTCATCGTCCTACGTAATTCATGGTTCGAAATACCGATGGACAATCGCATTTTGGAGTACTACCCGCGGTGCTTTTTTTCTGAGGGACGGCAGCAGGGGGGGGGGGGGGGGCGTTTTTCAATCAGACTATAAAGTTCAATTACGATAAGTACCCATATTGACGGGTTCGAACTTTCGATTGTGCTCATAAATAATATACAACAATCTGAATTCCGATAAAAGACGATCTGATACCGAATCTAAATAAATTTCACGTATTTTTCTGTACAAGAAATAGTTTCGTATGTCGATGCGAGTAGTGGCGTGTACTTCAAGAGGCCATTGGAGTCCCCGCTGGCAATCTAACCTATAGCTAACATAGAAAGTACTTATTTTTCCATAAATCTGATCAATGTTTCGAAAAAGTCAAATACTCAGCCCAATCGCTGCCGGCATACTCGATAAATTCTCGAAGTTTGATCAAAATCGATCGAGTAGTTCGCGAAATTTTAAGATTCTCATTTTCCAAGCGGTTCCTATACATTTAAGATGGCGAGTTTTATGGCTGGCTTTTAATCCCTCAATGGATACCAACGTTGTCTGACGTTCGAAAGTAGGAGTCCATTGGTATCCCTTCGAGCCGGTAGTCACATCTTATTATATTTTTATTCGAGGCCAAGCTATATACGCAGGTCGCTTCGACCTTGTATCCCTTTTTTTCTTTGTTATCTCCTCTTCGAGATCTGAAAATATGAAAAGAAGCTTTGAGGAAGTAAAAATGGAGACAGTGACACGTGGATAGTACCTATGTTGTTTTTTTCTTGTGTGTTTTTTTTTCTACAATTTCAAGGTGAACATGTGAACCATACCCCTACCCCACAATAAATCCACATTGTTCGTTTTTTTTCTGATTTTTGATTTTCGTTTTTTGGTTCCGGAAACAAGGTTTGTCTCTCGAAAATGAAATTCTTTCAAGTTTCTTAGGCAATTCAGCAGCCCCTGAGCTCACGAATTTTCCTCTCGCGTTCTTCATCTATAGAATTCAGGTACAGGACATATATGTACACAATTGGCTCTTTTCAAGTGTATTAGGGTGTCGAATGCCAATGCCGGAGGAACAGACGCCTTGAGACGCCCCTCTATGACTCTTTCCCTCTCTCTCTCTCTGTCTCTCTCTCTGTTTCTTTGCCTTCCCCAACCCGATTGTCACCTCGTCTGCGGAGTGAGGAATGAAAAGGAAAAGGGCAAAAATTAGATGAAATAAAATAAAATAGAATAGATTAGAAGAGATCGAATGTATCTAAAACCATAGCAATATATTTCAATCGAATCTTTATCAAAAAGTACGTTGGTATGAGGCTAGAGTGAAACGAAATGCACCCCCAGCCGGTTCAGTATAAATTTGTGCAATTTCGTTAAATTTGTGAAAGCCGAAATGAGAGATTGTATTACTCTCAAACAGTGAAAAATCCATCAGCCCTCCGCATCGAATTGAACTCGAAATCTCACGATCTCGCAAGAAAACGAGAACCGACGAGAAATAAACGAAAAGAAAAAAAAAAACAGACAGAAAAATACTCGCGAAAATTTCGCGTGTGCCGGTTTCCGAAGTTTGCCTCCACGAGGAGAACTCATGCGAGATTTTCCCGGGGTTGATTTTTTTTCGTTTTCTCCGAGATCGCGAGACTTGGAGTTGGATTCGATGCGGAGGGCTGGTTTTTTTACCATTTGAAACAAACACAATTTCAATACAATTTGCCAATCGTCG
Organism: Phymatocera aterrima; assembly: GCA_963170745.1. NCBI lineage: Eukaryota > Metazoa > Arthropoda > Insecta > Hymenoptera > Tenthredinidae > Phymatocera > Phymatocera aterrima. The sequence continues at coordinate 3,356,372 of OY720668.1, forward strand.
ATTTAGAGAAAATTGTGAAGATTTGCCGTTCGTCCGTCTCCCTCATGCACCACGAGCGAATTTTCTTGCGAATTTTACAAATACTAATTTGAGAGCGATGGAGGACTGATTCTCTTACAATTTTCCATTCCTTTCACTCCTTTATAACGTCTCGTTATTGCCATGGGAAATGAAATATAGAATATAGTAGGTACATAGTATACCTTTGCACAGTGCAGTTCCGCCGCATCATACTGCCTACGCAGATACACACGTACGTAACTACGTACGTACATACATACATACTACCGTACGTGTACTTGGAGCCGTTTGATTACTACGCATAGCCCCCGGGCTCGATGTTTAATTTCTTTGTCTCCCGGCTCCTCCGTCTCGGTGCAGAGTCGTTATAACTTACATAGGCGCATATAATATCGCATGTAATATAGGTATACCTAATGGTTAGGTGTACGACCGCGACGTAGCTATCCTGAGACACCGGAACTTGTCCATGTCTCTCCGAGACTCTGACATGCATGTTGCAGGAGATGATTGTACGATCTGCAGTACGTACAAGTATAATACGAATGTTCCTGGTTGATTCGTTAGCCTCTAGGCAGGTAATATATAACTGTATAAGTGTCTGAACCGGGTAATACCTTCCACGGTTAAGGCGGGCGTTCTGAAGAAAGGAAAAATAAAATGGCCAAGAAAACAAACGGGACTTCGCTTCGCCCTGAATATATCTTCAAACGCAGATTTATGTATTTTTGGGATTTGCGAGCAAAGCGACGGCTGTTATAGGTACGTACGTACGTACATACATACATATGCATCACACGAACTCTCAGACTCGGTTCTCCGGCGTACGAGCATGTGGCGGTAAAAGTAAGTGGGTGTACTCAGTAGCTGCAGTATAAGTACTTTGAATAATTTCTGTAAACTTAGCGCGAATCGATGTAGAAACCAACGAGGCGTGAAGAAACCGTTCTTAAAATCGTTGCCATTTACGTATTTTCAAGATTTAGTGGAAACGCTGCAGGAGTCACGCGTTAAAATATACTTAGGCGAAAAGGTTGGGCGCTACGTCTCGCAGAAGTTTTCCTTCGCTTCAGTGTTCGTAAGAAAAGTACGGGTATAGACGACTTTCGAACGGGGTTACGTAGATATTACTCATACAGAAGTACATACATATGCGCGTATCTTTCATACACCGAACTTACAAGTCGGAGACACGTATACTCAAGCAATTTGAGCGATAAAAATTTCAACTGCGGTTGCTACATTTTCGCGAGTGTATGAAGTAGACCATACATACACATGCAAGGGATTGGAACTATGATATTCTTGAAGTAGGTATAGTCATACTTATACTTATGCTTGTACTCTTATCATGCTCATGCTGAAGGTGCTGTTGAACACCCGTTTTCGCCCACTCTTACTTATCGTTGGAAGCATCATTGTCATTCGAAAACGCGATTCGTCGCCTGTCCTACACCGGACAGCCAATTTGAATGAAACTTTTCCGATCGGATGCAGTATTCGACCAGAAAGTGGCTGAGCGTTTCATCTCGCTAGAGTTTTGAGAGAATCCAGAGTCTCAGGGAGTTTCGGAATGTGAGGTCAGGTTTGTTCGTAGGTTAGATTGGGCACGGACTTCAATTTCTGATAGAACAATTCGCCAATCGTGGAGATGAAATATTTGGCCACTTTTCGCCAGAATACTGCATCCGGTCGAAAAAATTTCGTCCAAATCGGGTGCGCGGTGCGGGAGTAGCGACGAATCGCGTTTCCCAATGATAACAATGATCTGAACAATAAGTAACAACGTGCGCAAATGAGTCTGCGATAGAACCTCAACAGGAAGAAAACACTCAGGCTAGAAGTGGTTTGAAGTAAGAAGTATTCAGGACATCTTCGTCCGTCGTTCCGAAGACGACACTCTTCGGTAGAAAGACGTCGTCATATTTTATACGACGAAAAGTTTCGCACTGGACATCCTTCCGAGGCGACTTTTAGGTTCTGCGTTATCCGGGGAAATGCGTCGTGAAAATTTTACGTCTACGTCTACGAACAATGAACGTCCGCGTGCAGCGGTCACGTTTTATGCGTACCACTTACCCACGGAGAAAAAACAGATGCATTTGCTTACGTACTACGCTGCAACAGTACACCTACTACGTATCAAGAAATTCCTCTCCTTCACTTCCTCTCTCTCTCTCTCTCTCTCTCTCCCTCCCTCTCTCTTTCTCTTTCTCTCTATATATTTATACTCGTACCTATATGCGGAGGAATTACGACCCGAATAAATCCTAGTACTGCACGGCATACAGATATGTGTGTCTGCCTTACATCTGGCTGCTATATACTGTATCTAAACTTTATATGCATCCAGTATATGTATATATATATATATATACATTATACGTACATCTTACACCCCGGGCCACGAATACGACAGTGTACACATACACCCGTGAGATAGATGAAGGTATCCACCTACACATAGCTGAAGTTTAGTGCACTCTTAAGTGCGTTGAGACGCATATATACCTACCGCGATCTACAAGTGGAGCGTGCACGGCTACGTACGTACAAGAGCGTAGAGTAGGTAGGTACCTACCTATATGCTTCGTAATTTTATGGTACACGTTGCCACGGCGGTAGGTGTACCCACCTACTACGGCAGAAGTACGGCAGCAAGAATATTGCACTGACCACAATTGAACCGCGTGAGCAAAAGTGAGTACAATATAGGTATACAGTGCAGCACGTATGCACGCATACGACCGTGTGTTTGTGCGTAGGTACTGCTGCACTTGCTGCATTGTGTGTGCGCACGTATATCACCTAGCTTACGCAATATGTTGTACAGTGGATTCATAGATGTCTCATTCGCAATTCAGTTATATGTATAGTAATTGTGAACAGTTCTAGATTTCTTGATGAAAATTCTCACCTGCGTGTGTACAGTGCACAGAATTCTGAAGAAACATTCAGTACGGAATATATTTGCTCGTTGCATGTACTACATACCCACGTATATATATACACGCGTGTGTATATACCTATACCTTGCAGGTCATATAACTTAAGATGCAGAATTATTCGGTTTCGCAGTAGGCTATACGATCCCACTCGCGCTTACACAACCGCCAAGATCACGGCACAGTTTGATATTCGACACCCAAGAGAGCTTGTGCCTTGTAGTATGCGCTTTTGAGGGAGAATCGGAGTATTTTAATACAGCATACCTACATTCTGGATTTTGACGAGAATTCAGTCAATATTGATGAATTTTTTTGTTTCTTTCGTCACGTTACGGCTACGTTGTACGACATCATAACAACGCATATCGCACGTTAAATATCCTAGCAGGTATAATTATTCGATGCGACGTATTTCATCATCAAGTATTATCGATTATATTTCACCGATCATTAGATATAGATAGATGTGGATACGGATGTATTGGATCGCTTCGTTAACTCATCTTCCCATCTTCTGCTGCTTCTTCGTTTTCTTTTTCTTATTTGTTTTCTCTCTCTCTTTCTCGTTACCTGCAGCCCCGGGTTTCCCGACTGTAGGTATATCGTCAGTCTTGATGAACCTCACTTCATTTTGTTACATCGTATCTATTTCCTCTTTCATCTTGTTCATACCTTACATGCATCGAGCTACACAATATTCCATTGTCCGGGGTTTTGCGAGCATTTATTTTGGATTTTTCATGTTCCTTACGCACTAATGTACGTACGTATGTAGTACGTACCTATACTGCCTTCCGTTCACTCCATTTCCAATATTATTCCTCCTTGATTTTGGATTCCTGTAACGTCAGTCAGTCGAAAAAGCGAAGAGAAAAATGATTGCGAAGTCCCAATCTTTCGAACTAAAGTCTCTCTAGACTATCGGCATCGCCGTATACCTGATACGGTACAGCTGTGTCGTCTCCTTCGGATTATGATATACACCCGCGACAAAGAACCAACTTTGACGTGAAATCTTTCGTTTTTCATACCTTCCACATCGAGCTGTACTCTTTCGTCACGAGTTAGAGGAGCTCTGAGTAACGAATGTGTTGACGAAGCGTTAATCGCAAAAGTGGTTTTAATACGGACAGAAGCCAAGTCGATTGTGGTAACCCTGTTCCTAAAACATTCACGCTCGATCCGGGAATAGAAAATATACACGTATGCCTAGTAAAATCTACACGGAATTTATTACGGTTCTGGAGATAAAGGCCTGATCTGTTGTTTCTATACCAATATGCGTCGGTGCCATGCCTGCCAGACGGGCTGCAGTTCGCTTGCGGATTGAGTGACGAGCGATTTCAATTATGTCAAGCGATCTTAGGCGATTTTTAGTGATCGTACATGCGATTTCCAGATTTCGATGCACAGCTTACAGCGATTTTCGTGTGGATCGATTGGAATTTGTTTCATTTCGAGCGACTCCGAGAGATCTCGATGCACAGAATTCGTTTGATCGATCGCATCGATTTCATTTGATCCAAGCAGATTTCACGACTTCGAGCGGTTTCAGAGTCATTTTTCACAAAGTGGTTTGCGATTTGAGCGAGTGAATAGTCCCTCGTGCCTGCCAAATAGGATATTCTCTGATCTTCGTCACGGATAACTGATTCGTTTATACGCGTTCATTTCGCTCCGCTTGAAATTTTTGTGTAATCCCTATGGACAATCGAAATGAACTAGGAATTGGCATCGACCGATTGATCAATTTGGTTCGCAATAGTCCTTACCGGGGAATCGATGTAGCTATTCGTCTACAGTCAACACAACGACGTGAGAGATGGAATAGCAAATGATGAAGTGAAATGAGAACAGAATTTATTTCCATAATATTTCACATCATTAAAGCGTAGGTAGTATTATTCTTTCATCGTAGATATAGCTCCGCGGTGCACCGGTATAGCAGTATATACCTATGGCGGAGAAACGCAACGATTTTAGAGAGATAACGAAGGTTCATTACTCCGGAGAAACTTTTCATGCATCTATGGTATAAATATGATATACGCTATTACTATACCTGTCAAGAATATGAAACAAAACCCGCAGATAAATAGTTGAATTCTCGTTATCTATAAGGAAACCTATTATTTTCCATCTTACTGTATCACGCGACTCGATGTATACCAACTAAGTGCCTTTTTTTGTTGGGCATGATCGGGGCAGTCGAGGTTGGTACTCTGCCGTTGGAAACGGTGTTCCTCGTTGCGGCGTCTGTCAGATACAGGTCATTTGCACAGAGTGCTCTAGCGCCTGTATGTCGGCAGCCAAGTACACAGAGGCGATCAGTGGGCGGTCACAAAACCTCTCCAAATCAACACTCACAAAGGCCGTTCAATGGCTACGTCGACTACGGCTCTTCGATATGCTGTTTCCGTCCAACAGCGTCGCAGTACGTTTTCGAAAGAGCAACTGCGTATGGTTCTTCTTATTGCGGTTCAAAATACTACGATCTTCGACCACGAGTGCCACTTCTTCAATGAGCTGTATCTCACAGACGCCGCAAGGGAGACAACTGGGCCGCCCTCCCTTTCCCCCCTTCGGCTCCCTCACGGCCCTCCAAAGAGCACTTAATTTACGGACATCCTGTATACATACATATCATAGACGCATTTATAAACCGTCAACTGTGATATGATTGATACAACAACTGAACAACCACACGAGCACTAACAATCGGCGTATGATTGCTAAATTCTTGAGTAAATATTGTCTGTAAGCTATACCATAATTTTGATTACTTCCGCAGGTACTGTAGTAATGATAATAGCGAGTCGCTCGCGTTCAGCGTTCAGGATGCAGGTCATGCTACTGTAGGCTATAGCCATAGCTCTACGTTATGAGTATAAATTGGAATGAGGATACAAAGAATTTAACATTGATGGAGATCTTTCAGCAGGAATTCATCAAATTTACCGCTATGGTATAATTGACAGCTGAGCTTGCAAAAACCGCTCATGAAACCGGGCGTAAATATGAAAGAAAATAACAAATATGTATGTATACACGTCGGGCGCAAGACGAACAATCTTTGTACGGCGCCCAGCGTGGGGTCATCCTACGTTATTTTCTAATTTCGCGTGCAGGCAAACTTCGGACGTCAATGGATACGAAATTTTTGTGACTTTTTTACGAGACCGTAGGATTTTTCGAGATTTTATCCTAGCTGGATACGCGCACAATTTGAAAAATCGTGAATCGAGCGCGCGAAACGCGCATTCGGTTATTCTAGACTATACATGTAACGCAACGTGTACAGTGTTATACATATATACTGCATGAATATGTATCTAGTGCAGTAGGACGTGCGATATACGTAATTCCTGTAGCAAATTGCATATAAGTAATTCATACCAACCTATAAACAACACAGTTCGCAATGCTCGCATGTAGATATACACGTCTGGCATATAGTAAATATGATAAAAATTCATTCATACTCTACCGTGTATAACTCACTGCAAGCTACAAGCTCCACCACCCATCCTGCATTGCAGGAAAAATTGATGTCACGGAGTCACATATAATATATGTATATATATTATATACAGGTTACATATGGACGGAATAGATGAAATAGAGTGACCCTTGTGAATCGGATATCGGTGAGTAAATTATACGAATGTTCGGTGCTGGAGCAAAAGCATATCTTCATATCGTCAGGTAAATTTGGATAAATGAACGAGTGAATAGATAATTTTATAGAATGGATGAGTAGGGATATGCGATCCGGGTTTGTACTACTACTAGGTATTCCAGAACTGAATAATCTTGAAAAAAAAACAAATTCATTGTATTACATCACATCTATTTCCTCTTTCATCTCGTTCATACCTTACGCATACATCAAGCTACGCAATATTCCATTGTCCGGGGTTTTGCGAGCATTTATTTTGGATTTTTCGTGTTCCTTGCGAACTCATAAACAATCTTGAGAAAATAAATAAAAAAATTCATGCTAAATAATGAAACTTGGTTACCGCATATTTGATTTTGAAAAGAAAAAAAAAACAAGTAGTGAAATAATGTACAATTCTGGCTAATCTCCGTAAATGAATGAAATTATTTGGGGCTAGTAATCAATAAATTTGGAAAATAATTAACCCGTGAAGAAATAATACCGTTCGTAGGTAACGTGGTTTTTACTCAGTGAACATTTACTGACTTACCATCCGTCGATAACTCGAAATTCGGTAATGGTGTGAACGTAAGATAGAAATCTGCGAGACCATGCAGCGGTAAAATAGATCTGATCAGGTACCGATACGACAGATCACCGTTTCATTTTTCTGGACCAATAATAATCAACGGATTCCTGAGTTTTCTCGAAATTTAAGAAGGTTGGACGTATACTATATGTTTTCACTTCAGAAACAGGGTGGTTCGAATACGCGGACTTTGAATTCTGAAATTAATTCCAAAACCGTTTCGAAAGTACTCTGCTATGCATGCTACTCCGCCACTCTGTTATCCGGTTCGAATCTTGAGTAGTTAGTACCTGTAGGCGATGGACGATAATAACCGAATAGATGCATGTATGTGTATATGTACTATTCGTATATTGATTAATTAATAATATATAATTCATTAGCCGTGTATTTGCGTTTATTTTATCTTTACCTTAAACTTTGCGTATAAATAGTATTAGCATATCATAATATTTGCTTTTCCGGTTCAGCACCCTTAAGGGGCGAAATTACGTAATTACTGCCTTACATATTGTATACTTATAGTTTGTTATTTCAGTTTCTTTTATTTATTCATTCATTAATTAATACTATTCATTAACATTATTGGTAGTGTTATTTATGATTATTAATTATAATAATAGTACCGTATCATGATTAGCCCTACCAGTATGTATAATTACAATAATATGCCACAGTGATTCATTCTTCTGCTGCAAGAACTTCATTCTGTATACAATTTCGCAAATACAAATGAATTCTTGTACTGAAATTGAAATTGAAGAAAGAACGGAAATTTGGAAAAAAAAACAACAACATGAAACAGAGGAAGAATCCACTTGGCATATATAATATATGGCTATACAAACATACGTAATATTAATATATATATATATATATATATTCATCTCTCTTTCTCTACTCCCTCTGCATCTTCTTCTTCTGCTTTTTCGCACTCTTGCTCATTTGTTTAATCTTACGTGCTGTTGCAAATGCCCAATTCGTCAAGAGCCGCTTTTATATGAACGTCAAGTGGTGCCTCCTCCTCAATTTCGACGTGTTTATAACCGTTCAAAAAATGGCAGGTCCCCGGTAAACCGGCCGGTATTTCTTTTGGTAAATTGTCTTTGGACCGCGGCTCCAGGATAAATCCAGGCCCCTCGATTAGAGAACTGAAAAAACACGAAATTACAAAAACGGAAATTGGACAAATTCAGATAAGAGGGTCGAGAATCGTTCAATGAATCTTACTAATGCCATATTTCGGAAAAAGAGAAAGATTTTCTGGCCTCTATCAGCCATCTTGAACCAAAAATTGACGTTCAATACGAAATTTGGGCTTATTCGAGAATTTAGTACTCTTATTTTTATTTCTTTCACGTCGTTTATGTTCCATTTGACATTCTTTACTTTTCATCGTTCGTCATTTTTTGAAAATCCCGGTAAATGATATACCTGCATACCGGTGAGATAGGATCGAAGCGTGAAGTACTTACGAGTATGTAGTCGGACTGACGTTTATTCTAAGCGGTTCGCTTGTAGATTCGAATTTATTAGCGATGGTGACGTTGTGTCCGAACAGACAATACCGTGGCATTTTTTTCCCAACAACTCCGGCCAGAACTGTCCCCGTGTGAATTCCAATTCTCATCTGTGTGACAGCGATATAATGTATAAAAACAATACACAAATGTGTCTCGGATAAGTTCAGGGGCACACGTCGTGGTACGACTTGAATTATAATGATAATTATAATAATTATCATTGGAAAGGAATGAATCCAGGGCCGGGAATGATTACACACGATTATTATGGACATAACCGAGAAAACGGAGAGGTAGATCGGAGTAAAATACTCCTCCAAATCGTGAATCGCTTTACGAAACAGTGGGAATCATAATCAAGAGAAATGCAACAGTTCTATCTCCCGTCTTCCATACGATTATGTCTCCTGATGGTCGGCCGTTTTTCCTGCTTTCTGCGATAGGTACCTTTTTACTGCTACATCCTCGTTCCCGGTTCTCGAATAACGATAAACTCGGGGCTAGTATACTTTTTCAAAATCAGAATTGCAAATGCTCGGTTTTCGCTCTTTCGATCGGTCGAACACAATGATTCTTTCTTTTTATCGAGTATTTTTTCCATTCTGAGTTTTGAAAACCGAACGAAACTCCCGCTGAGCGGGTAAAAACGACGAATATATTCGAAAAACGAGAACGAACAAAATTAATAAATAAAGCTGAACAAACGATTTCTCATCTATAATTTCACTCTGGAAAAACTGCGACTGAATCGAGATATGTCCTCCGGTCATTCCACATTCGAGCATCGAGGTGTATAATCACATTGAAGCCCTGGGGACGCACATTACGCGCGTAGTGCGTCCGGTTTTACTAATTTCGGAAATAGAATTGGCCTCCATTACACCACAATTCACCAATCAACATCACGTGATTGTGTTTCCGGTAGCACCTTAACCGGAAATTCAGCATCGAACGGGGTTTCTGCGGCTGGAGAAAAACCGTTAACAGGAATCACCCGGACAGGACGGACGCACGGCTGACGGATCTCCAGCGTATAAAATATCCTAGGTGGCGCATCAGCATTGTACCTCGGAGAACAGCTATTTCTCACGACGATCTATACCGCCAATTGGAAAGGCTATCACACAAATGGAGGATCCTCAACTTTTGAAATCTACTTATGCAGATTACAAAAATTTCTCGTTTGTAGACGAGAAACGAGAAAAAAAAAAAAAAAAAATGGTTAAAAAATGGCGATCTTCAGTCTTTCTACAAAATGTCATCGAAGTTCTAATTTCAGGGCTCTAGATATCCTATTGATATACCTCGGTATAATAACATATTTATTTATGTATTACTGCCCCAGTTTTGTCCCGTGGCGTTGTTATATATATCTATACATACATACGTGTGTTATATATATGCATGAAGACGATCGATCAATGGGCGACAGTAATTGGTCCGTGACCTCTCACCTTTATCGGTCGTCCGTCGTGTGTCAGGTGTCGCGAGCACGTCTCGATCATCTTTAAGGCCATCCAAGCGATTTGCTGAGCGTGCGTTTTCGTGTTCTTGTGAAGTCCGCAGGCTACGCAATACGCGTCACCGATCGTCTCGACCTGATCGGAACAAAACATTTTTACGATATTTAACGGACTGGGAAGTAGCTGTGTATGTATTGTGTCGAGGCTCGGGGTCGGGGCTTGCGAAAGACGCTTTCAGCTACAGTGCGTTGAATTTACTGCTATAATGGCACGTGGAAGTTTATTGATTCCTTTATATTAAGAGTAACAGAGATTCCTCGGAGTAAGCCCGCACATGCGGAGAAAAAATTGCATGTCCTTTTTTCTCGTCGGCAGAGCGGAATACATTCTCTGAGAAATTTGTCATTTCCATTGTATCGGCAATGAAAATTGATGATAATTATCGATCCTCCATTCCTTCACACTAATTTTTGTTCGTTTTTATATCATTTTTCAGTATCCCGGGGCTCGAGATACTGCAGCGTGCGAGCGCCGTAAGCTTCGAGACAGAGAGGGATGCACACATTGATAAAGTTTATCGGATTTTAAACTCCGACCCCCCGGTTAGCCGGGTAAGTAGACAGATAGATATATTCAAATTTTTGTACTAAATATAACCTCCCGCAATTTATTCCGCGGCATAATAAGTGTAATAAGTTAGCGGAAGAAATCTACCGCCCTTTTTGAGCCAGTAATTCGCCCAAATCCTGCCGTAGATTTCTCTGTAGTAGGTATTTTACGAAATATGTACCTATATATAAGGGTGGCAGACTTCCCTCGCGGGGAAACTCTGGCGCAAAGAATACTAATTTCAGCATACCAGTTTCACTAAGCTGGCGCTCTCTCTTTCTCTCTCTCTGCCTCCGCCTCTCTCACACTATCTCTTTTCCTCCGTCACCATCTCCGTTATTCATACATATGTATATGTTTTTTCGTACATGGCGTGTATTTGTGTATCCGCCACACTTCCCTCATATAGGTACTGTACGATACATTTGCATACATACATATATATATATATATAACGTGAACAAATGTGACCCTGCACTCACGTTCGCGAGTTTATTAATTAAAAAATTCCATTTCCTCCGGGTAACGAGAAAGAAAAACCGTGCCTTCGTCGTCCACGCTACCTGACTAACTCCCTTCCTCCCTTCCTCCCATCCTTTATCCTACCTACATGCATCCCTCTGGGATAATTTCCTAATTCTCATTTGTCGCCCATTGCAAACAGGATGGAGAAAATAGATTTTGTCACTTGTTCTCCCTGATGGAAGTGGCCTTTTTTCCCTTCCTCCTATTCTCTTCTCTTCTTCAATTTTCAATTTTTCCGGTTAATAAGCGAAAAAAGAATTCCAGATTTTTCTTTCAAAATTTGCAATCAATGAATCGCGCGAATAGTTTTCAAAATTCTCAACGCATATATGACGACTATGAAATTCTTGTACAGACAGGCTACCCGAAACAGGAAGATACTGTCATATATTGTATATTACATATAGCTCACGAAGGAAAATCCTCGTGCATTTCCTATACCAATTTTTGTTGACTATGTACTTCTCCCTATCTGAGTTTCTCTTGTTTTTTCTTTCTATCCGAAGATGAATGCGCCGAAAAACTCGGTGAGTCTGAAAAGTCGAGACTCTCGTTTCATGTATGGGTACAGGTGAAAGGAAGGGAAAAAAAGAGAAAAAAAAAGTTGAGAGATAAATTTTGTTCGATGTTCAGGTACAGTAGCTGGTATATACCGCTGTACAGTGTTACATTATACCAAAGTGGTACTGATGAAAGGGGATAAAATTTACCTTGTATACGTCGAGCTGCCCGCAGTAGAGATCAAATTTTTCGTAAATATTTTGCAACATGTTGATTACCATCATCGGTGTGGCAGTCGAGCAGATTGCCGTGAATCCAACGATGTCACTGAATAGCATGGTGACGTCCGCGTAGGTTTTGGCTTCGATCGTTTCCCCTGAAGATGTAAAAAGAGAGGGAGAAAAAAAAAGAACGCAAGTGAAAACGAGAAAAGGAGAGAGAGAGAGAGAGAGAGAGAGAGAGAGAGAGAGAGAGAGAGAGAAACAGGCTCGGGGCGGAGCTTTTCGATTAATAGTGAACGCGTTGCGTGCAGTAAAAGCGGCCCGAAAGCTTTCAACTTTAAGTTTTCACGGCGTGATTTTTACCCTCGTGAAACAAAGAGGAGAAAGAGAGAGATAAGAGGCGAATAGTACTACGTACGATTTTCTCGACCTCTCATCCTCACTCATCCTCTCGTTTTCTCGATTTCTCGCCATTTCGGTCAATAAGAAGCTAACCACTATCAAAGCGACGAAACTTACCCAGCCAAAGACGCTTGGCGATGTCTGGTGGGAAGATAAGGTGAAGCAGACTGACATTTTTCTCTCTTTCTGCGTCAACTGCACGGTTCGCTTCCTCGATGGAACTTTTCAATTTATCCATACGTCGCCGAAGACCGTCCTGGTGTGGAGAGAAACACGAACGTAGGTATAATGCAAACAACGCATGCGTATGTGACACAGATTATTAATTTACCATGAGCGGATAAAACAACGTTGGAAGGAAATTTTTGTTCATGGCAAATTTTGCGTTTTCATCGCATAAAATCGTAAGATTGCGGTTGCTACGACAATGATTTTCATCGTAGCTTCGGAATGCTTCTCGCGCCCCGATAAAGCTCACAAGACATTCATGGGTTCAGGGTAGTTTTCAGAACACTCAGGTCTAGATACTCGAGTCTCGGATTGAACGTCAGGTTCTCATGGATCCCGAAAAACGATCGAAAATCGATATTTCGTCAATGTTCATGAGGAATTTGTTCGTCGGAAAGTGAAATTTCAATCTTTCCGACGACGGTATCGCGGGACCGAATCTGAAATCCGAAGAAAAAATGCATCCCTTCATCTCACAGAGTGTTCTAAAAACTGACCAGAAGCGTGAATATTACACGGGCAAGCTGTTGAGGAGCAAGGAGCCCCATAAAGTGGCGAAAAACTGTTCTCGCATCGAAGAAAAATAACAGAAGTACAGAATTTCTAGAATTTCAATTTTCCACCGTTATTCGCGCATTGCGAACTATATCCAGAGATGAAACAAAGGAAAAGGGAACGAAAATACCGCGAGGGATTTTCACTGCGACCTTTTCTCATTCAACTTTCCGTCGCCCGGGTCCGAGTGGCTCGACAAATATTGTGAAAAAAAAGAAGAAAATATTACGTGCCCGAAGGGAAAAGCGCGTATGCCCTGTGCTCGTACGCAACGGATATACGCCCTTTCGCTGTAAATGATTATTATTAATCAAGCGAGACGCGTGCTCGCATATGACGTGTGAGTAGATTATTATAATAATTGTTATTATTATCATTAACCTATATGTATGTATATGTATGAGAAATGAAAGACATTTTGATGCGATTATACACCGGAGAACAAAAGCTTTGGAGTGGCGGGCGGGTTTGGAAAAAACGTGCTTATCGTATTATCTTTATCGCCCCTCTCCTGCAGGCACGCGAGAGGGATGAGTGCACGCTGGTAGGTAGTTAGGTAGGCACGAGGTAGCCGGATAGATGCCATACGGTATAACCTACTGTACTATAGGTACGTAGGTGACAAAAGACTGGCAAATTGAATGTCGAAGGTATAGGCCCGTTGTTTGCACTCCTATATCCATCAAGAGCTTCGTACTCCGTCGTCTATAGCCTGTACGGTATGCTCTATGTATAGCAAAGGATCTCGAGAGACCAATCGTGATACAGAGAGAAAAAAGCTGGGTTCTGGCACAGAAATATCCTGATAAAGGTATTGGGCATTACCCTGCAGGATTGTCTGAAAGCGAAGCGGGTCAAAAGTACCACCTACCAGTGCCTGTATATCACGATTTTCCGAATGAGAAATTTTTCGAAAGAGGAAAAGCGAAACTCGTACACACTGGCCAGAGGTGAGGGGGTGAGGGGGTATTCATGCGGGTGCCAAATACGTGTCCAGTTTCACGTCAATTAATGTCTATGCCGAAAAGCGAGAGGAACCCCCTCTCTCCGTTCTCCCGACGTATCCAACCTTTGTTATACACCATATCGCATAAGTACCAAAGCTTTTGAACCGTTGACGTATTTTTTTTTCTTTTTCCTCTTTCCTTTTTTCTCTCTCTGCACGGACGACGAGCGACGTAAAAACGAAAAAGAATTACGCCATGGTGACGGTGGAATAATTTTCACGGTTTATTTTTTTTTGGGTGACGTCGTTTAGTTTTTTTTTCCTCTTCTTCCAATCCTTCGACATAAAGTCAAATGGAAAAGGACAATAGAGAGTATTGAGAATCGTAGAAAGTGCTTGCGTCGCGTTGTATTTTCTCACCTGGGCTCTGGCCTGCTCGCCAACCAATATGACGTCCCTGGTAGCATCGTGGAGAGGTATATCCGAGATGAAGAGCCCGCGTCCGGTCAGGCCCTCGAGGCCGTTGAGGAAGGGCGAACTGACGAATAGGATAGAATCTGATTCCGGGCAGTACACCATTTGACCTTTCAACTCCAGTCCCTGCGAAAACAGCCGATTAGTTCCGTAGGAAGCCTATCTCTAGCCTACCCCTCGGGGGTAGAACGGTTGTACAAACGTACGGTAACAAAACAAGCGCGTTGAAACTCGGGAAAGCTTCACCATCAGCAAACCCGGCCGACCTTCCTTAGAGGGAACCTAAAGTTGTTATAGCCACCTACGTGGATATAAACCGAACGCTTTGAGCCGATAGCGAGAAAGAAATAAAATTCGTTCGACTGAGATGTATCGATATAGGTCTGACATGTAGAATATAGATATACACATCGGAGAAAATTTTTGAACGGAATCACTCCGTAATCTGTTGATTAATGTCGAAAGTTAGAACAAGAATCTTCTATGGATTTCTGAAAATGGGAAAGAATTTGAAAAATCCAGTATAGACAGTTTTTGGAGAATATTCTAGTTCTATAATCGTTGCAGAATCGGATGAGAAATTTAATGTTTTTTGGGTGTTAGTGAGTCCAGGATCGTGGAACTTCGATGGAAATTTCATCTAAGGTTAGTATTAGGTGGGTATTCCTGGTGGTCGACTTCAGAGTGTGATAGATAATGAAAGAGAGAGAGAGAGGAGACGAGTTTAACGTGTTAATTAAGCCCGCGTTGAAGCAGGTTGGTAATTAATTACAAGGAATTATTATTATATGAAAACAATTTTGTCGGCACAAAGGAAACGAAAGTTTTGAAATGTTGAATGGCAAGCCTTTCGCGACAGCGGCTGCTCTTTCCTCCGCAGGTATATCGGGCAGGTATATGAATATAACAACTATAACAAGGTAAAACCTTAGAGATCGGGAGTCGCGGATGAAGCGGGACCGTTTGATTTTCTAAATGAAACTTTGTGAATTGAATTTGTACATTCTGAAAGCTCGTCTCCACATTTATGTCGTTCTCCTTATCTAGGTGAGTAGGAAGAAGGCTAATTAAAATTTTCAAACCTCTGCTGCGAATTTATCAACCCCTGGAGGTTTTCGGAGCGTTAAAACGAACGGCGTGTTGGCTCGTTTGAGAATCTCGTGAAAACTGATCGTCACGCCTCTGGGTCGGCTGAAGACGAAATAAGTCGATATGTCCATTCCTAGTCGGTTAAAAAGATGGCCAAATATTCTCATGAACCCGGCGCCAAGCTGGACAAGCTCGAGGCGCCGATCAACGACGAAGTGCCAGGGAAAAGCTTTACAGAAGCTAGAAACTCCGACCCTCAGATCAAACGCTGAGTTGGACAAAGGGCGGAAGGCACCGGCTATGACGTCGCAATCGTCGTCGTTCTCACCGTTCTCGTCGTCGACCTCCTCCGCCTCCTCCGCCTCCTCGCCGTCGTCGTCGTCCTCGTTTTCATCCATTTTCTCGTATCTTTCCGGTGTTATTCGATATCTGTAGGCAGTCATCCCAGATCGACGGGGTTCGACTTATCGTTTGCCAATAAAACCGTCGAGGAGGTAAGAACAAAAAGAGAAAAAAATCGGGGTAAAGTCTTCCTCGAATTTCACAGAATATTGCTTATTACGCGTTTCCTTGGTCTGCACATTATTGCCCGAGCAAAAGGTAAAGAGGAAAATATGATAAACCTCGTCAAAACCTAGCGTGGGAATTTATTCGAGTCAGGATAATTTTACCCTTTTTTTGGTGAAATTTTCATCAATTTTTTACTTCGCGTTGACCACGTCAAACGCAGGGAGGGGAAAGAACAGGAGTAAACAAATGACAGAAAATTTGGAATTCTGCTCTTTACCTGAAAAACTTTGAATTGTAGGCATCTGCTAGCACGCACACGTCAGCTTTGTCGTTGTAAAACTGCCTCGCAATCCCTTTCAAACTACCAACCAAAAGGTATGCTACGGACGGGTGTTCAGTAGTGAAGTGGAGCTCGAGTGCTTCCTGGTTGGCGGTGCAGACAAACTCGGCCTCATTTTCGGAACCGGACTGATGTTGAACGACGTCATTCACCCCGTCAAGGGTTGTCAAAAATGCCGACAGATTATCGCCTAGGCACCGGAATGCTCTTTCCAGTAATCCAACACATGCTGTCGCTATTAATTCCTGCCCAAGTTCATCCAGGAAGCTATTCACATCCACGTCTGAAATTTCAAACGGTAATTCTATAATTTCTCAGATTCACTTTTAGATGTATCCTGATGAATGTGTACCTCGAGTGTCTGTTCGAGGGGCGAGTCTACCGGGACTGAAAATTTTTCGCCGGATGTCGGAACAAACCACTCGCTTCTTCAGGAGATTCGAAAATCAAATTTTTTATTCATATTGTTTGACTAAAATGGACCGGAAAATCGATTCGGTCAATGAATCGTTAATTTTTCATTCAATATTCGATCTTAGGGTGAAATTGTGTTATTTTCGAAGAGCAATTTCGATCGAAGAAGAAGAAGAAGAAGAAGAAGACGAAGACGAAGACGAGAAAGAAGATAGTAGAAATTTCAGGTTTCGGTAGGGTCTTCATCCAACGCCTGCTATAATCCTGCCCATCCCTGATCTCGCGAGGATATGTACACAAAGATTAAAACGGCTACGCGTGCGAGGGAACTAAACGATCCGTAGAGCCGAAGCTCAAACTCTGCAGAGAACGCGAACATCCCCGATACGATGGGGTCTCGGGTCTCGGGTCTCGGGCCTAGGGTCTCGGTGTGAACGAAGTTGTTCTATATCTATATACGAAGAACGAAGGGCGAGGGGCGAGGGCGAAGGAGGGTAAAAACTTTGGAATCTGGTACAATGCAATTTGGGGCAAAGTGTTTGCTCGCAAGTGAATTGTACGCGAGAAAACTGGAATAAGGCTACGTCACGATTGCGGCTCTGCCTGCCTATACCCACCCTGCGCGTACTTATACCGAAAGTTGTAGGTAGCACTTAAGTCACGTGTTTCTCGCGGGTAAAACTGGCATATATATATACCTAGACCTACGTACGTACATACAGAAGATACAAAATGTAGGTAAGGCGAGAGTACACTTTCTTCGGGGATGCCGCAGGTACACGCGCACACGCTGCGCGTATCTAGGTGAGGAGGAGAATTTGGAGCTGAGTTTACACTTCACACGCCTACGTCTGGATGAAACATGAACTGTGTGGAGGGCGACGCTACGCGACGCGACGCCAAGAGGTAGGACGTAAGAGGTAAGAGGTAAGAGGTAAGAAGCAGGCCCTCACTAGCTGCAGACGCCGCGGGGGTTTTTCACGAGTGAGTTTCAGCGAGGTTATAGACTTTCCTCGTCCCAACACACAGCTCGTGTCACGGAGATTAGGTCTCGCGGAGAATTTCATTCTCAACTATCAAGAAAATTGAGTGTGTACCTTGAAACTTTTGTGTAAATGCGGGGGAAAAAAGAGTATAGAAGCATAAACTTGAATAAGTTCAGTTTTCCACCTAGAACCGCTGTACACATTACGCGAGTCTGCCATCCTCCATTAGTCATTCGGCACGCGAACAACCGCCAGCGAGTCTAGCCCGCAATTAATTTACGCTTCGTATATTTCTCGGCGATTTTTTTCAACCGGAACGGCGCAGAGGCATTAACAATTGTATGTATATACACCACGGATACGGACACGGGGTCAGACAAAATATGTCGCTATTGTTTTCAAACTCCTAAACGACAATCTTTCACCTTCGATCATACATTTCAAATTTCCCGGGCTCATTAGGCCTCGTCCAACTTGCAGAATTATAAAGGAATCACGTCTCCGCGTGATTGGTTGTATGTATATATACATACATAGCAGCAGCAGGTACTGCATGGGGTTGTTCACTTAGTAAACGAATATCCCCAACAAGGGAGGAAAACATGAAAGGCGAATGGGGTGGACAGATTCGTTTTCACCATCGAAAGATATGATTCAAATTATCAGCAAGACTACACAGAGAGAGAGAGAGAGAGAGAGAGATTTGAGACTTGGGAATGAAATATTTTTCATTGAACGTCTCTACTTCATTTATACTTCTCCTTGTACGTTCGGGAGGTAAAGGGAAAGAGGAGAATTGACGACCGCTTTATTTTTCGGTCCAGATTTCTGTCGAGTGATCCTCGTTCTTTGTATCCTGAGAAGGGGTGTAATGCACCGATGTAAAATTGAGAGGTAAATTGGTCCGTGGAATTGCGTGTACCTACCGGTACCCGGCGCGTACGTAGCGCTATCTGGGCGAGTCTTTGAATTTTGGATTGTTCTTTCATTCCTGCTCGTTCTATCTCCTTTTTTTTCCGTCTTCATCTCTGTCTTCTTCTTTTTCCTTTTTTCGTCTTTTTTCATTCATTTATTCTCGGCATTTCCTTCTCTCTTTCCTTGGGCGGTAGGAGATTGATGAAATTCGATAGCACGTGGTCGTCGAGGCGTACCGAGCAAAAACATACTTTTGTCCCGGCGGGTTCAGTTCTCATCACGAGAAATGCTCCCTGAAAAAGGTTTCATCTACTTCCCTCTCCTCCCCTTTTATTTCTACCGAACTTCTTTCCCCCCTCTCTTTTTTTGCTTTCTTCATATTTTTTTCATCTTTGCCTCACTCGTGTACATTTTTTTCCTCTGCGTCTTACACCGCCGCTCATTCCGCCTTTTCTTGATTCAGTTTCGGTACGGAGACTCAAGTGGACGCTGAATCAACGGAGGTTACTGCTGTATAGCTGTACGCAAGCGTCGAAATGGAGCTGTTGTATGAAAAATAGAATAATTCAAGCTAGGACAGCCAATCCCGAGGCATTTACTTTTGCAATGACGTGTCATAAAGTGTGGTCAAACAAAGCGAGGACGACGCGCGACGACGCTACTGTACTTTGCAATGATCGAGATGTTGTTTGTTCGTATAAAATTACGATCCACCTGTCTTTTATTTTCCTACTTTAACGTTTCTCGCGTTATTTCTCCACACATAACCTCTGCCCTCTCAAGCTTCGAGCACGGACGAAAAGTCCTTTCCACCCTTACGCCACATATAAAGCTGTATACTCGCGCTTTATCTTACACATCTTTATACTGTATCAGTCGTACGTATGTATAATACACTGTATCTCCAGATATTATACCGTTTCCCTCGATCAACTTTCCACGTCACTTTCCCCTCGCTTCGAATTATCATTCTGTCGCCCCTCTCGTCTACATGCATATAGGTATACCCGGTTAGTCTTGTACGCTAAAAGGAATTGGCAACTAGTTCGTGGTTATCCCAAAAATTCACAAGTCGATGGTCTGAGAGAAGAGGAGGTGAGAAGGAGAGTGGATTCTGGAAAATTAATTGAATTGAATTTCAAATTCGATGCAATTGCGGGGTAAAATATTCATCGAGTCTTCTGATCGAGCTAATCAATTTTCTCGGCATACCGCGATTGCCTATTTGTATGTACCTGAGTATGTAGGTTGGCGTAACGTAGCTCCGGGTTATTTCCAAATACACACGGACAGAGATCTAAAATTCTGCCGCAGGTGAACTGAAGTTTATTTCGCTATTCCGAAGGAAGCGGTACAAAAAATATCATTTGCAGACAGGCTACAAAATATCTGAAGAGAGCTGCGACGATGAAGACAGTATATTATCACGCCCATGTTTGGCTATCTCCTTTTCAAGTTACATTTGTAGGTATACGACGTCTGAGACTGGGAGGCCGCGAGAGGCTACGAGGCTGCACGTAAAAATTTGACGCGAGCTCGTATTTCACCTCTTCTATAAAACTTTACGCCTGGGAACTCCGGGATTGTAGAATTTTCCCAAAAGAAGGGGTAGCTCCTGCCAACCGCTGCGGACTCCCTACCAAAGCAATATATATGCAGTAAAGGGTATACGTATAGTTATATATTATTACAATTCGTACACAAGCTACGTGGAACAAAAAACCGACAAGAGAGTCAAATATGAGAATGAGAGATGGAAACAAAAGATACGTAGAGAAAGAAATCGACAACACATGATTACGTAAAATTTTCGACAATTTTATACCAAGGATCTGATATTTGAATTTTATCTTGAATTTTTTATTTTAGTTATTTTTTTGTTTGTCTCTCCGTTTCAGTTCGTTCGATGATCAACCCTGAAACGACTGCGCGTGCAAGCTAGGTTATCGTAGGAGTAGTGAGTCTGTGCCAACGGCAACGGTTGTCTTCCTCCTTTTTCTTTTCCTTTTCGATCCTCTACTCTCCTCTTTATGTCGCTCTTCCTCCGCCGACGTACAAGTCCGATTCCTCTTTGCTTCGCCAATGAAATGGATAGCTGGATAGCTCTTCAGCTCCAACCGGCGTTTCGTGGTTTAATATTGCGTCCGCAGGATGAGAATCCACTTTCCTTCGAGACGTGAGGCGTCTCATCTTTTTGAGGAGGACTTATCCACCTTCCCTTTGTTCAAGAATTCTTCGTGCAAGAGTCAAGACAGTGATGTGAATATTGTATCATAGCTGGTGTGTATGTTTTATGTACTCCGTACGTGTACGGATCTACCTATGTATACGTAACTGTATGTATATGTATACGTACTAGTATTCTTTTGAATTTGTCCCGCACGCGGTGGAGGAGAGAGCGAGAGAGAGAGAGAGGGAGAGAGAGAGAGAGCGAGGGCTAACGCTTCTTTGTGAATACCTTGCTTGCACTTAAATTCGTTTCCATCGAAAGAGCTACACGAAAAGTGCACGCGGGAGAAAATTCGTTGTCTCTTATAGTTACCTCCCGGCGTACCTACACAAGATTAGGAGGACGGAAAGCAATTGTGAAATTATCTGTTCTAGCTTTTCGAGGATATAAACCATTGCGATCAGAATCCAAGTTCATGTTCCCGTGGTTCGCGTGTTTCTATTTTTTCCCCGTTTTTCAACAAAATTTGCAAATTCGCGAAGAAACGCACCGTCGCGATACTCAGGACGTTGACTAGCCTCGCGATACTCTGCAATATCCTGTAAGTCTATAAAATAGAGTAACCAACGTTCACGTTTGTCTGACCCACACAGGTTAATATCGCAATGACAGTTCTTGCCTGAACTAAACGCTCACGTACAAGTTATTTGATAGCAGTAGTCGGCTGGCGAGCACTAAACTAGAATCGAGAGGTACTCAAGGGTGGTAGGTATAGTTTTTAACACATGTCAGATGAAACGTGAGCCACAGGATGGACAGGTCGTAAATCGGTGTGTAATATACCATACGTATGTATATATACCTACGTAAGTTGTACCTAGCCGAAGACGCGTACCGTATACAAGTATATCTTGGGGAAATGAGAATGAAATTGCTTTTTCTAACGATATATAAACACACCGAGTGGGTACAACATTTACCGGGGGCAATAAATCATTTATGAAAGAAGATCAAACGATTACTAATTGCTGTTTTTATCGATATCTGATACTTCGGAACGAGATATTACGTATACTTCGCACGTATGCTCCGGACCTAAATATAGAATGCATTTTCTCCGTTTTTTCCGATCGTTATATCGCTGAATTGTCTACCGTCTATACTATATGTCTATATAGGTATACATGTTATATATTGCCTATGGATATTCGCGTGTCGATAAGAGTTTTTTCACCGCGGGGCAGAGGAGAAAAAGGATCAGGCTGCTAGCCAGACTATGAAAAATGTGGTGGAGATTTTTTTAAGCGGAAATAATATATTCCATCGTATCATTTTTATCCATTTTCATCCATTTTATCAATTTTATCAATTTCACCGATAACGAAATATCCGGAACGACGCACCTGCCTCCGGGATCGGCGAGGAAGATTCTCTCTATACGTTCACGTGACGGGAGAGGAGAGGAGGCTCACCCCGGAGTCAAGATCAATCCACATTTCCCACGTCCGCACGTCTGTACTCAATATTCGTTTGCTTAGCGCCTAAATACGTAATTCCTGTCGGGTGCCTACCTACCTATGTAACGATCCCGAGCGTCGATTAACTCGAGTGTTATTACACGCGATTCGGAAGAGTGTAAAAACGAAACTGAAGTTAGGTTTATGCCGACGTCGTATTTACGACGACCGTATACATCGGGGCGGGGAGGAAAGGGAGGTAAGGGAGAATTATAAGCATTTACGGAACACCGGGAACGCGGGGCGTAAATGGAAAATCGCTCCGTTAAATATTTATCGCTGTGTTATTTGGTGTATTTTTTATTCTTCGCAGAGAAAGAGAGCGCGACGTCAACCGCGATGGCATTACTATTCCAATCACTAATATCTTTCATGTCTCAGCGGGACTCCGAGATATAATGAAGGATCAGTTGTATAAACGAGAATAGAACCGACCTTATCCTTACCCCTGGGAATACGCTGGCGAAAGAAGTTTGCCGGAAAAGTTTGACGATACACAAATTACTCTCATGCCATGTTTACAAAGGAGCAACTTGAACTCATGTATGTATGTACACGCCAACGCCTCGACGTTTTAACTTGAACGATTTAACTTTTGCAATCTAGATTCTTGTTTCGTTTATTCTTGTAGAACACTGCATTCTCTCCAACATCCTATTGAGAAAAAGATCCTTAATTTCGTTCCCCAATTTTGCAACTTCCCGAAGTCTTTCACCGAGATAATGTATGCCTGGCTCTGTTCTATCCTACGATCAATTGAAAGCCGTGAAACTGGTGGGAGGAGAATTGGACATTTTTGGCGAAACAAACGTCTCCCGTTATCGTCAAGCCTTTCCCCAACTCCTGAGCTTCCGTGGTTTCCTTTGAATTGGAATAAAACGCGGTAGATGCTCATCGTATGTATGTACGTACATACATACGTAGGCTACGAACGAGGCTCTTTCATCCCCGAAGTTACGGCTCCAGGCATTAATATGAGGCTACCAAGTATGAATGAAAGTTTGTATGTATCTCTGTTACAGCTTCGGCAGGTAATCATAACCTCAAACAAAAAGACGATCGAGTTCTCCTAACTGCTGCCGTCCGTCGAACAGTCCGAGCCTCTGGATAGATAGTGCTGGAAACTTTTCCAGCTGGAATTGTGGTTTGAGGGTGATGAGGCTCATACCCTATCGAATTACGGGGAAATAACTGAAAGGAGAAAAAGGTAGACCAGAATTTATCTCATGATTTAATCCCAGTTCCAGAACTGCTATATTAGAATTAGCAACTTTGTGAATAGCATATAATCTAAGCTTTCTTCAATTTCCATTCCCTTTCTTTTCTTCTTCTTCTCCGTCTTCTTCTTCTTCTACTCCTTCGTTTCGTTTCTCTCCGAAGTTATTTCCCGCTGGAAGCTAACTTGAATTGAAGCTGGAGCATTCTTTGTCAAGTTAAACCAGTGGGAGTGGGAATCTTAGCTTCTGGCTATGCTCGGTATATAGTATAGAGGACATACAACGAGTCGTAATCTTCCGCTGGAAATAGGTGAAAAATAGCTAGCTAGGATCTGCCGCGGTGTTGGTTTACGATGAAATTTCACGGGCGCTTTCCAAGCGAATGTGACGAGCTTGCACGGAAATGCTATTCCGAAAGTTTTCTCGTACCTGGGTAGCCCACTGCGTACATCCGCGCTGTGTACATTCTGTGGACTGAAGATGTAGCATAATCGCGTTACAGTATATCGATAATAGTAAATTCGTTACATCGGTTCTCATCCCCTTTGACAGCAGATGCTCGTCAGGATCATTATTATTTGGTTTACGGACACGCACTAAACGCATCGAGTAATTGTTCCCTCCTCACCATCGGCGATAACTCTGCTCGTTAGTGGTCGTTTATTCTCTTTGATTAATTATCGGCCCGTGGAGTGCAGGGGCGAGTATCGGCGAGTGATATAATTTCGTCCATCCGTCTCTTTCTTTCTCTGTTTGCATCATTTCATTCAACATCAGCATAGATATCGGATCTTCGAGCTTCGCTCGTCAGGAGTGCGCTGCACTTCAGCAACGTATGTAGGTACATACGTACGTAGACATACCTAATCGAATTATGAATCGAGTGACGGAAGTAATTCAACCATTCCAGGCGGTGAAGCTGCCAAATTGCTTCGGGAAATGGATCGGAATTGAACTATTTAAAACGGGTGAAATTTCCGAGTGACTCAATTTTTCTTTTTTTTTTCTCCTGCTACTTCTTCCTTTTTTTTTTTTTGTGGTTCTTTCTGATTTTTTTCCACCCTCAACCAACCCTCGGCGACTTCTAGGCCCCTGATTGCCACTCGCGTTACAGCGTAATGGGGATCGAGAGAAAAGTGAAATATTTCCTTCGTTTTCACTTTTCTTTTCTCAAGTGGAAAAGTACGATCGGTCGAAATATACATACGTACGTACGACGTCCGTAGATTGTTGGAAAATGAAACGAACAATTATAGTACTAGATGCGAGCGGACGTATATTATATACCTCTATACCAGTATACTTGATTCTTAGGAGAAGTTAACTTTTAATATAGCTAGTTGCAGCTGGTTTATAAGCGATTAAAAAATAACTTTCTTACCACAACTGCAATTCAGAGTCTCGTAAATGTCTTCGAGGAGGTTGTAGCTTACGTCGGTATCCGGATTGTCCAGTAGCTTGCTCCTGAAAGAGAGAGACAGAGAGAAAGAACAAAATTGAAAAGAAAGAAAAAAGAGGAGAAGTAGATGGAAGGGGAAAAAATGGGGGGAAAAAAAGTTTAGCAAAGTAGGATACAGGTAGGAGTAGGTACTATTACAGTGAGCGCTGCTAATTCGTTTATAAAGTGAGCTCGAGCTCCTCTTGCCCTCCGGATGCCCGGAGGTAAGGTAAGGTAAGGTATGTTGAGGTGAGGTGAGGTGAAGCGAGGTACCGCGAAGAGAAAACTTACGGCTTATCGTCTATTAGGATCACGTTTTCACGACCCGCGTTTTGCGAGACGTCGCGTCGCGCCGCGTCTCTCTCTCTCTCTCTCTCTCCTTTCCTTTTCTCGCCCGAAGGGGTGCGAGCGTCAGGGGGAGGAGAGAAAAACGCGGTGGCGTCCCATTTAGGACGAGGAAGAGAGAAGCGTCTCGCAATACTTGAAATATCTTTGAAATATCATTTCCGCTACGGTATCCGAGAAATATGGGAATGCGGTATAAGGGTTGCCGGGGTCGGCGTATAACCAACCAGCCAATGAACCGACCACCGCGGTGTGTGGGGTGTCACGTTTCTTAGGGCGACAACTTTTATTTCCGTACTATAGTCAGGCGAAATACGAAAATACAATCTTCCGCGAATTTATTGTCCGGAAACTTGTTCACGAATTGAATGGACGAGGCAGCCCTAGGATCAAACGAGGAAGGTAAGTATATAGGCGGAGAACGACGACCGAGGATTTGGAAGTCCTCCGGCATCGGGCGAGTTAAAGCGAGAGCAGACGAGAGAGAAGGGGGTTGGGCGGAGAGTTGAGGTAGAAAAGGAACTGGGTTGACAAAGACGAAGGTAGATATTTCATTGCGTTAAATGAATCGTTCCTCGTTTGACCTTTGCTATTAGAAATCGTAACTTATGATCATACTTACAAAGCGGCTGCCGTCGACAGTGGCAACTTGTCTCTGCTTATAACTCCGCCAAGGGCTGTCGCGATAGCTTCGTTCTGAAAAAAGCGAGGAAAAGAAAAGAATTAAATCGAGATTGGAAGGAGAGGAAAGGAAAAGAAATGGAAAGAAAGAAAGAAAGAAAGAAAGAAAAAACGAGGAGTAGAAAAAAATTGGCCAAATCTTGAGAAAGAAATTACCTCGCGTCAGTTAGACCTCATTGATTGAGATTCCGAAAGAAAGGAGAGAAAAAAACAACAATAAAAAAACTTACGAAAAACCAGAAACTGAAACGTAGAAGGAGGGGAAAGATGCGACGAGATGAGAAGAGAGAAAAAATGGTCATAAAACTTTCCAACCAATCGCCATGAGCCGAACTGTAGACATAGTTTATAACCGCGCGGGGGTAGACGGGAAAAAAAAATATCATAAGAAATATATGATCGCTGTGGTAGATCATATAGAATACCTTTTTGTTCCTCATAATTCCAGCGAAAAGAAAGAAAAAATTCTACTATCATATCTCGATCGATTTGAACTCTGGATAACCAACTGGAATATTCAGCTTATAGCCGAGCGCTTTATTCCAACTACATCGCCATTTTCGTCGTTGAAACAATCATGTAAGTGATTTCAAAATGAACCGTTATCTCAATAACAATTCGTGGAACGAGATTTGTATCGCTCATGCGGTCGAGGCCTGATACTCCTGTTCGCACGCAACCGTAATAGCATTAGTGAGAGTTCGGTTGTAGCGTGGAGGAATCAGTGAGCACGGACCGTGAGGGTAAGACACAGTGTTTCATTTCATCCTTTGATCCTATGGAAATCGTTCGCTCAGAGAAAGAAAACTACTACTATGCCGCAAACAATTTGGCTTCTGATCGCGGATTTGACGCGGTCCATTGATCTGCGTAAATATGAATAATTACATTTGATGCGACGGATTACACACTATAGTACGAAGAGATAATTTATAACCGTTATCGGAGAAATAGGAATATTAATTGAATGGAAGCTGATCGAAAATGAAAACCCATACGATACGAGTAACTCCTTTATGAAATTTTCAGTACTCGCGATTAAATTTGCCGACTTTTGCCCAACTTTATCTTACGTAAAAGAAACTTATCAAATTTACAGTTCCTTTTCATCTTACCGAATTGAAAATAGGTACCTTATATACTTTGCTATTTTGCCGTCGAGGATTGTTATTAGTGGTTTCGTTTACGCGTAGTTTCATTCTATTCTATGTCAATCTCCAATCTCCGAATTCACTCGTATCCTCGCTCTCCCGGAATAGTTTTCGGTCCATATCTGGACACGAATCCGATGCATTTATATCTACGTACGTCTATTGAGAATCTAGATACGTTCGCGCATCGTCGGCTAGGATCATACGTGTACATGGAGGATATACTCGTGTGTGCCTGTAGGTGGACGGAATACCGCCCTAGGCGTCTGCTTTATTTGACGCTGCTCATTACGCGTGGGCAGATAATTTCACCCGGACGGATAACGGACCGTTATTGGGTCGTGACTGCACTACGAATAGCTACGGTATCCACCACAAATCTTTGTGGAATATTGCTATATCGTGATTGGCGTGCGGCTCAACGAACGATGTGCGTTATCAAAGCACTAGGATGATCGATGCAGTCATTAGTTTGCGGAGAACTAAAAATAAAAACGAAAACAGAGGAAAACAACAGCTACGATTATACACGGTGGAATTTCTCGTGTGAAAATCACCTTTCGCTGTTCAAAAGTGCGAAATGAAACCTGTAAGAAAACAAAGTGCTCGATCAGCGTGTTTTCCTTTTGTCAGAGGGATGTCAGACAGCTACTGCGATTAGGGAGGACGAAGAAAGGATAAGGGGGCTGGAGTCTATCCTTCCGTGTTTTGAAAGAGCGTCCTGCGATAAGGCCGGTCAAAGGATCAAGTTGACCGTCAAAGTCACGATTATAATGTAACAAAACTGTTTGCCGATCTCCTAGACTACTAGAAGCTGTCTATCGAAGTGAGCAATTTGCGAACGATCATTTTACCGAAGGGAAACAAGGATAAAAAATTGCCCATCGAATTATATAACCGATGCTTACGTATCATCGAACGAAAATATACTCCCATTGAGAGGAGATGAAAAAGGTGGTAAAGCGAACGGAAAAATATGCAGGTATACTACCGAAGGATTTGTCAGTACAAGAACAGCAGCTCTCAGATGTTTCAGGTTCAAAGTTTGTGTATTTTCTCGATCCTCAACATCGTCCCCAGGGAACGATGTTATTTGTACAGATGATTGTCTCGCTGGTTTCGTTCGATGGTGATGATCCCGTTGCGATTCTTCTGTTTGGTCGCAGGTCACAGCCACGTGTCGACGAGAAAATGGACATGCCATTTTCAATTTTTCGTTTTTCAATCTTCAACTTTCTATCCCTCTTATTCTCACTATACACCTATACAGGCGTCATTGATAATAATATCGAAAAGTTTGATTAAAATATCGATGCAAATTTTACACCCGTGACCTTTGCCCCCGAGCGACGCTGGTGTTCCTGATATTCGTCGTTTGATTTGAGTCGCGGTTAAAGGAGGAGGGGAGGGGGGCGGGGGAGGGGGGTTGTTTATGCGGTCATCAGCTGTCCCGAAAATGATCAGGGATCATGTTTACGAAATATAATCACCTGGCTAAGGGTCACCCTTTGAATAATGAAGTGTCGTCGATGGTTCGAGGTATTATTATTAATGATATCGGTAGCGTTAACAAGCTGTCGATCGAGTATCAAATAATTGGTCAGTACAATCGGTCTTAAGAACAACGGGATAGTACAAAGCAATTTTCCACGCAGAATATTTTTCGGACAATGTGCTTGCGGTACGCGCATGACTCCGAACGTATGTTCATTCTATTGCATTCGATGTATATATAGTAGTGTATAAATTATAACGACGAGCGTATGTTCGTTCGTTTGTTTTTCGACCGTGCGTGCGAACGAGGGACAAGAAAAGGGAGAAGGGGCGCGGGGTCGGGGGCGGAGATCGAATTAAAGCCGACGCTACCGCACGATATATCGTCGTAGTTAGAAAATCAGATTTTTAATGAAAAATTGAATGTCTTTATAAATTTTCAGTCCTGAAGTTGAATTGCTTCTCCGTGCCTTCCTATTCTTTGCGAATTCTTCTTCTCCCCGTTTATTTCATCTTCTCTCTTTCATGATCACTCGGAAAGTATATGAGAATCGAAATCACAATTACAGTCAAAGTATGTTCATGTCTATCGCGTTCGGGTTGAGGAAAAAGAAAAATTTGGTAAACATCGAGCAACCCCGCTTATGACTGAGCGCTACGCGCCATACTGGATGGAAATTGACCGAGGGAGTTCTGCCAGCTCCGCGGCCACCACCACTACCAAGTACACCCACGGGTTAGGCAGTAGCGCTGCGCGAACTACCCCGAAGAAGAGGGGTGCGCGTGCGTAACACGCCCTGCCCCGTCGACGACGTGCCTTGATCTTCATCTGTCCCAATTTCCACCCGCGTTACTCTCGTGTTACCGATGTTGTTACCCGCATTTAGAAGCACTTAGCGCTCACCACTTCTCTATACCAGAGCGCGTTGTTCCCTGAGAGTCTTTTTTCAACGAAAATTGATTCATTTTGGATCGACCGACTCCCGCCAAGGAATAGGAGGAATAAACAGAGAAATAGAGAAGAAGGGAGAGAATTACTACGGCGATAGCGAAAATAGTTGACTGATTAACTGCTGAAAGTCATTTTACAAATTGACGATTAATTTTCCACCCCTTTTCCACCCCAGGAGGGACTATAAACGATCGTCCAACGCGGCAGGGTGACTAATAGACTAATCAGGTTTGGCAGGGTGTCGATATTGTTGAGAAAAATGATCTTCGGGTAGCTTATAGCCGGGCTCCGTATAGATCGGTGATAAGTGCGACAGGATTCGAGGCGGAGACCTGGTTCCAGAGGATGGAAAGATTTTACGTTCGAAATAGAAACTGCGTTGTTATACTGAAATTCTAGTTCCACAAATAGGAGAGCCGAAACTGGGTTTAATCCCACGTGTGACATGAAAGCGACCCTTCCGACAACAGGCGGCGTGTCCCACACACAAATTTTCCCCAATCTGCATACCGCGGATGCATAGAATATTGTGAATTCGGAGAAAGAAATATGAACGTTGTAGGAGAATTCGGACCGCTGGAGATAGACCCGAAATTTCATCATTCCCTTCGTCCAATATAATTGCAATCGCGCGGATTTATGAACCATATATTTTCCCTCCGTCAGATATTATCCGTCTCTTGATTCAAGCCGGAACGCACTCCGGGGCTAACCACCCTCCGAAAATCCATTCCTTCCGGTGGATTGAATCAAAATCAATAATAAGAGCAGTGGCACTAGCAGCAGCAGCAGAAGCAGAAGCAGAAGCATCTCTTATAGCCGGTTACGTTACGAAAATTGAGGACCACGTCGCGCGTCGGTGGGTAGGTAGGTAGGTACAATTTATCGGGATCTACACCGACTTGGAATATTCAAATTTGTATGAAAAAAATGTGAGGGTTTTACGTGCCGAGGAGAGAGAGCGCGAGAGAGAGAGAGAGAGAGAGAGAGAACAAGACGAGAGAGGTTGACAATTTTCGGTGAGTTCATTTTCACCGACAGGAGAACCAACAAAAAGGATGGAAACCCGTCGGACCATCGAATCCTCACTCTAGCTATACCTATATGCCTCCTGAAATTCAATCCCTTAAATTTATACCGGGCAACATTTATCGTTAGACAAACACCCCCGAAGCTCCGAAGCTCTGAAACTCACATAGAATATTAACGCCTTTGGGTACGAAATTATTTTCCTTTACTTTCAAAGCATCTTATACTGTCTATAGCGGTATAGTATGTGTACCCATACACGCGGACTAATCACTGCAAATGAAAATCCTTCAACTTCATTCAGAAGCTGTTAATTCATATTCATTGGTATACGAGTGCAGAAAAAGGGGCGGTACTCGCCCTGACAAACCGCAAACAAACGAAAGGAAGAACCGAAAAAGAGTTGGGATTGTGAATCCGGGTATTAATTCTCTATAAAAGCGAATTCGTACGAATGAAATTGAGGTTCCGATCGAATCCTGTAATACGGGGCGAAAATATATATGCCTACTTAAATCGTTTTATGGGTGAAACCCTGCAATATGAAAGAATGATCGTAAGACCCGGACCCGCGTGTGTGTGGGTGTAGGCGCTAGTTTGGCCAGAATCGTTATAAAAAATCTTATTATTTTTACGATCATCCGGAGTCCAAAGCCCGTGATTGAAAATCGATAGACGGTTATTACTGGTTAGGATAGACGACGTGGCCGTCGGTCGCCCCGCGAATCACTATCTGTGTATAGATATACGCGTTATATGGTTACGATGATTCCAAAGCTCACCGCGGAGAGGGGTGAGTGGAGTTAGTTTAATAATTCAAAACTGTGCTCACGGAAAGGCGGATGCGACGTGACACTCCCCGTGAGTCGTAAAACGATGAACGCGAGGCTTCGATCAGAAATTTAACAAAGTATCGTTGGAGGGGAGGGGCGGGGTGGGGCTCCGCGTAAATCTCTCCTCCGTAGCAGTGAGTTGAGTATATCAAACGACCGAGCAGGACGAATTCGTGCGACTGCCTGTCACGCCGTTTGCCTCCTCGAGCTTTCTCATCCTTTTCTTTTTTCCTCAACGTGCCGCTGAAACTTCTTGACAGTTTGAAACCAACAAACTTCGGACTACCACCCTGACTCAACAAAATGCCACCCTGTTTTCATCCTGCAATCTAACCAGGCTTATGCATTAATTAATCTCTATGCATTGCTCGGAGCTCAATTAAGCTCTTCATTTTCTCTCTCTCTCCGTCTCTCTCTTCCGCCCCCGCTTCCTCTGGCGGTCCGCTCTGTCTCTGGTTAGTGTTTATACCTATAACTCGGTGAACTTGTTCCCTCGAAATAACAGTCGATATTCCTCGATGGAAATAGATATATATATACACCTATACGCGATTCGCAATGTCATCGGGGAGCTTTCGAAAAGCTTTCCTTCCATCGCGTATCAATACGAACGTTACATATGTATGTATGTATACAGTGCGACGTCTGACTTCGTGTCTTGTATGTCGTTTGAGAGGCTTCTGCGGGGGCGGAAGCTCGAATTACATACCGAAGAGTGTGTAGATCGTATGGTCAGGATTCGTTCAGCCGTGATTGTGAAATGGCGGTCTTATTGTATCGTGGATGAAATCGTTTAAGTTTACTGTCACCATTCGCGTGCATTCTCTTTCACTATCGCGTTATCATTCTTTATCCGTTTCCCTCTCGCGTCGCCATTGCCTTTTCTGAGATCTTCTCAGCTCGCTATCAGCTCACAGCTCGGCTCTGCAGCGCTAGGGAGTAGAAGGAGATCTCCGATAGGTGAGATAGCTTCCGATAAAAATTCGATTCAATCATTATTCATCAACTCGTGGATAGGAATCAGGTATGATGTTAGCCAACTGAACTATACAAATACCTCATCGAACCTACCTACGCGCGGAGTGAAATCTACGAACAAACGACGAATCCTGAAACAATTCACTTAGTAGGAAACCCGCGCTTCTCTCGCCTACCTTAACGCCTTTAATCCTATTATTCGAAACAAGTCTATCGATCGATTTCTACCCCCGGAGAAAACCGCACCAGGTTCATATTTTACTTCGTACGCCCACTATAGCTATAGTATTTCAAAGGCATACATGTGACATGTATATATATGTACCTACAACGGTGCGAGCTGGCGTAAATTTTCACGGATTTTCATCAACTAATTGCAAAACTTTATACACGTATATTTATTATACGTATGTGTTATTGTATGCACAGACTACGTCTATTCTCTCTATAATATATGTTCGACACGCGTTCATAATCACCGTGTTTTAATTGCCGCGGTGTAATTGAGGAAAAGTTTCAATTCGTATTGGATATTCTAGGGGATAGTGAGGGGTATGAATATCCTTGCGTTTGTTACGCATGATTACGTGCGTGATACCTGGGTGGTTGGTGGTGGTTTATAATACCATTCAACACATCTATTCCACCGCGTGTCTACTCTACTCTACTTTATCCTCTACTCCTCCATTTCTCTATTCCTCTATTCTCTATTCTCTATTCTCTATTCTCTGTCCCTCTACTCGTATATCTTTCCATATTGTCACAGGGCTACCAGGGTGGTAGCTTCAGTTGAGTAAGTTAAGCGGATTGAAGTTTCCGTGCTGGGGAGAGTCGACTATCTAGGTGGCGCAGCTGGAGTCGAAAATCGATACCTATCTTCTCCGGCGGCTGGTTTGCAGTCACTGCCTCGTGTGCACGAGGCAAGCACCATTCCATGGTTTGCTGCGACCCGCAATGGAATGATATTGGCAGCGGGAAACCAGGGCGAATTTCAACCTTTTTTTATAAATAATAAACAATATGGTACGTCACGGAACAAGAAATAAACGGAAAAACAAACGACAAAAATCAACCAGAAAAGATATTCTCATTCAAAACCAAAAAGAAAAAAGAAACACCAATATAGACTAATATTTTATATATCTAGAGAGAATTCTCATTGCTAAACATCCCCTTACACATTTTCATTTATTTATTTATTTATTTTTTTCTCGTTTTCCAATCTCATCGTTTACCTGATTTATATACATATATATAATGCTGGTATATATATGTATATATATATATATATACATATATATATACACATATTTATATACACCGCTCGCGTGATCGGGTGCACTCAAGAATAGTTAACAATAAACTATATAATAACGACACAATTCGTCAAGATGTCTTCTACATATTTTTTTTCTTTTTGTTTCCGTCATCTCGCTTGTGCAGTATGGTTTTGTGAACTACGCCCTGGAATTGCTGGTAGTGAAGACATTCGACACGGAAACATGGGAGATTATAAAGTACGTAGCTGTCAAACGAATGCCATGTGCACTTGTCAATTTTCATAAATCCGTTCTGTCTTGTTTATTCAGTTTTGGTTTTTTTTTTTTTTTTTGTTCATTTGCTTTTTCTTCCCTTTCCTTCTCTCTGTTCTTTTTTTCTCTCGATCCTTCATATTCTTCCACGCGTTATTTGTCTCCTACGCTTCGCACCTGAAACAAAAACAAAAAAAGACCTGATACCATACTTTTTTTGTTTTCTTGGTTTTTTTTTCTTTTTTTTTTTCCTTTCCAAATTGCATGCTGTCAAAATTCGTGATCCTCATTCTCGATACATGTATACCGCAGAGATAGCGAGACAGAGAGGTTGTTAAATATTGTTCGAGATTCGTACCTGTATTCATACGCATACTGTATATGTGTGACCGAATACAATTATTGTCGATGAATAGAAGCTTCAGATTTGAGGGACGATTCTACACTGATTGCTTGGCACATTGTGACGTTGATATATGTTCAGAATTGAACTTTTCCTCCCCCCCCCCCCCCTCCCTTCGCGCCATAGCGGCGGAGGAGAATCGATCGCGATATTTTTTCTCCTTTTTCCCTTTTTTCGGTTTTTTTGTTTCAATGAAATTTTGCACGCTTCATATTTCGGGAAATTGTTTCCGAACGGATTACTGTCAATTAAATCGCGAACGTATTTGGGAACGGAGCTTTTGCCTCGACGGATGAAAAATAGAGGAAAAATTGGCAAATGTAACATTTCGTTCGAATCTGTTTCCAAAAATCAGTTCTATTTTTGTATGTTTTTCCCCCGTTTCCTCTCAGTTTTCCGGTTTTCACCCTACAGTTTACTTATGTTCTCAGTTTCATCCCTTATAAAAATAATATACGAGTGTGTACCAAATAACTTATCCCAGCCCAATCCGACCTGCCATGACCCACACCACTTTTAATATAAGTTTATAACTCCAAAATACATATTTACACAGGCGCATGTATTATGTAGATATCTTATGCATGGACAAGTAAGTTGAGGGAGGTCAGGGGTCGTACCTACTCCGTCAAAAATATAACTATATCTATGTGTACCCGTAAGCATGTATTATATACGTATTCGCGTGTTACAATATTATATACCTGCGGTATGTATATAGGTGCAGAGCGTGGTATAGTCATACTTGACTGACAATCTTCTTCACTAGAAAGCTCGAGTTACGTGATAGATGAGCTTTATCACATATTTACGAAGAAAATAGGAAAAAATGACGAAAAAGAAAAAAAGTAAAAAGAAAATAGCTGTTCAGAAAAATATTCCATAAAATGGCTGTTTGAAGTCTGAGAGAAAAACAATTGTCAACCTTCGATATTCATGATACATATATGTATCATATGATTGTGGGTCCTCGAAGCGAGAAATAAAGCTGAGTCTATATACATGCGTCGTGTGACGGTATGATAATAATTAGCGCGGATTCAAAGCCTGAAGAATATCCCTGAGATTAAGTATAACTCGAGTTCGATTGTTCTTGGTTAATCTATCATAATAGGCGACCATTTGTCCGTTTTCTTTCTCTGTCTCGAGCTTCATTATCGCCGCGGTGCCTGTGCCTGTGGCCTCTCGAGTAACTAACGATCCGAAATCTTCACCCTCGTCGCGAACTTTTGTTCTTTGTAATCTTCGATTCCCTTATCGCCTATTTCATCCGTTTCTATCCCATTTTCTTCATGTAACTCTTTCTGCATTGCCGCAGGAAAGATGCAGCTGTCAATATGGAGGGGCAATTTTTGGTACGCCAGATTTACGACGACGAGATTACATACAATTTGATATCGGCAGCAGTGAACCGCCTGAGTAGGTATCATTGCCTTTTCTCTCGAACTTACTTACTCACTTACTTTCAGTCGAGCGACTAGACGCCTCTAATATACTAAGGTAAAGTCTCCATAATCGCTGTACATCCGTACAGAGAATTCTTGATACGTATAATTAATAATTCGAGAGCTATCCGCAAGCCAGTTATTCACCCCTTGTTAAATTCAATGCGACTCCAGATTTGACCAAGTTTAATATTCCCCGGGTGTTAAATGGACCCTCTCGCCATACGGTAAAATTTCGGTTGCCGCGGTGATTTACTCGGTTTATTTAATAGCCGATTAAACAGACCCTTCGTGTACACAACCGCGGCTATAACACGTCAATTAAGATACGTATCCTTGAGAGTAGAGAGAGAGAGAGAGAGAGCGTGTCTTACTTGTTGTTAGACGATGTTCGTACATGTTATGTTACACCTAACCTATACATAATATAATAATGGGACTTAATCAACGAGCCAAGAACATTTTTGCTGTTAAGTTCTGCAGCGCGGAATCTTTCGACTTCAATTTATTACTCCGGTACAAAATGTATAAAATTACGATTTTATTCACTCTTCTTCGCTCCTCTCCTGTTTGGTTTTTTTTTTTTTTTTCTTTTCTCTCCTTCTTTCCTCACCTTCACGGGCTTTTTTTATACCATATATTTTCCCGTACTATAGGTAATAGTATGTGCAGAACGTAAGGCGAATTTTTAGTATTTTACATAAGTATAACGAGCCCCGGGGCGAGTTCGAAGGGTTTTTGCCGGAATTTATTCTGACATTTCCATTTATTCATTTTCTTTATTCTTTTTTTTTTATTTCCTTTTCGTCGTTTGTCCGCTTCTCTCTCTCTCTCTCTCTTACCGGTGCGATAAATCAAGAAGGTAATCCCTCTTCTCGCGGGAATGCCCGCATTTGTTCGAATGAATGAAAAAAAAAATCTCTTTTTTACGCGTATACTATATTATGTAGTATATATATATACATATGTATACTTAGATAGTAGATTAACTTAATGAAAAGTATAAACGATGATTCCAGACATCCCGGCTAACGAAATACTCGAACTTTTTGGTAAAATGTTCTTCGAATTTTGCCAAGATTCTGGATACGATAAAATACTACAAGTCCTAGGCGCAACGCCCAGAGATTTTCTTCAGGTAATGATATTATACAGCGTACATACACGCTTATCGAAGTTTTCGGAAAGAAGAAGAAACAACCCGAGGCGCACAATCTTGTGAAATTTCTCGATCCGGCGATTGCAATGCTACGATCATCGAACCTCCCCATTTCAAAATCGTCCAATTCGTTTGAAATACTTTGTTTTCGAACTACCTATCAACGACAATTTAGTCTAGTCTGGTATACGTCCCTATAAATCTATAATGGAAATGCGTTTTTAATCCAATTTCCATACAGAACGCCTCTTCCCCATATAGGAGGTCCCCGCCATTACCGTCGACGGATTGCGAGGGAGACTCTCGTTCCCGATGCCGCCGCGTCGCCGCCGCCACCGCCGCGCCGCGCCGCGTTTCTCGCGATAAAATATTCCGTCTCTATCTTTTCTTCCATTTTCTCTCCTTTTTTTCGTCAACTTCTCTGCGATCGGTTTGTTTTCCCCTGAATTTTTCAACCGAATAGACACCCACTCGATGCCAATAACTCCGGAACTTTGAATGAATTATTTTCATCAATTATGTATGATAGTTATGTACTATATGGGAGTAAAAAATACTCCTCGCGATGAAAATATCCCAAAGTTCTGTATTCAGAAACTAAAACCGAATGCCCACCATTCCTATATCTCATGTCCCTGCTACGAGAACCCCGAGATAAAGTCAAGAAGCTGATGAAGCCAAGTCTCGGTCAGACATTGATCGCTGATCCCAATTCTCCTGTAGCGCGCCAGGTCGAGAATTTTCATTCGCAAACACGCACGGTTCACCGCACGGCACGTCCTCAACGCTGCTTTGAAAACTTGCTCAAAAGCAGCGAGAGGCTTGCTTTTCTCATCATACAAGCGGGAAAATTTCATTATTAATCAAAGTATGAAAAAATAAATAAAAATTACAATCCAAGAATTTGGACGCTCTCCACGACCACTTGGGCACGTTGTACCCCGGAATGAGGGCGCCTTCTTTTCGATGCACCGAAAGACCCGAGGATGGAGCCCTCATACTGCACTACTACTCGGACAGACCTGGTCTCGAGCACATCGTCATCGGTATAGTTAAGGTGAGCTCAATGAGGCGCTGCGGTCTCTCTCTCTCTAAAATAAAAAAGGGGAAACAGGGAAAGAAAACAGAAATTGGGGATAAGACGAAAACGGGAGGGAAAAAAATGGAGCAACAATCAGGGCAAATTAAATAGCTGTTTTCCTCCATTTTCGAGATACGTGCATAGGTATAGTATAATTGCAGCGTTGTTGAAGAGCGAGGTGAAGTTACTCAAGTTCTCAAAGTACGAGTCGTGCGGCAAATTCTAGAAACGTTCCATTCAGGATTTACAGCCCCGTGTTGAACGTTCTCTTGGGTGGGTTTCAAGTGGGCACTCGTCGTTCGAATCTACGATCAAAAGCGGTATAAGAAACTCGTAATGTTGTTGTTTTCGCGTCAGAATCGCTTTATCCAGAATATTTATACTACCCCCGAGGTTTTTGCCCCGTTTTCACCGTCAAAAAGATTTCTCAAAGGCCCATAAATTTCGACGTCTGAATATACATCTGCAATATGTATACCAAGCTGCAGACGTGTATTGGCAGAGGTACAAGTATAAGAACTTGCATAAATTTCAATACATACATACATACTTTATTCAAAATTGAGAATATGGAACTCTGTCTTATCTTTCTAATTTATCTCTCTAATTCACGTTTCACTCTCCTGATCGAGAAAATCGCCCCCTTAACCAAGAAGAAGAGAAATGAAAATGAGGAGGAAACTTGTTTTAATAATGCTATGAAACGTTGATCAGACCGTAGCCAAGAAATTGCACGGAACAGACGTGGACATGCAGATCTTGAAGACGAAAAATGAGTGCGATCACGTTCAGTTTCTCATCACTGATTCATCGACTCCGGGGGTTGATTCCAAGCCGATGATACCGGAGTTCCAAACCTTATCTCTCGGTAAGTCTCCTGGATGATTACTATGTATATTTTGTTCCTTATCGTATCCGAGTTATAGCTGTGAGCAGTCGGGAATGATACTCGTACGATAACTTTGATCGTAGAGTTTTATTCCAGCTGAGAAAGTTTGTCCCGTTTATTTGAGATCTCAGCTATTGTCCTTCTGCTATCCAGTACTATGAAAACCGTTTATATTCGAAGAGGGTTGTTCTGAAATTCCGGTGTAGGTACCTACCTGAGTCTTGGAGAAATTTGATAGGGCAGCTTCGTTCGGAGTTTAGAACAACGGAACAACGGAAGTCTGAGAAAAACAAAAATTTCACTACTATTACTTTTCCACACTCAATTCTCAAGGTTTTCACAGCTGTTACAGCCCTTGTTCTTTGTTCCCGTTTGCTTTGGTCAAGATAAAGTATAAGGGGGAGAAAGGTACGCTGACGAGATAAGCAGACCGACGCTCCTCGTACCCTACGATCAACAATGCCTGTGTAATTAACTCAGCTGCTACCTCGCATTGATAAAATCTCAACACCTCAGTTTCGGTAGATTTATTACACGAGTATTCTCTATCTATAACACCCGAGAAAAACCTGCGCCGTTCCGGCTTTGAATCATATCACGACGAGCGATCTTCTATGCAATTTTACGTTCGCTTTGGTTCTCTCAATTATTTAACGTGGAAAATGAAAATCCTGCCCCCGAGTCACAAGTTGTTGAAATTATCTACGTAGGTATTATGTACGCGCACCGCAGGGTCCTTCGCGTTCCTCAGGGCACCGTGAATAAATAGACATTTTTCTTCCCTCTCTCTCTCTTTTCGAATTATAGGAGAAAAAAGGAAATATTCGGTATTTCCAAGCTTTACCAACGAATTCTTAAACGAGTTCGGTAAGATAATATTAGCAAACCACCAGGGTTTACTCTCCATCCGCCCCCGTCTCTGGCTTTTCAGCTAAAAACATGGTTAGTCGCTTTTCGTTGCCCCAGCTATATTATATGTATTGTTGCTATTAATACGATTATTGTTACTGTATTGTATTCCGAGGACATGATTCCGTCCGTTGAAATATTAACAGGATGCCGTGAAATATAAAAATTGTTCATTACGCCGATCCACGTAAAGATTCCTTTTGTTCGTGCCATTCCGAATTCCTTGATCCTCTTCTCGCGGCTGGCTACTGCATTACGTTACGTCCTATATCCTCCGATTGGACGAGGAGCTGGTCTGTTTCATCGACCGCCGATGTGCGTTAAATTGTTACAGAGCCAAGGGTTAGTCCTGCTACGTTCTGCCGAGTGTTTCCTTTCCATCTAATGTTTGATAGGCAACTGACGATCGTGCAGACTGGCAGCACCATTACTCGTGTAATACCGCAGGTCTCCAGTGGTAATTGCAAATTGAACGATATCCTGCTGACCGTAAGTTCATTATACTTGAATCTTCAGCCGATATTAGAGAAATAGAATACCGAAATAGAAAGTAGATTGCAGAAGTCTCCGGTTCAAATAATCAGTTCAAATATTTGTTTTTCATTACATCGTATAAATTTATGTATGTACGTCTGTATCTGTACCTCATTCGATTTGGGACGACTTCGTTAGATTCGATTTCATTTGACTTTATTTGATTCGATTTTATTGTATTTTTACTCCACTCACTCACACTGAAACGCTTCGATTTACTGGACCATTGAAAAAATACTCTCATTTAAAAGATATTTACTCTGGTAGCTATTAAGTTATACGACACCTCGATTACTTACGGCTTCAAGTTTCCTCAGATTGGATAAATCTCGTTGAGGTGACTGACATTCCGTCAAGATAATATAATATAATATCATTCCGCAGGGACACGTAATATAACATCGTATTTTGTGAATCAGGGAATCGGTTCGTCTCCCAATGGGGGCGGAGGGACAAATTTTGCATTTTCAAATTCACCCGATTTCCAAATTCTTCATACTTTACAGTTTCAGTAACCACGATCAATGGTAGGTCCGACACTTTTCACATCCCACAACGCTGCAGCTGGAGTCAATTCATACGCGAATTTGCTTTTCCAATGAATCTCAAAACCGGAAGACTATTTCTCGGGGTGAATCGATCAAATTTGACGCGCAGAGTTTGCTCATTTCACGGGGAAAAAACTATCTCCCAACTTCGATGAGTATCAAAGTTCTATTCGTTCGGACGATGGACTTGTTCCCGTGTTTTTCGATTTATTGATCTATTTATCTGGTGCATTTACTTTTTCTCATCTAGGTCAGGCCGCATCTGGAGTTAACTTTTGAAAATATTTTATCGCACATCAATACCGTTTACGTTTTACGCACGAAATCCGGTGTCATGAAAGTCGAGGCCACCGAAGAGTTCTCAAACATGCGCCTAAAAGTGAGAATCGAATATTCCGTCCAATCAAAATCATTCTGTAAAACTATGCAGATCGTT
Organism: Phymatocera aterrima; assembly: GCA_963170745.1. NCBI lineage: Eukaryota > Metazoa > Arthropoda > Insecta > Hymenoptera > Tenthredinidae > Phymatocera > Phymatocera aterrima. The sequence continues at coordinate 3,398,033 of OY720668.1, forward strand.
TATCAATCTCGTCGTCACTCCGTTTCGTTCTCCTATCGCAGGGTCAGATGCTCTACATCCCGGAAGCGGACCTCGTTACATTTTTGTGTTATCCCAGCGTCATGAATCTCGACGATTTAACAAGGTAGGTAATATTCATCTATTTATTCATTTATTTATCATTGATTTCATTCACTCCGTACAATTTATTCATCGACATTCAACCCGTTGTAAATATATGCATGTATTACAGTATAGAGTCGCCTCGCGTCGCCGTGATTTATTTCAACGATAAAACATCAAACCTGTCGTTTTTCTCCCTGTCTTTCCTGTTTTTCCAGCTTTTTGCGCATTTTTTCTTCATCCTGCCTCCTCCTCTTTTTTCTTAGCTTCTTGTTTTCCATCTTTCTTTGATTTTGTTTCATGCTCTTTGCTTTCTGCTCTTTATCTCACGCTTGACTCTACGATCTTACGCCGTATTCGTGTTACTGCCGCGCCGCTCGATCGGTGCGCAGAAAGCAAGCTGGCGAATATGCGCTAGGAAGTTTATTATGAATTTCTTTCATTTTTTCACATAGAGTTTTATTAAACTTTCACGATCAGGATTATCTTACTTACCTTTCGGTTTTCTATAATAATTTCCGCATTTCATGCACAAATCACGGATGATTGTACTCGGGCTTGAGATTTCATTCAGGTGGAAGAATTTTCATTCTAAACCGTAAAGCGTAACTTTGTCGATGAGTGAAGATCGGTGAAATTTGTTTGAAACTTTAACCGGCACATACCTTTTATAGCCTAGTCTCCGAATTTACGTTTCCTGAATCTTCTATTCAAGAACACGTCTCAGAAGTTATTCAAGGGTCTTTTCCTCCGTTGAAACTTTTAAAAATCCTCACTTCTTTCTTTCACTCCCTATATAACAATTTCCTTATCCCGTCTAGCGAGCACATACATACATACGCGAGGTGCGAATTTAAGAATATGGATAAAGCACGGCAGTGCGCACATATCGATCCTCCAGTTGAAAACTCAGCTTGAAGTGATATTCAACCTGAGCTTTCTCTTAAAGTAACATAACATAACGTAACGTAACGTAACGTACCGTACCATAACTCACCCCTGTATATAAGTATGTGTCATTTAATTTCTTCGTTCCTAACAGCCAAAGTGCCGTCTTCGCCCACTCGAGCTTTTCCCACTCGGTACCGGGCGTCTCTGTTTCTTCCTTTTTTGTCCCTACCCTTTTTACTCTTCATCGCAGTATTTCTTTGCTCTCGCGATTTCCCTTACCACGATGCCAAAGACGCGGAGAATTGTCTCGTTCAATTCATTCAACAGAAAGATATCATCGAAAGAATAGAAGAATGAAGGGTAGAGGACAGGAGAGAAGGGGGAATAAAACAGCAGAAGAAAAGAAGAAGAATAGGGAGAAAAGAAAATTTTCAGTCCTCTTTTATTTTTATCGAACTTTCGGACAAATTGCGGATCTTCAGAATTACGATCCCTATAATCCGAGAGATGAAGAAAAAAGACTTCGTCATAGAACGCAGTATAGCGTATATATACGTCGAGCCACTACCCCTAAGCGCCTTCAGCTTTCGTCAAAGCTCGGATTTGTCGACGATATATAAGTGGGATGCTCACTCTAAATCCTAGTCGTCTCTCTTTTTCTTCTTCAGCTGCTGTACCGCTGCTGCGCTGACATCATTTTTTTCTCCCATGTATTACGTACTTTCTGTTTTCTTCGTTCACGTTCTTACCTTCTCGAGACACGAGTTCCAACTCATTTTTCCACCACAATTGATTTGTTTGTGCCTCTTCAGAAGTTGCTAACATAAGTTCTTTTTCAATCTCCATCGTTCCAAGCGGTTCTGAAATTTACCTTGTTTATCTGCAGTTTCTCATCTCATCAGCCGATCAGCTGCTCAGGATTAGTATGTCTAGACTGTTAGTCGAGTTAGATAAACAGATTGAATCTCCTATAGGTAGATAGCTCATCCCAATGTAGCCGCGCGGTGTACTCGTCCACCTATACCGACACGCACACGCGAATATATACATTATACGATACGCGCGTGGATGTACGTACACAGGCTAGGCGTTTGTCCTTAGTGAGTAATTTCCCCTGGAGGCTAGTCTGTTCTATCGAGAGGTATTCTAATTAGTGCAGGAGCCTCGCTATGTAATTATTATCAAATTAGCTCCCCGCGAAGCCTCCTCGAACATGCACGTACGATTGTTCATAGAGGAGACTGTACCCAGTATGGTATACAGCAGTGACTGCCACATGCGTGCATCATTTCGTGCTGCACGAAGTGATATGTATCGTTGCACGCTCGTAAAGCGGGAAATTTGTAAATTTGCCGAGTTTAAAATGTCAGTCGATTTCCTAGCGGGAAAGAGAGCCTACGATGCCGTATCTAACTCACTTACAACTAGCTGAAAATTTATCAGAGCCCGGTCAGACCTCGCGAACGAATTTCCTTCCGCTCCCTAACCATCTCGCGACGTAACGCGACGCTATAACTTTTATTATTTGTTCGGTTGTTTGCCGACAAATTCGTCCGGCGCGAATAAAGCGACGCAGAGCTAATTTCGGAGTTGGGATAGAATTCGTGGAGGAAAACAGGGAATAGAGATAGGGATAGGGATAGGGATAGGGATCAACCGAAAACAATACCGCGGATAAAGTTATTCCCATCGGTCTATGCTTACCTACTCCCGAATTGCCGAATGGTCGATTCCATTGGGTTGAAGAAAATAGGAATTTCTACCGTATAGATACGGGTATGCCTGTACCCTGCCCTACGCTATGCATGTGATGTCACGATTAGGTATATCTTCTGTTGAGTGATCGTTTCCCTAACCTACGCAATGTAGGACGGGATTCAGATCTGTTACTCTACTATGAAAACTTATGACTCCAGACGCGGATTGTACCTCAGTGATATACCACTTCACGACGCGACCCGCGACCTGGTACTGATGTCCGAACAATTTGAGGCCGACTACAAACTGACGAGAAACTTAGAATTACTGACCGACAAGCTACAGCAAACGTACAGAGAGCTGGACGGCGAGAAACAGAAAACTGACAGGTGAGAGAGACCAAGGTGACGATTATTCAATCTTTGGTTCATCATTTTTCTCGTTCTCTCGATTCACCACTTTCTCGTCCTTTCAACGACTGCAGGCTCCTGTACTCGGTCCTGCCAATATCTGTGGCCAACGAACTGAGACACTCGAGACCAGTTCCCGCGAAGAAATACGACTGCGTGACTCTACTTTTTTCCGGAATCGTTGGATTCAGTGCTTACTGTGCCGCTCACGCGGACTCCAGCGGTGCAATGAAGATAGTCAACATGCTCAATCAACTCTACATAGCTTTTGACGTGCTGACTGATCCGAAAAAGAATCCAAACGTCTACAAGGTACGTAATCAACGCCTCAGTGGCAAGCTTCACTTATGCCTCATGTCCCATCCTCGCGTGTCGGACAATCAGTGAGCTCCATTGATATTCTCGTTCTCCACATTGGAGAATAATCTATCGCCTGTGATTATGCTACTTATCTCGAGTTAGAGAGGAAATTTCATGTATCTATCTATAGCTATCTTACAATCTAGACCGCACGAGTGCAACACTTATGCATTGAACGGGTATATAAGATGGACTGCGAATTATTTCAACTTATAGCTGCACACATATATCCTACCGATGTAGAAGCGATAAATGAACCGATTGCGTATCTACATATACATATATACATGTACGTACGTATTGTGCGTACGTATGTACATACATACTTACGTATATACTCAATTCTTGAACGGTGAAACGCGAGATTATCGAAGTAACCGTATAATATGCTTACATGCATGCCGTCCATATACCTCCGTCGATAACACATAATTGCTCGTTACATATTTACACGGACCTATTACAGAGCAATGCTGTCCGCGCAGAAGATAAATTTCCTATTCGTATAACCCGCGTACAGAATTATCATCATAGACCCGTAATACAGTTCGGTCTCAGTCATCCGCAGGTTCCGACTATGTAGACACATACATACATACGTACCTATACATTTTAATGAGGAACATTTTACGAGCCTGCCTGCACTACGGCCGAGTGTCTCTATGCAGTATTAACATAGTGGTATCATTTGAAAACCTGCGTAGGTACCTATTTTCATATCCTCCACTTTTTCATTCTTTTATTATGCATATAATATACAGTGCCTATACGTATGTATGTACATGTATATTCAGATCAGTTTTCAATTCGCTCTATTCATCCCTGACCCTTGAAACTACTGCAGGGCTGAAACCTTTGACAAATTATATTTCCATCTAGCAGTTTCGGCAATTCGTTTCTCTCGTGTTGGAATTTTGTTTTTTCCACTTTTGGGTTTTGTTTTGGCAATTTTTGTATACATCGCGCGGGCCAAATTTTCAATGTGTGAATCGTAATTAATTAGAATCAAACCTGCTCCTGATACCTATCTATACAATAATTATATCCTCGATTTACATCGCTTAGGTAGAAACTGTCGGTGACAAGTACATGGCAGTCAGCGGATTGCCGGAGCCATGTAAATCCCACGCTCGTTGCATCGCTAGGTTAGCATTGGACATGATGGATTTGGCTGCAGATGAAGTACAGATTGACGGGGAGCCGGTGGTGAGTTCATTTTTCCATATCCTATTCCACCTCAAATTTTACGCAGCTCATTCTTACCTTTTCATTCGCAACCCGTATGAAGAAGATCGACGTTTGACTTTGATCAAAGAATTCCATTATCGTTTATCCATCTATAATACCCCGAATACGTGAAAAATAAAAATGTTGATTCTATATTTCGTTCGCTCGTTGATTGCTGAATGAAAAAATAAATGAATGTAGAGAACAACGTAACGGATGAATTCCCATCACCTAAGTTCTGCCGAGTATTTTCGAAAGGTTAAAAGTGCTGAGAGGATATGCGTGGTATGTCACGGAGGCTGTCGTGGCCTCAATAAAGATTAGGAATTTAAGTCATGAGCGTGGCGTTGCAGTAGCTTCCAGGGGAGGGTTTCGTCCGTCGATAAAATTATCGCAAAGTTGAAACAGAGATGGGGTCGATGGGGGGCGAAAAAGGGCGAAATAAAGAGAAAATGGAGAATGAAAAAGAAAAAAGAAATTAACGAGAGGTAAATAATTAACCGGAAAACTCCGCGGCCGAGGTAGAGAGCTCGCGGCGAATTTGCTGAAGCGAAAATCTTGCAAATGACATTTTGAGGTAATTACTCCTTTTTTTCCAACGCTCGTGCGACGGGCTTTCCACACCGCTTTGATAATACATTTGAAATTAAAATCTTGAATTCATAACGCTCGATAGGGGTAACCGCTCAGCTAACTTCACGTCTTTTTGCCATTATTAGCCGTCTGCCCACAGCCAATAAGATACCTGGAGGAAATAAGCCAGGATGAAAAATGATACGATTACTCGATTTTCAGAAAATCACGATCGGTATTCACAGCGGCGAGGTGGTCACCGGTGTGATTGGTCATCGCATGCCGAGATACTGTCTTTTTGGCAATACCGTGAACCTCACTAGTCGTACGGAAACTACAGGCGAGCCTGGAAAAATCAACGTTTCGGAGGACGCCTACAGGTAAATAATTATACGCCTCTTTCTTTCAATCTTCGTGAAATACGGTTAATTGAGGGGAATGAAATAATCACAGGGAAGACCAAACCTTCCTCCGTTAAGGCCGTAACCTCTTTTCCTTAATCATAACATTTTTATTTGCTTGTATCTGATACGATTGTGTGTATTGACAAAAGTCGAGCGAAGTAAACGTTTGCATATTATACCTGCAAAAAAAATGTCGAACATCGATGTGGGCCCGCGGCAGAGCTAGATATGTATACGGTTCTCAGTCGGTTAGCAAGTCCAGGTAGTCCTTCAGGGACTGCGGTATTCTCAGCAGCTTTATCCCGTGAGGTAATTCCCAGTTTTTGAATAAAGATTCTCGTATTTGGCATCGACAAAGATGTTTAAGTTCCGGAGGTGATATACCGCTGCGTTCCGGAGGGACTAGATTGTTCTCGACCAATTGGGGGTATTGATCGTAAAGAGGTACGGTCAGGACTCCACTTTGATCGGCAATGTGACTGGGAGTATTTACTCTCACCACCGGTACGGTACGAAGAATGACTTTAAGGCAGGCTAAAAATTGGGGCGGGTATCGCCCGGATTCGTTCGAATTCCCAGCATCAAAGTCAGCGAATTTATTCAGGATCATTTCCATCGGCGACGGGATGAGGTTATCGGAAATAGTCGATGCTGCTCCGTATCTCAAAAGCAGAAGCAGTATATCTGGACTTCCTAGTTGAATTACGACTCGGATCGGTGGAGCGTGTCCGTAGGACTCCATGGGAACGTCGAAAAATCGGCATTTCTCATTCGACGATTCCGTCGCGTATTGAAGATGCCCTGAATTAGCGTGATCCATGAAGTAAATCAATGCTCTGATGTTTTCCTCGCGATCTTCGAAGTCGCTTTTCCATCCTGATAAAAAGTGCGTCACTCTCGTGCCGAATATCGCCCCGACGAATATCCTCTCGAATGTTTTTTCGCAGTAAAATATGTCGTTGAGTAATCTTGAGACTACTTCGTTGTTCGTTACATTCAGATCGAAAGATAATTTCACCGCGATGTACAGCACGTTGTGAAACTTACCCAACAAACAGATCGATCCGTTCTCCATCAGGGTTATATTATGATAACGCATTGCTGCCAGAACCGCTTTCTCGCATACTTCGCTATTCGTCAAATCTTGTCCTAAAAAAACCAAAAGAAAAACAAAAAAAAAACAAAAAAACAAAGGGCAACAAGAATAAACCGAGCTATAGTCCGAGATAACCGAAATTTTCGAACGAACAAAATTTGCTTTTTTTTCTTCTTCTTTCCTCAGGTGAAACTGACAGTTTTATGGGTTTAGTGATCGATTCGCAGTCGGGCTCAGATAAGAAGTGTAATTTATTTTTCATAATTTCTCACCTTTAGCGCAGCCTCGTATAATTGCGGTGATGTAATCGACCAGAGCCCGTCGTTTGTAGCGTGACAACAGGCTGCTACGTTCCATTCCTGAGAAAATTTGATCAAAGTAACAGTCAATTATCACGTCCATGATTATCCGACCGCCCTACGTATATATTATACAGAAACACCCGGGTAACCAAATAAAGTCGAACAATAATTCAGGTTGTAGGTACAGGTAAACGTCAACCGTCGAAGATGATGATATCCACTCGTCTTTTTCCGAACAAAAGTAGTAGATGACTACTCGGTCAGTTGGGTCGGCGGTATAGGCGTATACCTACGCGATTGTCACCTCGGACAAACGCGACAACCCGCAGCTCAGGTACACGTAAGTTTACGGAAGGAGCATGAAAGCGACGTAAATTCGATTAGGGTCGAGAGATGAATTTCAAGGGTTTCTCTGCACGCCTGCGATTCCCTGTCGTCGTATTACGTCGCGTACGTAATATAATACATACGCATATATACATATATACATATATACATATATATGTCAGTGTTTAACGTACATTTCTGTTGCGGCGAGGGAAGGAGGGAGGGAGGGCGGGATGGAGGGGGGCGAGAAAATATTTCGTATTCATTTGGGCTGGATTTTTCAATATAGCTTGATTTTTTATTTCATTTCGTTGTTCAAAAACGATCCGGTTCTTCGAAAGTTTCATTTCATCTGCGGTTATACGAAGCTCTGCATACGATCGACCGCGCGTATCTGTATATGGAGGAAGGGGCGAGAATTGGTATGTAAAAATGATAGTATGCTTGAAGAATTGAAACAAAAAAAGGAATTTGATCCGAGTCTGGAATAAATTCTGTTTGTCGGAAAAGAGCGTTAATTATATCATATTTTATTACACTCGTAGCGTACAAAAAGGCAATGGAATTCAATTGAATTCATCTTCAAAAGGCCATGGCCGAAATGTGATGTTTTATTTATAAAAGTTTGCCACCGGCGACCGCCGGAGTTGGTACCAGTTGTACCTAAGTAGAGGAGGCCTAATATTCTCATATAATTGTGCCCAGTATCACCAACTGTGCGTTGTTAATCAAACATGATATTCGCGTCTCACCTTCTGCGGGCAGATCAAATAATATAAATTACACGAATGACGTAGGAATACGAATAACAAATTCATGTATTTAGGTACGTACATGCATATACACATTGTAGGTACACCACCCATGTCCCACGGTTGCGCACATTTGGCCTAGGTACAAATTCAGCCGAATGATTTCATATCAAAGATATGTAGTAATAATTGGTATGTATGATTTCATCAAGAATTTTCTTATCGCCGCGGTTATTGACCCGGAGGAACAATTACTTTGCTGACTTTGCTGACTTTGCTGCAGCTATGATATTTATCAGAGCAGCGCGTAATTTGGTCACTTATAGTTAGGTACTTCGTCTGAATACATTAATCAAATTTGTAATTCAGAGAGAAAACAGAAGGCAAAATAGGAATGGAAAGAACAATTTCCAAAATGTAACGAGTGAGTGATGTTTCTCGCTGCAGTCGCATCGATAGGTAATCGTCATTCTGAGACAAGACATCAAGATCAAGCTACGAGTATAGTAAATTGGTTGAGGTTCGAGAACCTGACAGACCGGAAATTAACCGAACGTTTGGAACGCCTGCAGAGAATTATACGACAGCGGAGTTTCTTTTCCCATAATTTATTTATAGAGTCGTCCGTGACATCAAAAATAGTCAAATGCTAGAAAAATTGATACGTTCGTTTCCAATTTTTGTATTAGTCCTTTTTCTCATTTTTCTTCCCAATCGCCAATAATCGATACTGGACGGCTACACTGTTCAGGCTCTCCTCGTTTTATGTATCATATGTATATATATATGTATGTATGTATATATATATATATATATATATATATATATATATATATATATATATATGTATACGTATGTACGGTTCGTTCCAGATATCTCTGCCTGCCCGAAAACCAGGACCCACAATTTCTTTTGGAATACCGTGGACCAGTTACCATGAAGGGGAAGTCGGAGCCAATGAACGTCTGGTTTCTATCCAGAGAGAGGGAGCTAACCTCGTAACTTTGTAATATTCGGAGGAAAGCCATTTGTAACACATATAGGTATATATTATACTATATTACTCGCGCGCACTCATTTCCTCGATCATGTCCGAAAGGAAGATGAAGGAGGGGGAGGAGGAGGAGGAGGAGAAAAAGAAGAAGAGGAAGAAAAAAAATGTTCACAATAGCAATAACACAAAATTTCACGACCTGTGGATCTATTATTATTATTATCATAGATAATTCAATATATACATACAATATGTGAGCATAAGGATAATAACGATATATATACCTACTATACATATGTACGAACAATGATACGTAGGCCTAATAAATAATTGAAGTTATAATAATAATAATAATAATAATAATAATAGTAATAACCAAAATTACTGCTGAATGAATAACATACCTACATATGTATATGTATAGGCATTACAATAATATCCTGTATGTATCCAAGATGAACTTTATATAACGGAAAATTTGTTCTATTCGTAGTTAAATTAATCTCGCAGGTTGATACGCACTAGCAATTAAAAGTCTTCAAACTAGTTTATAAGGTTAACTTAAATAAGATACATATATAGGTATATATATTTATATATATATATGCGATAAACATCGCACTAGCTGAATTTTTGTCGCGTCCCATATTATATATGTATTTATAGTATATGAATATATGTGTATATGTACTTATATATGTATATATATATTTTTTTTTTTTTTGCAAATTGAGGATGCCTCGAAATTATTATTCAAACAACTTGAACGCTAGCTCGCGGGGTGTTGCGTCCCACTTAAATACGGGTATGTGTGCATTTACTCGCTAAATGCATCACGGAGCTCCACGACTGCCATGGACAAGTACATGCAGCTTTCTTTCTATAAATCTCTTTCGAATACGATGCTGCAGTAGATGATGGCAAACATATGTAGGTGTAGAAATGATCCCTCTCATGTTAAGACTTCGATCATTTTATTGTACCAGCAGCGAAAGTCATCAATGGATTTGGAATATCGATGCTATGTATATCCCTCTGTTATAGTATTTTTCGAGTAGATGCACTCGCACGATGACGATTAATTATACCAATTGGCAAAGACAGTTTCCTCACCGATCTCGAGGCCGCGTTTCTATCTCAGGTTTGATCGTTACCTCGCTAGCAACGAAGGCACGCACACGCGTATGTTCTTGCATATATGATATAGGCATAAATATTTGCGAGCAGAAAACAGAGAGACAACGGAGATGAGAGGAAGAGTGAGTAGGTGCAGATAATGTGAGTTTATCAGCCGCAGGATAGAATTAGGTGCTGGTATCGCATCGTGGTTTCTGTGTGAAATGAAAAGGAATAGGGAAAGCGAGAATGAAATAAAAAATGGGATGTAGGATCACCGAACGTATCGTATGTCGTACGATGGACATCAGAGAACACAAAATGAGGATAGTTGAATTAAAAGTAAAGTTGAAACAGGAAGAGAGAGATAGAGAGAGAGAGAGAGAGCGAGAACGACCTCGTTACCTCACCCTAGTCCCCAGTCTCCAGGTCCCAGTCCCCACGATATAATAATATTAATGATACGCACACGCGCTCACACACACACATACGAAAAAATGAAAAAATGAAGAAAAAGTCAAAGGAGCAGACCAAAAAAACAAAAACAAGTGAACTCAAGTTCACGTTGGAATGCGACGTGCCGGGGGAGTGTAACGGAACCTGTTCTAGTCGTATCGTTGATCCTCTTCCGTGTCTCTGTCCGTGGGCAAGGTCAACGCAAAGAGGAATTTCCCCCGTACAATAATATTTCACTGCATCCTGAAAGGTTCGAAGAATGTTCGGACGGAATGATTATGATATCGAAAGGAGAATTGCGGTACTCGTGCATGATGCACGGCGTAATCAAGTTTTCAGCTCAGAGAAGACCACCCCAAGTAGTCTGAGATTCGGAGATTGGAAATATCTGCGTAGAATCATAATAACCATTATCATCAGCATCATCGTCATCATCATCCGAGAGGAACGATTGCGTTAGATATTTTTTGGCAGGTGTATAAATCAACGTTCACGCATTAAAATGTGTGTACGTGCGGCCTGTGTGCGCGAGCGGGCGGGCCGCGGGGAATCTGAGAGGTATTTACATTTACATGAGAAACCGGATAGCAGCTTGTTGTTGGTTCGTCGGTAGAGGACGCCACGGCCTTCTTCTTAACTCGGGAGATTGGACCTCAGGGGGAAAGGTGCATAAACAGGAGAAGAGAGGCGAACCACGGGGCCCCAGTCACGAGAACCGAGTCAGTTCCCCACCCGAGAATGTCTTGGGAAGGAGTGAATCGCGGGCCGATCGTAGTCTCGAGTATTAACGCAGTTTACCGACAACCGCTAGAGTCGACCGTTCTCTTGCTGTTGTTGTAGCGTTTGGCCCGCGGTTTATAGCGCGAACCTAAAATCGTCCGTTAGAAAATACTCACAGCGATTTGAAAGTAGGAAAGTGTTCGGAGACGCGCGGAACGCGCAAGCCAGCGACTCGCAGACGATGTTAATAATCGGTTTCATCGGTTGCCATTTACTCTCGTCGCACAGTGTTCTTTTCAGCCGTTCAACCGTTGATCGTATGCCTCTCTGAGTGGGTATTCGTACAGTGTGGCCGTGGACGAGGGATTTAAAATGTGAAGAGTTTTTCCATCAAGGTATTCAGTACGAAGATATATTACTGTGAAGACAAGGCTCATTGTGCTTGTGCCTTATAAGAGTCAATCTGGTGGTGATCCCTCGCGCGTCGAGCCATTCGCCGATCGGCGATTAAATGGACGAGGTGAACGGAATGACCGTCTCTCCGCCACTGGCACCAAAAGCACAGACCTGCAAGGCAACCGGTCAAGATGCGCGCCAGACGACAATCTCGATCCAGACTATCCAGCGTCTCTCCCTCCCCGTTTTACCAGTTGGTGGTCCGGCTGGAGAGGCCGGAGCAACGGTATTTGTTGGTGGGACAGTGCCACCAACCTCATCATCGGCCTGCCGAGTTCCGGTAGTGCAAAAGTCGAACGGTTATCAGTCGCACCAGCAACAGGAAAGTCAGCAGCAGCCTCAGGCAGCCCACGTTGTTAAGATTCGTATAAATCCGGATGATTCTGCTGGAAAGGTCGTCTCGACGGTGCGTTTGACTTTGGACGAAAACGTGAGCGTCAGTAACAACGTCATCGTGAACAATAACAACAATAGCAATAATAACAATAACAATAATAGTCATAAGAACAACAATAACACCATAAACAAAATCGTGGCATCTGCGGAGCCTCGTCAGTCGAACTGTGTTCAGGTTAGTGCGGGAAACGTTGCGAACGGTATCGGGAGTGACGGTTGTGTCCGAATAAGTGTCGGTAGCAACGAGGCCGATCTTCAACGCGAGGAAATGATAGTACAACGCGAGGTACCAGGCGCGCTTACATCATCGGGAAATAGATCGAACTCCTGTTTCTATTACAGTACGTTTCAGAACTCAATTGGCACGATGGTCATGTCTAGTGGACAGTGTTCTCCGAGCGATACTCTCGACAGTGGTACGTGCAGCGATCTTGACGGTACGCCGCCACCCTTGCCCAAGAAGAAAAATGCCAGCAGTACCGTTATCTTGGGTAGCACCCAGCACAATCGCTCAGGTAGCATGACTAGCAGCGGTGCAGAAATAGACAGCGATGATAACGAGAGCAACGTCAGTTGTGACTCACTGAATAGCAGCGAGCTCAACGCCGCCAATGAGACACCGCAGCGTGGCGACGACCTTACCAAGATTAAATTGAACACTGAGAGATCGGCGAAGGAGGCGATCGTCGAGCGGGTAAGAAACCCTGGAGATAATCTCAACGAGATATCAGCTGTTAAATTGTCGGACAATATTATTGGAGCTGATAACCGCGCGGATAATGATAGTGAATGTGGGTTCAGTAGTATCAGTACGAATTCAAACCTCGATCGGGCTCCGTCGCCGGACTCGTCATCGTCGGTTGGTACAGGTTCCGTGTCGTCGAAGACGTCTAGTACTCCGCGTGTACAAAGTCCTGAAAATAGTCACGAGCTGGCTAGAAGATCGCCACCAATGGTCAAGGAGTGCGCCTACGAGGACAAGAAGATGGCACGCATGCGACTCGACGACGAAACAGCGGCGGCTGAATTCTACGCAAATTTCAATCGAGGGAATGGGAACAAGTATCTGTACGATGACGACAGGTTCTACAAGTTTCACCTCAACGAGAATATCGTCGATGAAGCTGCGCGGGACGCTGCCAAAGCTGCAATACTCGCCGAAGCTGAGGGTGACGAATTTTTTGCTGGATACAAGATGCTGGACCGTGAAGCGATACGAAGCGCTCGTGGCACTGTTCGCGGTGTAAAGAACAGAGTTCGTGCCGGCATCGCGACCTTCCTCCAACAACCAGCCACCAAGGTGTGTATCCGCGTTGTATACAGGTATATCAATGTACAAAGTACACGCATACCTACCTACCTGCATAAATATACCTTTCCACCACGTTCCGGTTTCCCACGTATGTGTACGTGGCGTGTGCGCCAGCAAGGTGGATAACGGTAATCGAATATTCCGTTCTGACTTCTTCGTCCTGTGCCGCTGAGGGTCCTGCGACTGAGAGAGGAGCGGATCTCCTCGTCGCAAAATCCCGATACAAATGCCTAAGGCGGTTGAGGTCACTGCGCGGTTGTTTATCATAATGTAGATCGATAGGTATTGAATTCCTCTCGCCATCAATTACGCTTAAGAGCCACTCTCGGCTCTCGAAATCCTGTTTCCAATCTGTTTTGTCGTTGCCTCAGTTCTCTGTCTCTCTTGATTTCAACTTTTCTCAATTTTAGGTATTATCATAGCCATAGGAATTCCCACCGCTTGTGCTTACGCAGTTTTCAATACCACATACGACTGCGTATATATATTCGCTTCGCGAAAACAAAGTATCACCGTCGTTATTTGAGATTACAGCTGGCTGTAAGGTTATGTATCGTACGGCGTCCATCATCTCTGGGGGAAGTAGACATACCACGAGGTAGCGAGGAAACGCAATGCGCGTCTGGCATATGTAAAGAGTATGTACATACAAGTACGGTATATACTAACTATAGGTGTATATGTAACAATCTGGAAGTTTGTTTAATTTATATGAAAAGTTTTTTCTTAACCGCGGGCGGAATCATTGTGTGTAACGTACGCGCATACATACAGCCGGGGATTCGCTGGCTCGAATCACAAAATTTCGCATGGCCTTTGGCAATGCGCAAGAATCTTCTGCTTTTCTCTCTCTTCATAAATATAGACACGGATATGTAATGGACATTGTGGAAACATGAACGTGTGTGTGTAATATTACATTGCAAGTATACTCTGCACGGAGACAGGTACCTACCTTATACTTCCGTGGCAAATTTTTCGGCGTGCGGATAAGAAATAACGCGCGATAAAACAGGAGAGATGTGTTAATGGCGAGAGAATGGAATTTGCGAAATGAACGAAGTGCTGCACGGTTCCTGGTGAGACAATTACTGTAATACAGTATACCTACGCATCACTCATTTCACCTCTTCTTGTCGCTGTACCTACTCACGATCAGTACGTAATTAGTCGAGAAATTTCGCGGAAAAATTACTCACGTAACTCACTTACTTGTCAAAGTATACACTGTGTACACTATGCCCGGCCGTAACGGTAATTAATTGATAGAAAGTGGATGGTATAACGCTGCTGTAAGGCCCGCTTATCGCTGGTATTATTATAACGTTTCAATTACGATAAGATAACTATCTGCGCAATAGCAATACCGATCTCAATCAAATATGAAACGGCGTGTATGGGGATAAGTAGTTTTCAATTAACTATTGACCGATGGCCTTTGTGTAAAATGTGGAAAAAACAGAGTGGAGTAGAGAAGAAAAGGAAGAGGCGGGGAGGGGAGGGAAAAAGAAATGTATTCATTGGTATTACACCTGTAGAGAAATCGTTTAGCAAGTGCGACACGTTCACCTGCTATTCGCAGTCCGCCGTTTTTCTATCGCCTCGCTTTGCCTCGCCCTGGCTCGATATCAAACGTGTATACATAGATACTCACGTTATGCCAGCATTTCCCGTTTGGCCGGTAGATAGATATACCTACCTATAGCAAGGGCCAATGTGACTTTCCTCTGACACGATTGCGCCGGGACGACGACAGTTACAAGACCTAAATTCCATACATTGTAATTTAAGTACTGGTCATTAGTCTAGACTCTTGCGCGCGGTTAGTCTTCTTGGCGAGTTACGAGTTCCGAAAGTCTCTAAATGGCTGTGAGACATTATTTTTCCTGCCACTTCCCCAGCTGGGAGAAACTTTCGCCCGAGTTACGCATAAAACTTTTTATTTAACGAATATGACGCGGCGGCGGGTATTCTGCGTTCCTTTGGTAAAAGTCTTTCTACCGTGGAATACCTTATGCCTACATGAATCTTACTGAAGAAAACGTATACGGCATACCTCTACATCGAGCGTTCGAATCACGTGGCAATTCACGAATACCATAATTTTCAAGTTTGATTTCTCTCCCTCCCGCACGAATCGCCTAGTTGTTTGGTGCGAGGAAGATTCGCGTGAGGGCCGGAACAAAATTTGTCCGATCGATCGGCATCTTATCGAAATTCAACGATCCCACAAATTCGACGTTTCAATCGTTTCTCGACCTAATTCACTCCTCCGCTGCGGCAATACGAATTCGAATTTCGTTGAAAATGTCAAATCTTATGTAATTTCTCGAATCTAGTATTTGGTGATATTTCAAACACAGATTGTCTACATTTTTTACGTCACACCCGTTGCTCGTAACTTCAACAATAATTCATGGCTGAACTGGACTCGTGAATTTGTACCCCTTTTGGAAATATTTTATTCAGCCAGTTTTATACCAATTCTGATAGCGATTATTCGAGCGAAAAACGTGCATCACCTCTTTCGCAAACTCGCATCGAAGTCAGACTGGCGGTTTGCGAAATATTCTGAACTAGGTATTCATTATAAATCCCTTCCAAAATCTCACACACCAGACCAAACGTTGCGTAACTTATTCAAATTAAGTCAATGCTATTCCGATCACAATCCGGAGTCAGACCTAAATGCGAAAAGACAGGTAGCCAACAACCGTACGTAAACCTATGTACATATGCCTATGTATGTACATACCTATACGTATGTTCCACGCCTTCCGGGTTCTCAGTTTCTCGAACAGGACGCTGCAAGGTTGCCTGGCACGGTATGCATGTACATACATACATACCTACGTAGGTACCTACATACATAGTTTTAATCTCAATGAATAATCTCAAGTTTGACGTTTCCTAGTGAGGAGTCATATCTGTTCATATCCGTTGACCCGGCCGCGTCGGACGCTTCGGCAGGACGAAAAATTTATTTGGGTAAGATTCCTCCGTTATCGCCTATCCATTGATATCGTGACTTACCTCGAATCTGTGATATGGGTAGGTATATGCCAATAGCCACATGCCTCGTAATATTGCCAATTGTTAATGGTTACTATTTACTGAATCTTTATCTCTCCTCGCAAATGTCTGTTCGAAAGATTAAACTGATAATAGGTAGTATATGTACAACGACGTACGTCACGACAATTGAAATTAAGTCTAGCAGCCCAACAGCCTAGCAGCCTAGCAGCACTGCAGCCGGGAGACGTCTGAACAAATAATGAATACTAATTAGACGTTGAAGGTTACCTTTCATGGCTGTAGGTGTAACAACACCCTAGGCATGGCAGAAACAATATTTTTCGTTTCGTTTGTCGAGTGTAACTTCACTTCAAAGAACTTAAACAGAGACAGGCGCAGATATTTCATTTATTCTCTTTGACGATCAACCAAGCAATAATCGCTCCCAACTTAACCCTTGAACTTTGTACGGAATTTTTCATAATTGAACCAATTATTATTCACATGATCAGAAGAAGAAAGTTTAACTTTGTACGTTGAAATGTTGATTGTTCATCGCCGTTCACACCGGTTGCGACCGCTTCGTATAATTTATTTGTCGCAACATCGTGGCTATATTTTCGCTCCGAATTCAGGTAAAAGTCAACCCGAACCTCGACGTACGACGAGTAGATGCAAATTTTATTGTAGGAAGAAAAGTGAAGGCAGAAATCTTGAGAGTCAAAAATTACTGACATCGCGTACGTCGGATTCTACGACGGAGGAAAGGAAGTTCGGACAATGCTACTGTGCGGACGGTATGTCTTTTTACATGTACATTGACAAAAGTATCACTAAATTCTCATAAATTTCAATACCGTAGGCGTACGGTTAAATACATAAGTACCTACATGTAGTTACGTTCGATTCGCTTTCCGCAGCGCCGAGTAATATTTCAATATGTACGTGAGCGCATATGTACCTACATCATATATTTTTCTTCGAGAATAGGTATGTTTCGTGTATTTGACATACCGAAAGAGAAGAGACGTGGATTTTTAGCCGGAGCCGGGCCGCGCCTTTCAGGCCTAACAGAAATATATACGAGTGTATTATGAAATTTGAAATCGCGCGATGAGATAACCGAAGATTGCCAATATAATTACGTAATCGCCGTTGTCGCCGATATTTGCATAAAAATTTCCCCATCGCCTTACCAGGTACAGCTTCATACCTCTATACCTATACCTGCATCGCGATGAATTGTAACCCAAAAAAATCTGCAACGTATTCGCATTAAAAAATGTAAAATGCGAGACGTAGAACGGAAATAAAGTCTTCCCGCAGTTGAACAGTTCCATTCCATTCCATTCTACCACGTGCTGAGAAAATAAAAGAACCATGACACTTGTTCTGAAAACGGAAACCACCCGTAGCGCGACTTTCTACAGGTTAACGAGTTCGTTTGATATACATATAAAGGTTTCTTGACCCCGAAGAGCCCATCTCATGCGTGTGCTGTCTCTTATTTTTCGTTTCTTTCCTCACCTGTGCTACCTTCAACTCCGAAGATTCCAACCGATGGTTCTCCACTGGCCTTTGGTTACGAACAATATTACGTTCAGATGCGTACACCTCGTGATTATGAAATATGGAGATATTGTTACAGGCCGTAGATCATTTCCCAGAGGTTGTTGTACCATGTCATAGATTTTCCCTGGATTCGTGAAAGAAAACGCTTAGCGTATCTATATAGCAATGTCCGAATCGTCTTGAACGGGACAGATCGAGGGGGAAAGAGAAAGCAGGTCAAAGAGCCGACGCGGCACGGCGCGCGGCGCGTCACGGCGACAGGAGATTCAGCTGCTGAAGCTGCTCCTCTCTCCGTTTATCACCTACCGCCGGATCTGTTGACGTCTACTTTTCCGTTTATTACTCACTAACTAAATACCATCTGATTGTGAGTCTACCTACGAAATGAATCACATTCTCCCCGCTTGATATGATTTGATCGGCCAATTTTGCACTGCTCGAACACACGTCTGAGATCCGACTATACAAATTTAAACGAATTCATCTTCCTCAGCCTTTGCGTCTTATATAAATTATAACTAAGACGTAACCTCTTTTCTCTCTCTCTCTCTCTCTCTCTATCTTTGATTTTCTTTCTCCTATACCCAGAGATGCCCGTTCATTTTGTCCGGACGAATCGTACGAAGCAAATACCTACCCACCTACCTACCTACCTACCGTAGGAGTCCTCGTAGGCATCGTTCTCTGCGAAGGAAAAATACCAAAACGAGAGCAAAAAGAACAAAAAACACAACAAATTATTTCTCTTCTTCTGATCAGCCGTCAGCAATATTGAGCTCATCAAGCTCGGGGGAGTGACCAAGCACACCTCCACACCTCCATTACGTTTTCCAGCAATATATATATAGACGGGTGAGTTGAAATAATGGAAAAAATAAATGAAACGGCGGAAAGAAAAGGGAAGGAAAGAGAAATAAAATCGGCTACACGAAATCGCAGGTTCATCGCTATACCTACTACGGAATTATGTGTCTATAAACTACCTCTTCTACTTGCGTTGTATAGGTATACAGATCGTTCCGTCTGCAGGTAGATAGGTAGGTACACCCATTTATGCGAATGTTACACCTGTATACCTATAATCAGAAGAAGAGGAAGACCGTACGCTTATTTTAACGACTCGGCACGATTCTCGGTTCTTAGTTCTTACAGTTGTTTCTTTTTTTTTTTTTTTTGTTAACACGTGTTTTAATGAAGAAGTCTGGCTCGTGCCTTACCTTCGGTAATGCGGATACAGTAACGGAGCTAAACCCAAACGTGTATGTAGAAGTATGGATGGATGGATGGATGTATGCTAGTTTGTAATTATAAAAAGGTTGCTTAATTTTCGATTGCGTCAGGACAAGTAGGTCGGACAACGGGGAACTGATTGTGAGATCAAACTGGAATTTTGTTTGCACCTATAAATACCTATATCATAGTATCATTCAAATTTCATTCACTTTTCTTTTTTTCAGAGATATAGCTATACAGATATAGTGCGGATAATAATGATTTTAATCCACGATCGAAACTCTATCCTCCACGTTATTCGCGACACGAGTTCTATATTCGTACTACGGTATTGTTTCACGGGGAGTTATCGGGTTTCTATGTTATTAGTTCGCTATATTATATACCTATATATATAGGCGAGGAAGACCAACGGAAACTTCGAGATTTTGTTGGTTTTGGGCAAAATTCAATCGAGAAGCTTTTCAGATCCTGGCACGCACACATCCCATGTAGGTTCACCTGACTATACAACGTCTGTAGAATCAGAGTAAGCGATTTCGCGGTTCGGAACGGTTCAGAAAATCAGAAACCGACGAACCGGGTTAGGCCTCTAGGGTTCACGGCCATCAAAACAATCTTTCGAGTGTACTGACGATACGAGTTCACCCTGTATACATGTTTTATCGACTGACAGTTTCAGCTATGTCTCATTCCGGTCGTTTTCCCAACCCGCTGTACCTGTAGTGTGTATATTGAGTGCGTCGAGGTAGCAGTTAGTATCTACTAGCGTAGAGTTATCTGCGCTCACACATTCGCACAAACTAGTGCACATTTACGATATGGAGAGATACACCTAGTACAGGTGAGAGCAGGCCTTATTTATCAGCCACTCCTAAATTTTGACAGCGTTTATGGTTCACAACGCCGAATTGAGTGTAATTGATAGATATATTCGATCCCGTAATTAGTTTCGGTGTTGCCATAGTCTTGACAAAGGTGTGCCGAATTTTTGCCAATGGGACATCATCGCGATAACGTTGTATATCTTATGTACATGACGTGTATTTCCGAGATGAAAATAAGTTAATTGCAATTTTTAACGTTTTTTAGATCGGTATCTTTTTTGGCCCTTGTTCCGGCTGATTGCAGGTATTTCGTTGATCGGAATGCTACGGTTACGGTTTCTACTTCCGTAGGAATAATAGTACATAGGTCTATACAGAAGTGGACGAGTTTATTGAATCGAGAAAACATGATTGCAAATTAGGTATAATCTATACTCTCGGTTACGAAATGCGAATTAACGATCTCCCGCGATATCTTTACATATCTGAACTCTTGCACGAGGTCCTGATGTAATTCTGCAAATTGCGATATATTACTCGACTCGCAATCGGTCGTCTTACGCGGACTTTCTGCGATATTATAGAAGGGGAGCGGAATCGCATAAAGGCGGAGACGATATGACGTGTGAAATGATTCGACTACCTTCTTCTTCTTCTTCTTCGTCTTTATTTTTCTCTTCTCACCGCAGTCTATAATTACACGTGCGTTGGATCGAAGCTATAGGTGTACCGATATATCGCAACGTGGAAATAAAGGATATTGCGATTACACTATACCTCCACGAGTATCCAAAATAATGATACTGCGTGTATATACATTCGTTCGTGAAATTTCTCACAGTTGTCAAAAGGAATTACCTATATTACAGCGCGAACGTGGAGAAACGAACGTGGAGAGCAGGTATAATTTTTCGAGCGATAATGATTAGGTGCGGTTGTTCAAGAGGCGCGGAGCGCGGAGCTTTGTTTCATCTGGTCTTTGTGTCATCGAACCGTCAAACTTTCAGCACATCTATGAATAAAGAGGGAGGTGGATTCGAAGCTTCGCGCCTACGACTTCGAATAAGAATGATTCCGGATGTGAGAGACAAAGAGAGACGTGCTACTGTTCCAGCCGGTGAGAAAATGCCGAAACTTCAAACACACGATACGCGCACGTGAAGCCCACAAAAATATTCAAATAAAAACCGGACAAACGACAAAAAATCCTCATTGAGGTTTGGACCGGGTATAGGACTAAGAAATTCACTTTACCGAAATTTCTGAACGTACTTCAACCCGGTTTTTCGTCTTCGATGGCAATTCTTCCAACTTTATACCAAATGCGGTAGAGGTCCACGGCGAGATGTGCCTACCTGGCTTCCCGTTTGCGCTCACGTAGGTAGGCATATAATTAGTGGAGAAAATTGCATCACTATACACAGTTGTGATGTAACGACTTCTTTCGCTTAATTATACTTTTCATCTACTCTAATTATGACGAAGACAATTCGGATTGCGTGCACAGGGTCGTTAGGTCTGCAATATCGCGATGTCGTTACACCAAAACTCGAAATATAGGTCAGAAGAAACGGAGGAAACGAAGGCCAGCCGAATGCATTGAATGATACTACAACGATGATAATTATAACCGACAGTGAAAACTAGCTAGCAATAATCAATCTGAACAATTGTACCAATGAGCACTTTTTACGCCAATCGAAGCCAACTTCGGCAATTGGTACACTCGGGCTTATTGTAGATAAAAGAAAGAAGAAGAAAAGAAGAAGGAGAATCAATGTCGATGTGTGAGCAATGACGAGAAACTTCGAAGATCTGCAACGTGGCTGAACTTTACTGCAAACAAAGCAGCTCGACCTAGCTGCGATGGATATAATATATGTTGGAGATCCAGCCGCCATTGAAAGGAACAATAGCAACCTGCAAGTCTCTTCTTCTGCAGCTGAGGCATGCTATTTTTATACACAGCATTAGATTAAACGTTGAGAAGTGCTAATTGCGCGTCGTCATTTATAATTTCTAGGTATATTAGTACCTACGGTATAACGTACCTGCTGCTGCTGCTGCCTCAGCCTTGAGTAGTAGCGGTAAATTCCGGTCAGTGGGCAACCTGATCTGCCGTAGCGTTACCCCAGTTGTGGAGAAATCGACTTTACGAACAAATACTTTACTCTCCTGCAGTTTGCTGGTGTCTTTAATAAAAGATAGCGTGTATCGCACGCTGATAAACATCTCCGCGATCATTTTCGTTTTCTGTTTTTATTTTTGCGGTTACTCGTCAGCTCGAATCATGCTTCTCATAATTCGATCGTGTACGTGTGTACTGTCTGTAATTACACAGCACGTTTGGTCTCTTCTACAAAGAGAGGCATGATTATAGGCACATGCGCTTCAGGGGTAAGATTGCGTTATAGAAGCTATGTATGTAGACGGATAGCAGCAACACCTCCAAGGCAACAGGAGATGTTGATCGATGGATTACACAGCTATCGGCTCTGCCTGGATTCTCATTTTCGAAACTCAAGAATTGGGCTGGGTCAGTAATGTCGTTGTTTGGGCTGTCTTAATTATCCGTGGCTAATCGAATTCCGCGGCTATACCGCGGCAATCCGTGCAGATCTCCTGTGGAAGTACTTCTGAGCAATTGATTCAGTCGAGTATCAAGTGTAGAAAGTCACGACGATTCTTAGAGCTGTTAAACTATTTGGAGGAACTGCCTTTCTCAGTACCCTAAACGGCAATGGCGTATCTCCGAAACGACCATAAACGGAACAGTCCAGGACTCTGGGTAGAAGTACGAGTATCTATGTACTGCTTCTTCTTCTCTACGAACCATCACCGCGTTGGAAAGCTCCGGCTAAAGCGGACTGATGCAGAGACTGGAAGGTACGATGTGCGATGATTGTGGAGAAAACACACAGAGCGGATAATGCGAATATATTACAGTGTAGCCGAAAATCATAGTTCGCGTTACGTTCCTCCTGCATCTGCATCTCCATCAAAGTACGATGACATCATTTGGCGCGGGACTTGCGGGGCCGATTTTCCTCCCTCTCTATCGACCCGATATAACTTCCGGCGATTAAACAAAATGCAGATAGATTTCCTCGAGCGGGATTTTTCCATCTTTCGTTCGATTTCTCGCGCGGTTTATATATCAGCCAAATTTGAATCTTGAAGTTGAAATGAAACGCGGCAGAGCCGTTAACTCAACGAGTTAAGGATTTACAAGTGCAGGAGTTATATTAGACGCTCCAGTGAATCAATGGCTCTTGAAGTTTTCCGCAGGTACAGGCCCGTATTCTGCAGTCGGTTTCAGCTCGCCTTTGGCTTACAAGTGATCATGAGAACCGAATTTCGTATTCCGATTGGTTCGGCGGATACGCGTAGCCGATCAGAATGCGGAACTTAGTTCTCCGCACGATCACTTTTTGGCTACAGGCGAGATGATTGCGAAAGCGACTGCGGAATACGACCCACAGTCTACAGCTTTCAAATTTTTCCCTTCTTTCGTTTTTTTTGTTTGTTTTTTATTCGTATGGTAGAACTGATGCCGTCGTCTTCGGACTCGAGGTGCGCATTCGCACGTTATTATAGGTATATCGAGCGTGAGTAAATCAGTCTCGAGCAAAGGCTAGACCATCTACTCACACGCACACTCGTCCCTAATATACTTCACACCGAAATCTCAACTCGTTACCAAAACCCAAATGGACACGAATCTAAGGTAATCCAAAACTATCGAAGCCTCATCCCGAAAGGTCCGACCTTAGCTATATATACATACAGGCTTGATATTCGTCTAGATATCACCCGACGTCTGCAGGCTATTCACGCGCGGGATGATCGTATAGTGATACTTACTACGTACGTATAATGTATATGCATAAGTTCGTGAATCAGTGTTCTACAATTCCATCTGAAAACTATATTGCGAACGATCCCCCCCACCCCCGCCCCGCATAAAGGAATAGTATGAACGGGGTAAGTGGCCGTGATTAATTAGGGTCACTTATATCAAGTTCGCGAGAGTAAATTCATTAATTTCATGGTCTTTCTTTTCTACCTTTCTCACGATGAGACGACCTGCGAATACCATCTCGAAATGAGTTGGGTTCATTAATTTGAATTTCATGTATAATTAAACAGAAAACGTTATTCTGTTTTCCTCATCTTTTCTCAACTTCTTTCTTTTCCTTTGGTGCTATTTCGCCATTTATATCACATTTTCTTACCTACGCCTGCCGCACCTAGGAAAACGATCAACGATTTCCAACTCGGCTGCGTTCGAATACGCGTAGTACTCACAATCAGCTACCTAACTGCCTGCATACATAGATGAAAATACGTATATATATTTCTTTTTTCTTACACATTGGAATTAGACCGCAAAGCCAGCTAGGACAAGAGAGAAACAGCGTGCCACGCGACTGACAATTTTATTGTCTTGCGGTCTGTATCGATCGCGTTCTTGCATGAGAACCGTTACCATGTATACACATACTGTACCTGCGCGTACTCGAATAGCCAGTGTTTATATGTTCTTACATTATGTACTATGTGTACTATATTGGTAAATATAATTGTGTATCGACGAGCAGGGAAAAGAGAGAGAGAGAGGGAGAGAAGGAAACAGTTATGAAAATCGGTTCGCGGTGAGGCGAGGTAATACTCGCTTGCCTCCAGCAGGTGAATAATATATCTTGCCGCACAGGTAGGTACAAATAGGTATAAGGCCAGGTAATAGGTATGGCCAATATAGCGATAGCCACCCATACCTCCTGCTCATGCCGTCTCATGGCTAGTATTCGTAATGGCGCGCGTTGTTATACGTCTGGTAACTCAGTGAAAGTTAATTTAACAAAATCATGATCTCTCTGTGGGACCAAGTTACGTAAAACACGACAAGAAAATATTAGAATCTTATGCTGCTCCTGCCCGTAGCTAAATTCTTTTGCGTAACACAGTTGAAAATTACCTACACATCAGGTACGCTGCTCTGCATCCGTATGGTCTACATATGTATGGGAGAGAATTCATCTCATTCTGATTACCTAAGTATGTAGATATACTTGACGTACAGGCTTGGGTCTGAACTGGAGAAGATTGGAAATAAACGGTCATATTTTTCGTGCGTGTTGCCCGAATTCTAGCCGAAAGCTGGAGGTCATTAGGAGCATTCGGTTCGTGAATTTAAGAGAATTGCCAATTTCGTGAAATCGCACTTACAACGGGGAATTTTTGATAGCGACGCGCAGTACAGTATTTCTAATATTTGGCAATAGGAATGATCGTTCCATGCTATCGTAATGAAACAACGGCAAACAGCTGGTTAGCTAGAGTAGCCACACGAAACACTCAACGACTCCACCTCCGCTAATCACTCATTCTCGATAACATTATCTGCCCAGTTTCAACTGATAATCATAACGATATCAGATCCACACGAGTTTCGATACAGGTAGGAAAAAGAATCTCCTCTGATCATTACGTAACTCGGGCTTTCCTTTTTTCAAGGGCAGACCAGCCTGTCACGAGATATTTCATCAGCACATGAGCCTCCTGGCTTTGAAAATGATAGAAAAAAAAAACAAAAAATCCGTGATCAGAATTATTCAGTCTCCTGAATTTGACTGACCTCGATCTTTAACTTTTTTCTGCTCGATTTGTTCCCAGAATTACAAACTGAAAGACGCTGGAAAGGTGGTCGTCTACACAACTACCATGGGCATAGTACGAGAGACGTACTACGCGTGTACAAAAGTGAAACAGATCTTGAGGACGCACATGGTGAAGTACGAGGACCGGGATATGTTCATGAGCACCGAATACCAGAAGGAACTTAGGGACCGTATTCAGACCACGACTATTCAGGTTCCTCAGCTGTTCATCGATGGCCAATACATCGGGGTACGTATACATCATGCAAACGGAACTGAACACCTAATTGCTATTCATTTTTCTTTCTCCATCTGTTGCCGGAGTCAGATTTCAACTTCTCGGATCCACCCGCGACTCTCGTATCTATTGCGTGAAAAGCTCCGCTGAGCGTAAACCTCGATTTACTCAATTCAATCACCGCATACACCTACGCCGCGCCGTGACGGTGGAATATCGAGATTGATGCGTAGGCGAAAAAGCTCTGGTGTTTTTCATTATTTCACCTTTATGCACAGACTGACTTCGGGCTCTGTAATTACTAGTTGCCGTGTCTAGGTACTCCTGCTATTATATTCCACCTGTATACCTGCGTGTGATGATCATTTTCTTCAATTTTTTTTCTTTCGTTCCACCATACCTACTCGCGGAAATATTGTCTCATTCGCGTTTATTTGACGTTCAATACGAGGACGTAACCTTGCACGTGAGTGGGCGACTACACACACCTCGTTCGCCCTCGCGTGGCACCTCACTCGGGTACACACGTGACCAGGTGTACCTGATGATGGCAGGTGTCTCCGACTTCTGCAAGAGAAATTGACGCACTCGACCGAAGTCTATTGGAGAATCCGCTACATTTATTGTTTATCCGGCCATTTTTCAAACAGTTAAATACATTCATGTGGCAGGATATACCTGGAAGGAAATTTTCCCTGTAAGTTTCAGTCAGGACTCGAGAAGTTCGTTCATTAACTCTCATATCCAGATTATCCCTGGGAATAGCCTGAAATCTCGCGATGAAAAAGTTACCGCAACGGCCCGCGCAATCGCGAATTGTCAAACTGGGCAAACTTCGATGGCGAATGGAGAAAATCAAACTCTCCAAGGTATCGAGAATTATCCGGAAGGATGAGGAACTCGTGCCTTATACCGAACTCCCTGCCATTGCCACGGCCTCTTCTTGTACTCTCCGCGGTTTTTATCTCACCTGTTTAATCATCGCTGTTCGTTATTGCAAATTATGCAATTGTTCGTTAATCACCGTGCATACACGGAGCGTCCATTACTTCTTAGGTCTGAGAAGGCAAATAGAAAAAAAAATGAAGAAGAAAAAAACGAAAATAAAGAAAAACCAACAGCACGGTCACACGATCGCGTATTTTCTCATTGAAATATATATGTATACGCATAATATACCATGTACGAAGGATAATCGTGAGAACTGGGAACGTGCGATGGATATATGAGCCTTATTCTAGTATAAGGGTGACAGGTAGGTGTAAGCGTATAGGTATCCGGCTGTAGTCGTGTTTAGACACCGAAGACACACGGAGAGAGATGAGTAAATTATTTACTAATCAGAGAACGTCGAGACGTTCACGAACGAACGTTGCAGCGAATTTTTCCCGTCTGCACGGTTATGGTAGGTACCCACCTACCAATAACCGTAAGTAGGTGTCTCCTGCAGTAGTAATGAAACGTTGTCACGTTACACAGCTGAGCTGCCTGTCGTTGGGGCGCATACATACATACATACAGCTGGTACTCGCATGGATAAATATACTATGTACGTACGTATCTACATACGTTACTACCTGTATATTATGATAGAGAGAAGTTTCTGAGGCGTTTAAAATTTCCATACCTAGGTGAATTTCGTCTCTACGAATCTCGTACGTGACGAAATGACGTAGCGTAGTTTGAAACTACAGATATAGTGTATATATATATACTCCTCCACCAATACAAACGATCTCAAATCCTATTTTATATCCCGTATATAGTATATACGTACATACATTCGATACACGCTCATAAATGTTGTATACTCAACGCGCATGTTGATCTACAGGTATCGTAATAGTTATATGCGTCTTGCAAATCAGGCATTGCGTAATACGGAGACATCGGGAGGAGGTCGGTACGTATGTGGGCACACACATGATACCTGCAGCATGAGATCAAACTATATAGAAAACCGGTGTCAAAAGACTATAGGTATGGCTGTACAAACTGATCGTTGATCAACGAACGGAAATAATATGCTCTTTCGTATAGTATGGGCTCTATATCATCGATGATCAAAGTCTTCTTATGTTAGGTAGGTTTTACTTTGACAATGAAAAAGGATTCTTACTATCGATATAACGATGAAAATTAGGCGCCGTTCGTCCGATCTCGATCTCGTATATAGCGGATACATACGTAGGTACTCCGCACACGCATACATGCCATATACAGTTTGCAGATAATCGCGAATCATCAACCGTAATATATTAAATTGGCGACGATTCGCTGCCGCCAATCTTGATAATACTGTATTGATTGAAACGCTCGGTAATCCCACCAGGTACGTGGATTGAATTCCAAAATTCATTCGACAAGATGGTACCCATACTCACAATCAGCTGATCAGACTAATTGTATAACGTTTTGAGCGAGGTTCGCAACGGTCCGAGAAGGAAGATGTGCAAATTTTGTTACATAATATCGGCTGATATTATCTTGACGAAGGTAAATGTCGATTTTCTAGGGGGTCCGGGGCCGTTGGGGGATTCCCAAAATCGACCCGAGAAAATCGGTTATTTTTCACAGATTTTGATGCGTTGACGTTGGACATCAACCTCAGCCCAAAATATATACTCGTTGGATATGACCCTGTCTTCTACAACGGTCAATGATGTCCGATGATCATTAAATTTACGGAAACTCGGTCCTGCGGAATACCGCAGAAGATATACCCAATTGTCACCTGTACGTGCCTACACCTGCAATTTTTCGCATCCTCTTTATCTGATATACACAAAATCCGGCTCCGCTTGATGCTCAATATTCAGTATAGTGAAACAAACATCGAATACCTGAACACGTATGTTCGAGACGCGTTCTCGATCAGAGGCACAGGAGAATTTTCAATACTACACATGCAAGTAGTAGTACCTACTAGGCTACCTATACATCGAGTCTGCGTCGGGCTGCGTTCATTATGGGATACATACGTAGGTAGGGATAGGCGGATAGCAAGACAGATTATAGATATATTCGAATGAAATATACGTATATATGTATGATAATGTATATGTATACATAAGTGAAATGTCAAGCCATTTGATCCAAGGCCGTTGGCGAGAGGTGAGGCCGAGCCTGCCACCTAGAACCACTTCTTCGTTCACGTACCGCATATATATACCTGTATGTATATACCACGTAGCCGCGTAGGTATACAAATATAATAACTGACGGATGTAGGTATATGTAGCTTGAAAAGCGTGTGGACGCCGTGAGTATCGGTTGGTAGAGATATAACAGACACACGTAAACGCACCTTTAAAAGGCTGCATTCCAATTCGGCTGCGTCACATCATAATTATTTCACACCGCTCACATCGGTCAGCAAATTTGTTGAAGAAGAAAATGTAAAATAGAGACGGAAAATGAAATGATAAAGCCAATGAACAACGAGATATCTTTATCGATGAACGGTACGTATGCAGCGTGCAGATTCAAGTCGTTAACTTGTATTCGTCTCTTCGCTGAAAACGCACATCCGTGTTGGTTGTTTAATTGGTTTTTTTTTCGTATCTTCCCTAGTCTTCTTCTTCTCCTCTTGTTTCTTCTTCTTGCTTCTTTCATAAATTTTTATCAAGGACGAGGTTAGCCAATCCATTATCATTTCGCTGCGCGTGTGTACTGGGTCGAACTCTAAAGGTGCCTTGCAGAAAACTCCCTTGATCTTAATTTTCACCCCGTGGGAAAAGCTGGTATTAAATTTTTGTCAGAAACTCCGTATATAGGTATAGGTATGTAAGTATGTATAATGCATATTTTATAGATAGATATATATATATATATACACATATTTTTGTGTAACCCCTGTTTCAAATATCGCTTTCCCTCGAGGCGATAATTTTAAATTGAAAAATATTCGTATATACCTGCGAACGGTAGCTAATGGTGTTGATTAGCCTCATCCTGTATCATTGCAGACGAATATACTGGCAGAAAAGAGAAGAAATAAAAAGTGTAAAAATGACGAATAACAGAGAATCGGAGACGAAGTGCGATAGGACAGCGGCGGGCGGGCGGGGGAGGGAAGGGGCGGGGGAGGAGTGTGAGAATTTGTATAAATATTATCATGATCGGTTAGATCATTACCACCGCAGCATCCTTTATAGTAGGTACATACATATGGACATACTGTACGAGCTGTGAAGAGTTATTACGACTATAGCTCGGTAAATATTAGGCAGAGGTTTTGATTCTCTTTTTCAATTTTTTGTCTTTCATTTTATTGCCGATAAAATACATACCGGCTGCGTAAGTAAACAGTCGCCTTCTCGGAGTGGAAATAGTATACCTCTGGAGTAAAAAGTTCGATGTATATCAGGACCGATAAGTCCTGACAAAGTTTGTACGCGTACGATATATATATTCGTTATTATACGGATTTACTCAAAATTTATTGAATTCTAAGCCTGTCGGGACGAATCGTTTTCGAAAATTTGGGTACAATGCGTACATTTTATCGTCTCATTACAATCATCGATTGCGTTATCTCTGATATGAATTTGAATTTGTTATCTCGAAATTATATAAACGCCATTGAGAATGGCAATCGATAGGCGATATATATTGGAGTGTTCAGTGACAGAAAGCGATATCAAATATCTGTTTTTTCTGTTTCTTATTGATGTTCACACTTTTTCACATTCTCCGTTTTTTTCATCTTCTTTCTATTTTTCAGGATGCCGAAGTCGTGGAGAGGCTCAACGAGTCTGGAGAATTAAGACGCATGCTCAAGCCTTACAAGGTGAGTTTTCAAAATTAGAAACTCGATATAGATTGGTCAGATCTTTTACAGTCATTAAATTTTTATCGAATTTTTATACCGGAGAAAAAAAGAAATCCCCCAAAAATTGTCACCCACTAATTACTAAATTGGAAATTTCACGCCGATCGACGACGAGCTTTCTAATCTCATTAGCTGTAACCATCAAGCTCTCATACGTATCTATATCCATCTATATACATAATGCATATAGATTAATTCCTACTCTTCGGGCAGTTTTGAATTGCGGCTTCGGTAGATTAGGTCCGGTATGATCAAAATATATTCCCGTGATCAAACTGGCATCTTTCGTCGCCTGTAATTAAGGTAGAGAGATTTTAGAAAGAGCTGCCGCGCTTTTCACAATGTATTTTAGCGGACGATATGAAATGATCATTTTTCCGTGCCATGACGAATGAGGTTGGCCCGGGCGTGTACATAGATCGTGAGGAATTTCAACAATGAGATCGATTGAAAATTGATTTTTATCGACGATCAAACGTCGCAGGTTTCAAAAAATTTTAATATCATAACTATCCAAGTCTATACTTCAGTCTATGCATCCATATTCGTATTGTTGTCGATTTTCTATACATCGGAGATTCGCGTCGCCAAATTTTGTATCTATATACGTGCAGGGCAACAGTAACCTTACGCAATAAATCACATCTCAAGCCTATAGAAGCCGGGGCCATTATTTCGCCCGGAGCCAAATCAACAGCCTCCGACAAGGACTGTTCCACAAGTGGCTTTAGCTAGCGAGTTGTTATGGCCAAAGGATAAAAGCGAAGCCACACATATGAATTGTATGGACATACATACGTATGTATATGTTATACATAGCTAGGTACTCGATGCTCAAGCATAGCTAATAAATTGCTCGCCCATACTATACGCATTGTCATATCGGTGTGAAAAACACAGTCGCACGTTCGGAAATAGTTACGACGTGATCGGTGGCGTTTAATCACAAATATATCTATGTATAAGGTATAATAATCACCATTCGAACCTCACGGCGAACGTCTTCGTGAAACGACGACGCGTCTGCTTCATTCTTCACGGTGAAAATATTCCTACATTGCAACAATGACGTAAGAAAATTGAAGAGAAACAAAAAATTGTCAAAAAACTACAGGTTTTCCATTTTATTTCTCTATTTATTTATGTATGTATGCATGCATGTGTATATACATACAGTTACATACGTGCTACGAGTGCACGTACATACATATTCGTTCGCAAAAATATTTTGCGAAACCTTGCAGCCGCGCGTATATAGTTATATTCATCTACACGTATAATAAACGTGACATGAATGGACCTCGGAAGAATCTGTCCGCAGAAACACGATTCTCTTCTCTCACAATCAGCTTAGGTTGAGCTTAGCTTAGCTTAGCTCGGCTCGGCTCAGCTCAGGTTAGGTTGCGGCGAACAACACACGGTTTTACAATCCTTTCACTTTTATCTCCCGCTATCTTGCTACTTTACCCCTTTTCCCCTTTTCCCCTTCCCCTTCCCCTCCCCCCACCTTCCTTCTTGACCAGGCTCTTTGCTTTTCTTAGGTATGTATACCTACACCTATACACACACCTTATATACTGTTCACAAATTTTTTGGTGTCAGGCTGCAATCGGAGCCTCAGCTATCCTAGATATACTATTGCAACGAGTAGCTGAGCCCGCGTAGGTGTATACCTCCGTTCCATCAATAGTCTATCTATGCTGTACAACACACTTACCCAATTACAACAAACAAAAGGTCGTTACATCGGGACCAAAAAATATATACGCATGCACTCGTCAAAAATTTCGTTCATAGGTATATACCATATATATATGTATATATATCTATATATACATTCATAAGTGTTCTACTTTCAGTGTGCGGTAACGCTCTGGTAACGTTTTGATTACCATTGCGGGACCGTAATTCGGTTTGTTAGAGAAGTTATTGCGAGCGATGGCGCACAAAGGTGCACGTATATACGCGTATACACATATAGTACAGTATAATTTTGAACGGGGAAATGTCTACGAGTTCGGAGTAATGGACGGACATTGCACTTACCAAGTTTTGATGGTGTTTCTTCATTTTATTTAGGTATTCATTTTTTTCATTTTTTTCGTTATTTCCAAATTTCCGGTCTCTTGCTTCTTTATTTCCGGAACTTTTACTACCTGACCCTCAATATACAGGTGTTTTATTATTTATAACGTATGCCGCCTGTACTATACGTTGCAGACGTGAATATAGTGGATGTTGAACTGCGTGCATTCGAGTCCCATCGACGTGGTACACTGCACCGTTAGTCGATTATATTTTACAGTTTTCTCAAATTGCTGTTCAATCTCATGCGCATAAATCTCGCAGTTTGAGCGAATTTTTTTTCTACACTTTTTTCTCCCGGCTAACAATAAGTCGGTCTTTCGTAATTTTACCGAAGGTATTCAGAGTTTTGCCAAAAACCGCCACGAGGAGATGGATGTTGAATTTTTAAAATAAACGAGAATATATGTATGTACCAGGGACACCTAAATCGTTTGGCGAGATTTTTCAGCATATGAATACTTCCTGCCTGATTTTTTGCCAGACGGTCAAATTTAGGTGATTGATCAAATTTTTGTCCTATTCATCATGATCATTTCATGCTTCCACGTAATCACATGCATCTTTTTCCTCTTCCCTTTGCGCAGGGTACAAGCGGTTTTGGAAAAGTCACGGCTGAATGACTTCGTCTCGACTCCATAATACATACATAAAACTATATATTTTTGAAATTATACTCTATAATTTATCATTCTTTTAATATTCCAGAGCCCAGACGCATGCACGACTTGCCAGATTTGTGGGGGCTATCGTCTCCTGCCGTGCTCTGTCTGCAATGGCAGCAAAAAGTCAGTACACCGCAACGACTTTACGACGGAGTTCGTCGCGCTCAAGTGCATGAACTGCGACGAAGTTGGCCTCGTACGTTGCCCACATTGCTGACTGTAGGAATACAACCTACCTGCTATACCTGCTCAACTTAACCGAAACCCCCCTCCTCTTCCCTCTTCGTCCCTCTTCGCCCTTATACCTCGCCTCATCCCTGAGACACTCACCCTTCGTCCTGACTATATCATACGCTGTTGTAACTAATATCGTTATTATTTTCATTATTATTGTTATTATTATTATTATTATCATTGTTATATCTATATACGTACACGCATCATGTATCTATTATAATATATACATATATATTCTTATAAACCGTAAACCATGTATTACATATATATATATATATATATATATATATATATATATATATATATATATATATATATATATATGTATCGTATATGTCAAACATTATTATGTATTTAAGGTAAAGTGCTATAGACGTATAAGATTATAATTATTATTACGATAGGAAGCTGACAGTGTGTATAGTCCATTTAACAAACGTATCGTACACCGTGTACGGATATCATACATATACTCGCGGGAAGTAACGCTAATTGACGGGAGGAGGGATGAGGTCCGCACCAGTCGTTAATTAGGTATACCTACAGGTACGATAATCAATTACAGGTATGCGTAGGAAATGCGTGTATTAGGAATTTCATACTGTACAGTAGGCATGTACATTACATAGGTATGTGTATATAGTATAATATATGCATATATCGATCAATAAAATATGATTAAACATTTTTTTATAATCAACCAGACGATTTTGTGTATCATCGTACTCGAAAAACTTCTCCTTCGTTGTGGGATGTTCGAACATAGAAGAACATGAGAAAAATGAATGGAAATTTTTGGAGACAACAAGTTTCTCCGATCCTCGAAGGAATTCGAGCATTGCGCAGGACCACCGAAAATTGAAAAGATGCGCGGAAAGTTGGATCGAAGACAAGAAACGGCGTTGCATACGCCGGTAGACGACAGTGGTAGTTACCTATCTATGCCAGACGAATAATAAAACAAGTTCGAAAATGATGACGAAGTAGATATAGGATAGATGTATACCCGTGCGCGGACGTCTGTGCGCTCAACACACGATGATGGACTCAAAGTGTCGTAAACAAACTTCATGTTGCAAGGTCCAGTTGTAAAGTGCTTAAACTGTTATACCTCCGCGCGTCCACGTGCCGCATGGTCGTATAACTTATGTGGTTACTTCTTTTTACTATCGATATACATGCTTACCTGGCAAAACGAGAGAGAGAGAGAGAGAAAGAAAGAACAAGAAGAAAAACAAAAAAATTATGATGAGTTACGCTTTGACCAGCTGTAGTTATACTCAGAGCTCCGAAGTAGTCAAGCGGTGTTCATAATTCAAGAATAATTGAAGGCAAACACCGTTTTTGCCTTTTCTTCCGTGTATGAGTAGCCACGATTTTCTGCTGTTATCGCTAATTTGGATTTCGGCGAACCGATTTTTCGCTTGTATGTACTCATGCACGCTGCGGTCGGCTTAGAGCCGGGACAGGTATTTCGGATTATTCATCTAGGTAATTGGTACCGCCGAATATCGGTTTCACCGGAAGCAAGAGAAGATCTGTCGATGAACCTATGCGTGACTGCAGCTTCCACCGATACGTAACTTTGGAACGGGAATCGGCAAAGGAGAAATAAACAATTTGCAGCTTGTTCGTGCATAATTCGTCATTTTCATAAAAATCAGATATTTATGCGGCTCGAATTGATAAGCGTAAGTAAGTTCGGAGGTTGGGTATCGTTGACATGTATAATTTCATTGACAGAACTCGGCTCCAGCTGTGGTGTTCGCCTCAGCTATACTCGCCGACTGCACCAGTGCGAAAAGTCGTGTATTCTATGGTTGGTTCAAGTCATCACCGACCAATAGTAGGTACTTCAGATTTTCTGCACTAGTGCAGTTGGCCAGTGTAGCCAAGACGAAGAGAGCATTTATCCCCGTGAAAACCGTAGGTGCCGGGTAATTTGCAGTACCAACGAAAATCGATAAATCCGAAATACTAACCGGCTCGTGTACATGCCTGTAATAGTTATCGATGTTTTTATCCTTACGCCTCGAAGTAGGTATACGATATAGTCCTCTGAGGAAATGGTATTTCCGTATTTCCGAAAATACGTGTTCACAGCTCACGTTCAATAGCTTTCTTGGATATGAAATGCATGAGACCTGTATCTGTACCTGTATAGTGGGATGTTACGCGGCTAGAAGGTTATCCATCATGTTTTTAAATCATGATCGATCGCCTGGAAATTGGGGATGTCTTTCTCAACGTTCAGGAGTATCGGGCGGAGGGTGAGACGGAAAGGAAGGACGAGAAAAAAGGTGATACCAGTTGAATTTTCAAGATAGAAAAACGAAGTACGAAAGGAAAGCGATGGCACTTGACGAATGAATGAACCATAGCTTTTGAACAATACATGTATATAGCATCTATACCTCCGTAATCATTCGTAAAAAAAACAAATTTTTCCTCGACACGGAAGACACTGCGTCAACAGAAGTAAATGTTTGAAAGTATATTTGACACGAGTTGTGAGTTATGGGCTCCTAGCGCAGGGAGATCAGACTCATGGATCAGGTGGGCCACCTGGAGTTAAGTAGCAAATTTATTTTTGCAACTGACAAACGGTGCTGCTAACACGGCGAAAGTATATCTCTTCGCCGGACGTCGCCGTGAATGCTATAGAGCACTTTTATTAGATAATTCTACCTCACGACATACGTGTACAAAGATAGTATCCAATTGCGATTTGAATGGAAAAAGAAAAAGAGAAAATCTCATTAGTTTGACAGGGGCTACGAATTTTCTTCACGGTATAGAGCCGCGGCCCTTTCATTCTCAGTTTCTTTTTTTATCGTATACCTACATAGGTATAACACTCGTAATATCCATGTGAGGTTCACATGTGTATGGGCTTGTCTGTATACATACAAAATGGATATTCTGAGTGATCGATTATATAATGTGACAACCTGTTTACATGAATATGTATATTGTAAGCTTTCATTTGGTACCCTGGAACGGAATGGGATATTTCTATGGGAGCAACAGACTGCAGAGGTTGTTCGGGGTCGCAAACTCAATTCGATAACAATTTGGAAGGTCAGAAATTGTTGGCGCGCCGATAACTCACTACCCAATATCTGCACACCTATGCTGAACCGCGAATTTTGGAAAAATCAATTCATTTTCGGAAAACAGCGAAGTAAGGAGACTTAACGAGACGTCGCTCGGGCACTATACAAGCATTATACTTGAACGCGTAGAGTGGAAACCTGCAACAGGCGTGAAAGAGATGTATACATATTGTTATGTGTGTATTTATACTATCTACTATATACTCTTGTTTCCTTCAAGGCTGCTGCAGCGAAATTCTCGCGGGTATAATATGCGGAGTAACCGTTAAGTTTTATACCTCACAGGTAGGTACCCGCTAGCTCGCACCTCTGATAATCTGCAACTAAAGAAACTCCGTTTCAACATTATTCCATTTACAGAGTGCTTCTCCTAACTTCATATTCGAAAAAGTAGCTGTACCTACTCGCAATCAGCTCGGCAAGTAACGATCTTGATACAATTTCATATAATACATACTCGCAAAAATGGAATACGCGGAGAGAGATTATTTCAAATGTTTACAAAACTGTACATCAGCCATCATACAGTTCGGTGTACAGGTTCAGCGGGACAGGATCTTGTGGCTGAATCCTTCGAGAAATTCCGCAACGAAAAGTCCTTTGCCAAAAATTCCTGTGACCTCGGATTGTCAAGCCACGAGGATCTAGCTTCACCCATCACAGAGCTTGTGCGTGAGCTTGCATCTGCGAGTGAACACAGTCTTTGCACACTGACATATCAGCGTCGTGATTGGTTGACTTGAATATTCTGTCACTCAGAACTTTTCGTCTCAGAATTTCTCCAAGAATCTGGATCACCCTGTATAACGCGGTGGATATAGCAAAATGGTTCAATACCTATACGTGCCTATTCCCTGTTTTTAGTGCCACCACATGAATTTATGTACGAACAGGTATAAATGTGTCGATGATTTATCAATTTTTACGCAAAATAGAAGAGCACCAGTTTCTGTCAGATACGTGTGACGTAGGTATACCATACCATTGGTTCAACCGCAGAGACAATCACCTCCCATTGAAATTGAGTGAGATAATTCATCAACGCACAATTCTACATCAGACGAATGATCAACGTTTTTATTCGCCCTATAATCCATCACTGTCTGGATTGAGCTCAACGCAGTGTGAGCGAGCTGTAGCGCATCATATACCCGCGCCTATATGTGTATATCCATACATACTTCGCAAAATCTGCCCCGTTGATGCTGCGCATATTATAAGGATTGAGGTATAACAAAATTCGGGGATTCCGGTTATCCTGCAGGTAGGTGTGCATGTCTATAAGTACCTCAGAGATTCGCACATAACTGCATACAATATAGACATCCATACATGTGTGCAGATACGCGATATCAAGCCGAAACAAACATGTTGATTTATTCGTGCCATCTCCTGATTTTAGCATATAGGAGTACGAAAACTGAACGTAGAAAGAAAAACTAGGAACTTTTCGATCGTATCTCGGGTACGAAATATGAATAAGTTTGGATCCCATTGCGAAAGAAGTGAAAGGAGAAAAAGCAAAAAACGGATGCGAGATTGATGTTTCTGAAGATCTTTCGATGCGTGAAATCGTTATGAAGCTTGCAACGTAAAGTATCGTCCGCTTCTCGTTACAAGAACCTCGAGGGAGTGGTGAAATATGTTTCTGAAAAGAAGTCCCTTCACCCCGCTGCAATATAATATGCCGCGATGCACACTTCCTGCAGTTGCATTTGATACTTTGCCACACGTGCAATAGCTTCATTTAACTCGGAACAAACTTCGGCTCCACCTTCATAACCGAGGTAAAATTCTTGAAATTATGTTCTCAAAGTTCATTATATATTAATCGAGGAGCTGGCTTCATCCAGCTCGCTTTATGTGCATCGTGCATAGCTACCTACCTATAGGTACCTGTTACCTTCCTCGGGTGACAAAAAAACCAACTCGTCATTCATGTGTGTGTACAATTTGCACACATCCGCTATCAACAATGTTCCCATCACCAGAGTTTCGATGTGCGAGTGTTACATTACGCGAAAGAAGATGAAAGAAAAAAATATCGTCACCTTGCTCACACTATATTACAGACGCAGAATACGTATAACGTCAAAGTTATAAATGGATACGACCATGCAGTTCATTGTGAATTTAATTACCACCTGAACAATACAGATTCCTATTGTCCGATCGTCTCCCTGCAAGCTCGGTCAGGTGAAGCCGCGCGTATTGCGTTACCAGCCTGCCCAGCTTTGTTTACGTATGCAACAAGTTGAATCGATATTCTCCCCTCGTCGACCTTGACGGCGCAGAAACGTGAGGATGAGAGGGTTAGAAAAAGAGAGGGCGAGAGAGGGGCATGGAGGGGGAGAGGGAGAGGGAGAGGGAGAAATGGCCGGTGCAGGGGCGTCTTCGACCGTCTAAAAGTGTACCTGCCGCATATATCCCGCGGGAGTTTCCCTTTCCACTTTTATCGACGGATCATTTCGAAATCGAAAAATATACCGGGCTGGAGCGATGCCACCCCACCGTTTCCTAACTTACGTTTTTCGCAAATCGATACACTTCCACCTCATCTTTCATTCTTGTTTTTATCTTTTTGTTCAAGAATTTGTCGTCAGTTGTGAATAATACCAATCATTTCGCAGATCGCGTACACCTACTTTCAGCGGTGAACATGACAGAGGCTGATTAAGATCCTCGTTTTTCGACAAAGCGAGGATGAAGGAGAAACAGGGAAAAAAGAAGATAATGCTTCGTCTAATGATCGAACCGTTGTTCTCCGTTTCTCAAACTCGAACTCAAACTCGAACTCGGAGGCCCGTGGTACGTTGCTCGTTCTTTGATAATGAGACACAACAACTACCCCCCGGTATGCGATTAATGACTACCTCTGCTGTAGTTGTTTTGCTCGTTTATTTTTATTCCTTATCATCGTACTTCAGAGCAAAGAATAGTCCTGCATCGTTGAGATGAATTAGAAGGAGGAAAACAGATAGTCGGAACGAGCTACGCAAATCTTGATATCAGGCTGCAGCGGAGAAACGACTGAAATGGAAAATAGTTCTAATCGAAAAGGAAATGACCTGTGAAGAGGTGAAATTCGCGGTTGAGGAGAGCAACAAGTATTCGATCCTGTTGAAGGATACTTGTGTAGTGTACCGTAGATATCTAGCGTCGAGCTTAAAATGAGACACGGCCAAGTTACGGGAGTCAAAAAATCCTGAAAGAGGGGAAAATTACAGAGAGAGAGGGTAGAAACGAGAGAAGGGAAACAGTGGTAGCTAAGGCTGCATCAGGGTCTGCAAGAGTTGGAGCGCGTGGCAACCCTCACCCCTCTCATAGCCTAGCCCCCGGCTAGGTTTTCTGTCGGGATGGTGGGCACAGAGACACGCGCCATCGCCGGCCCGCGGGACCTTCACCGAGACCTAGTTGCCCGCCTCGACATTGGCCCTGGTGCCGTTCCCAGTGCCGCGAATACCGGGCTGCGCCCTGCTGGCTCGTTCGAACCCATCCCTCGCATCATTGAGTAAACCCAGCCCAATGCCGAGCCAGCCTGACCTGATACTAGCTCGTAGTCAGCCATCAGTCGGACACCTGCGCGCCGGGAAAACCCTGTGAAAATGTTCCATGGGAAAATGCGGGGATGACCAGCATCACCAGCATCTGCACCATCGGCGTCACGTATGCGTGAGAAGTTCACTTCTCTGTAGAGTGGAACAGCGCCACGAATAAGAATGCCCATCGGTGTGCTCTTTGCGTCCTAGCTCATACATGGCCGAAGGGAGGTTTTTGTGACGTCAGCGAGCGGCGCCGGCGCCGGCGCCCGAGTGGGTCCGGCTCCACACCGACACACATCCCGAGGCGCGTCGGGGCGCCTCGCAAAACGACAGGTAGGCGACCCTCGCTGCTCGCCAACCTGGCTCCACTCACTGAGTTCTCGTCATGGGAGTGGTGAAGACCGCGTCCGAGAGTATCCTCGAAGAAACCGTGATACCAAGTGAGGAGGCTAATCACTCTCTGCAGGGGCATGCCGGTGAGTGGAATCATCAATTGTAAACGTCTCAAGGCTCTTCTCTGTTTCAATTCTCTTTTCCTATAGTTTTTCTTTTTTCATAAACTTGCAATTCCTCTTCATACATTCCAACGACTCTTCCCCTCTTCTGTGATTTTGGATAAAACTATTCATCTCAGCCTCCTCGCCTCGCCTCGCCGCCCCTCCATTATCTCCTCTCTCTTCCATAGAGTAGAAAAGTGATGACAATAGTTTTTGCTCCTGTTCATTCCCAATTTGGGTAATTCGTCCCATTGATTGCGGAGGATCCCATCGTTCACGCGGAGGGGATGCAACACGGGCGACCTTGAGCGCGACTAACAGGTGTTTGGAGATACAGATATAGACCGTTCGCTGCTGCGGGGGCGTGTATGCGGAAGCTCGTACCCTATTCGTATACATTGACAACCAGAGAGACACGTAAGGGAACGTTGGGTGTACTCTGTCTGTACTGCGGTTCATATCTGTGTGCGTGTACCGTTTACGATGCGTGTGTGCGCGCGCGTGTGTCTTACCTCTACAGTATATATACCTTTCACTACATTTATGGCCCACACCTATGACCACCCATACGCCGTAAGACCCAACGGTCAGGAAATGAGCTGCTCGGATCTCGCAAAGGGGAAAATCGTAGCGGTTTTCAATTACATAGGATGTTTCTCAAGCCGAGCATGCGGTATACATTTTAACGGTACGAAAGTTTGCTATTGAACTTGGGAACGGGTTGACTCCTATGTTCAGTCATCTGTCTCCTGACCTATCTTCCATGTACCATTATGCTACGCAGCTTTTTCCAACTTCATTGGAAATCAACGTTTCTTCCTGTAGTACATCTACTCGACGATCCATCTCCACCGCATTGAGATACGTATCTCACTGAATCGCTCATTGGATAGATCATCGAATACAGTTTCTCCGGTGCCACCTTCCCATACCCCGATGTACAGCGAGCTTCGATAACTGAAAATTAGTCAAATGTTCACGAATAGTTAATGGTTATAACGAACAATCGATATCCTGGACCCACGAGATTAACCCTGTCATATTGCGATTACTAATTGTCGAACCTTCAGTTTCCGCACACGAGCGAGTTAACCGAACGTATACGCAGATATTGAATTCCCAATGACCGAAAGCATGTCAGACGAGCGCAACAAAATTCCGATCATTTCTTGCGTTGTTCGTCTTACTTTATTCCCTTTTTTTCTCTCATCTTTATCATTCCGATACACGCAAGTCTACTTTCTCAATGCGGTCGGCAGTTGATTATAATTATAATCATTCTAGGCGCATTCTCATTATGGAAACTCGTATTACAATTAGATAGAAACACTGTAGTTATACATACGTATAGTACGATGATGGAAAAATCTGGCATTCCAGGTATAATTAACTTCGTTAAAGTCAATACGAAGGGAATTGAAAATATCTAATCGATACACAATAGGCATCCTCGTCGCATCCGACTGATTGGGAAAATCAGGTTAATCCGGGTGAAATCATTTCGGGATAGGTACAGTAGAGTGCATAACGTCGTGGTTTGGCTTTCCAACAGATTAGTCAAACTACGATTCAGGATCAATATGTTAGCCGTAGACTTTCAATTGTAATCAGCCGCGGCGCATCGATTATGTTCGTTCTTCTTCGATTCAGACTGTTTCTGGTTTCCTCATTTTCTTCCTCTACGTCGATATAATAATGTAGACACTATTCTCGTAAGGATATGAACCCTAATACGACTAATATACAGTATAATCGCGCCTGTGACATAGTTGAAGCAAGAGTACCATCATCATCTTTAATTGAATAATCTTCGAGTATAATCGTAAACTTGCTTTTACTGGAGGCAGTTATCCGCGTTTTAGTTCTCATTTGATAACCTCTCGCAGAGCCACGCGAGACAGTTAATGTCATAAGATAACGCTGATCCATTGGATCTTCTTTATTTTTGGCTACTTTCAATTATCCGTTTGTTAAACGATGATATCATATGTCTACCATCAATGGATTTTCGAATGAAAACGGAAAATCCTCGGTTTTATCTTGGAGGATGAATTACTGCAGAAAATCAATCATTGTACGTACACGCAAATTTAATCGCCGTAATCCATCATGGAACGAAAATTTAATAATGATCAATTGATTTTTTATGAAAAAGTTACATTTTCCTGCTCGCCCGCCCACTTTTTTTAAATTTATTCTCTTGTCATATATTGAATAATTTATCTTACCTACCTACCTGCGGACTATATATGAGGAAGTTTTGCTCTTGGTTGTTTGTATTTGTTCGTGTATTCCGCAGGAGAACAAAAAAAAAAACATGCCAAATTGTTTAGGTGGGTATGTGTGCTAGCTTATTCAATTTACAATGCGATATACTACATTATACGAACGTATATAGGTGCACAGGACTTTCATTTCAGCAACGGATCATGGTTAGGTAGGTATACCCGTAGCTGAGAAGAGAATTTATTCTCAAAGCTTCGATTTTTTGCACAGCCTTAAAAGCAGCACTGTCGTGGGAATTGGGAAACTTTTCCAAGTTGAAAGTATACATTCGGTCACATGAGATTGTTGTTCATTTCTATCGCAATTCATCCTCAAAGCTCTACGTCATCATAAGACCTTGGCTACTTTGTGATTTCGGGTTTATAATAAGCTCAGTCTACTGAAACTTCTCCTTGTTCTTCTTCTTCTTTCTCTGTACTCTTCTTCGTTTTATTTTTCACTCCGCTCTCTCTTCATCGGTGAAGCTTTTTCCTTTTGCTCAAGGTACTTTTCTTCTTCTTTCTCTAAGTCTTCAACCGGTAAAATATCATTCTGGAATTCTTCTATAGCTGCCAACAGCATACTCATCGTCTCCGTGTAATCTGGCTCGAACATTTTTCCCTCGGGATTTTCCTTGAATAGATATTCAGCCTGCAGTTGGACAATCGCGATATTATAAAACGGGAGTGAGATAGAGAGAGAGAGAGAGAGAGAGAAAGAGGAAGAGAGAAAACTGACTCCGGTAAATTTGAACACGCTCGATAAAACTCCATCAAAATTTATAACCCATACCTCCTACACCTATACCTATGCCTATACTATTGCTAACCGGCGTAACGATAGAGCTTTTACCTCCGTCCGCGATAATATTTATCGCGAGGATGTTTCAATCTCTATTCAACTGTCCATTTC
This sequence comes from Phymatocera aterrima, assembly GCA_963170745.1. Taxonomy (NCBI): domain Eukaryota; kingdom Metazoa; phylum Arthropoda; class Insecta; order Hymenoptera; family Tenthredinidae; genus Phymatocera; species Phymatocera aterrima. The sequence goes on from OY720668.1 coordinate 3,442,323, forward strand.
GTCTTCTGATTTATTCATTGATTAACTGATTGCATAAATTTGTACCAAAATCATTACAATCCATTATCGCTGGTTAGTCGATTTTCCCTGTCCTCTGGCTATAGGTATGCCCCGCTGGGATTAGAGTAATTTTGCAAATGCTTACCAAGTAGTCGACGGGATCTTCGGGGCGTAATTCGGCGACGTTAACAAGACCCTGAGTCAGGGTTGGAAATACGTATTTAACCAGATAGTGTCTCAGAGGTTCACCCGCGATGCACAATTGATTTTCCTCCTCCTCTTTCAAGTTCTCCATAAGGTTAGTCTGAGATTGGGTTAAAGATGGGAGTCAGATTGCGGTAGGCAGCTGGCTACAGTGTTAGATTAGACGAGAAGAGAACAGTGGAGGAGAAGTAAAAGCGTTGTGAGATTAGACGATGCTGAGTGAAACTCGTTATCGCAACATCTTGGGATATGGAGTTTTCTCTTAAAAAAGGACGAGGCAGAATAAAACGAGGTAATAAACGAATTTTATTTCGGTGATTCGTGAAGCTTACGGTTTCGTCCTTTTCACAACGCAGTATAATTTCGCAACCATTTATCTTCGCAATTATCGCAATTAATAGATTACAATATGAAGTGGCATTCAAAGATTCCTGAAACTTTTCTCGACCTCTCCCTTTACGCAGTGACTCAACTTCCGCTGGAGTTTAACCCGGACAATTATAACGCCGATGGAATGATAACGAGATAAGAACACTCGGAAAAGGGTGAAAAAAGGAGAAAATGAAAGCTCTTGATACGTGATTCAACTCTCTCTCGCGTAATTCCCTTCATGATGGTCTCTTCAACGATTTTATATTCCTGAATTTTACTATAAATAATCTCACCGCATGTAAGGAGCGTTGATTATTGTCATATTATTTATCGTAGACCCGCAGGTATCGCAGAATGAGAAAAAACTCTCTGCTCTTCTTTTGTAACTTTTCGATTGACTCACACACTGTGCCCTACTTGCATATCATACATATTCTCGTCTAGAATTATTTTCGGAGTGAGGAAACGGATCATGGAAAGAAAAGAGTCGGAGCTGTACCTGAACGTATAGAGATATAATCGTTTGAAAAATAAATCACAAATATTAGTCTCAGCCAGACAGAGACAGGTAGCCGAATGACGTATGCGTATACATTATACGTATATTTTAACGCGCGGTTAAAGTTGCTTGAAAACACTCCAATTGTGATTTACGCTAATTGCTAGTTGGATAAAGAACCTCGGCATAATAAGGCAGTGTTTTGATATTATAATGAGGAGCGATGATGCCTTGCCCGCAAGCTTTTTGCGCTCGTTCTATGCTCAAAAACGGAATACATTTTAGGGAAGGCAACGCAATTCGCTATACGTGTATGTATGTATGTATGTATGCGCTTGCGTATACACCTATTACGTACGTCGCCGCAAAGTGATATATAATTCAGACACAAGAAAATATGAGAAATTGTGAAAAAATAAGACAGTTCATTATCTCAGACGATTTGCGGGCTGTCTAGAGAAGCCAAAGTCCACATTCAGACAGAAATTGCAGAAATAAAACGAAAAACTCATTCCGATAAAAGTGCGAAACTTTCCGGCTCAGTATATCTTGATCACTAGGAAAATATTTGAGCCCCGCCGTAACTTATACCTCTATCTGAACCAGCTAGTCGCGTTCTGCCATATAGGTATATTCTGATACACGTTTCAGTCTACGCGCTCTATATATCGACTCGATTCTGTTGATTCCAGCCTGTTCCAGTCGTATATTATATACCATCTGGAGCGTCTCGTTTCTTTCCGTTTCCGTCCACGTTCGTTTCTCGTTCTTTCAACGGTTGCAAGCCATATTTTCATTCCGGATCAGCTGAATTTACAAACAAGATCGTAATCGCCTTGCGGACCTTTCTTTTTACTACGGGAAACCATAGGCGGCTATATGATCAATGTTTGAAAAATTAATCGGCCTGTTCGATTGCTTCGTCGTATAAACGTCCGAAATCATTCGATTTTTAGAGAGTGGATTGAGACCCCTTCAATCTCTTTTGCACGATGACAGAGAGCGTTTGTGGCCACTCGAAACGCTTCGGTTACAGGCATACCAACGCGCGTGAACTTCTGTTTCCGAAAAAAATATTGATCTACTGCTTTTACTTTTCACCCGAATCCCCACCGCGTTTTTCAAAGGCTAAGTGAGAGCATCCGACTAACCGAACGACAGAAAATGCGAGAGAAACAGGAGAAGAGAAACCTCTGTGCGGTCTTGACTTTGCATTCGTTTTTCAAAATATATAAGTAAAGTATGTCTCTCTTTCTCTCTCTCTCTCTCTCTCTCTCTCCCTGTTTCTCGGTAATTTGAGGAAAAAATTATCACTAAATCCTGTAAAAAGATTGATGTAGTCTTGGAACACGAGCAAAACATTCTTGAGCAGGTCGCTATTAGCGAGACGCTGGTCCAGACGCCTCACGTCCCGAAAGGTCATACCGTGGAAACGCGCGTTCACAACGTGTAAAGGTTGGGCAGCCTCGGCATACCCGATTTCGGGACGGTTCGCGACCCTCTCTGAACTCTGAATGACCTCAGCCTAATACTTTACGCATTTCGATGCTAGTGCGTACATACAGACGCACGCACTCAGTTTAACCACGCAAAATTTCGGACAAACAACGCGACGGTCCAGCCGGACCAGACCATTTCAAGGTCATGAAATTTCACGCAAATTCCATTTATAGAAGAACATCTGAGTATACAAGGAGATAATGTTTGTATGCATGGTTATACGCACAAAGGCCGATATTTTGTGAAACTAGGGAAGATTGTATTTTCAATTTTTTTCCTGACTCGAATTTCTATGCAATTTGTTTGTTCTTTAGAGCCCGTTCTCACTGAAAATTTGACTTTGCTAGGTCCTGACGAGATTGGTGGTTGGGGAAAGTCAACAATTGTTCGCGAAGGATAATGGTACTGAAAATAAAAATGAAATATGAAAACAGTTCGCAAATTTCTCAATTATGCTCCGGTATTTCTGCGCTCACCTATACGCTATACCCGGAGAGCAATCTTGGTGATGTTTATAAAGCCGTCGTTGAGTATAAGGTATAACTTTATGGATAGTCACGGTATCGCGGTATTGGTGGTGGCTTATGAATACGCTACGTGTAGTAAAAGCGCCTATATCATGTTACCATAGTCGGTACAGTGCTGCTACACGTACTCGTACGCGTATTTGTCCGCGCGTGTGCGAATACTATACCTATACATTATTGTACCAACTCACACTATGGCGGAAAATGTAATTAAACTGAAAGTTCATCGGCTGACGCGTGTTTCTTGGTGGCGGTGATATAACCAGCCAGCCACCGAGCTCTTTCAAGTTACGAACAAGACGGTCGCGGGACTTTGCTAATTTCATGTGATTAAATAACATCGTGGAAGTAGCAGTTCGGGAACTGCTTTAACGAGAAACGATGATGTTATTTGATTCGTGATTCGATACGGGATACCCCCCATATCATCCTATGAGAAACTTCATCAACGTGAACAGAAGAAGATCTATTTTGAATTTTTGGCAAATATTATCGGAACGATCGAAAATTTACGGAAAGAATGATCCACCTGAAAGTATTTGGGAGAAAAATTCTGAACGAAAATCAACCCCCGCAAACTTCACTTTCTGATTAAATAAGCTATAAAATTCTGTATCGTCAGTACAGTCGATTTAATTTTTCTTCCGTTCCGTTTCCATTCGCTCACCCATTCCATCATCTTTTCCTCTCGCTTCGTCTTTCGGCTCAATTCTTCAGCGATCTTTCTTTCATTCTCGGCCACTTCTGCAGCCTTTGATTCTGCCTCCGTTCGTTTTTGAATATCGGCAAGCTCCTCGGCTGAGAGGCCTGTTCAATCAGAGAAAGTATAGAAGCCTTGCCATACGGCCATATATCATTCGCTATATTGTATATAGGCAGTACATAGATGATATGTACGTACACAACGGTAACGGTAAACCGTGATTAAAATGAAGAATCAACAAGTGCGGAGTGTTGCGCTAGCGAAAAACTCAGCTTTTAACTAAATGAATTCCGTTACCGTAATTTCTCGGCTTTCCAATCCTCTTGAGGCAAATATTGAAGCTTGAGAACATATTCGGGCAAGGATCATCCTCGACGGATATGGATGCCGGATGAACTTCGAGTTCGTCAAAAAATTGCAGGGGGGTATTGTCATCGGTGTTTCTTTCCCTGATAACAAACGTGTGTAAATACATACCTACATACGCGCGAATAGAAAAATGACCCGCAGTATATCACGAGCGCGAAGTTTTTTCGAAATTAATCTCTTCCCACTTTCCGTGAGACTCAAAACACACGGGCCCCAAGGTTAACCAGTAGCTATGTAACAAAGGTCAACCTATATTCACGGAAACGACGGATCATATGCTCCTCCGTGTAATGAGTTCCTTGGATTTCTGCCTCCGAGAGATTCAGCAGTCTTTCAGTGAGGAATTCATCACTCGCAACTAGAACGCCGATGAATTCTGGCATGATTTTTCGTCTCAATCCTTTCCTCGCCCCATCCTCGTCTTCCTCTTCTTCTTCTTCATTAGGCTCAGGTTCATCCCCGTTTTCATCACTTCCAAATAGTTCCCTAGCCTGTTGTAGTGTTTTTGGAAATCCATCCAATACGTATCCCTGGTTCTGACACTCTTTCGACATCAATTTCTTCAAAAAGATTCTAAAGAGACAAAAATCCCATTGAATGGCTAAACAGTCGCGTACAGCGGAATCGCGTTAAAGTATCGTTAAAACAAGTTCAACGGGGTTTAGCTTCTTTATCATTCCCAGCTGGGATGCTGCACCCTCCATGAATCTCTGCATGGCTCATTTCTCGCTCTCTCTCTCTCTTTGTTCTCTCCACTTTATGGTATCCTCGGCAACTCGACGATGCAAATTGATTCGATGAAGATATAAATCGGTATTATATATAGGAACGTGGATTCTACAAGCCAACCTAAACTGTACGTGAAATGTTCTCTGTATTATGTATAAGCCCGTGTTTACGACAGCGTACTGCGTTTACCCTTCGAAAATGCTTCGCTGACTGTACAATCGATCAAAATAATTAGCTCATCTATCAGAAGCGACACCCAACCTACTCCTCCCCGCCCCTGTTCTCTCTCACTCTTTTCCGTAATTACCGTACAAAGGGTCGTATTCGCTATAAATACGATAAAAGCATTGCCTAATGACGAGGCAATTTGATACGACAAATAAAAGGCCCGACTTCCACCTCGGCGGACCTGTAACTTTGTTTGCCAAAAATTTGTCCACGTTAAAGGAAGAGGCAGAAAAACGAGAATAGACTGTTTGCACTAACAGCTAAATAAGTGAACTTCGCTAACTTGTTCAAGATTGTATCGTCCAATCGATCTTGATTTTCAGATAAATTGCGTCGAATTTCTTCCAACTCATCTTGCCAAGTTTCAATACCATCAGCTTCTTCTTCTTCGTTGAGATCGGTATCCCCCTCGTCGTCATCGGCATCATCACCGCCCCCGCCATCGTCTTGAACTGCGGTTTGGTTTGCAAAATTTCCAGATTTTCTCGCCGCCTCAATATCGCGAGTCTAGTCAGATTGAAAGCAACGTATAACGCACGAGGGTAATAATGGTAACGGCGATAAGAACATCGTCCCTGTTGCTTACAAGTTTATCGATCGCCTCGGTGATCAAAGACTTCACGTGAATATAGTGGACTTTGTAATGTTCGGCGAGTATTTTGGCGAGGCGAGATTTTCCAGAGGCAGGAGGTCCTAGGACGATGATTTTCACGGGGTGCAAATTCCTCGTTAATTTATACTCTTTCACAATGTCCATGATGTTTTCGCTGAATGGCAGGACGGAGTGCCATTCCATATTTCGATCAGCAAGGTAGGCAGGTTCGATGTTCAAACTCAAAGTCATCATGTCGTAACAGTTTTGAGTAACACCATCAATCAGAAATGCTTCCTCGGGGGAAATGTGTTTCGCATAACCAGTGGTCAGTGCTTTGCTGATTTTCTATTCGAAAGAAAAAAAAAAACCGACGGAAGAAAAAGCACCAGGGTCATTTTGCTGACGACGTAGCATTCGCCGTCATCACTATAGGGTTTGGGTCGATCGATTTGACCACGCGTATAGGAAATAGTATATCCGCGAGCTAGAACCGACACGGCTTTGGCGTGTCGTATTAGAGGAATTCAAGGAAACAAAGTCCTGCCGGTAACCGCGTGTAATGGAACGAGGCGCTCGTTTCAAAACACCGAGGGTATCTCGTATAATACTGATAATGGATTTTAGCGTGTAGAAAATGGCGTCGGGTAAATTAACACCTCGAATATCTTTGCGGGTTTTAGGCATTATATTGGAAAAAAACCTCATGGCCAGGAATGTTTTAGCTCCGAGGTGACAAAAAAAGTACCAGATTTTCTACCGAGATAGATTACCGTTCTTCAACCGGCGCGCCCCGTCGTCGCGCGCGCTTGATAATTCGTGGCTCGTGTGTTACCTATTTGCTAATTACTTCATCGTCATCCAGTTTGATCGACACTTGTGTGATTTCTTTCAGGGAGACCTACAATTCCACTTTCGGTGATTGATATCGTACAGAAAAACTTGCGATAAGAAAACATTGGGCGAAAAATGGAATGAAATGATTGATTAACTTTTTTTTCTCTATCGCTTCCATTCTGCATGCACAGCGCACATTTTCGTCCGCTGAATGTCATCCTATTGAGTTATTGTGCGGGATACTGTAGAACGCGATACGTCATTTGGGAAACAATATTTGTCTCGGTTTTATTCGTGGACACGTATGAGTATAGAAGTAAAATTTTGTTATTTGGATAGAACAAGGAAAAGCTTTGTTCGTTACGTATCTTTCATCAAGAGTCACCATTCATTCGTAATAACAGTTATCATTGGACCAGCGGGCCATTCGTTGATTGAAATTTTGCTTATCTTTCGTTCTCCGTTCATGCGGAGTGAGAAAGAAAGTGAATCACGTTTGTTTTTCGCCTTGAGAAATGTTTCCCTAACGTAGGTAATATCGGAGCAGAAATCTACCTCAGTCCCCGTAGATCGTTTGTGACGCAAATAGTACATAATATTGTTCGAAATTTCGAGTTTAGCGACTCTCGCATTAATGTATCGTATTGATATTATATTCACCTTAACGATTGTCTTCTGTGACATGCGCGCGTGTTCAACGGCCACGACGTACCTCAACGTCGGCCAATCTTGCAGAAGCATCATGACGATCCTGTGAGGGGTTTACCACGTATAAAGTCGACTCGTTTATCGTCGTATTAACATAATAACGGTGCAATCTCACGTGGGAATATTGCGAACATGTAACAGAGGAATCTTATTATTTCCTTTCCCAAAAATTGGCAATTCCGGTGAATTTTGCCACGCCATTTTGAATAGATAATGCAAGGGACCTTCTTCGTCGCCGTAAGTTACACCGCAGCACAACACGATCGTTTTCAGCTTCTCCTTCAGCTCAGGATACTTTTTCGTCATGACCACGTCCTTCTCGCACTGGCTGTGCTCCTTGAAATTCGCGTGCGGTTTTCGCTTTCTGTAATCTGCCTCCGTGAAAGCTAGGTCGGGATCCTCCGCGTAGAGGGGTTTGGATAGAGCCCAAGTCATCACGGTGGAAATTAAAATAAAGTGGCGAATCTCCTCGCTCCGTTTGAAGGCCTTCGGTTTTTCCGATGCCATCTTTTTGAGCTCCTCCGCTATCGCTGCGGACGCAATAACCGTGAATATTTGAAAATCCGTTATTGACGCAGATAGTTTCTACCTTCCAAAGCCCACTGCGCTTCCGCTATTTGGGATGAATCTTGGGTGATGTCGTATACGATTATTCCACACATCATCAACTCCGCGAGGAAGGAATCCCTGTCACCCGGATGCCTTATTATCATGGAGACATCCTCCGGTGTAGGGTACTGTGAACAGCGGTCAATGAGTTAAGATATAGAGGCCTGTGGAGCTCTCAACTGAAAAGCTCTGTGAGATTCCGAATCCTCTTCATCGATCTCGCTCCGCTGTTGCGTGACGAGAGAGGGTGGGAAAGTGGAGGAAGTGGAGGGAAAAGAGAGAAGAAGAAAATCTAAAAAAGAAAGAATTCAATATCAACTCGACCTGATTGTCCATCACAGTGCCAACCACTTCGTATTTTCTGACCATTTCCGAAGTTCTTTGCTTCCCAGGGTAGACTCCACCGTTAATGTCCTCATCAGCTGGAACTTCCGGACCACCTTCTGCAGCGTCCCTGCCTTCCTCCTCCTCATCCTCCCCTTCTTCTTCTTCTTCATCTTCTTCGTTATCGGCATCGTCGAACTTATCCGATTTGTAGAATTGCTCGGGGATAAACTGCAAGCGAAATTCATTACGTGCTGCATGGTTGAACGGTCTGTGAGCACATTGCGGTCAAAGCTTTCACGAGCAATTCCAATGCCAGTCTTTGCGTCACGCAGCCTCCATTATTAACGTCACCAGCTGCGGTATTATATAATTTAAGCACATAGAAACGGCGGTGTGTTAAACCGATATAGCATGTCTCGCACGCGGTAGTATATCTGGAAGGAGCGACACGGGAGCTGAGGGAAGATCATTTGCGGAATAGTTAGTCCCCCGCACTAGCCCACCTGCGTGCGTTAATATCCATACATAATTCAATTGATTCCCAGACCGCTTTGTAGCCAGAGATTTGCACCGTTTTCATGGGTCAAGATCAGTGTTCTAGGTAATTTCAGCTGAACTGAACCTCCGATGAGCCTACGCCCACACTTCGTTCATGAACAATGAGCTGCGGACGTTGAGTTTCTCAAGAAAACAATTTGGGTGACCCTTCATCCCTAAATTATGTTTTGCTGCACGTAAACCGCGGCTGCCGCCTCGGCCTCACTAGGTTAAATTTAACTCCATAATTACACGATAAGTTCTCCTACTTACTTCAGCTAATTTTTTCCCATGGTAACTGTCTATCTGATTAACGAACATCCGCCAGGGCTTGAAGGTCGACTCAGCACCAACATCGTCATCTTTCGTCGGAGGTCCGGTGAGCTCCGAACTCAATTTTGGAATACTAGGCATTTTTTTGTTGTATCTTGGAACTTATTTACCTGAGAAAGATTACTGACGCTGCATTTCGATTGATCGCGAAATAAGCAATTTCAGAATAGAAACGTAATTGTTTTTGAGAAAGACAATCGAAGATAATCCGTCTACATACGATTGGTCACGAGGTGCGACATGACACTTTGGATACTGCTCAATAAATTCGATACATGAGTGGAGCTACCTAGGAGGCAGAATGTTCTCAACCCTATAAAAATAACAGCCGGGGGACGGAACCTCGGGAGTTTGTAAAGGGCAAGAAATGGCAGTGTGATATCCAGCTGCGGGCGGTTTTCATACAATGGCAATTTCCTCCCAATACGAAAAAGAAGAAGATGATGGAAAGGGGAGAGGGGAGAGGGGAGGAAAACAAGGTAAACTAGATATCGACGATCGACTTTGTCCGCCCGGCAGTCTAGTCGCGCTGAAACTTTCGTATCAAAATCGCTAAATTATTTTTATTCATTTTCAAGGAGAGATAATACATCAAATAAATTTGAGATGCCGCCCAAGCCGCCCGCAATGATACTTTTTCCTTCAAAAAAAGAAGATGAGGTACCAGGTTCCTTGCGAAAACCGAAAAAGCGTAATACCAAAAAGCCCCAGTCAATCGTGGAGCGGTTTGATAAAATGGCGAGCGCTCACATCGACGAACGCGATGTGGGTTTTTCTTCAACCGACGAAGAGAACAAGCCGATGTCGATATCACCACCCCAAATGGACACCCGAAGACCGACTAAAAGCGTGTCTAGAATTCTAGCCGGCAGTATGACCGGTTTCGATATTGCAGAGAGCATCGGCGTGCAGCACGATAACGAGTTAGCAGAGGCCGTAGAAAAACTAATAAAAGCCGAAGAGACGACTAGATTTACTGAGTTGGTAGTCGCTGCTGAAGCAGCCGTCGCGGCCGCACCGCCTGAACTCGCTGAAGAAGCTGCTCTCGCAGTAGCCCACGAATATCAAACTCAGAATCTCAGCATGATAACTGAAGAAATCCCTGGTGATACTGTAATTGAAGTTATTGGTTATGTCGGTATAAGGAGACGAAAAGACTCCGGCACCACGGGGACCAAGGAAAAGCGGTGCGTTTGTTGACCACCCCGAAATTCTCTTTTTGGGAAGAAACACTGTGCCAAAAACTATATTGTCAATATGTCCGTTGGGTTCGTAGCCCAATACTAGCTGTATCTCATGCAATAAAAGGTCTCTACAAAAATCTACCACATTTGCGATTTTCTTTTTTCGTATTCCAAAATATTTCTTTCGTGTAAAGTAATATGTATGCGTGAGAAAGGAACAAAGTGCCTACATGTATATTAAATGGAAACGGATGAAATTGAAAACTGGGAAGTCAGTTCAGCGATTCGAAACGTGTTGAATTCTGAAAACTCGTTGGACCTGAATTTTGTTCACGTTTTTTTCTCCTCTTTGAATTTCCATACGTGAGAAGGAAAATAATAATAATGATACGAAAAAGAGGTGAAAAAAACTCGCCGCAGTAGAAGAAAAAAAAACAGGTGGATAAGTTTTAGGTACCATGAATGCAAATTAACCGCTCGTGCTCGCGGCTCGCGCTGGAACGCGGTAGGAATTTTAATTGACCACAAATCGTATAACGCGATTGAATTTGATTTTTTTACACCCAATGCGAAGCTCCAGGCAAGCGTTTGAAAATTTATCTACATCTGCAAAAAAAAATGGCAATTTTACAACCCTCGAATCTGCTTGTCATACATCAATTTCTAATTTTCGTAACTCCGGTATAGCATATGTATAGTACATGAAAAAATTTGGCAAAGAGATCTCAATCTAGATGAAATATCTACAATATTTCAGCCGTTTTCACTAGAGTTATGATTTTTTCCTGATATAATCTCCATATTTCATGTAATTCCTTTCATCTTCTGTACAAAGGGTACAGAATATCTTTTTGACGATGACACATGTAAAATTGCTTCGATATGATTTGTTTTCCTATTATTCTGAATTCAAGGCACGGCCGTAATTCATTCACGAAGAACGTTCTGACGATGATCGTGTTATGTAGGTATGTAGGTAGGTACCCATCGGATCGTGAATGTATAGACATTTCTACTTCTAGGAGGTTAAACTACGGAGCAAATCCAGGGTCTTGTTCAGTGTAGGTGCCTGTAGGTATCCAGGTCGGAACTCGAGATGCTGCAGGCATTCCAAGTTGAGATCTGTTTTGAATTAGGATTACCGTCTCGTGCGATCCCGCCGTTGATAAGGGTTCCAAGCAATTTCTCCTTTATCCGTTTAATCTCCGTCCGTATCATCACCGATTCTGAATATCGGATGATGCGAATTTTGATGCGTCGGTCACCATAGCATGCGGGTGTAGCCAGAATATCGTAATGTCAGCGTAAAGGTGAAATAGTTCGAGGCAATAGTTCAGAATTTCTAATGAAATATGAATGGGCAAAAAATCCGAGAAACTTCCGGGACACCAAACAGACAGCAATTTGTGATCATCGAAGAGAGCTTCGTCCTTCACCTTTAAAGCACGCCACAAGGTTGCCCACAATCGATGCTCGACCCAAGTTTCATGTATTGAAGGCTCGTCGCGAAGAGAATTTCGAAGAATCTCTGCAGACGCAGATGAGTCTGAATAGTCGAATTTCCACCGAGATTGCATCTTGAAATTAAGATCGATCATCTTCTAGCGCTCGACGGGCTTTCAAAATTTAATATCCATCCCGACGTTTTTTTTTTAATGCTCCCCTCTGCCAGATGTGCGTTAGAATTTCACTCAGCGTACGATTTCTTAGACCACCGGGGCTCCCTTTCACCTCGAAATTTCTTTCGTACCTGATATTTCGTATAAGGATATTATTTCTACCAATCGCTCGCGGATGACGGGCATCAATAATTCAGTCGACGTACTGGCTGAAGAAGACAACGCGAAACTTTGATGTTTCAGAGGAGTGGACTGGCAGCTTCCCTTACCAGTTATTGATAGGAGTTGGGGTTGGACTGATGGCATTGGTTCTCCTAGCCGCAGCAAGTTTCCAGTGTTCAGCAACCTGGCGTTGGCTGATGGGCGTCTCGGGCCAAAACAACGATGAAGATGCCGATGGTGATATCGGGCATCAGAATGCAATACGCATCAGTCATTCCCTCCCGGACCTTCAGTCCGAACCAATCACTCACGAATACGTGCAGGAGCAGAAGGAGAATAAAAAGGTTTATACGGCAGATATTTTATTTTTTCTCTCATCTTCATATTCGAGCTCATGCGTTTTCCGCAACAGGAAATTCTCCTCTCCGTGGACTTACGCTACGTCCAATAATCATAATCGTAATAATAACAATAACAATTATAATGATAATATATTGGGAAACGAATTCTGAAAGCAGGTCCTACGGCAAACCACTCTACCGATAGTTCCCATGCGTCATCAGACCTTTCAACGTCAATTATCCCATCGTCTCGATTTACCGAATATAAAATTCAGCATCTGCAGTCTGGAAAATCGCAGCGATTCTAGTCTCGGGCTGTTAAAGGCAAGTTAAATCCTCTTATGCATATATTTATATACACGAAGGTATACTCTACGTATACCCGCCGTTTTATATTCTCAACGATTTGTGCTTGAAGGATACACATTATAGTATACATATGCAGACGATTCTCTGCACAGAAGATGAGCTCACGTCTTCATTCGACGAGAAATCCGTGTACCCATATAAAACGCGGTTCTTATCTGTGAGAAAACTGAACAGTCGATATTGAGCTGCTTTTCGATTTATAGACAGTCTCACAGAGCTTCGTTCCGATATTCTGTTATCTAATTGTAAAAAATTACTCCTTTCAGCCTGAATTATACAAGAAAGATCTTACGCGGCAAGCAAGCACGGAAAGTTCGAGTACCGTGGAAATGGAATATTCTGGAAAACTTCACTTCGCTCTTAGGTACGACAAGGAATTCGAAGGCCTTGTTGTTAAGGTAAGTTAAAACAAACCGAACGGCGAAAGCCTACGGGCTAAAGATCCGTAAGCACTGCTCGGATATCAGCAGATCTCACAATTCCTCGTTGTTCAATTACAGCCGATGATAATTATATCGGCGAGAAGAATGACCGTAAAAATACATAGCAAGCGTGGAATATACTAGAATATACATATTACTCCACTTTTCTTATCGTCCGTAATTAGAGGTATACATAATTAGGGTAAGGAGCACGTATGTGGCACGTATAGAGCAATATAGTTTGCTATCATATTTTCAAATATTCAACAATGTCGGATGTGGAAATTTTGTTGAGTATTATAGCGATGGCTGTGGGGGACAGTCAGCGACACCGGGTGACATTCCTGTCCCAGTTTCAAAACCTTGAGATTTTTTCAAGCCTCCATACTATTACGTCATTTGCTCACACCTCGTTCATATAGGTAGAGTTATTCGTGTAAGGGACATTGAAATAAACATTTCAACTTCATCGGGTCAAACCTGCGAGGTGAAATTATCTACCAATTCCTACGCTGCGGTTATTTTGAGAAGGGAAACTAGTTTCATAGGACTAATAACAACCCGGAGTTCTTTATCCGGCAAGATTCCAATAGAATGCGTCACCGCCGGTCCGATAAACGATATTGAACACATGAATGAACCATCTCCAACACAACCGCAGCCGAAATCTAACGGATTCAAAAATCTAGCATAGCTATTCCTGAACCGTAAAACTATTTGTCCATCCACAATGAGTTCATTGATCTTCATACTTGGCAGGTTTTGGAAGCAAGGGAATTGCCGATCAAGGATGTTACCGGTAGCAGTGATCCTTACGTCAAGGTTTACCTTTTACCAGATAGAAAGAAGAAATTCCAGACAAAGGTTCATCGGAAGAATTTGAATCCTATCTTCAACGAAACCTTCATCTTCAGGTCAGCCGAGTAGTTTTTCGTTCGAAGGACACCTACTACGCTCAGAGGTAGTCCAAGTCAAACTCTAAACTTTCATCTTTTAGCGTGCCGTACGACGATCTTCGAGAACGTTATCTACAGTTCTCGGTATATGATTTCGACCGATTTTCGAAGCACGATTTAATTGGACAGGTTGTCCTCAGGGAGCTTCTCGACTGTACAGATCTCGAACAAGAAATTGAATACACGATGGACATACTTTGCGCTCTCCAGGTTCGTTGGATCTCGAAATTACGCGCCAACATATAAAATTGTGGATACAGCTGATCTTTAGGTTCACCTGGAAATCGTGAACATCATTATGCTTTCTCGAAACATTTCTCTTTCCCTCATCCTTCCGTGTTCCATACTTTCTCACGTATCTATCTACTTTTATATCGTTTTATATTATACCTAATTACATTTTTATGGACTCATTAATTTTTTGCGACTAATAATATAATCAACGCGTCTTCATGGACCAATCACGATCAATATTATTTTCTGAAGCTTTCTATAGTATGAATTGAGTGAAAATCGATATACGAAATCAATGAAAGAAATCATGCAGCTACTTAACGTACACTTATGTATCTTCGTTCCCAGGAAAAGGTCGACCGTGGTGAATTAATGCTTTCATTATGCTATCTTCCAACTGCAGGACGATTGACCCTGACAATAATCAAAGGGCGGAATTTGAAGGCTATGGATATCACAGGCTCATCTGGTAACGATATTAAATTCTTTGATCGAAAAATATACATACACATGCATATTATACTCAATACGCGTTTTACTCAATATTCTTGACCCTTCGTCTTCGTCAGTCCTTGACCTCTAACGATATTTCAGATCCATACGTCAAGGTTTACCTATTATGCCAAGGGAAGAGAATCAAGAAGAAGAAGACAACGGTCAAGAAAAAAACATTGTGCCCAGTATACAACGAGGCCCTTGTATTCGATGTCCCGGCAGAGAACGTTGAGGAGGTCAGCCTCGTGGTGAAAGTTCTTGATTACGACAGGTACGATATTAAACATGTCTCAGAGTACATCGAAACGCCATACACCCAATGCCAGTTTTCGACAGGCTTCCAAAACGTGAACGTTCATCCGTTACGAAGATCAAATATATATCTATGCACATTATTTTTATTTCGAGTTCTAGAACTTATTACTTTTGCACATTGTATGAAGATATATATGCTTTTGCCAAAGATAGTTTTATCCAGAGGTGATGAAACACAACCGATTTTGCCAATCTTTCCCAACACAAACAGTGAATATGTTTAATAAATTAATGATAAAATCATTGGTATATATTTTATTTCAACGTCTATCAATACGACCGCGAAAAAATAACCATAGGTAGAACATCCATGCGACACGGAATGAGACTATGATATAGTATAGTACTAATCGGTGGTCACATTAGGCGGGATGTTTGTGTCATTCATGATTATTCGACAATGAAATGTTCCCATTTGACTTGGAATATATAGCAGACCTACTTTGCTCCAACCAAGTCTAACCTGTGGAAATGGCATCTACTTCTATTGTTGTCGAAGGCTACGCCTACTCTGCCTGTCTTTGATCCATTAGTACTCACTCCCATCCCCATGCATGTAAGAGGAAACAAAAATCGTGCCATCTCTTGGGGTCAGATGTTATCCCGATACGATTTCGATTTTTCAGTTAAGATTCTCAAAATCTAGGATTTGAAAGAAAGCTGCACATGCCTCTACCTGTCTCTGCTCTCATCTACATGTGTTCTCTCTCGCATTCTCATGCATACGCGAAAAGAAAAAAAATTGTGCCACTTCTTGGGCTCAGATGGTTCCCTGATACAAAGTCGAATTTTACCATGAAGATTCCTCTGTCTGTCTTTGCTTTCACCTACATGCATCCTCTCTCCCATTCCCATGCATACGTGAAATCAAGAAAAATTGTGCCGCCTATTGTGCTCAGATGTTATCCTGATGCAAATTCGAATTTTCAGTTAAAATTCTCGAAGTCTATGATCTGAAAGAGAGCTGCACATGTCTCTGCCTGTCTCTGCTCTCACCTAGATGTGTTCTCTCTCCCATTCCCATGCATGCACGAAATCAAAAAAAAATTTGTGCCAGCTCTTGAGCTCTGATGTTCCCCTGATACAAATTCAAATTTTCAGTTAAAAATCTCGAAATTTAGGATTCGTGGGAGAACTGCTCGCGCCTCTGTCTGGCGCCGCTCTCACCTACATGCGTCCTCTCTCGCATTCCCATGCATACGCGAAAAAGAAAAAAATTGTGCCACCTCTTGGGCTCAGATGTTCTCCTGATACAATTGCAAATTTTCAGTTAAAATTTCGAAAATCCATGATTCCAACGAAAGCTGCTCGTTTTTTGCCCGTTTCCGCATACGATCTCATCAGCGCCCGTGTGTCCTCTCTCCCATTCCCATACATATGTGTGTAAGAAAGAAGAAAAAAAAAATAGAGCCACCTCCTTGAAATTCATGTTCTCCTAATAAATACTCGTCCATGCCTGTGTCCTCTCTCCCATTCCCATACATATGTATATTAGAAAAAAAAAGAAAAAAATTGTGCCACCTCTTGGGCTCAGATGTTCTCCTGATACAATTGCAATATTTCAGTTAAAATTTCGAAAATCCATGATTCCAACGAAAGCTGCTCGTTTTTTGCCCATTTCCGCATACGATCTCATCAGCGCCCGTGTGTCCTCTCTCCCATTCCCATACATATGTGTGTAAGAAAGAAGAAAAAAAAAATAGAGCCACCTCCTTGAAATTCATGTTCTCCTAATAAATACTCGTCCATGCCTGTGTCCTCTCTCCCATTCCCATACATATGTATATTAGAAAAAAAAAGAAAAAAATTGTGCCACCTCTTGGGCTCAGATGTTCTCCTGATACAATTGCAATATTTCAGTTAAAATTTCGAAAATCCATGATTCCAACGAAAGCTGCTCGTTTTTTGCCCGTTTCCGCATACGATCTCATCAGCGCCCGTGTGTCCTCTCTCCCATTCCCATACATATGTGTGTAAGAAAAAAGAAAAAAAAAATAGTGCCACCTCCTTGAAATTCATGTTCTCCTAATAAATATTCGTCCATGCCTGTGTCCTCTCTCCCATTCCCATACATATGTATATTAGAAAAAAAAAAGAAAAAAATTGTGCCACCTCTTGGGCTCAGATGTTCTCCTGATACAATTGCAAATTTTCAGTTAAAATTTCGAAAATCCATGATTCCAACGAAAGCTGCTCGTTTTTGGCCCGTTTCCGCATACGATCTCATCAGCGCCCTTGTGTCCTCTCTCCCATTCCCATACATATGTGTGTAAGAAAGAAGAAAAAAAAAATAGAGCCACCTCCTTGAAATTCATGTTCTCCTAATAAATACTCGTCCATGCCTGTGTCCTCTCTCCCATTCCCATACATATGTATATTAGAAAAAAAAAGAAAAAAATTGTGCCACCTCTTGGGCTCAGATGTTCTCCTGATACAATTGCAATATTTCAGTTAAAATTTCGAAAATCCATGATTCCAACGAAAGCTGCTCGTTTTTTGCCCGTTTCCGCATACGATCTCATCAGCGCCCGTGTGTCCTCTCTCCCATTCCCATACATATGTGTGTAAGAAAAAAGAAAAAAAAAATAGTGCCACCTCCTTGAAATTCATGTTCTCCTAATAAATACCCGTCCATGCCTGTGTCCTCTCTCCCATTCCCATATATATGTATATTAGAAAAAAAAAGAAAAAAATTGTGCCACCTCTTGGGCTCAGATGTTCTCCTGATACAATGGCAATATTTCAGTTAAAATTTCGAAAATCCATGATTCCAACGAAAGCTGCTCGTTTTTTGCCCGTTTCCGCATACGATCTCATCAGCGCCCGTGTGTCCTCTCTCCCATTCCCATACATATGTGTGTAAGAAAAACGAAAAAAAAAATGGTGCCACCTCCTTGAAATTCATGTTCTCCTAATAAATACTCGTCCATGCCTGTGTCCTCTCTCCCATTCCCATACATATGTATATTAGAAAAAAAAAGAAAAAAATTGTGCCACCTCTTGGGCTCAGATGTTCTCCTGATACAATGGCAAATTTTCAGTTAAAATTTCGAAAATCCATGATTCCAACGAAAGCTGCTCGTTTTTTGCCCGTTTCCGCATACGATCTCATCAGCGCCCGTGTGTCCTCTCTCCCATTCCCATACATATGTGTGTAAGAAAAAAGAAAAAAAAAATAGTGCCACCTCCTTGAAATTCATGTTCTCCTAATAAATACTCGTCCATGCCTGTGTCCTCTCTCCCATTCCCATACATATGTATATTAGAAAAAAAAAGAAAAAAATTGTGCCACCTCTTGGGCTCAGATGTTCTCCTGATACAATTGCAATATTTCAGTTAAAATTTCGAAAATCCATGATTCCAACGAAAGCTGCTCGTTTTTTGCCCGTTTCCGCATACGATCTCATCAGCGCCCGTGTGTCCTCTCTTCCATTCCCATACATATGTGTGTAAGAAAAAAGAAAAAAAAAATAGTGCCACCTCCTTGAAATTCATGTTCTCCTAATAAATACTCGTCCATGCCTGTGTCCTCTCTCCCATTCCCATACATATGTATATTAGAAAAAAAAAGAAAAAAATTGTGCCACCTCTTGGGCTCAGATGTTCTCCTGATACAATTGCAAATTTTCAGTTAAAATTTCGAAAATCCATGATTCCAACGAAAGCTGCTCGTTTTTTGCCCGTTTCCGCATACGATCTCATCAGCGCCCGTGTGTCCTCTCTCCCATTCCCATACATATGTGTGTAAGAAAAAAGAAAAAAAAAATAGTGCCACCTCCTTGAAATTCATGTTCTCCTAATAAATACTCGTCCATGCCTGTGTCCTCTCTCCCATTCCCATACATATGTATATTAGAAAAAAAAAAGAAAAAAATTGTGCCACCTCTTGGGCTCAGATGTTCTCCTGATACAATTGCAATATTTCAGTTAAAATTTCGAAAATCCATGATTCCAACGAAAGCTGCTCGTTTTTTGCCCGTTTCCGCATACGATCTCATCAGCGCCCGTGTGTCCTCTCTTCCATTCCCATACATATGTGTGTAAGAAAAAAGAAAAAAAAAATAGTGCCACCTCCTTGAAATTCATGTTCTCCTAATAAATACTCGTCCATGCCTGTGTCCTCTCTCCCATTCCCATACATATGTATATTAGAAAAAAAAAGAAAAAAATTGTGCCACCTCTTGGGCTCAGATGTTCTCCTGATACAATTGCAAATTTTCAGTTAAAATTTCGAAAATCCATGATTCCAACGAAAGCTGCTCGTTTTTTGCCCGTTTCCGCATACGATCTCATCAGCGCCCGTGTGTCCTCTCTCCCATTCCCATACATATGTGTGTAGGAAAAAAGAAAAAAAAAATAGTGCCACCTCCTTGAAATTCATGTTCTCCTAATAAATACCCGTCCATGCCTGTGTCCTCTCTCCCATTCCCATACATATGTATATTAGAGAAAAAAAGAAAAAAATTGTGCCACCTCTTGGGCTCAGATGTTCTCCTGATACAATTGCAAATTTTCAGTTAAAATTTCGAAAATCCATGATTCCAACGAAAGCTGCTCGTTTTTTGCCCGTTTCCGCATACGCTCTCATCAGCGCCCGTGTGTCCTCTCTCCCATTCCCACACATATGTGTGTAAGAAAAAAGAAAAAAAAAATAGTGCCACCTCCTTGAAATTCATGTTCTCCTAATAAATACCCGTCCATGCCTGTGTCCTCTCTCCCATTCCCATACATATGTGTGTGAGCAAAAAAAAAGAAAAAAATTGTGCCACCTCTTGGGCTCAGATGTTCTCCTGATACAATTGCAAATTTTCAGTTAAAATTCTCAAAATTTAGGATTCGTGGGAAAACTGCTCGCGCCTCTGCCTCTCTCTCTGCTCTCACCTACATGCTTCCTCTCTTGCATTACCATGCATACGCGAAATCAAAAAAATCGTGTCACCTCTTGGGCTCAGATGTTATCCTGATACAAATTCGTTTCTCTGCCCGTCCCTGTTTCCACGTCTATGTGTGCATTACCATGCGTTCATAAAGAAAAAATAAAACGGTGCTCCCTTTTTTCTACTGCGACTACTGGTATCACACTGGGAAATCGCAGACCAAATATAATGGTACATCGATTCTGATTAAAGCTAATTGTAAGTGACATTTTTACAGTCTAGGATAGGTTTGGTTGAAGTAGGTATATGGGCGTCATTTTAGCCATAGAGGAATAAAGATAAAACGAGTATACTTTCATTTCATACTTTTATTATATTTTTCCATAATTGGGAAAAGCTTAAGCTAACCTACGTCAATACTAGAACCGATTATGGTCTCTATGAGTTAATTATCGATCATCTTTACGACGTTACATTATATCTTCATGATTTTTATCGCGTCAGAATTGGACCAAATGAACTCATGGGCTGTACAGCAATAGGCGCAAGCTTCATAGGAATTGGTCGTGATCACTGGTTGGAGATGTTGGATAATCCGAGAAAACCCGTGGCTCAATGGTACCCACTCCACGAGACGGTGGCTGGACATATTCCGGCTGTAACGTCAGAGCCACTTCCTGTCAGTTTAAGTTGCTTAAATAGCAGGTATATAATTTTTCGAAATTTGTATTGTGCTGATAAATATAGATTTAAAAGAATTCGAATTCGGTGAAAACATATCTTCCTTTTCTGTTTTTTCATTTCTCTCTGGTCTGAATTTCAGATGAAGAAAAAGCGTGTAACGAAACCCGTTGCGTGGCAATTGAATTCTTACTGAGCGTCGGCTGGAGAAGGCTTGACATCGTCCTTTTCTGCCATCTGTACGGGACGTCGCTTCAGATTGACTTTCAAAAAAGAATATTAAGTATGTCTCGATGACGATACATCATACGTAAAGCGATGGGATCCAAATTTCTGGATGAGCGCAGGCGAGCGCGAAGCATTAATAATAATAATAATATCAATAATAATAATTATGATTATAATTATTGGCCTGACTGCACAATGTATGTAATATCACTTACATACTTATGTATACATATTGTAAACTTTGTATTCTCATGAAATTTCCCTCGCTCCATGATATATTATATTGTATGACTCATCGACCCTCGTAGTCGTGTTGAGATAAATGATGAAAAAACAATCCAGTTCAGATCATATAGTATTATGAAATATGGAATACGTACATACGTATAAGAGTAAAAAAAAAAAAAAAAAACAAACAAACCAAAAAAAAAACCACCTGTATAAATGTTACATGATTAAGACCTCTTTAGCTGATCGATTCTGTGAGTAATAAATATATATTGGACATTTCCATTCGTGGTTATTGAACATATTGTATAGCCTGCAGCTGGGTTATAGGATAGTCTTATAATACTTCCTGCAAAATCTGTCATTGTGATATACTGAAATATATACATATACAAATATATACATATATACTATATAAAGAATAAGAATGCCCCTACGAAGTGATAAATATGTACTTATATATACCAAACACCTACTTATAGCTGCACATTTATATTATATGGTGTAGATGTATGTACGTATAGCTGAAAAGTTTTACCGCGTTCGATTGACGACGTAGATTTTTGATTTAGTGCAGTTTTCAAAATGTGGGTAAATCTTAGTTATGTTATTGAAATCGATGTGCATATAATGATATAAAAAACTGGAAGTATAAGTTCAAAATGAAAAACCTTATAATTACGTATGAATATTATCAGTGTTATGTTCGATAAATCCGAATATTATAGATCCTTGTACTGTGTATGTATGTATGTATGTATGTATATACATACATTGCGTTAACTACTCTTTCTCTCTCTGTTGGCTTCGTGATAAATAAAATTTGCATATTTATGTGGCTTGAATGAAACGTACGTATGGATATGGATGCAGACTCTTGATCGTTTGATCCTCCATTCGATGTGATATGGAATCTTGTTAGCGGCAGAGAAATCAATATAGTTAGTTCATGCTAGGGGTCAGAATAAACTATTCTATTAGCAGCAAAAGTCTGCGAGTTTTCGATTTCCGAATTCGGAAGGAGAAAACTGAATCAACTGTTTTCTAGTCGACAATGTTAATATGAGAGAAGGTACATACATAGATCAAAATTTAATATACGATGACATGCATGTAAATTCTACGGGAATGTGAAGGGACGTTAGATCGGAGGGTGAAAATAATTATTGAAATATGCATATTGAATGATATTATATTTCACAGTTGCAGCAGGATATGATGTCACGTGATTCATTAAAATAAACAAAATGAAAAAAAAAAATTATCAATAAAATTGTATCATCTGTACCGTAGTACATTATCTTTTTTTTTTTTTGTACTTGGCGGCGATTCGCTACCGCGAATCTCGATACATATATTCATTATATCTATTGAAAATTAAAAGCAAAGTTCGATATACGTATATTTATGTATGCATACCTATGTACATATGTATCTTTAGGTTCTTGTTATACATTATGCATGTACATATGTGTATACATACATAAAGGTAAATGATTTAAATATATACATCTTAAAATACAAAACTCATAATGATAATGATATATTGAGATACAATTAAACACTGTCATACAATTTTCTTCCATATAATTCGAGGCTCGAGTATAATATGTGAAATTATACTTCAGACTCGAATTAGCATACGTGTAATTGTGTGTGTATAATAAACACAGTTGCATAAATACAGTTGCCAGCATATAGGCATGGAGATAATGAAAACTGTAGTGGGTGAATTATATTCTAGATTTGTTCAAGTCCATTTTCCAGGGTTCTTCTCGTATAATAAATTGTCTGCTGCCAATATACATGTAGTACATTACCTAGTTGTACCGATTTCCTACAAGCGGATGATAATAACTAATTCATAAAAATAAAAGAAGAGAAATGAAAAATGAAAAGATAACTGTACATGTAATAATCTGTATAACAGCTCTCTTTTTGTATAACTACCTATAGCCCATACTATATTCACATATCATAATAATAATATGAGGCAGAGAGAATTTTCTGTGTTCAGTGAGTGCGCCGAGGCGTTATGTATTGCATATATACCTATACCTATACCTATACCTATATGCGTATCTGTTACTGCTTTGTACCTATATCGACATATATTATATATTATACCTGGAGATATATAATTAAAAACTATACATACGTGCAAACAAATAAAAAAAAGTAATAGAGAGAAATTCAAAAATCAATTTAGATTCAATGATCATTGGAATTGTTCAAAGAACGAGGAAAGAATAAATGTACAGTGAAACTATATATTACACGAATTAAATTGTCTCAGTAATAATTATTTTGCCCAATCCTCTGCGTACCTACTACCAATCATTATTCGTTCGCAATTATCAAACCTTTTCCCATAAAATGAAACTTGAGAAAGTATATATATTTCGATAATAGTGATCTGGGTAAGAAGAGTGAATCACGAGACGCTGAAGTTTGGAACATAAGTTAGAATATACCTATAGATGGGGAAAATGGAAAAATGGTAAAATTAAACATCATAATTGATTCAGCAATACATATTAAATGTACCATTAATTTATTCCACTACTTATTTTATACATTTTCGTCTTTTTTTTTGTTGTTGTTGTTTGTTGTTTGTTAATTTTCATCTAATCTACTTTATTATACCCTAGAATACAACTTTCCCATATTATAGGTACGTTCCCGTATTATAGTACGTTTTGTCATATTATATTATGTTGTGTTACGTTACATAATGTTGTAATATATCATCTATTTGTTTACATAATAATATCCTAAGTATAAAATAAGCCTGAATTAAGCTTATGATTATTAATTAAGTAGCAACGATTCAATTAATTAATTTATCAATTCATTATTTCTACATTTAATATTATTTTAATAGGTATTATTATACGTTTTACATTAACGCCTGGGTGAAAGTAGAGCGGGGTAACAAGAGGATTGTAATTACAACCATTAGGGCTGTTAACGCTAATAATAATAGGTACAGGCCTGTTCATAAATAGTTTTCCTCTGGCGTTAGCTACGTTTCAATACTCGTCATCATAATCGAACGCAAAATCTGGCAAAATCTCACATGTGACATGTGTTGGTTTCATGAAGGTTGCCTTCCAAATGACGAGATTCTGCAGATTTGAACTCGACCGTGATAACGAGTATGCGACGCAGCTCACTCCAGGGCAAGATCATTAACTGACATGCCTTTACATATCTTGCATATCAATTGATATACAAAACAGGATATAAACAATTCCCTTTTTTCAGAATACTAAATATTTCCGATTCTTCATGGCATCCACCAGTGTATTTTAAAACCTTTGGAAATTCATTCCATCGTCTATATTCCGACGTTTGATATCATATAATATAGTAACTATTATTTGTCCTATTTATTGAGAATGAAAATGAAGAAAGAACACCTAAATTGAACTGTACACGTTATTAAACATTGTATGAATAATACAAACAATACCAATCGATATCGTGATGATTCTAATGGTCTATGGTTATTACGAGCTCGAATGTTTTTTCGTCCGCCTTCACATATTTTCGTGTACTTCGAGTAAGAATAACAAGAAAGAGAGAATTGGAATAATGAAAAAGAACACCCGCAACAATATAACACTAAGCGCTTAATTATACATTATACATCTAGGTATTTAATTTCAGCACTTATCAGCTTTTTTTTCACATCTAGGTTTATGAACATTTTCCTTTTTTATAACCGACCTATATTTATTCATACTTATGGTAATACCCATCTAGCTTTTTTTTGTTTTTCTTTTTCTTTGATTCTTTAACGGCAGGCTTATATTTTATTATAACAAACCGGATGAAACTTTACACGATTTTCACTCCATTTTACTTAACTTTTTTTTTCCGTTTTTGTAATTTACTTTAACTAATTTTTATTGTATATCATTCGAGAGAGTGTATAGAAGTTACCCTATTATATATCCATATACATGTATATATAGTTATATATAAGCAGTGTTGGGAAGTATCTAGATACAAGTATCTGAGATACAGTATCTAGATACTTTTCTTATATCTTGGATCTGTATCTAGATACTATTGAGAAGTATCTTTCCCAACACTGTATATAAGCATATTCCACACGTAATTACATTAACGTATGCTTATTACTACTACAGGTATACTTATAGAATATACAACTTTATGCTCGATATTGTTATATTAATGATATTAATAATCATGTCAATAATAATAATAGCAATAATAATAATAATAATAATAATAATAATAATAATAATAGTAGTAGTAATGATAATGATGATCATAATCATAATAATAACGATGACGATTAATACAGGCGAAGTCTCGTAGCACATTGTACTTAGCGTTATCAATTAATTAATCGATATAATTATGTGTGTATAATAGCTATATGTATGTATGCATTTATTCATATATAATATAGTAGTATAATATTGAAGTTTAAGTTGTTTTTTTTCGGACAGAAGTTGATTTGAGTTAACTTGATTATCTTTATTAAAATTTTTTTTAATTCTTAATTTTTTCTTATTTTTTAGCAAAAATGGAGGGAATTCACTAACAACTTGCTTGAAAAATGCTGCATTCACACCTATAAACAAATATAAAAACTCTGCGACACATTCATTTCAATTCGCTGCCCTCCTGCAAATGTTTTTTTCTTTCTTTTTTTTTTTTTTTTTTTCTTTTTTTGTTGTGGGTTTTAAAAAATTGTTTTTCCTCCTCTTACTAAGATAAGATGCATGTTCTAGCTGCTATACAGTTTTTCTAGTAAAAGAAATGAAATATACCCTAATTATTGATTATCAATCGTTAACTACTTCTGCATTACTATAATCAATCAATTTAATATAGTATACTTAAGGAGATCAATGATAAGACCAGAAAAAAGACAATATCGAATTAATAATGTACACACGATATTTAATTGATGAGTGTTTGATAATCGGTGATCTCTGACTATACTAGTGAAGAGGGGATACATTTCTTTTCTTTCTATCTTATTCTTTTGTTTTGTTTTTTTGCAAGATAAAAATGTGTCACAAGCAACCACCTGCCAATGAATTTGCTGCGAAACACAGTTGATCATGACATGCATCGTATCTTGTGAGCGAACTACTGACTTGACAAACATTTCATATATATGAAATAGCATATCATAATTAATCGTCTTGTGCACATGGTATAGAATCGATAAATCAATGATACTCTACCTCTATACCGGTGAAGAATAAAAATAATTAATATTATATAGAATTTATAATATAATAATATAATTATAATACAGCAGTGCGTAATAATATATTATAAGGTGTATGTATATGACGGTAATTAGAAAATACGTACGAGCACAATATAATTTTGATTCCTGAAATTACAGTTTCGTGTATTATTTAGATTAATATTCATATTTATAGAATTGTAATAATTTATTAACGTCTTGTCATGTCGAGTGTCAAACTTTGTAGCATGTGAAAAATGACGTGCATCTATTTGTTATATACACGCCGTTGTCATGCTTTCTTCATCTCTACTGTAACAATTCATTTTTTCGTCTCTATTTCCCTCAATCTCTTCAGAGTTACAGAAAATTGTATACCATCTGATAAGCAAGCTTAAGATTCTCATTTGCGCAGCTATAGAAACAATGAATATTCGCGAATGATTTGTCGTGACTACTATTAGCGGTCGCACGCGATATTGTAGCTCAAATTTTTGTTTGATCGTGTATCCATCTTAGCTGTGTGAAGAAATGGCAGCTTATTAAGTTCACTTTATTTCTGAGTTTGATTGTTCAAGTATATTCATTCAATTATTCAATCAAATGATAGGAATTTTAATCAATTAAACGAATTACCGTACACCGTTTACGTTCGGTTATTACACATTAGGTATATTATTTTTTTTTCTCTCCATGATAAAATATTATTAGTATAGAGTAATAATTATCCTCCATAATTCACAAAGTTAAGTTGGACGGCTCTATGCATATAAGGTATGTATATGAAATTAGGATATTTTCATTAAAGCACACGAATTATTATTTGGGGCAGGCTGAATAGGGCTAGATTATAGTATTATATTAAGATGGGTTCATACCCTTGACACACATTAATCGTTTAATTTTTTCCACCAGCGTAATGACACCTATAAAACATTCCTCCAATTTATTTATTTATTCATTTAAGCATTTATTATTTTTTTTACCTCTTAGTTTCACTTTACTATTTGCTTCTTTTGATGTCGTTCAATAATTCTCCAATTTATAATAGAGACAAGTGTAATTCGATAATGTATGTACCTATTTACTTGTTTATCTCTTCACTCATTTAGTTCTTTATATATTTAAGATAATTATATGCAGAATATAATAACAATATAATATATGTACACGACGATAAGTACGGGCGCCTAAAAGAAATACGTGTATCTTAGCCAAACTAACGTTAAATAGATGCATAAAAATAATTTTTTACGCATAGTTTGGCATCTCTTTGAAATTTATATGTTCCATGTGTATTAGTTTAATAGGTATACGTAGTTTTAAGTTAGGTTTGCTTTTTTCACTTTTTCTTCATTTTTTTTTCATGTCCAAGCATCGTAACATAGATAGATCAAGGTCTCCGTAATTGACTAGCGTTATATCATATATTACTTTTACTCGTTAGTTCATATTGTATATTTAAATTTTATTCTATATTTATACATAAATTGCTACGCATATTCGTATCATGCGGCGTACGACGATTTCGTTCTTTCATTCTTCATACGCAGCAGAGATGCATAATTTGAAAACGATTCAGGTAATATCTGACCAATAATAATAATTAACAATAAGTCTGCATATTTTATTTCCTCATTTTCTCTTTCTTTTTGTTATTTCATTATTGTTGTCGTAAGTACCTACTGTAAGCACGTTCATAGACATCTTCAGATTTTTATAGCGGAATTAACATGCACACAGGCGCAAACCTACGTTTTGCGTCTTCTAACTTCTATTAGATGTTCAATTTTATCATTCCTCATCTATATGACCCACATCTTGGATAATTAATACACACACGCGCAAGTGAGAGCAGGTGTAATACCAATACTAATATCAATACCGATATATTATACACATATCCTAATTTAATTACCATACACTCAGAAGTACTTTCTTAATATCCTCTAACATCTAGTTTGAATTCCAAATAATTAATTTAGTAATTAAGTATACAAGTGTAAGTACCTATTGCACAATAATTCGCGGTGATCGAATTTTCAGGATTATACATAAATTGGAGAAGAAAATCAATGAAATAAAACAGACACTGTTTATCTCGATACAATTTATCACGTTTAACGTTTTTGGAGACGATTTTTTGATTTCAGATTAAATTATAGCTGAAAGATATCGTAAGACTACCAATCGTAGATTCGGCGCGGTAGTTAAGAGAAAACAAAAATGAGGCGATCGTTCATAGACAAAACCTGATAAATTTCGTCATTAAAATTTCCATCTTCATAATAATCGAATAATTAATAACAAACTCATATAAATAACAATAATTCTCAAAGTATAATATATGCGAGAACGCAGTCTAAAATTAGTTAAAAAAAACTAACGCAACAAAAATTTCGAAAACCCGTTTCGATTGTAAATATTGATCAAGAAATATCAAATTTCCACGGATCGATTGAAATATCGTGATTCAGTTATAGGTATGAGATATTAAAACCTCTTCTTCCCTATAGAATATTAAGAAAAAGAAAAAACGAAAACACCGAGAAAAAAAAGAATGATTATATTTCAAATTAATTACCGACCGCGATACAATGTTATACATACCTGAACCTAGTTCATTCTATTCTCATTTTCCGTTGAAAAGACGATCGCTCTTTTTTAAGCCAAGAGACACAGTTCCAGATTGATTTTCTTTTTCCGACTAAATATAGGTAATCGAAATGCCGCTGGATCACAATGACATTATAGTTTTTACAGTATACAATAATAATGGAATGGAATAAAATCGTGAGCGTGGTTTGTTCAAGCACACCAATTGAATTGAAAATTACCTAATATCGGTAATACAGCGTTCAGTAACGTTGCTGAAATTCGTGATGCCATCTGTTGAAGTCGATATGGAAGATTACCATTGAACCGTTTGCCAATCCAGCGAGCAGAAACCTGGAAAAATAAAATAGGGTCAGAGGATTCCGACTTCGTCGAGAGGGGGAAAGTAAATGGAAGATCGTATGAAGGAGAGTCGTACTTTTGATCGTGAGATAGCGCCAGGGATCTAACGCTGCCCTCGCATGCTGGGAAAGCGTAAAGTAAAGCGAGATTGAAGGTTCTCCATACTTCAACAATTCCCTTGTCTCCTCCGGTCATCAGGTACTCCCCGTCGCGGCTTAACAGCAGGCACTTAACAAGGGATCATGTTCAAAGTTAAATAACGTCGATTTATATTCAGTGATTATTATTAGTCTACGGGGACGAGTTTTATTCTCGTCTCTGGACTAATTGGGCAGGTGACCGTCGTATAGTAAAACAAGTTAATTTTTTGAATTCGTATCCAGTCGTAGTAGACGTAGTCGCTGTTATTGGCTATTCTTATTTCCATTGGATAACTCATTTTTCTGAATACGATACATGGATTTATTACAACTATTTGACGATGAAAAGTTGATTCTATATTTTCGCGAAGTACTCGTCTATAGGTATCGTCATTTATTGATTCTCCTCCAATTATTATAGGTATTAGTAAACTTGGAAAGTTTTTAGTATTCTTACAAATTATGACTTTGCATCGTAGTATAGAGGCGATCTTATTTTCAATTCACTTTCGATAAATTTTGTTCGCATTTATTTACCTGAAGATTATCGTTGTGAGACTCGTGTCGAAGACGTTTCCCGTTTATTGTAAACGCAGCTACGTGTCCTCGTTCGTAATTAACCACGATCACACCCTCTCGAGACATTGCGATATTCTCAGGCGAGGAGTAACCCGATGGTGCATCCAGAGATCGTAACAAGTCACCGAATGTGGTATGGACGAGGACTGGGCCATCTTTGGAAGGAATTCAATAGATAGAATCAATGTTAACACAGGCGTATCGAGAAAACATCGAAACCCAGAATCGTAAAATTTATCATTCGTCCTGGAAAATCGATGCTAGATTGCGAAGAAGTATCAATTACTCAAATTACTCGATTCCAGCATTTCGAGAATCTGCGTAAATTGGAAGAAAAATCAATCCTGCCATGGCGAAATTCATCGTTAGCTCTTGAAAATCGTTCCTAGGATCATAAAATTATAGAAAATCTGTGCAAGATTGTCGAATGTTATCGACAATGGAAAAAACTTCGTAAAACTATCTTCGGTTGAAGGAAATCTATCCTACAACATCGCGGTATGTGACACGAGTCACGGAAAATCTATCGTAAGATTAACGGAAATCAATGCCAGATTAACAAGAAGTATTAACAGTTCAAGAAATTTGATCCTATCACCGTAAAAAAAGATCGTAGATCGTAGAAAATCGATCCTCAAATCGTAGTATTACCAGAAATGAATGCTTAACCAGAAGAAGATCACCATGGATCTTAGGAGTTTAATCCATGCATCGTAAAAACGAACTTAAACTCAAGAAAATCGATTCCAAGATCGCAGAACCGATTCTCGATTCTAAAAAATCACATCTAGCATCGTAGGATTAATACTATTACAATGAATATTCTCATTGACGTAAATTCTAGACTTACAATGAGATCCGGAAACTACCAAACCAAGTTCAGCAGAGATAACGACAGCTGTAACAGGCTGTTCGTGTCCCGTAAGTGTGGCACGAGGTGCAGGAGCTTCACCTTCTCCAACGATAGTCTGAGTACGTGCGTTCCAATGCCATAATAGAACGGTGCAATCGGCGCTTCCCGATGCGATATAGCAATCGGATGTGATGTTACATTCGCTGCGAGACAGGCACGTGACTACTCCGTAGTGGCCGAAGACTATTTGTACAATTTTGGCTAAACGACGGAAATCAAAACGGTTTTCGTTATATTCTTGAATATTTCTCAGATCGGTATAATCTCAACTGATCATTAGAACTGGGGAAAACTAGTTCTTTTTTTTTTTTTACCTGTCTCAGTAGAAAAGACGCGGAAACTGTTATCCCAAAAACCGCAAGCGACTAAAAATCGGCTATCGACAGTCGTGACGAAACAGTTGCTACGAATTTTCAGCTTCTGACTAAAATTATCACCCAAATGTCGACGGAGAGCTGGGTTCGAACTATTCGAGGTTTGAGCTAAAGATGCGGAGGAGGAGAAAGGACGTTTGATTGAAATTATGTATTTTCATATTATAGTATAAATAAATAAAGTAGATACATAAAAATATTGTGAAATTTTTCTATACTCACAAAGAACCGGATCCATGGACAACGGTTGATTAACTGCTTGCGTTTGCGGCGTATCCGCGTAGCTCGGCGATTGAACGGAGGCTGTGAAGTACATAATAGAATTAATGAAATTCATCGGCAAAAAAACGTAATTAATGAATGTCTCAAACACATTCGTCGTTTCCCTCATACCTGCGTAAGTGCTGTTCCATCTATTAACAGCGAATTGTTGTCCCGTTGTTACCGTTACAACAGAAGGTAGCGGAAGCTGGGGATAAGTATTTGCGGAAATGTGGCAGATCGGTGAATTCGATGGGAATTTTATCGTCATGCATACGTCGTCTGGTATGCTCGAAAACATCATGGGAGACTGAGAAAGCGAGAGAAACGTAACGAACGAAATGAAATACGAATGGGAAGAAAATATTCATCGATCAATAGTCGGAAGTGAATTCCATATCTCACCAAATGCATAGCGGAACTTCGCGGCGGATGAGGTTCCATCAAGAGCTGCGATGGCGTTTGGCCAAAGTTACGAATTTGATTCTCGATTGCTTCTTTCATTACCGGATCTCCTATCGAGTCCAATTCAACGCTTCCCTCGTAGGTTAAATAGTAAAATACATTTGTTGCTCTCACGGCTTCGGGTCCTGCAGGTTTCAAGAGGGAGAAAACAGTGGTAATAATTTTCATTTCCGGTCAATAGTTTCGTCCATTTCGATCATTTTTACTACCGCGAAAATATTCGGGAGGAGAAAATATGGATTCTAATTTCTGCCCTCAAGCTCGTTACACTTATTACAACAATCTCTACGGTATACCTATAGCTACAACGAATTTCTTCGGGAAGTAGGAAAAAAAGGGAGTGTAGCTATATATTTTATCTAAAATAATGAACTCGAGACGCTGAGGGGTTATTCTTTTGTTTTAGAGCGCCGGGATTTTGGTGCGAGACACGCAATGCAATTCCCTGCCCGGATGAGGATAGAAAACGTGTTGCGTATTAGAGGGTGAGGCCGAAAACACGTGGCTAATTGGTGAAGAGTCAGTCAGTCAGTCAGTCAGTCAGTCAGTTAGTTGGTTAGCCGGTATATAAGTTGGATAAAGAAAAGGAGGAGAGAAGAGGAAAGGAAACGAACTGAAACCAAAACCAAACGTAAGCCCGAAGCTAGAACTATAACCAAAGCCACGACGACAACTTGAAGTAAAATTTGAGGAACGAAAAACTAATTCCTTCCATACGGTACTCTACCACGGTTTTATACCGGCTGCTTGCTGTAAGCCGTAAGGGAAAGGAAAGGGAGAGAATATATTCGAGGAAGCGCCGGATATAGAGGCGCCGTCAACAATTAACATCACGTAAGAATATAATTCGAAACGACCTTCGTGTACGAAACTGAGTCGCGACTAAGTCAAAACTAGGATTTCAAAACACGATTGATACAGAATTACACATAACGATAGAATGAAATTTCATCTGCGAATATAAGAAGGAAGAACAAGAAATCGAAAATGTTTTTAAGACGATTCCATGAATTCTTACCTTTCTGCTTGTATCCGAATATCAAATCTATCCACTGATGAAGTTGGCAGGAAACAAACTCCGACTCTAGAGCCTGAAATATTGAGTTAGTCATGGCGGTATGATCTTACGAAAGAAGAGTTGGACGCGGAGATATCCGTACGTACAATTGATTACTGATTAAAATTATCCTACCATACGATTGATGCGGATAAATTCTTCGGGAGAAGATGCCCACGGTGGTAGATCTACGTCACCGACAGTGCTACCGTCTTCCTGTCTACCCAATCTGTAGCGATTACTATTAACCAGCATCTCGGGTAGGAAGAAAAATTCCGGAATTAATTCCTGCGTTGGAGAATGGAGAAAACGAGTTCGCGTGAATGGACGAAAAACAATGAAAATTTGACAAGAATTCAGAAAATCACTAGATTTTCGTATGACATTACTATCATACGAACGAACGAACGAACGAACCTTAACGTCCGAAGTGTCACGTTGGCAATTCTTCCATGAAAGTGCTATCGATGAGAATAACCTGTTCGGGTGATCAAACTTGCCGCCTTGGAGCGCGAGGAACATCGTTGTCATCGGTTCCTAAGAGCAAAGCCAAGTCTTTTGATAATATTGTGCCCTCAATATCAAATGAAATTGAATATCAGAGAATTTTCCCAGGTATTCCCAGACCTGAATTTACATTTAATATCGCCAGAATCATTTTTCTCAGAACAGCTGGTGTACCTATCCAAATTTTTCCAATAGAAGTTCAGAGTGAAACGAGGAACCACTTGATTCGACTATCCTGAGTTCTTGTAAGTTAAAAAGAGGAAAGGAAACGCAAGTTTCTGGGTATTATAATTTTTCGGTTTATCGAGCATGCATCCCATCTCCCGGTGGTTTTGAAACCTTGGTAAATCCGGGGCACGCGCGGTCTATGGGCAAACGACCCGAATCGATAAAAAGTGGGAAGATTTGAAGTCGAGAGCGTAACGAAGTGATTACTTAGAAAGCCCGAAGTCACGAGTGCAATGCGTGAGCTGGTCATAAACTGTGCGGCAATGACTCAATTAATTTGATCATCATAACAAGGAAGTAAATTTCAACAGTTTTAGAGTACAAAAGCTATAGTGGTGCGATCATAATTCGTCTATTCAGATACGATGAATCTTCTCTTCACGCGCATTTCGGTGTCTTATAGATTCTGAAAATCTCATATATAGGTATACACAGTCGCGAAGAGGAGAAAAAAGAGAAACGGAATTGAAAATAATATACAAACGTTGTTTACCATAGGTGTACAAGATAAAACCAAGGAAAGCATGGTCTAGCCAGGCGCGGCGCATTTTAGAACCTAAAAGCCGCCACTTAGTGACACTCAATTCTCAACGGGGCCCTCAAAACCTCTTCACTTCCGTCCAAGTAGTTGCAGCCCGCAGGGCTCGGCGTTGATGAATGTTACCCAAGTGCGAACCCGCACTAAACTTTTTTTCAGCCACTCGCCCCCTCTCTCCCTCTTTCCCACTCTCTCTCTCTCTCTCTCTCTCTCTCTCTCTTTCTTTCTTTCTCTGCGTTCATGTATTGCAAAGAGAAAAAGGAGAAAACCGAGATGAAGAGAGTCGCAGTTCTCCTGGGAGATTTTCACGACACGCGCGTTCGGCGTTGATAATAATGATGATGAAACAATTATTTTCGCCACGTTTTTTTCTCTTCCATAGAAAGAGTAAGGGAAAGAAAAAGCGAAAGCAAAAGAAAGAGAAAGAGAGTAAGACTCGATCCTGATGTTTTGTGAAGCTATAATTAACACGTGTATATAGCCGAAAGCCGCCCCGACTAAGAAGAACGTGCGGCGCCTACTCTTCAAATCAGACTCCTACGAGCATTCGCGTGTGCGTGCGCGTGTGCGTGTATGTGTGAATGCGACTCTGAATGCATCTAGCTTCTCCTTGGTTAATTTACGAGCTGTGAATTAGTCGACTACTTAACAAAAGAGTCGGAATCGGAGCAGCATACTATTTTCTTTATACCTCAACTGGCGCGAGACAAAACGACTACTTTACCCCGTAGATGTACACAAGCTACTTAACTAGAAAATATATGAACACTTCCAGCAATGTTTATCAATCTTGTCTCTCGTTCGTTACCATCTTTTGTAGAATTGCTTTTTTTTCGTCTTTTTGTTTCGTTTTTTGTTTTCACCGTTTTTCCAAAAATTTTTACAATAAACACTGACAATGAGATTGTAATGAATGAATTACGAACCACACGAATGAGCCAATTGAGAACGAAGGCGGCAGTTGAATAGTGAGTCCCATAATGGAATGGTGGAATACTGTCGTGCTCCCAGCTCTGGTATCGTTCCTCGAAGTAAGCTCGACGGCTAGGATTCAGGGCGCCAATCGGCTGAAAAGGAAATAGGATTTAACAGATTAATGTGTAACTAAGCCATATTGAAAATTAGTTCATTCTCAAATTCGAGTCTACTGTGACGTGG
The DNA here is from genome assembly GCA_963170745.1 of Phymatocera aterrima. Taxonomy (NCBI): domain Eukaryota; kingdom Metazoa; phylum Arthropoda; class Insecta; order Hymenoptera; family Tenthredinidae; genus Phymatocera; species Phymatocera aterrima. Next base: position 3,477,925 of record OY720668.1, read on the forward strand.
ATGCGTACCTTGGAAAGGTCACGATAATTGCTCGGTAGGCTAAGGTCCAGATCTTTAGTCTCGTAATTAGTCAAGACCCATGGAAAGACCGGATATTGATTGAGGTCATTGTAGGTGCGACCTGAAAAAATGAATTGCAAGATCTAGAATGACTGAGAAAGTAAAGGATTCTTCTTTCAAATGAGGAAGTATGAGCCATATCGCTGCAAAGTTACGTCTCGTATCATATAATAATTATACATGTTATACTTTTTGCAGAATTTCGATCTTCACGAATCGTTGCTTTTTCGCATGAGTGTGCAATTTCGCTGGTGGTTAGTTTCTATGCACGTTGTTCCTTCATCCTGACCTATCTACGAACGAAATTGATAAGATCGAACCCAATCCATCACATTTCTAGGACTGACTCGTGATATGCGCGCGTCTTATCTCTTATCGCAAAGTTTTATACCTGTGTCGTATAGGTATAACGAATAGCCGCGGAAGTCGTTCAAGTCCGGTTTATGGCAGATGATAAGTACACGCTACGAATGTATGAATACATAGGTACATGGATACAGCCAGAGCAATTGAATCTTTTGAAATGTAAATGTATAGTGCGAATAGAATTTGAACCAGACTGTAAAGACGTGATATACTTATTCATAATTAACATAAGAAGCGTGTAACGTAATTATACGTGGCTAACGTGTACCGGAAGTGATCCTTACCAGGGTATGATACATAACAAGAAGAATAACCTGTAGCGGTTCGAATCGCACAGCAATTTGTTACTACATAGTACGATGCATGGGATGTGAGTTAGTTAGCTCGTTATTAATACTGCAGGGATGGTTTTTAATTATGGAAGTAAGATACCGAGGTCCGTAATCCATCACGCGGTACCCACGTGAGGACGGGGAGAATCGGCGTTGAAATTTTCATGGAGAGAAGAAGAAGCAAATAATAAAAAATGTCATTAATTTTTTATCAAAAATGTATATCAAATTAGAGATTTTCTCCGTTTTTGTCACATATTCGATGCAATTTTTCCATAGTATACACTAGAATTTCGAACATATCATCTGGTTGCACTCCGTTGTGTGACGAAATGAAACTCTTGTCCAATATAGAATGTGGAAAAAACGAAAAACCTGAAAAAATGAACTGCAGGCGTTAATATTAATACGCCTTATTTCCTGGCACGTCGCGTCGCTTCGAGCGAGGATCGCGAGACTTGCTGCATTGCCCGAAGGTTTTGCTGTCACGAGTACAAGGACCACCGTGGACACTCGAGTGTTTAGATAGTTTTTTTTCTTTCCTTTTAGCTCGATCTTGTCAAGCCTATATGAAGCGAGTAAATCCCACACGGTTTATAACGATGGGTTTGAATAATAATTGGTAATCGGCTTTTTGCCTTCTTCTTCTTCATCGAGATACGTCGAAGGCTAAAGTCCTTCTATGTATACAAATTCATATCCGAGGTACTCAACACATCAACGCAGCTCTGGTATTCGAGTTTCTTATGATCGACGCGAATGAAATGCGATCTTCTCACTTATAGCTTATTTTCATCCCGTAAATGCAAATGTTTGAAATTTTTGTTCAAACTTTCAAAATTATGCATTATCAATGTCAATTATTATCCACATAGAATTCATTTTCAGAGATTTTTTTCTGCGATAGCGAACCGTTGACTCTGGGATCGTGAAGAATACTGAATTTCTGAATCTCTACGATTTCATAATTTCGACATTTTGTTTTCAAATTATGGTGTACCTATCCGCGGATAAAATTCTGTACAAGTCTCGAAGATATAACGCAGACTACGCTGCATCACTTGGAGGGCGTGGTTCTATTTTGAAGCGACTTCGCGCCGAAGTCGAATTCAATGAGGCGCGGTAGCCCGTTTAGGACGAACATAACTCAGAGGTTCTTCTCGGCTAATCGCTTCTGAAATTGTCACTCAGAAGTCTCAGTTCTTCTTTCCCCTTGCACTCCCTGCATTTTTTCACCCCGCGGTGAATGAGAGGCTCGCCTTGCACTTCCCGCTGTGAGAAGAAGCATTAGTAACGGTACGAGCCACTCTGCATTTCATCCCTGAAGTCCGCTAATTAAAATTACGTGTCACGAAGGAGGAAAGTTGGGGGGGAATTGGCTGCGAAGGGAAGAAATCCGAGAGAAGGTAGATTGTACCAAGAAACACTAGAAACGGAAGAAAGAGGAGATAGGAAAAAGGAAAATGGTGAGAGATAATTTGTGTACGTGTAAATATTTACAGTTTTCTCGTAAATCTAATTCGCGTAACGTACATTCCAATTCGATTTCCTAAAGCGTATATATAATGAAAACACCAACGCGGTGATCTCTCCATGTATATCGTTCCAAATCCCGTGCAAGAACAAGCGGGGACTTTCGTTGGTTTATATAGCTGTAAATAATGGCGCGAAGAAGAAGCTGTGCATCAAAGTGATTATAAATGAGGGCGGTCCACGTGAGTGAGAGGCTGGGGGCCACGCTGCGACAGCGGAATGCTCGTGACGTGTGTATGTATCCAAAGACTGAAATTTCTCGTGCACCACATCCCCGGAGCCTCACGTGTTGTTCTTGCTCCTTCTTCCTTCTCGCGTCCTGGACTCTCGTAAGCCAGCTTCTCGCTACAGGCACGAGCGGCAACGTGTCCGACGTTATTATAATAACGACAAACAAACGCGACTATGACAACGACGACGATCCCTCGCGCAGGCAGATAGAATCCATTTTTAATCACTCCGAGAGAAAACTGAGGCCGTTGCTCGCTCGCCGCTACTCCATAGATACAGCAGGGTCAGGAGAGATTATCGTGATCACTATGGGGAACTCTCCGAGATGGAGATAGAATTCCTGAGATGTTGATCAGACCCTTTTTCATATTCATCCCCGAACGGTGATTAAAATTTAAACCGTCACTGGATTCGTGAAAGATTTACTGAAATCTACACACAAGCTTAGAAACGGAAATCGCGATTTTTCGAATTAGCAAATCAGTATATAGAAACATGATGTATTAGGCGTTTGTATTTCTTACCGAAGGAAAAATGATTCCCTCTCGTGTCGTGAAGGATTTAGAATGCAGTTTATAGGTATATTTCTTTCCTCTTTATAGTATACCTGCAGACTATTATACTGCAAATGCAGAGACACGCGCGGTAAATCTGACGTTAAACTTTGAAGTACCAAACCCCTGCAACAACGCGCGTGTATTACGGATGCAGAAATCCGCTGAGCCGCAAACGGATCCACGCGATGTTTGCCGGTAGATAGTTTACCGATAAATCATTCCGCTCTGAACAATAATTCACTCCTCCTTCGCCTCCTTTTCCTCCTCCTTCTTCTTCTTCTTCTTCCCTCGCGCGCGCGTATACCGAGAGACGCGGAGATACAATCAGAGAGGCAAACGCAAAGACCTGTTGGCAGCTGCTTTGGTATAGTTTGGTGTCGGACAGTGCCGTGAGGGATGGGTATCTTCGGAGTGATGTGGCATAAAGCAAGAGAACGAAAAAACGAACGGAAGATAAAGGGGCAAGAGTGGACGGAGAAAAATGAGGAAAAAAGAGAGATCCGCGGCAAAGGGCAAAGGGTAGTAGGCAAATGCCGAAGAGAAAAGAAATCTCGTACGTCTTGGCTGTTTCACAGGGTGTGAAGAAAAGTTGTGTCACCGGATCGCCGGTCGATTCTCTAGCTCAAGATCGGTGGAAACGCTCCGATAACATGCCACCGCGAAGTTGACCTCGACCGTGAAATCGAAGGTTACATTTTCGCATTGCCTAAAGAAATTCTACTCGTCAAGAGGACCGAAATCTCGAAGGGACCACGGGTCGCAAATGAACTCTTGTTTCGTACGATTTTTTTTCAGATTGGAGGGTTTATCTGCGACCCGTGGTTTCCTTGAGAATTTTTTACCACTTGATGAGTAAAATTTTTTTAGACGAATAACTCGATTCGAAGGAGAGGATATAACGGAAATTTCACCTCCATTCTTCACAAAAGCAAGATCTATTCTGCGGGGGCATCTCGTTGGGGGGCTCGGCCGATCTCGACCTGGAGGATGATAGCCCGGCGAAGCGACGAGACGACTGTTCTTTACACCGCGTACAGGCCCCTTTTTCTACCCCTCTATACCTACCACCGCGAAGCCGAAGGTGAGCCGAACCCCGACATGGAAGGCTATCATATTTACATCAGATTTACTATCATTAATTTTTAATAAACCAATAGGGTAAAAATAAAAGCATAAAAGATGCACGAGCTGGCTCAGCGGGCGCGGCGTCTGAGGGTTCATAAGCGTCCGCGTAGACGCTCGAAGCGGTTTGCAACGAAGAGCCCGGCTAGAGGACCGGTTCCCCCCCTCGGCTTCGCGTGTCCACGCACGTCTTACCCGCACGCGGTTTTAGCCACGGGGTATTTATTTATTCGTACAATTAATGTATAAGCCTCATAAATAGCCGACCGGAGGATAATTACATGCTTCAAGATGCTCAACTACGTCAATAATAGCTATAAGGGTTATTGAACGAAGGTAGCAGCGATCGATTATCGATATAGAGATCGAAATGCAGTTTGTTTTTGGTCATGCGAGATCTTTCTTGCTTGACAAAGATCGGCGATGGATATAGATTATCTAGTACTTGCGATAACAGATAAAAACCGGGCAACCAACTGACAATGAGATATTCACGAAAATATGGGTATAGAGATGATATTGTAGAATAAAAGCTGTGAGACGATGATCGTTCGTGGACACTGCCGATTCAAAAACAAAGGAACAATCGGACATTTTGATCGAAAATTTCTTGCCTCTGGGCGGCCCTGCCCGAGCGTCGCGAACGGAAGAGAGTTACAGCTTATTTTGAACCTCGGGATCTCAGACTCCGGCGCGACGCGACGATCGGTTCACTCCATGGGAAAAAAATTTCCAAAGAAATGATCGAGCTGGCTGTTTAGCTCAATGGACCAGTCTTCCAACGGTTATTTATATTCCAGATTGCCGATTTAGTGTCGGAGAATATCGATGCAAAATATCAATTTCTTTTGTTCGTTTTTGTTCTTCTTTCAAACGAGTAGGGAGGATTTTCAATTTTACTCGTTCTTCACTATCCTGTTGTTCTCCGTTATTTATTCGGGGGAAAACGGAAGGAAAAGAGGAGGGAGGTGAGGGGAAGGGAAGGATAGGAAAGGAAAGGAAAGGGAAGGGAAGGGAAGGGATAGAGAAAAAATCCAAATACGTATCAAACCACGCGGAAATGAGAAAGACAGCGGTGAAATTCCCTCAGGGTACATATAGGGCCGGGTTTCTGGGGGAGAGGATTACCGCGGCGGTGCAGTGATGGGACGGGGATTACACCGGGTTGGGGCGAGTGCGGAACAAGAGACTGATTGAGAACGCCCTTAACGTGGAACGACAGACTCCATCCGCCCGTGTAGCCCTAAAAAGACCGCGCTGGTTGCTCTCGAGTACCTATACGACTAGTTTACAGTACGTTGTGGTTACTCTTTGCCTCGCAGATCAGCGTATGGAGAGAGACACCTTCACGCGGAATTGCTACTTGGATACATGTTTGCTGCGCGGATCTATCCGCCAGAGAATTTCACGTACTCATGAAAACTGGCGGAATCGATCTCTCTCCGGAACACGGATCACGAAATGCAAGTTACGGGAATCACAAGCGCAGTTATTTTCCTTTTAGCTCGATAGAAAAATATGGGAAAATCGCCGATGGACTTACCAGCGATGGTGTTCAGGAACATCAAATATTCAAAATTTGATATTTCTCGGCGCTGCCACTTTTGGGTCATGTTTGAACTCCTCATTAGCTGACGAGGAGACATCATCGAGGCCCTTCTGTAATGAGGAAAATCAGCGTTCCGTGATTCAGAGAGCTTGCGTGCCGTTATTCATAGGCATATACATAAATATGGTGCATGCTATATCCATTCAGAATTTTTCGATTGCATACTACATTTATACCCGCGAGTGCGGCGGAACAAGGGCAATAACAACGACAGGTTGCCTACTTGGGCACGAACGTGATTACGTTCGCACTTGTTCTCAATTTATAAAAAGTCGTTACATTATATTAAGATGTATGGGTGCTCTTGGCGCCTCTGGAACGTCGTAAATTATAACTCAGACTCAAGAATCTTTGATTCAAGTATTATGCTATACAAATAAATATGAGATTTAATGGACGAAAGCCGCGATCACATAGGATGCACGCATTGAATGAAAGGCAACAAGAAAACGGAATATTCCAGCATGGAAGGAGCGCAGCTGAATAGCCTCGATGAAACAAAAATAGACGTAGTTCAAATTCTTCCGCTGGAATAATGAGACGTAAATTTTGTCCAAAATTACCGATTCAAGTTTCTTTTCCATCTGTTTCGAATTCATCCAACCGTGATTACAACCACCGAGGCGAAGAGTATAGAGGATTGATTATAGTTGTTAATGAATCGATCGATAATCGAGAACGGAAAATGGATACCGCGTTTATGAGAATACACTTCATGATTGGAGACTTTGAAATTAAACGACACGGGAGGCTATATAATCTTTTAACCGTGACATTTGAGTCGCTGTTGTATGAATACGTATATATGATAATGGACTACTGAGGTATGTGTGCACTTGTGTATGAGGAGTGAAAATTTATATTATACCATTAAAGTATTGCGCTGAAAATAATTTTCATTCGAGAGAATCTTTCTCAGATCGGGTCCACCAACTTGGTTTATTTATGGACGTCGTATCTTGGCCGGGGCCTCGGAGAAGCTGCAGGAACATTTAATGGATGACCGGCTCGGCGGTCTCGACGCGGACCTGTGTTCTTCGCCGCTGTTATATGCACGGAGGGACGAAGAAAGGGAAAGAAAGGGAGAAAAACAGAAGAAAAAATAAAAACAAAAGCAAAGAAAACAAGAAAAAAGAACACAAAACACAAAAAAAAAAAATAGAAAAGGATAAAAGGAAAAATATAGAGAAAACGAGAGAAGGACAAGGATACGACTGAGGTATACCTCGCGGGCCGCAAGCTCCGTGATACAACCAAAGGGATGTGGGAGGTGTAGAGGGGTGGCCGAAAGGACAAAGAGACGCAAGAATGCATCGCCCGTGTTTCGCTTCAACGACCGGTGAAGACTAAGTGGACCGAGAACGGCGGTCCTCGGATTGCAAGGCCCCGCGTGTACTTTCGTCCTTATATATATATAGTACATTAAACTTCGGATCAGGACTTACCTAGTCTGCGGAATCCCGTATTTGATTCCAACGCCGACCCGCGGCAGCGCCTTGATCACCTTTTTCACCGTTGCTTGGTCCGGGAATGCGAAGAGGATGGAAGCTGTTGATAAAAAGGCGTCAGCCATCGCATACGTGGTCGCAGAAATAAATTCAGAAAAAACGCATGGAAAGCGAGAAAAAAGAAAATTGAAAAATTCTAATCACGAGGCTGGGATTGGTTTTATGGATATCGCGAACATTCGCGAAACCAAAATATTGATAACATGGCAGCATAATATTCTGTCGTTATTACACAAATATTGTTTCTAGAAAGTTTCAAAGAAATCAAGGAATCATGACGACGAAAAGTGGCGAAAATTTGGTGTGTTTGGGAATGGTCAGGCAAATGTTTGACGATAATTGTTACGTACGAGTCCGAAGGGTTGAGGGAGATGCAAAAAACACGTTGATCACTATTTTAAGAAGCTTCATACAAAAAGTTAGATCGTTTAGCAGGTGTTTGGCTATGAGATGAAATAATGAATTGAGGGTAGAGACAGAAACTCCGTAATCCGGGGCTGATATTTATTAGGTAAAAACATCGGCAATGGCACACCTCTGAGCGATCTCTACATTCCAAGTGGCAGATCTCATCTCGAAGGTCTGACTCGAGGCGGTTAGAGACAAGAAATCGGTCGCAGAATGTTGGAAGCTTAATTTACAGAGCGGGGGGTGGAGGGGGGATGGAGGGTTCGAAATACTCAAATAATTTCAAATATATATCTATACTCACTCCTGCTCGCGAGGAAAATCTCTATCGCAACATTCTGGAGTAAATAACGTCGTGAAAATATCGCGCGTACTTCCGAAAAGTACCATTTTCCATGGAGATGATCGCAGTACTTGAGGACCTGAAATCAGAAAAAGAAAAGCAGAAACATTAGATTCGATGCAAAATTTGCGATCCGAAATTTTGTCAAATTGCCAACAATTTTGTCGTTTCTTTTTTGTTCCGTTTCGTTCTTCCGTTGTTTCTCTATAGGTACCTTTGTTTTCTCGCCACCCGGTTAAGCCGAGGGTACGAAAGGGTCCTCCTCATTCATACATGTATATAACACGTTCGGAGGCGAACGCGGAGGATGCAGCGAGGTGTGATGTGATATAGTGAGCCCTCTGAAAGTTCAAGATGGCCGCTAAGTGGGAGGAGCTTCCTGCCGAGTCACGGGAATCGATCCCAGGACTCGGACCTGGACCTGCGCCTCGCGATATCACGGTCCACCTCGATCGTAGGGGGAAGTCCTGCGCGCAAACAACCCCACAGCGATAGAGCCGGAGCTTACGATTTTGTCAGGTATAATAATCCGAGGATATAGAATGAAAATTGTACCCAGGAAACAGCTTGATGATCTATGCCAGGAAATCGAATCAGGATTTTCGTACGGTGGTGCAGAAATAATCGAAGAAGAGCCTCGAATAAAGTGAGACGGGGACTTTCCGACTTTCGTTGGTTAAAAAGGCAAAAAAGAAAAGGCAGCAAGTTTTAAAAAACGACGTGGATCCGTTCCAGTCTCGATCAAGTTCTTTTCTTTCGGAATGAATACATTCTTCGATCCATTTTAAGGATGCGGTCTCAAGCAGGCTTCATCGAGCCGCGAGCAAAAAGATGATCGTTTGCCTTATCAGGATCGTGAGTTAAGTTGCGATTGACAGCCACCGCGATCGCTCGATCAGTGACACAATCTTGTTATATGGTGGTTATAGCGAGGATAATCGACGAGCGATAGAAAAACTGAATGGAAAGTATGGAGAGAATGGAAAATAAAAAATAAGACCAAAAAAGAAAAACGAAAAATTTCACCGATGGTTTCAATTTCTCGCGTATCCATACAGAGCATAGATGATCCGTTGAATAGACACGTGCAGAAACCCAATTAGCCCTGGATAAGCTGCTTCGAGTCTCATGGGGCTCCAGGACAACGCGATGTAATAGTGAACTTTCGATGCCACAGGACAAAGAAAGCCTACTATCGTTCCCCCATGATAAAACGTCAGAGCTATTCCCCAGTGAGAAAACACTGGGAATGAACGGCACAATAAACCGTACATACGATCCCAGTTTCGCAACGTGATTGAGTAAATGGATAACGCGAATGGATTCACAGAATAGAAGAACACTCTGTACATAATTCGTGCTCGTATCTTTTCGTTGACAGTCTCATTCATCCCGCTCTCCTGCGCGTTACATTTCTACTAGAAAAAAAAAGAAAAGAAACAGAAAACGGAATGACTGCCAACGAAATTCGGGAGTATGGGAAATGTTGTTTTCGTTGCGAGTAATGCCGAGTTGTTGACACATCCCTACAACTAGCATCCTACAAGGGATTTTATAATGAGCAAGGAAACAAAAGAAGATTAATACTAGATGCAGCTGTTGAATGGATCGCCGAGGGAAACAAGAATGAAAAACAAAGGATAATGTACCATACGGGAGTGCACCAGCGCTAGCCCCTCTGGTCTATCCTTCTCCCTTACTCCTTTACAAATACTGCAGCGGGTTGATAAGACCCTCGGAATCATGCCACAGAATCTATTATTTGATTCACCGCACGCAGGACCATCTAGATAGGTCACGTAAAATCTGGCACCTATACTGTTTTGCAGAATTAATCTGCACCGCTACAACGAAGGACTTTGATATCTTCTCTACAAATAGTAATTTTTTCAGCTTCCGGTAGTACCTGAAGAACGTTTCGTATAAGATTGAGTGCCCGACTGATGGGAATCGATGTGTAATAATAGTTTGAATTATCATTCGAGGATGGATTGAACAAAGAGATTAGTTTTAGGCGCCAAGTCTCGCCAAGTCAGAGAATGGACAGTGTTTCGGTATCCTCTTTGTTCCTTATTAAGTATTCGTAGTGTACCTCGCTTGATCCGCGTGACAAATAAGAAGAGAATGAAAATATACGACTCACGCCTCACCACCGAGATGCTATTTGCCTTGCTAAATAATTCATTGTTTTTGTGAAAGTTTTCGGTCTCATGTGATTTAGTTTCTTACTCGCGTGGCTGCATTCGACAGATTATCATCCGGCACATACGCATCCCGCATTCGAATGCCAAGATATTTGAAAAGTGTCTAAATACTGAAAGCCTAGGGCCAAACCGAACGTCTCTTTGAACAACGAAGCAACACAGAAAGGTCAGAAAGTTCGGAACCTTTCGCAGCGAATGTGACATAACGTATGAGTGAAAAAAGCCGATCAAACGAACGTGTCCCCGGCGGACGTGTTGATTCGTTGTCACAAAAGTGTCAAGTGGCAGATGATTAGTGCGCACCCAGCGGAGCTGCAGCCGCGGAGATAGAAAAGAAGGGAAAAAGAAGAGACCAACAACAACAAAGCCGGGCCTAGCTAGCCGGTGATGTAACAACACGTGTCTCGTTCACAGCACCCTAATAGTATATGTAGTACCGGGGTTACAACTCCTCGCTATGGAACTAGCGTCCCGCTGCTCTAGCCGACACTCTTGACAGAATGGTGCTGAGAACCACTTAGCAGCCTGGAGAGTCCCGCTGAATTGTGTACAACAAACAGATTAAGTGCCCCACAATACCACGGCCACCACCGCCCTTACGCCCTCCTGAGTCCTGCCCCGTTCCAAAACTGCAGGCAATAGGCTCACCAAAAAACGACTGCACCGAATTTCTGATGTGTGAGTGAATTTGGTGCCCCCCCCCCCCCCCCCCCCCCCCCGCCGGTGCAGGGGCTGCTGCACTTATTCGACACCTTCGAATATCCCTTCGATTAGAAAGAGGGGTTAGCTTGTGTATCTCGTGTATTTTTCCCTAGATCATATCTTCGGCGAGAGTACGGGCGAATTGTAGTTTCAGCGAGATTTTTGGGTACAGGAAAACGTCGCGGCGATTTGTGCAGTTTGTAGTAAATTGTCGAAGGGAAGAAGACGGTTAATCGATATCGAAAAACGTTTCCACTTAATGTGCGTGGTGATTCGTAAGTTTGCTGGTTCAGTTATACCTATATCTACCGTTATGTACCCACCGGCACGATTTTTCCCTCCGCCCCCCCCCGACTCTGCCCCCTTTCCATGAGGCATGAAGACCTGGGCAATGAATTATGTCCGCCACGTGCGTGTTCTCATACCTTTATTGCCGCATCTCACACGAGATAATGCTGTGCGGTACGAGGACTCACAAAGGGACCACCGCCGCGGATAGAATCACTTATATAGGTATATTTCGTGAAAATATGTACGACCGGGTATGTATGTGTGTACCTGCGATACAGGTGGTAAGTATGAAGGACGGATTTTGATTCTTTCTTCTTTTCAATTCGACGTGGTATTTGAGAAAATTTATTTTCTCGCAGCATCGCTGATATTCTATTCGTTTAATCAATTATAATTGAGTGTATGGTATACGATACGTGACCGCCTGTGAATGTATCCAGGTATAATAATCGCGTCGTAAATATTGACGGAATAGAATTCCCGCGTTTAATTAACCCGTAGATACACGAAAAAACAACAGCCCACTGTTTTCCATTTACCATAAAACATAAAATAAGACAGTATAGCTTCCGGCACCATATGCTACCGGAGCCGGGTGTCACTCGTAGACGTTAACTACCATTAGAGATAGAATATGTTCGGAGGGGGCGGAAAGAGACGGTGGTAGAAACTCGACACGATTTCAAACCTCGTTCATATATAGCCGCGGTCTCGAAATATCAATCACAATACATCGTGCACCGTACGTGATTACATTATTATTTTCAATAGGATTCTAGTGATTCTCGAATCAGCTCACAAAACGTAGCGTGATCAAATTTGCGTATTGAAATCTCATAAATCAATAGCAGAAGAATAAATTTCAATAAATCGATGCGATACGTGTGTGTACCATTCTCATATGAATACCTACCTACCGTCACAAAGCTCAATTAAAAGCTGGTGACACGTTCATATAGCTCATTAGTGTCAGTCTGGAAAAACGTATCGGTATTGAAGATAGACGTATATAATGAGAAGGAGCAGCTTATGCTACGCTCGTAGGTTGCTGGTTACAATTGAATATTCGCATCAGGCATTCGCGATGGTTATATCGTCGTGAAATTGACCCGATCCTGAATTAGATCTTCATATCATCTAGAGAAGACGAAATTCTATTTTCGTTCGGTTCCATTCCATTCTATTCCATTCCATTCCATGCGTGTAATCTACACTCCCACGCGAAAGTCGAGAACTCTTCCTTCGTACAACTGCAGCGTGCGGAGAAATGGACGTTGCGTAGTGTATCACGCATGCCGTTATGCTCAAAGCTTCGAGAAGCGCCGGCTGGCAAAGCTCGATCCCTGATCCTAGGATTACTTCGGATTATCTAGACGACGACGGTAGGTCGAGGTGATTTACAGGGCGGGTGTTCTGCATCTTTGCTTACAGGGGAAAAATCTGCTGTGTAAGAATATCGACGGTCGCACAATGCGCGTGCTCTTCGCCGCAAGAAGAATGAAATACGAAAAAAAAACCGAGAAGCGGGTATTAGAGGTATAGGTGTACTCTAAACAGCGACAAAAGACATGTTTGCAAAACGTCGGAGTATGCTCTTTTTCAGCCAAGAATGGTAGAAAAAAACGAAGAAGACAAAAATTGAAAGAGAGATGTTGTGCAACCTGAATAGGCACGGTACGCAGCTTTTATATATTTTGTGAAGTAGGTAAAAACGTTCAGCTCAAAGAGAGCTCTATCCAAGATCCCCGCGAAAGGAAAAAAATATACACAGATATCAATTTCGACGATTTTTCAACATAGAACTAGAGCTTCCACGCGTCGAATTACCGGCCGAAATTCTTTGCGTATCTTGATCTTAAACCGTGACGTCTAAATCGAGGAGCGCATACGACATGAATTGCCGCTAGGCGTACGCGTAGAGGTAGCGACCACTGAAGAGACACCGCCGCGTGATTATAAAATACGACGAATTGCACGAGGAGCCTTTATTCATGGCGCATGCGAATGCGAAAGGTTCAACATTGTCCTAGCCCGAGAGAAAACGGAGGCTTGGAGGCACGGTGTAGTATAAATAATTCAAGGGATAAACGAATTACGCGTCTAGATGAGATGATGAAAGGCACATTCAGGAGCACGGGAGGAGCGCTCGCGCCCGCGCCGCAGCAATTCGGTAGCACCGTAGCATCGTAGCGCCGTAGCGGACTGCAGTAGTGGGAGTTTGGCGATGCGTTGCTTGCGGAGAAACGCGCAGAGCATTTGACCCCTGTATTCAGGGTGGAGTGTGCCTGGCTCGTGAATCAAGTCACATTAGTGAGAGAAGCGGGGCTGGAGAATGGAATGGCTGTACACCCTCGAAGCCGGTTGGTAGTGGATTAGATTTCGGTGCGAAAATTCGATTACCCATGATGCAGCACATCGCGGAGGAACGCGAGCAGCTTCGCCCTTTACCAATGTCGAGCCTGCATGGTGCAGGAGCACCTATAATTTCTTGTTTTCTCACTATTTTCATCTTCAGACATTGAGAGGCCGCGACCAGTTTCATTGTTTTCTGTGTGTATGTATGGTTTGTATTTCAGATATAGCGTGGATCGACGATTTAAAGATATATTCAAATATATACCGAGCATGTACCTACACGACGAATTCGCGACCGAAGCAAGAGCTGTGACTACAGCTGCAGTCGCTCGGCAAGGTCTCTTAATGAATAACAATTTTTATTTTATCACGGTCATGAAACCTCCCGCAGTGAATCGCGACGCAAATTTTAACGCAATTAACTGTCCCCTTCAGCGGGGTTTCGGAAACGCTAAGAATGATCAGGACTACGACAAACAATGTAATGTGATTGATTTTCGTTCATCTAATGATCGCACCGGACAATCAAATTTGAGGATCAATAATTGGTTCATCAATTCTGTAGACCATTGGAAACCAATTGGCGAAGATAGCGAGATGCGTACATAAAAATTGCCGAACAAGATCCTCTTTTCTTCCGAATCCAGGGTGTACGTGCGTCGTCAAATAATTATGTCACATTTGCCGAACATGGCTTAAATATTCGAAAGTACAAGTGATCGCACGATCGAATCGTCACGTCAACGCAATAATTGCTATTCTGTTTTTCATGCCGATGTCGAATATTCAAATGCTGTTTCCAGGGGTCTGAGTTATCGGACGGACCATCATGCACTGCATACGCAATTATCGCATTTCGTGGGGATCCACGACGAAGTGGTTATATATACGTAGGTATACCGATTTGCGTAGGTGTTTTGTTCCTTACTCGAATGGGTATCCGTGTAGGTATTGTGCCGACGCCCCAATCTGCATATCTTTAAATAGTGATCACGTCATGTACATACGTACCGAATACCGAACGAGCTTCTTTATTCATGCGAATTTAATTCCCTGTATAATCTTTATATCGAACAATCGACGTCATTGGCATGGGGTCTGCAGTATTGTTAGTATCGATAACAAACATTCCTTCAGATTAAAAATGAGCGATTTCAACCAAATTCCTGCCCCCCCCCCCCCCCCCCCCCCCCCCCGACATTTCGATGTATACCCAAGTATAAGAAAATCAGATATAGACACGAAAATAGGTGAAAAAAATAGAAAACAAAAATTACTGAAATTCTATTGAATCGTTGAATCGGTATTACAAAAACCGTTGAAATTTTTCGTCGAATAGGAAATGGAGAGAGAAATTCTTGTAGTACCATCGGCGGGGGGGGGGGGGGGGGGGGGGGGGGGGGCAAAGTTTCCAAGAAATAACGGCGACGTCTGTAGTGCATTCCTTGAGATATAATCGTCAACGTTACTTATATTAACATGAGGTAGGTAATATTCCCAGTGAAATCCGAGAAGCGTCGTTTTAATTTGGTGAAAAAAATCCTGATGCCTCATAGTATGTGGAAGCACGGTGAACTCTTCTTCTATGCTTCATGCACTAATCTCTTACGGTGTAAGATATCTATATACCTACCTATAGCTACCCACACCGCATATAAAAATGTACAAAAGGATAATTTCACGCTTCGCTCACCAGCGGAACCTTTGAGATCCAAGCTAAGTTTTTGAAATGTTTAGTTGTTCGATTTAGGTTCGTTCGGGATCACTATCAGAGTTGGGTATCAAGCGTAGCTCGATACTCTTCGGTTTAAACCAGTAAAAATGTCCCGGTGAAAATCTTCCGCGGAAGAATCGTCTCTCAAGCTCTGGTATTATAATGGTGCCCGAAGAATTCAACGATGGAAGAATATCGATTACGAATTATGATAATTTTTCCAACTACTAATTGGGATGGTTTTCCAAACCGGATGAATCGTCGGATGGAATGTATGAGAGAAAATCTCCGGTGGGTGGATGGATTCCTGAAAATTGGCGACCAAGACAAAAGATAAGACAAAATGAGAGAATGAAAGAAAAAAAAAGAGATTCGAAAACCGTCGTATATAACGACCGCAGGGTAAACTTGACAGTTGTCTCCATACCGTAGGTTGACAGATGCAGGACCCTGCTAGTTTAATAGCTTTGGTATACTATATAAGAAATGTTCCGCGTCTCGTAGGCGTGGCGTAGTTCCGCGCATACTCGCGACGCTAAACGTCGAGAGGCGTTTCCGACGCGGTGTAAGGTTTTCCTCCCCACGTCGGCGCTGTGGAGTCTCTCTCTCCCCCAAGAGAAGCAAGTCTCCGGCGACAGCGCACCTGCCAGACTGAACTCAGTGGTCGTACGGTCGCGGATATCGCTATCAGCGGTCGGAAAGCGCGCGTTTCATATACACTTAATTGTTGAAAAATTTGGCAAAGATTACCCTCGTGGTGATATGACGTCCCTGGTAATCCAGATGGATAATAATACCTGATGAAAAACAACATCGTCCAAGTCCAGCAGCTGCAGATATGCCATCTGCGATCATTTCACTGCAGAAGATGACTGATCAAGTTCAATAAGAGAGCACTAACATCCGCATCAAGGACGATGTTGGTACCCCAGGACATGATGGCGGCGCAATCAAGAATGCTGTACCAAATAAACAAGTACTACGGAGAGCGGGTGCAGGTGCGAATGGGACAGATCCAAAAGACAATACGAGAAGTCTGCAAGGTTGTGCAGGACGTTTTGAAAGAAGTAGAGGTACAGGAGCCTCGGTTCATTTCATCCCTTACCGAGTGTAACGGTCGTTATGAAGGACTTGAGGTGATATCACCCGGAGAATTCGAGGTCGTATTGTACCTCAACCAAATGGGAGTGTTCAACTTTGTCGACGACGGAACGCTGCCGGGATGTGCGGTCCTGAAACTGAGCGACGGTCGCAAGCGGTCGATGTCACTCTGGGTAGAGTTCATCACAGCTTCCGGCTATCTCTCGGCCAGGAAGATCAGGTCGCGATTTCAAACGCTGGTTGCACAGGCCTGTGACAAATGCGCGTACAGAGACTCGGTGAAAATGATAGCCGATACGACGGAGGTTAAACTCCGCATCCGTGAAAGATACGTGGTGCAGATAACCCCGGCTTTCAAATGTTCCGGTGTTTGGCCAAGGTCCGCATCCCATTGGCCAATCCCTCACATTCCCTGGCCACATCCGAATCACGTGGCTGAAGTTAAGACCGAAGGTTTCGATCTACTTTCCAAAGAGAGCGTCGCGATGCAGGGAAAACAATCAGCTATGGAAGGCGACGCGTGGGTCCTGTCTTTTACCGAGGCTGAAACTAGACTGCTTCAGGGTGGATGCCGTCGGCGTTGTCTCAGCATTTTGAAGACGTTGCGTGACCGGCATTTAGATCTTCCTGGTAATCCTGTTACCAGTTATCACACGAAGACGCTTCTTTTGTACGAGTGCGAGAAGCATCCTCTCGAGACCGAGTGGGACGAAAGTTGTTTGGGAGATCGAATAAACGGAATATTTTTGCAGCTCATTTCATGCCTTCAGTGTCGCAGGTGCCCTCATTACTTTCTTCCCAATCTCGATCTTTTCAAAGGGAAATCACCTAGCGGCTTGGAAAACGCTGCTAAACAAGTTTGGAGATTGACACGAGAACTTTTGACCAACAGTCGCGCACTGGAGAAGCTTTAGTGAATTTTTATGACACCGAGAGTGCATTCACGATATTCCACATATGCTATTGCTTCACGCTTTCGTTATACATACATATATTTCTATATATCTATAATATAAAATAAGCCTATAAAATATTTGCATCGTGCTTGCAAATGGCACTTTACAAAAAGTTTCCAATCATCAAATTTTGTGTGTATTGCAACATCTTTGCCCACTGCAGAAAGTTCTTTATTCTAATACCGTACCATATGATATTTTATATTCATCTATCTATATAATAGATAGTGCGATAGAATTAATTCTGAAAATTTATATAGTTTCTAGACAAAGCGTAATGTGATTTGTTATAAATTATTATCATCATTTATAGTTAAAATAATGCGTTTCAGCACAACATAGAGATAAGGATACCAGAGTCCATTCATGCAATATCGTAACTAAAACGCTGATCTAATTTCCCCTCGTTTCATGCAGCTCGATGTTTACTATGTACATAATTTTTCGACATCATTGAAAAGACTATTTATTTGTTAATCAGAGATTTATATTGCGTAAATAAATTGTATATATCGAACATTATCTGTTTTATCCTATTGAATTTCAATCGTTCCAGTATCCTATCCAATTCTCTATCCTTAGACGAGAAATTTCTCGCCTCCAATTAAACGCTGTCCGATAAACTGAGGAAAATTTATTCAGCCGTTACTAATTATGGGAGACGATCAGTTCTCTGGTAGAAGAGATGAAAGAAAACTAACAACCACTGTGACACACCTGTTATAAGAGAAGAATCATATAGCATTTCGCCTGAGTGAACGCAGCAGCGTTCAAATTATAAACTCGAATTTCAAATTCCCTAAGCTTTTGCGATATTCAGATTTCACAAGTGTATATCATTAAACAACGCATGAAAACCACACATCGTTCACTAGTTAACACGGGCATATACACATGTTACAGAAATTAGGATTATAAATTATTTCATTAATTTTGAAAATTACCATTTTCCACGCCAGGCCGGTATAGGTATGTACTACCCACCGAATCCCGCTTCCCGTTATAATCATATTCAATAATGAATTGCTAGTAAAATGGTGACATCGCGGTGTCAACGTTTCACACAAATATTTTAGCCAGATCTAATGTCATTATTGAACATCGCTGATTGACCACAACTCTTTTACAATGAAATCCTAATTTATTTTATCACTCACGGATACTGCAGACGCGTCTGCGTGGAATAATTTCTCAAGACTTTTCACCATCCTAGCAAATACGGGATACTGAATAACGAGCTTTGTTCTATATCTGATCTGGAGGATAGATCAGAGATTCGTCCCTGTGACTCTCCTCTCTGAAGTAGAAAAAATTAAATTTCATTCAAACGGCGCGCTACTCGACATTTGAATGCGAGCATAAAGGCAGTAGCAATTCTTGTAAACAAGGACGATAGATATACCCATAGGTATAGTTTCCTCCAACGTTACCGCGCGGTAGCTACTAGTTATTACCTGGTTTCGTGGTCTCCAAGAGGCTTAATGAGTAGTGATAATTATCCTCCACGAGTGTCGGCTGCTATACGTCTGAATTCAAGATTTTTATCTGTACCAAAGTTCCTTCTGGCGTAGAGACTTCGTTGGCAGGTAAATTTCACCGTTGTATTTCTATATTTCAACGTAGCTAAGCTATTTAATTCGTTAATTTATCAGGCACCTCAATCCCAGCTTGGCGCCCATCGTTAAAACGAGGTACATTCTTTTTTCGTCTCCACTCCGAGGATTCTTCTTCATTAAAATTAACTCATTTGCTCCGAACTCACGCGGGTATGTACCTATGTTTCTCAAATTCCGGAGGAAAACGCTACACGCCCGAGCGAAATAAACGGACACCTCGTTTTCTTCTTTTCAATCCAACGACCATAGGTAAACCTCGTAAGTGTCTGTACCAATTTAAAA
Source organism: Phymatocera aterrima (assembly GCA_963170745.1). Classification (NCBI taxonomy): domain Eukaryota; kingdom Metazoa; phylum Arthropoda; class Insecta; order Hymenoptera; family Tenthredinidae; genus Phymatocera; species Phymatocera aterrima. Next base: position 3,497,215 of record OY720668.1, read on the forward strand.
AAAAGGTGATTACAAATTTTAGAGTTGTTGCGGTTTGGGAAATGTGATACCCACTCCTCCTCAGAGGGTTCCGAGTTTCCTCTGTCTCGAGGTTTTTTTCCCCCCAACGTACGCGCTAACAGACACATCGACTGACCCATCTTCTGCGTTAACATCGACTCTTAGGCAGTTTTATTACTGCAATAAACATAAAGTTGGAAACAAGAGCCGAATGTTAGCCGCAGGCACGTTGCGTGGGCCAGTCCTCTACAAATTAGGTACAGCGTGCTGAAGTAACGATAAGAATTTGTAAGAAGAAAATTAGCTGACAGAGGGTTATCGAAATCTTCGTTTACGACGAGATATTTTCTCTTACTGAGAAACTTTATCGGGTTTTCTGCCTACCGAAAGCTCCTCTCTTTCGTGTTGGAAACCCATTTGTTATTCGGAAACGTGCATTATAAGTATAACAGATTCGAGAGAAGAAGTGATATATTGTAGTGAATAATTTTTTCATAGAAAAAATGCATAACACGCGTGTTTCCCCTAAAATATAGAAAACGAACGAACGAACGAACGAACGGGCGGAGGTGCGAACGCAAACGCAGCCGCAGCAGCGATTTTCTCCTCGTCCAGGAGTTTGGATCGATTATAGTAGGCGTCGCCGATGGGCGTCGAGGCTTGGGCTCGACGTCCAGGATTGGCGGTTAGTTTGCGTCGAGTAGGGACGCCGGGTCTTTAGCTCACCTGCCTCTCGTCCCTCCGTAGGAGGTCGAGGTAAAGAACGTAGAGGTGGCAGACGCAGTCCTCATTCTGCTCCAGCGTAGAAGACGTCTATTTTCCGGGTCCACAAGACCGCGCGGGGTTCGTCGTCGTCGTCGTCGCCGTCGCCGCCGCCGACGCGGCGAGGAGTTCCGTTCTTCACAAAGTCGTTCGACGAGTAAGTGAAGAAGGAAATTCAATAGAAGACAGAAAACTCGTGACAGAAAAGAAGATGCCGTGCAGATAATCTTCATCACCAGAACTGTACCACCGCGGAAGGAAACTAGTCTGAGAAAGAATTCGTGTACCAAGCCCCCCCGCCCCCGCCCCCCTCCCACCGACCCGCCGCCGCAAGCAAAAGGGAAAGAATAAACCAGTGAAGATGTTGGTTCCGCCGGATATGCTGGCGGCACAATCGAAGATGGTGTACCAAATAAATAAATACTTCGGTGAGAGAGTGATGACGCGTAAGAGTCAGGTGACAAAAACGATACAAGAAGTGTGTAGGGTTGTGCAGGACGTTTTGAAAGAAGTTGAGGTGCAGGAGCCCCGTTTCATATCATCTCTCACGGATTATAACGGCCGATTTGACGGTCTTGACGTGATATCTCCGACGGAATTCGAGATTGTAATATATCTGAACCAGATGGGAGTATTGAACTTTGTCGACGACGGAACGCTGCCGGGATGTGCGGTCCTGAAACTGAGCGACGGTCGCAAGCGGTCGATGTCACTCTGGGTAGAGTTCATCACAGCTTCCGGCTATCTCTCGGCCAGGAAGATCCGGTCGCGATTTCAAACGCTGGTTGCACAGGCCTGTGACAAATGCGCGTACAGAGACTCGGTGAAAATGATAGCCGATACGACGGAGGTTAAACTCCGCATCCGTGAAAGATACGTGGTGCAAATAACGCCGGCTTTCAAATGCGCCGGTCTTTGGCCAAGGTCCGCATCCCATTGGCCAATCCCTCACATTCCCTGGCCACATCCAAATATCGTAGCTGAAGTGAAGGCTGAGGGTTTCGATATGCTTTCTAAGGAGTGCATCGGTCTTCAGGGAAAACAGTCAGCAATGGAAGGAGACGCGTGGGCCTTGTCTTTCATCGATGCTGAAAATCGTTTGCTCCAGGGTGCTAGCCGGAGGCGTTGTCTAAGTATTTTGAAGACGTTGCGTGACCGGCACTTAGATCTTCCGGGTAATCCCGTCACCAGTTACCACATGAAGACACTTTTGTTATACGAGTGTGAAAAGCACCCTCACGAAGCTGAATGGGACGAGGCTTGTCTCGGCGACAGAATCAACGGAATTTTTCTACAGCTTATTTCGTGTCTCCAATGCCGACGGTGTCCACATTATTTTTTACCCAATTTGGATCTTTTCAAAGGAAAATCACCAAGCGGACTTGAAAACGCAGCCAAACAAGTATGGAGACTTACGAGGGAACTTCTCACGAATAGCCGTGCCCTGGAGAAGTTGTAGTAAATTTGAAAAGAAATGTTGAAAAATAATAGTGTCGTTGTTCGTCTGCGAAGGAGAGGGAGATTGGCAATATTATGTGATTATTGTGTATCCGTATATGACATTTCGTGCCATATAATAAGTCGTGTCAATTATGTGTACTGCACTTCAGTATCATTTGTCTTGGTTATCTTTTTTTTTTTATATTTTTTTCTTCTTTTTTTATGATTTTTATCAATTGTATGTACTATAACTCGCAGGACTGTGTGAAAGTAATCGTTAAGACAGTGAAACGTGTCGAACGAAACTGTTGTTATGTATGTACGAGTATACCGTACACGTGTATATGTATGTATTATAATATAATATATAATATACTCATATGATACATAAGAAGAAAAGAAGAAACAAACATAAACAAATTTGCAATCGCGTATCGCTTTGTATATATTATTACATATAAAGATATTTATTGATCTATAAAACAATATGCGAAATATAGTAATATTTATATGAAAGATTATAACCGCGTTATAATTATCTGCACATTATCGTAAATTTATTTAGCCTACTATGTACTACCTAGCACTATACATATATATATATATAAATGGCAATAATTTATTCATCCCATGATTAAGCTCGTTCGTTTTTCTCCAGTGCCACAATAATAATTGCAATGCGTATAATTTGATCGAAAAACCAAAATCTGATCGACGAGAAGAAATAATTGCAAAGTACCTGAAACCCACGCGCTCTCGCAGAATCGCTCAATCGATAGAATCGGAGGAGAATCGTATCTCTATACTGGTTACAAATTTTTCGCGAAATTCCAAATTTATCTACATAAAATGCTATAGTATATAAGTGTGTCAGGGAATTGAATGTATTCAAATTTCGAGTATGAAGCTAGTATAAACTGAAAATTTCTTCTCGAATGCAGATGAAAATAAATCGATTACGCGAGTATATCGATCAGTTCGTTAATTTCCTGATAAACCGTACATTTACTAGATTTCCAATACTCAAATTGATTTCTAGGTTAACATAATCCTGTTCAAATTCATCCACCAGATTTCTCATTACACTTCATAGTCCGCAATATTTCGAGATCTATCCAAATATCGCAACCGTGGCATGTAGATAGGTAGGTGAGTATGCAATGAAAAACTCTGTATCGACAATGTTACGAGTGTATCGTTACCAGCAATGTGGGAATGAATATAGACCGACTGAATGAAGAGAACGAGGCGCGTTTCGTAAAGTTTACCGTCGGTGATTTCAATGGGTGGCTCTGAGCAGGCCTATGCATACATTCTGTCGTAGCCGTATTTCACCGCACGTATACCCCAGACGCGAACTTCTTCACGCGATGTATGATCAATTTTCTGGCGACTCCGATAGAAATATAACAGAAGGTAGATTCCACGATTTTCACGTGAAACAAGGAAAGCCATGATCTTCTACGTCACAGGAAACAACTACGAATGATGAAGGATAAAACCAAACCACGTCGACGGTTTTTCGGTACGAATGTTTACCTGGCGTTTCCGATCACATTTCTTTCTCCGCTCGTTCAAATTTTTCCTCGCGTACCGCGGTAGCTGGCCTAAAATCAATTTTCATTGCTGCGATTAGAAAGACAAACGTTTCCGCCCGGAGTTAGGTATGCTTGACGAGGCTTTTCGGGGGTTGTTCGACGAGACACGCGAGACAATATTGATCTATCTGCACCGTGGTGTACAATTGTCAGTCAGTAAAGTATACAGGGGAGTTATTGGTTTGACTTATCCATATCCGAGAACATGTAGAAGCAATTGAACAACAGTAGGTATACAGTGATGGGGCTTAGCAGAGATTGGAAGGAAAAAGTATTCAATGTAGTATGGATATTTTCTTTCCTACCTGTGTCAAGCTATCGCGACGAGAAAAAGAACTCATATTTCATAGACATCGGACGCGAAGTAAGCATAATGCATCAAGTTGCGATAAAAATGGTCGTTTCCTTTTCTCTCTTTCTTTTTTTCTTCGCATTTTTCTATGCAAAATTTGTATGCGTGAAACGTGAGTGCTGTTTGGCGATAATAATTTCCAGCAAATACGATGTTATACGGGATGCAGCTGCGTGCGAACGTTAACTTAGCGTACGGTTATAACGCAGGTAGTCAATGTATGTACATACTTCGCTAAAGCAGCGTTAATAACCGGCTCGGTTAGTCGTAGTTACGTAAGTAAAATAGCCGTCTACGATGCTACGTGGTGTAAATGAGAAATTAGGTATCAAGAATTTATGTGTTATGTACAAACCTGCAGTACATCGGGGAAAAATGAAAACGAACGTATTCATAGGACGGTGAAATTGTGCGGAAAATTTTCTCGATATGACAAGAGTGTGTTTGTTATAAAATTATATAAATCAACGACTTTATTCAGTTGTACGAACCTAAACTCTGCCATACTTTATCTATATGTTAGAGACTATTAGAGAGAAGGAAAAAAGAGCCGTCTAGCTACCTCGTATATTTTAAGTACAGGGCGGAGTCCGTGGAAACTAATTGGTTTCGTGGTGTGACTTTATGCGAGAATGGCAGAAAAAAACGAGGGGAAAAAAAGGACTAGCGACCAAAAAGACAAAGTCAGAAGAACAAGAAATTGGTCGTCGAACTATGTGTGGGCACTGTAGTGGATATACCGCTGAAGTTACAGAAAAAAACGTTTCGGAGTTAGAACATCGCTGATTCAAAGATCTCAAACACTCGCCTGAGTTATGTTCCGAGTTTGAATGAAGCGCGACTTTTATCATAGCTCCTACTATAATACCTGAATATATGAATATATACGCAGGTCAAAATTGATATTATATATTGCATTTTTATCGTCTTTCTTGTATTCCACAGCCTTACTTTTTAGCTTTCTCTCTCTCTCTCTCTCTCCCCCTGGCTTGTTCCCTCTATACCTGCACGAGGAAAGGAAAGCTGGGAGATAAAATGGCCAGCTGACTCGGAACCAAGGTGCGGAAAAAAAACATAAAAAAAAAAAGACAAACTGAAGAAGAAAGGTAAAAATATGTATCGTGTTAAAAGATGAGACGGAATGTTTCAACTCCGTCATACCTATTCGATAAAATAAAGAATTGAGTCCCGAGTCACTCTAATCTCGATGAAAAACAAAGAAATATTCCGTGGACCTCCGTTCGTCTGTGATTCAGGCCCGGGACCTTAATGAGGAGCTCGGTAAGCGATAAGACTTGGCAAACATTCCGGGGCTCGTGTCGCGATTCCCTTTTGTCTTATTGCTCTGGACGTAGACACGTTAAGGTCTTCTCTCCTGAACCTCCTGCGGGCCCCTCAACTCCGCATAAACTTTGCGGCTTTATCTACCCGGTTTATAGCATCCCGCTTTAGCCGTTGAAGAGACGAGGAGGATATAGGAGTGTATGAGAGTGTAACATAAGAGTCGGAGAATCGGGGCCCGAATCGGACCCTCGCGGTCGTCCTGCGCGCCCACATCTTCAACTCTCGCCAATTACAATGTTTGTTTTCGCGGATTCCTCCTTTGTTTCGTGACCAAGATAATCTATGGCGCCGCTAAACTGGAAAGGACCATGATATCCCGAATGGTCCGCCCTGATCTAAGGATAAAGGAACCTTATAGCCCATAAGATTGCCGTAGAAAGGAACTGGTCCCATAATTTACATACGACTGTAGTATAGGTAGGAAGGTATGCATGGTAGGCCGGATGGCAAGTCTGCAGCTAAAGTCTCGATTCTCGTCGTCGACGATGGCGACAACGACTTCTCGGTCGGCCGTACAGTTTGGACATTTTGGCTTCCGATGCGTTTTCACTTTTGCGAAATCTATGCGATTCTTCTGTTTCTTCTTTTCGTGTTCATATTTCTGTAATTCTAGCCTCCAGAATAGTTGCGGACGTAATTTACCAGTCGCCGATATTCCCATGATTGGCGTAAAGGTAATTAAATGAACTAATAGTTGGAGAAACACGCACGATATGTACGTACGTGGCAGAGGTAGTACACATTCTGATTCCCGGGTGTATTTTACTCGGCGTTCCAAATCTATGGATAGCAACTTTAGCAATCTATTCCCTCGAGTATTCGGGTAGACGGGATTGGGTTGGTACTGAGACCGGTATAGTCGTTATTCTAATTGACCCGGTGAGCTCTTATTATCAAGTCTTCTTCTCCCGCGACGACTGCAGCCCACGGTCGGAGCCCAGCACCTCGTGGTATAAGATTCCCGGATCAAACGGGTTCGCGTAATTGGTAGTTGGTTCATCTCCCTTAGCCAGAGGGTCTTAGTTCGCCAGTATATTACTCGACGAAGAGTTCCGCGAACACGCAAGATGTTCATATTCATCATCAACATATACTGCACTTCTCCAGGAAGGTAAAGGGAATGAGAAAAATGGTTCTAGTATAGTTATACTATACTTTGAAGTTCATACCCTGACGCTCTCCAGAGGGACATTCGCCACGTTTATCCATATTTCTTTTCTCTCCGTGCTTTCTTATATTTTATTTATCTTCTGGATGGGTCCCCATGTGTGATGTTGTCCCTTTAACGGCACTTCGGCTCACTTTCCACCACTTAAACACCGAAGTCAAGGGTGCCTTGCGGGTTTGCATGATCGTGGTATGTACGTATGTACCGCGGTACGAGGCATTAGGTAGAATTTTATGAGCAAAACCACTTAAGAGAATCGCGCGACTTGGTGGCTGGGTCATTGGACCTGCTGGTACAAGGTATGTTGTACGTTCATGAATATGGATATGGAAAGGTTTAACTACATTATATATGAAACATGAAGGAGGAGTTGATCCTGGCGCTCAATGTCGCGTTGAATAACGATTTTTTACGACCATTTTCTCCTGCTCTCTCGTGTCTGCACCCCGAGCGTCTGTGTGCTTTTCCCCACGCGGAGCAATTAGAGACGATAGCATATTATCTTCTAAGAGGCAATTACTGCGATAGCCGTTTGTCGGACGGTCGAAAAAGTCCGGTATTCAAGGATAAGGAAAACAGATAAACGAACGGCGACGAAAGCAGCTCTGGCTAGTCCGGCGAGGAATTGGAGTGAGAATCGGGTGTCAGGATATGGACTGGTGTACGCAAAGGGCATCCGGTGATCTGGTTTCTGTCTCAATGGTGGCGAGACCGCGTGTCACTGTGGACCCTGTTTGAAAACGCTGCATTATTTTACTGCCGCGAGTCAGTTGCGAACATCAAACGACAACCAGCAGTCGGGAAACAAAACTATGTGTCAAAACCTGCCTCAATAAATTCCAAACTATTGGAAACTCGAAAACTTATGATTCTGTGCAGTACAAAGGTCTTCCAACGACAAACGTTGGCCGATTCTATACTATTCTCGTGATTTTTTCTACTGCTCTGTTCAATTTTAGAATGAATACATAATCGCCTAAATAATAATAATAATAATAATAACCGTCGGAAGATTCGCTCTTCTGTTAAATCTATTTTCAGGGGAAGTTTGACGTCAAGGTAAAACCTCCGGATAGATCGATACCGAAGATGGTCTGCTACACCCCGACGGATGTCACGGCGTCTCCTTGCTTGAGCGGTATGAATCGAGTGAAGAAATTGAGGCATTTGAATTGACAATTGAGATTATTCAATCATTCTAGACAATGTTTCCACTGTATTGTATTGTGGTATTACACGTAATTAGATTTTCCGCCCAGAGAACAATTGACTAAGAAACAAAATTTGATGTACGACGGTCACTTACCTGGACAGATGATGACGAGACTTTGAGCTATAGTCGCAGTTTGCTGAGAGAGTTTTTCTCCACCTTATGAGAATAGCTAATTACGTAAATTGTGTTGCATTTTACGAACGAAATATTTCATGAGATAGAAAGACGAAGAATCGTCGCGAGGGTTGGGGAACCGTAGTATAAGTTGTTGTGAATTGATATAAATGGTTGCAAAGTTCCTCGGAGACCCTCGCTCCATTCGATAAAATGTCTAGTAAGAAAAATTGGCTAGCGTGTACAGAGGAAGTAAAAAATATCTTGAATTATTGAAAGAAAGAAGAATATATATAATATCTGACATGAGACGTTAAGAGAAATTGAAGTTTATCAAAAGTATATGACGAAGTGGATGAAATTACATCTCACAGCACTTTATACTTCGCTCAGGGCCGGCGCGACGTCGCGTGCTTTAAAGGAAGATCAGAATTTATGGAGTAATTAAAAGGGTGATTAAGTTATTAATAATAAATTTTTCAAGAGCTCAACCCTTCCTGCATATCACGGGAGATGGAAAATTGAACGAGGGAGCTTCGCAACGCCCCCGGGGTGGCTGAACCGTGTTCCTGAACCGTTTTAAAGTACGGGTTAAATGTCTGGCTCAAATTTTAACTGTCGACAATTAATGTCCGTTGTCGACTTCGATCGCTAGTTAATTCTTACCCGGCTACAAGGCTGTACCACGGTAACAATGATAATAATGATCGTTGTAGTAGGTACGTGACGAAAAATGTATAACACTACGTGTCTTCATTCTCTGAATCACGGCATATATATCACCGTAAGTAGGTACATACCTACATACATATCATTTTTCTGCACTCGAAACTATAACGTACCTACGTCTCCTCACGTACGATTTGTTGATTGTTGGCAGTCGTACTACAGAAACCGCAATAAGCGACTAAGGATTCTTGACATTGGGCACGATCTTGGATGATAGATTTTAACTTGCCAAAGATAACTTCAACCGCAGTGAAACATTCCCATCCAAAGTTTATGTTCTTTCAAGTTCCAAGGAAGATTCATTCGTGAGGATAGAAAATAACCTATACCGAGCCACGGCTGTTGAGATCGAGTGCAAATAACTCTCGCGAAAAAGGAATTGATGTGCTAAAACAACGGAAGTGAATATGCACATACTAGAATGTGCAGTAAAACGAATTCCAACCGCTTCCCGCTCGCTCTTCGGAATATAAATCACTGCGATTCGCATCATTTTTGAGCTGTTTCGTTGTTCGCTTTTCTTTCCTGCTCTTCGGATCATCTAATAATTTTTAAATACAAGTTTTCTTTTCCGTCGCGTTACTTTCGGCTGAGCTGTTTCCCGGGGAATCCGATGATCAACGATCCACCTATAATAACCCGAGGGCTATGCCTATACGCCCACACATGATATAGTGGAATCATGACTGGTGAATCGACGGAGTACTTCGCGATTCCGTTTTAATCCGAATCTAAATTTGATTAGTTCCGAGGTGATCCTCTCCTCTTCTCTCCTCTACCTACCCGCACCAACCTCCACCCTCCACCCTCCACCCTCGATTCCCTACTTTGCTCTCTACCATCACCCAGCAACCCCTGAAGTTACGCGGAGATTTATGGTGCGGTCTTTCGCCTGCACGAAGCTGGCCTGCACCAGGAATGAGAGAGGAAGCGGGAGCTCCCGAGGGACCGCGGGCTGAGCTAAGCCTGTGGGAACTCTTAGATACATATACTAGGAAGAAGAAGAAGAAGAAGAAGAAGAAGACGACGAAGAGGAAGAAGAAGAGACACGAGAGGATAGAGAGATAGGATAGCCGCGGTCCGCACCAAACATCGGTCTATTTCTGGGTTTGGATTCGAGAGTACGCGGAGAGGGAAGAAGGGAGGGAGAGAGAGTTAGACAGTGAAGGGAGAGAGGATGGATGCATCCTTTCGGTTGAATTATCACCACGTCCTACACGAGATTCCGTACCCCTAGTCGTTCGGCGGAGTAGCTCTCTCTGCGATACTCGTGTACATTTTTACTTTTATTTCATTTTATTTTATTACTTTCATTCTCTTTTTCCTTCTCCTTCCTCCTCTTTTTTACTTTTGCTTTCCTGGCACAGCGCGCGTTTTTTGCTACCAAAACTTCTCCTCCCTTTTTATATCTCGAGTGTATCACTCGCCCTCCTCTTGACTTTAAAACCCGCTAAGTATATCGGCTGTTTACACTCGTAACTTCAAAGACAACAGCCGCACGTATGCAATTTCTTCGGTTTTTTATTATCCGAAAATTATCTTCTCTCTCTCTCTCTCTGTCTCTATCTCTCTCTCTAACGCTCTACGACTTGTTAGAAATATTTCAGAGCATCGCATCACCGTGTTACAATAATAGTTTATCTACTCACCATTGGAGATGTGGCAAACGAGCCAGCCAGCTAGCATCGTCTCCGAAACTATATACCATTCGCATAATTTTGCAGTTTTACTCACCTGTAACAATAAAAAAGAAAATTTCAGATTACAGATGGCACATGAAAGTTCAAATTCGGATTTGCCAGTCATATACAAATATTCCTTCAAGTATGTACGTTCGAGAATCTTCTATTTGTTTTTTTTAGTATTGCAATTTTTCGGCAGATCCAAGTTTTTTCTTATTTTTTCTGTTCTTTCTTTATTGTGCTTTTTGTGCCTTTTTTTCTGCTTAGTGCGTGTAAAAGCATCGCAGGTATTCCTGGAAACGGATTGTCGGTCTCGTACATATCTCACCGCATCAACAAGCTGCCAACAATTAATCCGTAGGAACATAACCGAACAGGGTAACTCTATACCTGAGCCGAAGCCCCAGCTAGATCCTATGGTCTCCCCCCCGTCCGACCCCTTATCCCGGACCTCGCCAAGCCGATCTCATATCATATTTCGTGTTATTCAAATGCCAACAATGCCATTAAAGGATTTCTCTGGTAATCCTTTCCCCGAGTACAGCCGCGGAGCATACAATAACTCCGGAGTAGGTATTATAACGCAGAAACGGCTGGTACAAACAACTTTGCACAAAGAATTATTGGGCGAGAGGGGGGGGGGGGCAAAAAAACTGAGCTCCTATCTACAAGCTTTGTTCTTAGCGATCGCCAGCCAAACTCACCCTTTCATTTTACTTGAAAATTTGAAAAGAAGCAAAAACTTCGAAACATTTCCGGTTTGTACAATACTTATACTTCGAGATTAGTGGCTCTTTTTTTCCCTCATACATTTCTTCATTCGGGGGCTAAAAATGTCACATTTGCTTTTCGCTGTGGTCCATTGCCTCGACTATGCGTGTACCCATACGTACATGCATAAGAAGAGAAATGCGGTGATCTGTGCAGCACAACAGCACAATGAGTTTGAATCTGTAGTGGATTGAGTTCGGGGGGATGAAGTCATCACCAGCCGAGCAGAGCAGAGCAGACCAGACCAGAGCAGAGCAGAGCAAAGAAGAGAAGAGCAACGGAGTGAAACCGGGGAAAACCTCCTGCCACCCAGCTGCTCGCTCGGAAACAATCACATTATATTTTGTACATCAACCACCCACCCTTGTACATTTACCTAACCAAACCTTACCCAGACCACGTCGTTCTCCCCTACCGTCGGAGCAGACTAATGTAATGTAATGATTCCTTATTTATTTACCAGCTAGCTGGCTCTTCTAATGAATGCCTGGCGGATATAATTATGGTAGTAATTAAGTAAGTTTTGAATCAATTTCCCAGAAGGATAGGGAAAGACGTTCCAGAGTTCCCTGCGATTAATAGAATCCATTGGATCGCGGGGCCTCGTTGCTTCCGTGTCGGAAGTTCATCTTCAAACGCGACTATAGAGCAAACTACTACGCGACATATCTCAGCTTGCAATGTCCGCTTTACTTGTATGAAAGGCTAGGGGGGTCATAGGTCATTGGGATTCATATTATAAATGCATTAAATACTCTGGGTCTGCTCTCGCCGACTGAGTGCGGGCGAGAAGATGAGTCAGGGTTTGGGATCACTGGGGTGGCAGGTGGCGCCAATTTAACGGACCGACGGCCGTGACGGATGCAGCAGCAGAGTTCGTCGCGACGGACTATTCCGCGTGAGCAGTCGTCACACGTGATCGCTTCAACGAGCACAATGTCACGGCGTGTTTTATGGGAACAAGTATATATGAGGCACAGCATGCACAGTATAGATAAACGATGAAAAATTATGAATAAATGTAAATTGACTGACATCATTGACATCGGGATCATAGCGGAGGATGGAGGATAGGAGGAAATCAAGTTGAGCAGCATGACGCCTGCTACGACGAAGCGAGTGACTGAAATCTGTCCAAAAGTCAGGCTTTTCCGAACACGCGGTTATTGGTAAAACTGCACCGTGTGATACACCGTCTCTTTCAACTTTATACCTATATGGATGGCGCGCGCGCGGCTCATTAGTGCTAATGAGTAATGAGTCGATGATTAGAGAAGGCGGGACCGGGGCGTGGCGGAACCCTTGATCATACCGCCGAACCTAAAGCCAGGATACTTGAGCGAGCGACCGAGCGAGCTGTGGTCGGGCACCCTTCTGAAATTCACCACGTCTGAGGAAAAGAGAGGCCGCCATTTTGTTCGAAGAAGAGTTATTTCCTCATACCCGTATCAGTGGGGATACAGTGTCTTTCAAAACTGAGAAGAGTTGAGACAAAAAAATGCGGTAAAATAGCAAAAAGTTCGAAGAGATATCGATGAAGAAATGTTGGTGGATCAGGATCCACGAGAATTCGGCAAAGATGAAAGGGGGATCGTTTGCTTAGCCGTGAATTCGTTTTGAGCCCGAGGCGTCGGCTGGTGTTGAGAACGCGGTACCTCTGAAGTTTAGACTCTTTGATTAGGTCGTTAAATTGGCTAATGTACCCGCATAAACCGACTAATTTAACGAAGGACGTCGCAGGGGACGCGGATCTCTTCGATACACGAGTAACAAAAGCTGCCCGCCCCGTAAGCCTCTCAAAGTGGAAGAGAGAAAAACCCCGTTAAAAATTTCACTCCACACCTATTCCCTGGCAGTTTCTCCGGGATAAAAACACACCGCAAAGTGTCGTCCCTACTTATTGCTACCGCACACCAACTGGGCACGTGCTCCATATTGGATTACATGTAAAGAAGCTCGATCAAACTGATTTTGAGACGTAGCATAACTGGAGGATCAGAGCGCTGATTGAATTTCTCGAACCGACCTGAGGCCGGATGTTCTTTTTACATTATTTTCCGAATTATATTGTATACCATAGATAATAAATTGATATTGAATGATGTTCGGAGTCCAGTGTGAAGCGGTGCTATGTTCAGGAATGAAAGCGCGGCGCTGTTTGATGAGAAAAAGTTGGTTTGATCACAATCATCGATCACGAGGTGGCTTCGGCGATGGCCGTTCCGTTTTTGCCTCCATCGTTTTCGCGGTATTTGCGGGCTGAGTAGGTATCACCTGGCTCCATAGCGGAGATCGTCTGCAGCTAGGTCTCAAGATTAACGCTAAATGTCAATCGTAAAAAAGTATATATTGTGTTATAAAACGGACAGACATTTTACGGCTTGAGGGGGTGCACGAAAGATTGACACAGCTACACGTAGTAGGTATAACACCCACCTATATACGTGTAATGTCAAGATCCGCAACAGTTTCGTTAGCGATAATAAAAAGCGAGTTGGGAAGAGGCGGACCAAAAATTTATTGCAAACTTCAATAGGAATCAAGAATGACGAATCCCTCGCCTTTGAAGGGAGTAAAAGCAAAGGATTCAAATTTCTATGAGCTGATGGAATCGGAAGGGGCTGCACAGGACTATTTCACGCTGGTATTTGAATACGATATAGTAATAACGACATAATATCGGATGAAAAGGTTGTTTGAAAGTTTCTGGTAAATAAGAAGGCGGCGTCCCGCGGTTAGTGTCAACGTTTGACTTTACGAGTTACGAGAGAACTGCCATCGAGGAAAATGGAAGAAAGACCGAAGAGCGCGGGGGTCCAAGGTACACAATGACCACCCGCCGGGACGCCCGTCGCGGCTCCCAGCCCCCAGACTCCCGAACACTGCAGAAGTTGAGGATCGGTTCACAGCATTCGTCAGAGAACTTTTTCGTTTCTATATTAAACGGTTCAAGTTCAATACGCCCGATCCAAAAAGACAAGAAGCCGATATCGGTTTTACTCTCTAAAGCACGCCAACGACGCCAACGACGCCACAAATTCCACGATGCATGTTCACTGAAAAATAACTCTGAAAGTACATGACTCGCTCCCCTATGAGCAACAATGCAAGGGTTAAGTATAGCCGTCGTTAAATTCGGCGGAAAATAACCGTCTTCATACCGTCCGAGTATTACTTTTCCTGTCTTCAAAGAATACCGCCGAACAAGAGGTAGATACCTCCACGATACCCCCAGAAGATCCTACTAGGAATATACGTATAAGTTAGTCCTGCATTTGTCTCTTCCCGAGCGAGTAACTCGATCGCGTTATTCGCGCGACAGAACTTCTGAGCCCGTTCGTCCGTTCTTCAATCTTGCAGAGAAGCCTACCCGACTCTCGTAGCTGGGTGGGTAGGTAGGTAGGTAGGTAGGATAGACGGTATATCTATATTGTTTTCCTCGAGGTATAATAAGCGTGAAAAAGATAGGGGAAGAAGATAAGTATAAAATGGTCTTGGTTACCGACGAGGCCAGGTACGATCACCGCACCGCGCTACCACGGCGACGCCACAACCGAAGACGAGACTACGAAGGAGGAAGACGAAGAAGAAGAAGAAGAAGAAGAAGAAGAAGAAGAAGAAGAAGAAGCCATGGAACAGGAGGAGGATGCAAGGATGAGGACGAGAATGCCAGGTGACGGCGGCGCCTGGATAGACATCCATCTTCGTGCCGAGAACTGAGAGAGCGTCTAAAAGTTGGATACAGAAGTATATTCTTCTGTGGGGCGAAAGCCCACCGGAGGAAAAGGAAACCCCAACTGGTTGCTACGTTATTTATTAGTACTCTTCGTTAAGGCTTACCGAGTCCTCGAGCGTCGCAGGTTCATAAGGATGTATTTGTACCTGTGTTTAATGTCGGTATAATGTTTGTGTGTATTTTTACCAATACATAAATAAGACTCTTGACTCTGACTCGCGCCAGGCTTGGTTGGCTGGCTGGCCAGGAAAGGTTAGGGATGACCTGTCACGCGTCGGCGGGCGTTATCTCCCTATTCCCATTGTTTTAATCTACCTTAGGCCGTTGTTTCTAACCAGCGCGCCGATACCCCTCGGTTGACATCGCGCGACGTACCTTACCCCGGTCGAGGTATCTTTGTCCGCGAGAGATAACATCAGCTATAGCTAGCTGCTGCAGGGTCACCTCAACGAGATGAGATTGAGAACGAAGGCGGCCCGACGTCTACCTCTACGTCTCCGTCTTCGTCTCCGGAGTTGAATACAACAAACACCGCATCGGTCAGGCCCGGTTAACAAATTATATAAATTATATAAATTATAAAAATTACTGTAACGACTTACTAGTAAAAATCAAACATCACCTCGAATTCACAGGTGTTTTTGTTCTGATTGTTCGTTTCAAAGTGCTAATATACTAGACTGAAAAGGTAGTTGTGATACAGAATTGATTCGACGTAGGTATAGACGTAATCTTCAACGATCTCCTTGAGGCGGTTTCATCAAATCTAACTCATCGACCAATCATTTGTACACAATTATGCCAAGACTAGAAGAAAATGAGGTTGGATGTGATCATCCAAGTGAGTACAACGACCTCTGGATATTTTTTTGATCCGTCTTGTGTTGCTACTGAACTTTTTGGAAAGAACATGTTCTTCGACAACTCCTGAAGCACACGAACCTACGCAGGGACTCTTCAGACACACAAGATACGGATAATTAGGTGGAAGCATTACCATCCTGCAGGTGTGTGACACTACTAACAGGTACCAACATAACTATATGTATGGGACAAAATGTGAGGTGAAAGACGCGACCAACAGCTGCGATAACCGCATGCACCCGCGCGGCGATCAGAAAGTTCCGACGTGAACAAGATGGCGGTTTTTCCGGGGTTCAGGTATTTCTGCATATCAGTGCAGACGATGAATTACTCATGGAGATAATTTGGGGAACGGATCAGCCGGAAAGTTTGTTCCATGATTACCTGCAGCAGCCACGCCCACGTTTAGGTAGGTATGCTATAGATACGGTACAAATGATGATCGCAGGAAAAGAAGCTTTTTAATTACTTGACACGTTTACAACTCCTATAAAACAATGAATACCAACAGGTTTAAAGGTTTAAAGATATGCAGATAAAGCTGATGACCAGCAGGCTGTATATCATGTTTACTGCGTCCTTCGCAGCACTGTATAATAGTGTCTCTACGTCTTTTGCCTGAATACCTACGCGAGTCCTTTCCTTTCCTTTCCCATTCCCATTCCCATTCCCTTTCCCTTTCCCTTGTCTTCTTTTTTTCTTTTTCTTTTTCTTCGACCATGTATTCACGTGTCTCCAGACTCTCACCTACTACTAGAAAATCAGCTGCTGCCGGACGAGTCATCGCATGACGCAAATGTCGACGAAACAGAACCTGGACCGTGAACCCTGGATCCTCGGTACCGCAGGATCCTGGGCCCGCGACCTCTTCTAGAGGCGCCAGTGATAGCCGAAGAGATAGCTCGACCGAGGCTGCAGTAGATATGTATATACATATATACATCAGACTGCGGTGTCTGAGGCCGCAGGGGGCGCCGGCGCCGCCACGTAAAATCTCTGCGTTATGGGCCTTCCTCAGGGTCCGTTTTGGGTCCGTTGGGCTCGGGCCCCCCACTCGCAACTCCCTTCATCGGACAAACCCTCCTCAAAACTCCCATGGTCTTTGTTTTAACTTTTAGGCATGCGAAGGATCTGTCCAATGATAAATGGAGCCCCGTGTAAAAAGAAAAAAAAAAAACAGGAATTGGTAGACCGAAGAGAGAAAGCGAGAAAGAGAAGAGAAAATGAGATCGGTACAAGTTGTTGACGTGATCATTCCTAGCTCACTTTCTATAATTGTTATAAATGATTGAGGGATCCTCTCGAGAAAACTGGAAACCAGATATACGTTTATGCAAATTAAACGATCGTTTGAATTCGAATCCTGATGAATTAACACCGAGTTTTTCTCATGTCGTGCTCCATTTGAACTTACCCGATCCTGCCAAGGCCCAAAAGAGTTCATAATATCACGTTCGCCCATGACACACACACATTGATGTATTCGTGGCGTGTGTTGGGAGGCATAATTGAATGTTTTGTATAATTAACCTACGCCATAACTCAACGACCGTTGCGCCTCTAGCCGGAGGCCAAGCCTTCGTTTCCCTCTCCTTAAATTTTGCCTCCCTCGCGTAGGATACCGTACATATACATACGTGAGTGAACACAAATCCTTACGCATTTTATGCCTACATAGGATACATAATTATATTCATACGGTCTATCACGATAGACGCGATGAAAAATCTGGGTTGGATCATCAAGAAAAAATGCGGTCTATGGATTCAGAATAGAATAAGAGACGAGCTACGGAGTTGAAAGTTCGGAAGCTACGATTCAGGGGTGAGTTTATTTTTCATAAAACAAGCAGCGGCAGAGTTCAGAGTTTATGGGATAATATCGTGACTCCCGCGAGGGGGATAAAAGAATTTCTTTAGTTATTTCTCTGGAGATTCCCATCGGTAAAGGCTAACGCGATATATAACTATAAAAATATAGTAGAGGTGTAGCTGCGGGTGAAGCGATGATGAAATAAATATTAATTAAACGAGAGTTAGTTCATGAATTATAAACTCGACCATTATCTTTCTTTATAGTTCGGCTGAATCCAAATGGAACAAACACACCTCGACGATAAATAAAATGTGAAGAGCAGAAGAACAGCTTTGAACAGTCAATCATAAATCTCTGAGAGTAGGTACAGGTCCCGCGTTCGATATATATACGTATAAATTGAACAAAATATAAAAAAATTCGGGACAAATACCTGGGACATTTTCTGACCGAACTAAGGACAGGACCCCGTGTAAGGTGATCTTCAACCTAAACGCTGCTGTAAACTCATTGCTTCTTGAAAAGCGGGTCTCAGGATCTCCTCCCTCTCCCACCCCCTAATTCGAAGGATTTGACAAGCGGTTAATCATTCCCACGAGATTTCGGTCAAACGAGAAAGAGAAAAAAAAGATAGAAACAAGACAGTGAGATGCTCCTCTCAATCAAAATATGAAACCAAAATGAACGGAATTTTATAGCGATTTTTTTCGTACAATGTCTAAGTCCTTATCGAATCGAAAATTGCAAGCTCGGTGTGGATTATGTTATGAACGTTATTCCCTATATTAAGAAAATTGACTGTATATAGAAAAATTGCTCGTATCATTTATTCAGTTTCGTTTTCGCGAATGATGACAAAATCTTGCGGAATTATTCGCGACGTTCGTATAAGGTACAGGTATGAAACTGTGTGCGGATAGGCATTTTTCACGCGTTAAACTGACCAGCCCTGAAGTATGTATTTATTATAGATGGTCTAAGTGGGTATTTAAATAGCGATATTTTAGAGGGGCAAAGCCGTAAGGCCAATAACCTGTCGGGAAATCATACCCTTGTCAAAATAATCGCTAAATTATGGGTCGCGCATAGTTTTAACTAGCAGCCCCTACACAAATACGAGTCTGCAGGGGCATAGTCAGGTCCAGTCGACGATGGCAGTCCCGTTTTCTGTATGTAGGTACCTATCTCATCTGATCTCATCATCTGCAGTTTTCTTTAACGTTGTAAGGTAAGAGGTATGATACATATACCTGTTTTTCGAGTTCTCGTATCTGCCGAAATCGCACGAGGGGACCCGCTTCGTTCCTTTCGCGCTTATTATATATACGAAAGAAACAAGAGTCGCATTGCATAAATTACTACAGTGTTTGTGGCTCGGTATAATAAACGCCGAGATCATTTGAAGGGACAAACGACATTGCCGTATTCTTTTATATCTTCTCTTGCCCTGCATGTTTTTCATTTTCCAAATTCCCCCTTTCCTTGCATTCGAGAGGCTGACGGTCAGATTTTCTCCCCGTAGAAAAATTAGACGAATGAAAAAATGGATTAGGTTTCGTATAGGTAGAATTCCGAAACATAGGTAACAAATTATATTCAAATAATTTCAAAATCGGAATAATAATAAGTACCTAGTCCGGAATTTTTGTTACGACTTCGCCCTCGATTCTGACTTCTGACTCTCGCGAGACTTTCGGACTCATAACTTACCGAGACTGGATACTTTAATTATAGACTAGAGTCCGAGAGTCAAGAGTCTCGAGAGAAAAAATTCTCTCGGTCTGCACTGCAACGAGAGGGACAAATAAATCTACTTATACATTTTAGACTGACCACACGACCACGTACCTCGCGTAAAAATACGCGTTATCCTAAAATGAAAAAATCAATCAGTCATGGTAAAACGATATAAATGACAAAACGAAAGAACTCCGGAATACCACTTTCTTGTGCATCAAATGTCATTGGATTTTCAAAACAACCGCACACTTAAAAAATCGTTATTTTTCTACCAATACATATATACCTATCTACCTTCTTGCTTGAACGCCTCCGATTATAAAACCTATCAATTCCCGGGACGAAGAGATTCCACCACACATAGTGTATCACCTCTTCTCCTCTGTGCAGGATGTTAAATTAAACATCATTTTCGCGTATACATAGGTAACGATCCTCCGCGAGATCTCAGACTGCAGTAGGTATATAATTTAACCGCGTAAATTCGCGAGCGAATGTATTATCGCATCGGGAGCTATTTCTCATTCACTACGAGTCAGATTTTATTCACGATCTTTCAGCGCGTTCTCAAAAAAGCACAAACAACTAAAAAAGGAGCACTCAATGCCCACTTTTGTCTGAATGAGTTTGAAAAATGTGCAAAATTGTCTTTCTTTTTTCATTCCTTTTCAATTCTCTTGTATCCTTTTATCAACGAACCAATAAATATCATATCCTCCGCAAAGATGAGCGAAATTATAAGTATAGTTGATAGTATAATACGCAGTGAAGACGGAGGCCAAGAAGGGGGAAGGTGAGGGGCGCTACTTATGCCGTCAGCG
This sequence comes from Phymatocera aterrima, assembly GCA_963170745.1. Classification (NCBI taxonomy): domain Eukaryota; kingdom Metazoa; phylum Arthropoda; class Insecta; order Hymenoptera; family Tenthredinidae; genus Phymatocera; species Phymatocera aterrima. Next base: position 3,517,364 of record OY720668.1, read on the forward strand.
GTAATGACGGGGTGTGTTTGGGTTGTTTGCTTAGGGAACAGATTAGTGAATGAATCCACAGGTGGGCGCCATCCGTCACGCGGTAGATCGCCTGCTTGGCCGGTCGCCCGTACGAACGACCGGTCGACTCCGCCTCCATTCGTTCGTTCGTTCGTCCGTTTGCTCTTCAACGTTAACGTCGTTCCACACTAAGATACCAGAACTCTCGTTGGTCGCGCGCGCCTCAAAATATACCTCCATATAATATCTTTGACTTAGTTCCAGAGCTATAGGGACCAATGTGTCCCGTAAAATACCTTCGGACATCCGCCCCTCGGGAACTGTGATGAATTTCAAAAAAAGAAGGAAAGAAGACAAAAAAAAACACATACCCGCAGCAAGCTCGAAACGCATAGGTCGCTGCAGCTGCTGACAGCGTTGACTCGGTGCTGGACAGTTGCCTACTACTAGCATATCTATCATCGCCTCTTTCACGAGGCTAATTGTTGGATACAGTTAATAATGGGTGGTTCACCCGAGACGGGCACCTCGCGCGAAAAGGGAAAAATATACCAATTATCCCGTTTGAGGGGATGATGATGGTCGAGAGATTCTTTAAGCGTTGCTAGCCTAGTTTCTTTCCTCTCTCTCGCTCTCTCTCTCTCTCTCTTTCCTCTTGTTGCTTTCCGGCCTCACGGATTTCGGGCATCTCTCCTCGTTTTATTTTTTCCACTATTTTCATTTTTTTGCATCCCATAATTCAGGGATGAGCGAGGAGAAGGAAAGACTACGACTACCGCTCAGCGCCCGACGAGTTATTTTTTCGTGAGGCCGTATATGATGAGAGAAAATTTCCGGTACAGGAAAACTCTACAGACTCTTTCTTCACTCTTGATCGGTGTTGAATAAAAAGAATCAAAGAAAAACGGCGCTACGATCTCGGTTAGTGGCACCTTTTCCCTCGCATATCCAGTGGGCAGGTTGAGGTACCGATATGATGCAGTGCCACGAAGATTGGCGGACCACCGGAGCAATCCCTGAGCTAATAGCAGTGATCATCGTTACTCGGGTCCAGCCCGGTTGTTGAGCCTGAGGTCGAGCCACCCGCCAGCCATCCTTCTAGATCCAACTTTTATACATATATATCTATACCTTCGCGGGAATCCACCCCGACCGTACATATTTTTTTCCCGAACTGCAGCGCATGGATTGATGGATGTTTACCAAACTAACTGGCTATAGTTGCCTGCCTTCCAAGTTGCTGGCGCGGTTCCGACCATATTTTTCTTCTTCTTTCTCTTCTTCTTCGTCTTCTTCTTTGTCTTCTTATTTCTTTTGCCTCAGGTTAAACCACACCATTACTTAGCCCCTGGTTAGAGTTTCTTAAGGTGCTTTCACGCTGTTCATTTCCTACCTTTAATTTTCAATTTTCAAACACAATTTTCTAGACGACCGGGAGCTTTTAATGACCATGCCCACGCATCCCAGTATAGTACATACGCAGATAGAGACACTGCAGCGTTTAATTTCACGGGACTGAATAAAGTTGTTAAAATATCGTTATACTATACAGGAATTTACATCGACGATTCACCGATAAACTTTCGAATTCGGCATAAATTCGTTATAGGTACCATATATAGCTGCGGCGACTCCAGAAAAAGATCCACACTGAGATGCAACCGAACGACGGCGCTTGTCAAATACGTGTGCAACGGTATTTAAAATATCCGAATTTCAAACCAGTCTCTCCGTACAGATATTACTATATTTCACCGAACTCCCGGTATGCACAACTTGCATACTATGTATGTACATACATACATATCCATACGGACGCCGCGACGCCAAGTGTCTACCTCGGGAGTCTTAGACTTTCGGACAGAGTAATTATAGCTGCATTATTATAACGTCACTGACGATACATCACCGCCACCCCGCCGAGTGTATACAACAAAGATGATACGTGCATATATCTACATACACGCGACTGTGATAAGCAGAAGGGCGGCTTAAATTATAGGCGTACCTATATAAATTGAACACAGTATATTATTTACTGTATACTGGGTCTCCCTCGAATATTGTGTAGGTACTGCTCCTTCACTTTAGTCTTTTCTTTCTATTATATTTTTAATATTCTTCAGAACGAGTGTAGTACTACGTACGAAAATTTTTACAGCTAGAATGCACATATATACGGCGATGCACAATTATATCTTTCGCCGATTTTCGAATAAATTTGTACGGCCGAAGACGACGCAAGTAGCAAAAGAACATTTATTTTAATATCCAGCGGGGGTTCATGGCTCGTTTCGTACATGGAAGATAATATGTACAGGTATTATACGCGCGCTTCACAAACTTTCGGTTTGGTTTTGTTCAGTATATGGTTTGGGCGCCAACAGGTTTTCAGAGGGAAATGCGGGTGGGCTGTTAGGTATGCCGATCTGCCCCTCTCTTACCCGATCCCCAGGGAATCCGAGTAATTCCCTTCGGTCATTGTATTTAATTAATCAAAAATTTTCAAACGCGATGTGTGCGTTATTTTATTTCGTTCCCATACATTCATTTATTCGTTCACGTTGATGTCGGTGTGTAGGAATAGGAAGAAGAAGTACCCCAGATAAGAAATACGAAAAGCCCTGATACAATGTTACCTAAACCTTTCATATGAATATCACATGAGCTATGGAAGGAACTATGTAACAATCTTTTGATCACAAAGCGTGAAACTTTTATTTTAGCATATCAAATGCCGCCTTTATCTCTTAGACCGTACATGGATACTATACATATAGCATATCGATTAATAATTCCAGCACGGTTCCGATATCGACTGTGCGGCACCGTACGTCCGTCCGTCTTCTGCCGCTTAGTTTATACGCAGTCCGTAGGTGTGAGTTTCGTATATTCATGTACATGGATACACGAAACGTATGAGAAACGAGAAGAAGAAAAGAAGGAAGGAAGAGTAATCGTGTAAACGATAAATCACGATAAATACGTTTACCCAAGCCATTATAAAAGCCGGTAGAAAATAAGGGGCAAGACCCCCCCCCCCCCTCCCTCCGCCCTCAAAATAGAAAAAAGTGAAAATAAGAATGAAAATAAAAAACGAAAAGGCGCCACGCCGGTCAAACCTCAGCGGGGTGACCACCGCGAGATGTTCAACGCGGTTCTTCCTCCTCTAGTCGACTTACAATCACTTAAGCAAACCTTTAACTACCACCTTGGCAGGGGCTACTTTGATGCCATCGTGGTGGTTCTTTAAATTGATTTATATTACAGTAAATTATCGCCAGACCACGTTGCGTCCGGTTTTCTTTCATTTTTATTCTTCTCATTATGCATTATTTAACGCAAAGAATGATAACGAGCCAAGATTCAACATACCGTATGTATTACAACGATCTGTGGAATTATCTAATTATTTCACGTTATTTCAATACTCGTCAAATTGTCAAATTCCATCATTATCGATAGTATTTCGCGTGTCTCTGGTACCTGTAACTAACTGATATCTGAAATTTTGTTCATTAATTTTCTCACTCTTTTTTCCTCCTTTGTGATTCTATGGCTTAGGAATTACGTAATCGGTCATTACTCGGGCTCCAATCTTCCTGCGTATAATTTTCAATACTGGTATCAATACATCAAGTTGGCCGATGCACGGAGAAGGGGAAGGGAATGGAAGGAGTACGCGACGTATCTGATAGAAAGTTTTTTTTAAAACAGCCCACGATCATTTGTATTATATACTATATCGCGGTTGATTTCTAATGAGGAATTATTACGCTGTTGGAATTATTTAACAGGCGGCGGCATGCGTTTGTTTATACCTATGTAACCGCGATTCGAATAGTCTTTTTATTTCTGATTCTTTTTTTTCCTCTTTCTTCTTCGTATATTCTCTTTTATCCGGCTACATTTCCCTCATCAATATTCCAATCGGCCTTCTATCCGATCAAAGGCGGTATTTGTAGACGATGAAACAATCGTTTTATTACATAATATATGCTACATAGGTATGTGTAACCGTGAAATTACCGCGACATTTTTTAAATAAATGTGTTTATCAATATTATCTGTATTATGGGTATACGCATCCGTCTGCGGTACGTTGAAATGTCAGCGCGCATTCCATAGAAAATATTTCGAATTACCATTCGAACTAGAGAGAGAGAGAGAGAGAGAGAGAGAGAGAGAGAGAGAGAGAGAGAGAGAGAGAGAAAGAGAGAAGAGAGAAGAGAAAAAGACGAGGAATAAAAAGAGGAACGCAGAACAAGTTGGTAGATATCGGGCCCAACGGGGGGCTCATAATTGCCGACCCTGAAGAGCAGCAGCCCCATGGTGCCCACCTCTGTTTGTTTTATTCCCTAGTTAAACAAACCCGAGATCTACGGCCAATATATGATAATATTTGATCCCCAGCTGAATCCCTGCGCGATATCTCTTATATACTACCTGTATGTATACTAGGTATACGTATATGATACACCCTTTAAGAGGCGTCTCCTTCGGTTGGGTATAGTAAGATCGTACAGTTGCATCCTTGTTCATATTATGGTACAGTATACCGAATTAACACCGACCTCTAAGCCCACAAGCCTTTACCATTTCCATTGCCTTTCGCCTATGCCTCGCTTCTCTCGTCACAGAGTATTGATAGACAAGAAGACGGCGCCTGAGTCCGAGCCCGAGCCCAAGCCAAACCGGTGCGTTGGAAGCTTTTGCCACGTCTCATCACTTATGGATCGCATTTATTCAAATTCTCTTCCCTCCCTGTGATTAATATTCCTCGTTATACAACCGCTACCAGAGAACGAACGGCAGCTTATAAAGAAGAAACGGTCTTCTGCGTCGATAAAAAGGAAAAACTAAAAGAAGCCTTCCTCCCCCTCTTCCTCCCGCGCGTATTCATTATACTTGTAATATCATCTTATCTTTTTACCTTGCGTCTAATTACCCTCAAGATTTTGAAAAGAAAAGAAAATTTCCAAGTCTCTTCGTTTCGGTTGGATGACTAAATTTGAATTGAATGATAAAGAAGTCGAACTCTCGGGTTCACTGGGATCTTGAGATGGGTATTGTAGTTCTAGAACTATGTATACCTATAACATAATATCGCAAAGTCATTCTCCGAGGGTCTTGACTCTTGACGTTTCTTTTAACGAGGCGTTGTCTTCGTTACGTTACACAACGCGGTAGAGAAAGAAACGCAGATGTTGAATGAAGACGTAAGGTATCTATGGTTGTAAAAGTTCGGGGCAGAGTATTCTGGGTAGACTGACCTGGGTCAACACGGTAGTTTCAACTCAATTAGAACGAATTTTCATGATAATTATACTCATCGTACACGTTTCTTCTTCGCCATTTTTATTTTTTTATTTTTCATTCTAACAACGTCTTCGTAAAATATTTGTTCGTCGTTATAAATAAAATATAAAAAGTACGCGATTTAATTTCCATCTTCGGCATTATCTCTGTGTTATAGGCAGAGACAAAATTTTGTGTTATAGGCAGAGACAAAATTTTGTTCAACGTATATCTTATACGAGGTCCGTATGCAGCAGAGTAAAGAGATTTTTGGAATACCTTATACCACTAGAATGTCGAGAGACTTACAGTAAAACTATTTTCAGGACTGGAAATAAAGTTATCGTATAGGCATAATGCCGTGACCGTATTTCAACTAGATAACTTAACTAGAGGCAACAGGTCGCTCCGAATGCATCTAATAGGCTCTATCTAAATGAGTTGGAAACGAGGTGAGTAATTAATTTTCTAGATTACCTACTCGAGGTTCTCGCGGTTCAAGAGAGACAACTATCAAGCTTAGGCTATATTCTGCTCCTCAAGTAAACCGCAATTTTTCTTTCTTTTTTACTTCTTACTCTCATTACTTTTGCGATAAACAACAATTTTGTCACTTGTGCTAAATGCTTACGTTTTCTGTAGTTTATTCGTATTTGAAGAATTATATGCGGCTTATTTCATGAGACGGGTTAAATTTTTCAACGTTATAACGTTTTAGATTGACATAAATCAAAATTGTTATCGATACGCGGACGTAGCTAATTTTATCGTAATTCTTCGAAGTACTAGCACTTATGAAATTTTCACGATTATCAATTTTATTCTTTCTGCAATATTCATTCAATCCGATCTTTCACATCAACAAAATTTACCCATTCCATTCACATTTACTATATGTTCCCTCTGAATTTAAATTATGAAAATTATACTCAAGATTTTCTACCGGATTATGGATGTTTCTGTTCTTCATATTACTCATTTTTTCAAAAATAGAATAGCATTTCATATACCCAATTTCTTGCCTACAATCATTAGAATTGACGCCATATTCTTGAGATTAGAAATCCTATCTTTAAGAAAAACTCGGAAACATTCACAAATGAGTAAAAAATTCTTCTCTCAGAATGAGACAATCAAATCAATAAACAGGGCAAAAACTCACCTCAGTATCAATTTTCTTTATCTCTGCGTCGTCCTCATCCACTTCGAAGTACAATTCCGTAGAAGTAACAGAGATGATACCAGGCGCGACGATTCCTGGAGCTATCAGTTTGCCTTTTGTACTGATGTTCACGGGGCCTGAGAATTTCAAATAACATGTATTGGAGATTGTTCAAAAGAAATGAAATTACTGAATATTTAATCCATCGGAATTTTCATCAACTCGAACATACCAGTTAGATCATTATCGAGGTCTCTATCATCGGAGAGTAATTCGTTATCATCCATGAGGTCCGCCGATGGAATTTGTTGCTGATGTGCTCTGGAGGCAGCGAGATGAGCATGAAATTCTTCTCGAGCTTGAAGAATGGCATCTTCTGGTGCTCCGTGCTCTAGGGCAGCCTTGAGAGTAGCTTCTGGGTGACTGGAGCCCAGAGGATTGTGGACGAAGCGCTTTCGCCTCCGTGCATCATCCTCCCATGCATCCAGTTTCCAGAATTCTGCCATTCTGATAAAACAGAAAACAAAATAGATCATGAGATAGTTGTTTAACATTGCTTCTTGAATTTTTCTCATGAATGGGTAAATGCTTTTTCATTCATACAAAAGGTAAACTGATCTACTAGCTTATCTATTTATTATTTATTGAAACAAACCTCGCCGCCATCGGATCCATGTAGCCCCAGGCGCCATGTTTATTAGAAAGTATATTGCGAACTTTTTCAAGAACACGACTAGCGATAACATTATCACGTCTTCTTGCGGCTGTAATCAAATGATCGCACATTCGCTCTTCTTCTCGTCTGTCTAGCAATGTCTGGGCACACTGAGACTGAAAGATAAATAAAACTTGGTAATCCTTCTGTGAATAATGTGTTGTCTGGTATTAAATCTATTTTTGCAAATATTGCATGTGTTACTAGACATAAAACTATTTTATCTGACTTTTGATTAATTTAGATAATCATTAAACCGCATGATTACATCATTATCACAGGATAATTTCGTTGCTCAATTCAAGAAATGCAAATAATTGATATTTCCTCGATATGAAAGATCGATATTTATGTGCCCAAGATGTGAACCATTTGAATATTCAATGATGAGACAATTTTAATAGCAACAGGCATTCGTAAAACTGATGTAATCATTCAGAATGCTAAAAAATAAAAGACACCATAGTAATTTAGAAGATATGAGATCTTCAATGATTATTCACTCAGAATGCTTAATTCACTCACCTCAAAATCAGCATGCTTCAGTACATCATCTGCTCGCATCCTGTTCAGTATAAATTCAGCTTCATTCGCGACACGCACGATGTGATCCTTCATAGCATGGGACAGCAATCTTTGAAATTAAGCATAACGTCGTATTTAGTATTCTTCAGACTACAACTATATAAAGATTTATGGCATTTGCTGTTTATCAATGACTAATTGTTGGCTTACCGTCCTTCATTAATGAGTTCGATAAAAGCAAGACCGGCATGTTTTTGCAAAGAATTTTGCCACTCTTGCGAACACAATAGCATGACGAGTTCAACGACGGATGTGCTATTCTTGAATGTGGTTAGTCCTGATAAAAAAAGAAAATTGATTTAAAAAAAAAATTTATCGAAGTCAATAAAACTGACACTACTATTTTATAGCTGAGCGTTCGGTCTTGGATCGAGGGTGCATCTTAATGTGCTTTTACTGTCATTCTTAGCATGATCTGAATATCAATTACTCATGCTCAGATATTCATCTTACATTAGTGGCATACTAATTGGTGGATGCTGACGTTATACAAGAATACATCGTCACATTAAACTGAGCATAACTTCTCACCTGAATTATATTATGAATTGAAAATAATTCTAAAGTTGTAAATGAAGGCTCACTGTACTCGTATTTTCACTCTTTATCAAGACAACTATCTAACGTGCGAAAATTCTTGACCTCAGAGTTCTGTGCTTTAAATTCTTGGATATGAAGGTCATGAAAGTAGTCGTTAAATTTTGTCAACGTTTTAACCCGAGTGTGGGCCCTCCTCAGGACATCACTTTATTCAATCTTATTCGAACAGATAGAAATAAACAGCATCATCATCAAACAGAGCCAGCCAGGCACAACCATGTTTCTGGTTCCTCCGCCTCATCCATCTTTCCATACTCGATCGCGATTGTTATTAAAAAGTTTCTCAAAATTCTTAATAAAATTTGTTCAAAACTGACACGAACCATATGGCGGTACAGTGTACCGTGTAGCGGTACAGTTCACCACCACACAACTATCTAATATTTATAGAAAAGTTATCTAATCGTAAGTTCACCCCAGAAATAAAATTACAACGATTTAATCAACTGATCCATTAAAATTGACGAACCCTTTCCTTCCATGAGTAGTTCTTGTCCATGTGATCCGACGAGAGTTTTAGACAAGAAAGGAGCAAAATCGACCATTATTTCTCTGAGGAGTGGGCAGACCGATCCCAGAGCCATTTCAAGTTTTTGAGTTAGCGATGCTTCCCGTGAGGGCGTGGGTACAGGAAGATGATCAACCAGGCCTTTATTTGGAAGATCGTCAGGCCTTGCTGATGTAGCGGTCATGACTAGTCTGTCCGGTACTCGTACTACGGATATTTCTGCCGTTGGTTTTTCACCACGTTCCGCATTTGCCAACATTTCTTGGTCCAGGACGTTGCCTTCGGTGTCTGGAATGTCTCCTGAAAAAAATAATTTGTGTAGAAGGTTGACCCGTTGAATGATATACTGATTAAGGGGCATTCGGAGTCACCGCTGGCAATCTAACCTAGCTAATATAGGGAAAATTTATTTTTCATCAGAAAAGTGAAATGCTCGGCCACTTTCTGCCATCATATTAAATGAATCCTCCAAGTTTCATCCAAATCGATTGAATCGTTTGCGAAAATTTACGCTTCTCGTTTTCGAAACTGTTTCTATGCATTCAAGATAGCGAGTCCAAATGCCCCTTAAGAATCAGCTCCAAATGATCCACCTACCCCGTGAGTGGGCGATATTATGAATGTTACGGGGATCCTCTCTTGGATTGGAATTTGAAATTGAATCTCCATCCTCATTGAGATTAACATCAGTCCAAGCATCCTCCGATGAATTAAGCTTGTTTTCATTATCGGTTGTATTTTCCGACGGACTAGGATCAGCCGTAAGATTACTCTGGTGTATCGTTTCTTCGCTTGAGTCATTACTCTGATGAAAAATGAATAAGGTATGTTTCGATTAGAGTTATAGCTAGCAGAAAGAAACACAAGTTTGTTCTAAGTTTTCCCCACTACTTGAAAATCTATCTTTTCTTACGGGTAATGAAGTGATAAGACCTAAAAATTTAGATCCAAACTGAAATCAACGCGCAGAAGTGATCTTGGAATGTAAGAGTTGGCTGATTGATGAACCTTTCATATATCGCCAATACCGTGGCCTTTTAATTGATCCACCGATATTGTGATGAAAAGGAAACAGTAACATCTATATTCTTTCTTGATAGTTTAACACGCATCAAAACCGTAAAGCTTACTCATGTCGTAATTGACATTAGCTAGCATAAATGGTGAACATTATTATCTCTAATAGATAATCTAATTATATTTCTCACAAACGCATTCGTCTAGAATTTATTTTGTAAGATATAACCAAGATCTAGTAGTATCATAATATTATGATGAATGAATTTCACTTTTAAATACTATACATAATATCAACAGATAACATGCGATCAGTAATACACATTTCATACAAAATCGTTAGTATAATTTAAACATGAAATAAAATGAAATAAATGCATAAATAGTAAAGCAGTTCATAACTATAAGCCTGCAGTAGGGAGAACTTACTTTATCCTTTCAATAAATTTGTGTGTATGTCTATTATACTTATGTATGTACATGATGCCGCATATTTAATCGTGCAAAATTTATTCGTCATCGTAGTTAATACAGATATTAACAATAAAGGACCATTGCGCCCATAGAATAGTTTGAATAATCCAAATTCAATTGTGTACAAATTTCTTTGCCACCGTATAAAATTTATCAAAAACGTTGCATCTTTCATAGGCAGAATAATCCAACGAACTTCAGTACCTTTATATTTCGTGGGACTGGATCGGGTCTTGGAGCATAGCCAAGCGTAGAATCGGGCGAGGCGTAATTATCCTCCAAGATAGTCCGTGAGCGTGGTACGCCACTATGACCACCCTTCAGAACCGGTAGTTAGTACGCATAGCAATGCAAGCAAAGGAAGTTAGAAGTTTATCAGATATAAGTTAAGGAAGAAGAGGCTGCAGCATCGGCATGCCTTATCGGATATATGCCGCAGTTGTTCTGCAGTAAGCAACGTGATTTGTTGAAAAGGTTTCTCTGTTACATTTTTTTCCCCGATTCTGTTACCCACTGCCAGTGTAACTAATATTATTCATCACACATCCAATATCATAACATTACCACACATAAAATGCTCAGTAGTATGCTATATGATTTAGCGAATTGGAACAATAATATATTCTAACTAATGAAAGTAATAATTCTATTGATAGTAATTAGTTACTCTGTAATCTAGTATTCTGAATGAACTGTATATCGTAAGATATTATAAAGCTACTTATCTAGTCGTATTAGTTTAAAGTTCCAAACTCGTTATAGGACAGACTTTCACATGGTTAATTACATACATTGCTACAAAGATTCACTATTTGTTTCAAGAAACTATATCAAACGATTAATATTGTATACCAGGCAATGAGGCGTTACGAATAATTCTTTTCACGGCTACTGGGAATACTGTACTTGGTCGTATCTGTTTCTAATGTAAAAACAATCGGTATAAATATACTGAGTTCCAAAATTGTGACACACATATTATAATAATGAGATGAAGCCGTTATTGGAAAGCATGGTATTGAAAGATATGAAATAGCGCAACAGCATTTTGCTTTGTACTTCCATTGCAAGAGTGATTAATAGAGTCAAGAAGAGAGAGATGGATTAATGTACAAATTGAATAATAATAAAAAGAAATTGCCCACAGTCTGACAAGTAAATATATTCGCTATGAAATCATTATTCATGCAGCTCTGTGATAATTAATCGGTGCACAATATGTATATATAGTATACATATATATTCATATACATTATATAGTTAATAAACATGTGAGTTATACATTTGGAAAGTTAGAAATGAAGACAAAATTATTGATGCAAATGACTTAATTGTTGTTCTTTCAACAATTTTGATCGTGAATATAATTTATGGACATAAAAATTACCTTGATAGATGGAGGACCGCTAGAGGAAACTTCATGGTCGGCCAAGATCGATGAATTATTTTCACCGACAATTATAACTTCGTATTCGCCATCATCTTGGGAACCAGACTGGCTCATAACGCCACCACTCCCTATAATATATTTCTTCATTTAGATTACTATTAGATCATTTCTATTGTTTACATCAATGTTAGAGAAATCATATGGGGATTATTTCTCATGCTATAAAACTGTTATACATTCATCGATCGTTCACATTTAAACAAAACATGTAAGTATAGAAGATATCAAATTCTGCATTTTTCCTCAAGGGCAGACGGACATATTGATCATGTTTATACTACAGTTCAAAGACGGTTGAAAATTTTGTTAAATTCATCAGAAGATGTGATTATAGTCATTTTTACTGCTTTCATTTGTTTATTGATAGGCTCAAACATCATCAATAAGATAGTTCTGGTACACATAGGTCCAATATGAAAATATTGCATGCGACGTAGTGCTCAAATAATTGATAAGCATAACTACGGTGAACATATTACAAAATACCATGCGCATACTGCTAACTAAGAGAATAAAATTCAACTTACATCGATTCATAAAAGAGAAATATTCTACAGAAACAGCATCATGTATGGTAAAATGTCGGGACAAATTGTTTTCTTTTAATGTTCCCGTACTTCACATTGCAAGTGAAAATTTGATACAATGAAAAATTAAATACCATTGTTACCAAAAGGGTGAAATATATCACGTTTGTTCACGTTGCTATAAAATAATGATATACTTTTTGTTAAAAGGAGTCTAGAGAAGAATTCAAAAACTTCTTTGGTATTTCTAATTCGTCAGAGCCCAATTTCTATAATCATTTGTTCAATGACCCCTTTAATACTTTTCTATTCCCAAAGAGACTTAACGAGACAATATTCATTAAAAAATCATCTCAAACATTTTACTACTTTAAGTAAGCAACACAGAGATTTAAAAACGTGCAACTTTCGAGAGGATTCAATCCTGTATGAGGTAGGAATTTCGATAATGAATAACTTTCGATAAATGGAGGAATCAAAGATAATCGGAGGATTTATAATCCACTCGGAGTATCCATATGAACTCTCAAGAACTTTCTAGCATTTATCTGAACGGACTTCAATAGCAGAGAATAAATTTAAAAATATGGCTGTGTATAATAACAGCAAATAATTGTATTGCTGTTTACAGTCACAGACTTTGTTCACTTGAACATCATATTGAATGCGATTGACACTAATTTTCATTATTTCTCACATGCTGGATGGGTAATACTATATAATATATGTGTGCAAAAGTTGACATTTGCAACAAGGTATATAACAGTATTAATGTAATTTTATACATGGGAAGGTAAAATTTTGCCATCTACAATAGCTGGTATACTTGAGAAGCAATGAACAATATTGATAAAATACCGAGAGAAAATACAAATAATAAATAATAAGAACTGAAAATTCATTCCATACTCTTAGGGATTGAACGAGCAGTTCAAGGAATATGTTCGAGCAGTTACCTTGCAGACCGACACCAGAATTTCTATGATAGAGATTTCGGGGCTGATCGATATGCTTCTGAAGCGTATGATGATGATTGTTGTTATTGTGATGATGGTAATGATGATGATGATGGAAGTTATAATTATTCGACTGATGATTGGTATGATTATTGTGATTATTTGGGAGATAATAGCTGGATGGGGGCTGGCGACTAGTGTGCCTGGCAGCCGGTGGTAGTGGGTGCTGGTGGTGGTGCTGGCTGGTGTGGTGGTTGGCATTGGCGTTGGGGTGAGACCCCGGGAGAAACTGAGGATACACATGGTGAGACCACTGTGGAAACAGTGGCCGCCCTCCTCCACCACCACTCCCATCTGCTGCGGAACCACATTTTCCACCTTTACTTCGTCATTCATCCTTTTTAAGCTAAATATCCTAATGTTTCATTCTACTAAGAGAGATAGTGCTAAGACTTCTTCGGCTGAATTACGCATGTTGATAAACCGTGAGAGAAAATTGAATCTCTGATAGAAATCTGAGTCAATTTTCCTGATTGTAATCTCTGAATATGAATTCTATTGAACTTTACTTCATAGTAAGAAGATCAGTGTTTATTGAATCGAGAAAACTTGTACTGGCTTAAATTTTCACACCGAAAAATATGAATGATTAGAATAAAGATGAAAAGAATGATCTTCCTAATCTGTATGATGATAAATTATATTTGAGGAATCTTGAAGAGCAATGAAACGTTTGATATTCATACAGTACGCCAAGAGAGAAATATACAATCCTTTATGTGCGCGAAGCAATTCTTTTTAAGGATTCAATAATTGTTTACTTGGATTTCAAAGTTACTGTAGAAAATTTTCATTGGTTACAATATCCTCATTTGCAAATATAGGTATATCAGATAGAATTACGAAGTAACTGTAATATAATATAAAAATAAATTAGTTTCACTGCAATTCATGATTAGATGGATGTTATATATGAAGTAATGAAGAGTAAGTTAAGATTCTAAAATATGTAAATAAGTGCAGACACATTCGACAAACATCAAAACTCTCACTGTCAGATACAGATAAGAAGATAATAATATCTACACCAGTGCAACCACGCATGCTTTTCTACCAGTTCAGGGCTTGAGTGCTAACGTGTTTTGTTGATTTATCACTGGTGCGACTTGTGATGTCTTGTACTACTTTCTATATCATTTTTCTAGAAGTATATGGAATCCTGCTATCTGATTATAGGGACTTAGTAGATTTTTCTCTTTTCAAATTTTTTTCAAAAAGTGTAGAAAATATATTCCCAATCCTATTTGTCATCATGCTGTTCTTGAAAATATAAAAAATCTTCACAATATACTACGTAGTACTTGAGGAAGTTGATTTCAAATACATCAAGAGAAATTAATTATTTATCATTTCGTGGATTTTGTTGGATATCAAACGTTCATCAAAGTAATTAATTGGGTATGGGCGATGTTTACAAAAGAATGCGTAGTTTATACCGTAATACGAGTATACAGAGAATATATCGAAAGAATAGTAATTGGTAAATCCTGATCAAGGAATAAAGGTAGAAAATAAAAATAAAATTATAAGTTTATTCTACAAAACATTATAATATCATTTCTGAACTACTGACTGTAATTGCTCTGCTGTGCTTGCATTGGTGGAACATATGTATTTGAGACATGCGTTTCACAATGATGACTGTAATCATGCTGTATGTTTGTATAAGTGACCGGAGAATAGAAGTAAACAAACCTGGTAACTATAACAAGTTGTACTTTTTAACGGGAATAAATCTAATAAAGAATATTTTATCTGACACGTAAGAGTTTTGACTAAACGAACCGTGTAAATAAGTAACCGAATATGTCATGATCACTTTCTTAGTCTCTTTCAAAATGATTTAGATCACGATGTTTAATTTCTTATCATTATTAGTCTTGTTGTTATTATCATCTTGATAAATTTTGATCGGAGAAAGAATTGTTAGTATTGAATAATAATAAAGAAGAAGTAGTAGAGGATATGCGGTATGTATATAAAATGAAAAATGTGTGTAAACCGCTGCTCTAAGATTATATTACCTTATTCACTAGTAATTTTGATAGTACATTGACCCGAAAGTTTATCGTAGTAGAAACTATTCAATATATAAATATTTCAGAACCTTTAGTTACGTTTTTGCAATAGCTGAAACGAATCATATATATCAGTGAATTTCAAATTGCAGAAACTCACCTGACGGACTTCCTGTCCTAAGATTTGTTCCATTCGTTTGAATAGTTTGAACTGGGCTCGGCGGTCGTTGCGGGATAGGAGGTTCAAGAATATCTCTATATTTAGAGACCATTAGTACAGAGATGAAGTAAACTATAGCCAGGGACAGAAACTGGGCCTGCTTGGTTTCTTCCTAGAAAAATTAAAGCATAGCACGTTTAAAAATTTGTTGATAAAAAGTATAGTATGTACGAAATTCGAGATATATCAAGTTCGCTTACAACATCTCTGTAAATAACAGCCCGCAGCCGATTCACATCCATATCCTGCAACAACTTTTCAGGATCTTTTACCGGACTTAGCTGATTTGCTAAATTGTCAACGATATTCTGTGAAGGAATAGAATTAAAGATTAATACACTCCTATGGAAGTGAATTGATAAGATATAAGCATTTACGTTTTTCTCACGAGCTGAAAATGTTATCTTCAAGTTCATGTTAATGAAATAGCTTCACGAATATCGCTGAAACAGTAACATACCTTGGGTGAGGTTTGAGCTCCTCTTATGAGAGATTGTATGTGCTGTGATTTATTACTAGAACCAATCTGTCGACCTAACATGCTGTAAGGTCTGCCACGTTCTTTACACTCTAAGCAGTTTCTAACGGCACATGTACAGACCTAAACAAGCGATATTTATTAGATAATTACACATAAAAATGGATGAAAGTTTACAGCTATATACTATAATATGAATGATATTTAAATTATCTGAGGAAAATCTATTCTACGATAATAGTGATTCAGAACTTGAAGCCCTATAAGTCTAGTAATGTACCTACTTTACCTTACGGTCAATATCTTATTACGTTGCCAAACTATTCGTTCTGCATATACTCAAAAGTAAGAGTATTATACTATTGTTATTTGAAATGAAGACTATCATATGCTACAGAATGATTGAAATTGTAGTTTGCAAAGGTAGCAGTATTTTTTCCTTTTTTAATTACATTTAGCGATTTCGCTATTTTGACACATAAGAAATTTAATTTACGGAGAGAAAGAGAAAGGGAAGGCCAGCCGTGAGTATTGAAATCTTGGTGAGACCGTCTAAATAATAGAGGAACATAAATGAATAAATACAAACCAAACGTAGACATTGTCGAAGAATTCCACCGCTGGACATATTTTTCTCTGCTTCTAGTTCTCCGAAATTTAAGGAGCTAGCAAAAATTAGTACGTCGGCCATATTGACTAGTCTTTGTAGAAAGGAAACAGCTACCTCAATTGGCATACCCTGAGTCGGCTCTATTACATCCAGTTCACTCTAGAGAATTATATACATTAATGAATAAAAAAGAAAAAATTAATTATATTTACTAGTTTTCTTTTTCAATAATCTGTATTACCATCTAAATATCATCCCTCATGGAATCATATTATTACGTACTTCAATGCAAGACAGATCGTAACTATTGCGACTACTATGAAATATATTCAATTCAAGTTCGAAATATGCAAGATACGAATGATAAAGGTCGTTCACAAAAAGAATCTCCAAAAATTGCAGACGTTATAATATTCTCACTGAAAGATTGATCATATTTATACTCACGTTAGGTGAAGTTGCGGATGCAAGTAAAGGAAGGAGTCCTCCGCAAGCTATTATAAGATTGTCAGCAAGTTGCGAGATCAGATGGACAGTGTTTACTACAAATATAGCATTCTCACTACTGTTCACAAAGTCTAATACGGACTTCGTTGAATGGCTGTGAAGAAAATTGGAATAAAATGTTAGTCCCTGTCCATAGATGAAAGAATTACTTTTCTACTTCCAAATCTCTACCTCCTCCACACTTGGATGTCAGTTTCCAGAGAGAACAAAACGTCTGATAGTAATCTCTGATGTATATATGACCACTTGAACTCAGGTATCCTAAACGGTGGACGTGTCGGCCCCGGACTGAACATCGGTCTGGTTGAAGGGTTTCCTTGCTTGGCTCGCTTAGACTCTGAGAATAGAATAAAATATTTGAAATATCATGAAAGATTATAAATTTCGAAGAATGACTTAAGAATCAGGTATATGGATCATTAAAAGACTCACCAAAATGATTAGGGTCTACTTGTGTCGATGTTGAGGCACTCCTCGGTCGCTTTTGAGGTGACGACATTTTACGTAATGGAATGGGTAACGAGGGAGAGGAGTCATCGACACTGGCATCTGTGATAGTTTCAGAGGGAACAATTGGTAGGCTTGATCTTCGATGAGCGTCTATATGATCTGGAGTTAAGTTATTGGATAACTGATCGTCCGTCGCAATAGTATTAGAATTAACAATTTGAGGCACACCGTCGGGTAAATTTTTAGTTGCATCACAGACCGTAGATATTGTTGGAATTTGCTGTTTAGGATTTGGCACTTGAGTCACATTACCTACAGAACTTTGAACATCACTATTATTAGAAAGACTATCTTCTATTTTTATCATTTCAGTCCTCACTGGAATGTCTGTTTTATTATCACTTATGCTAATAGAAACATTGGACGGTTCTCCTGAATGTTTATCATTTACCTCGTCTTCTTCTTCATCTTCTTCTTCCTCTGCGTCTCCCACTTCTTCCTCTTCTTCTTCTTCCTCAACTTCTTCATTCCCATTATTATTACCATTAATTACAGCACTTCTATCTTCTACTACAGAGTCCACAGTGCTATCTCCGTTAACTAACTCACTATTTTCTACCGATTCCAAATCGTTACCTTCTACATCTATTGTTTCGCTACACGTTTCAGAGCTTTTTACTACACTAGTTGAGCAAATAAGACTTTTTACATTTTCAGTAATTTCTTTCTTGTCTTCGTTAGTCTTAACGCCAACGCTTTCATCAGCAGGTGTTTTCTCTTCCTCTTTTGTCTCTTCTTCTTCTTTACTAACATTTTCTACATCAGTTTTCGAAATTTCTACCCCATTTTCGTGAATTTTGTTTGAATTATCCTGATCTGCAGCCGACTTTGGGTTAACTTTGGTTTCGTCCTCCTCCAAAATATTTTCCCGATTTTCTGTAGAGAGCTTCTCTACATTCTCATCAACTTTCTCTTCAGGATGAAAAGAAGAATCATCAGATTTCGCTTCTACTTCAGTACTTGTGTCTTCTTCTATTGAAGACACTGCTTCCACGTCTACACCACCAGATGCAATAGGTTCTTGGATTTTATCGGGGATAGTCTCTGTTTCATCGTTCTCAGCAGTATTTTCAACGGTAGAATTATCTTCCAATTTAATATCTTCGTCTACAACAATGACATCGTCAACTTTTTTATTTTCTGTGTTTGATTCTACTACCTTCGCACTCGACGCATCTGTTTCAGTTTCCTGCACAGTTTCAATTATTCCTGTATCTTCCCTTGCTTCTTCGATTGAATTCCCTAGCCGCGGAGCTTCCTCAGGCTCGGTTTTTGTTTCTGCATCTTTCGCTACTGTCTCCTCGCCTTGCTCTTCATCTACCACCGTTACTACTGGAATATGATCAGCTCTTTCAATTAACGATGAGTTAATTTCACCTTGAGATTGCTCATTGATGATAATAGTATCCTTCCTGGTTTCTTGCATCATTGAATCTGGACTAGAGCTTTCAATTTTATGAACATCGCTGTACAAATCACTGGAGCTTTCTATAGAAATGACCTCGCTTGTCTCATGTGTTGTCGGTAATGAAATAGGCTCACTGCTAGCCTCCTCAAGAATAGTCGGTGTATCCGAATTTATTTCTCGAGCAGTTGTAGGAGTTTCCGGTTTATCACTCAATCTTGAATCCAATGATACTGCTTCGCTAGATTGCAGCGTCTCCAGAGTTTCACTGCGAGATTTGATCAAAGCTGGGCTTCCGTCGCTTTCAGTATTGTCGATTGAATTTAGATCACAGCTACACGACTCCTCCAAACGATCTGCCGCATCAGGATTATCAAAATCCTGAAAAAGATGAAATTCCGTTACATAACTTTCAGAATTTGTAATACTGGTATAATTTTTGTTCAAATTTCCAAAAGTAAACTTTCAGAAGAACTTTATCAGAATTACAGGCACTGCACACCTTGTAATGTTCTTCTGCGTGCTGTAAAGAAGGCTGTTGAGAATTAGTCCATGGTGTAGGTCTGGTGTAACCATTATTGCCGGAATGCTGTTGATCCCATCCTGAAATCGTACTGATTGGCCTTTGCTGTCGTAACTCTGGATCAGTTATATTGTCGGACCTTTGTCGTTCATAATGTTCGTACATTTGTGCAAATTGCAGTTTGAACTCTTCATACGACACCTAAAGGATACATAATTGTGAACAAATATATCCAAAAATATAGGAGAACTATTACAGCTTCTGAAAATCGTGTATTTAGTATTTACTTTGGAATGTACGATCGCCAATGTGTCAACCCAAACACGCCATCCTCCGTATTCGTGTTTAATTGCATGATGAAGAAGCATTCGAAACAGAGAATACACCATATCTGATATTTTTTGCTCCTCTGTATTCTTAGGATGAATGTAAGCCATAGCAATCAGCCATTCCTGCCAGACGGACATTTGTAAAACCGTTCTTCGATTTTCTCTATTATTATTACAGAGCAAAGTCATATCTGAGAGAAATAGTTTCTTTACTTCTAACAGTTGCTCAGTTTGCTTCGACTGCCTCACCAAAGTAGCGACAACTTTCAATATCACTGTAGGACAGGTAAATAAATAAATGAATAGTACGACTAGATAATAGAGAGTGAATCTTGACTGTTTCGGTAATAAATTTCTTTATGTTTTACTTACTCGGATTTTCTAACCGATAAAGAGACTCAGGCTCAGGATGTCTGGTATACAAAATTTGCTGACTTATATGTTCGGTCATGATCTGTGAAGGATTCCAATGAAAATGTAGTCGTTTAGGAAAAATATGGAATCTTTTAGGCGAAAATGTTAGCCAGATTTTATTATATTGCACAGATATCAGAGAAAGAAGTCTTTCATACCTCGTATAGAACGTTGTATGTTGGCAGCGAGAGAGTCTCCTCGTTGAGTAACAGTCTTTCAGCCAATAACGTGTACAGATTATGTGGACTCATGACATCATACTTTCTCCTAGAAAAGGTATCCTTAGCATACGGAACATTGTGAAAAAACATTTTCAAGACACTCGATATTCATTCTTACTTATGCGTGCTCCGACTTAAAAAGAATCCAAGTAGCTTCAGAGCTTGGAGGCGGATTAATTGACTCTCGGCAGCTAGAAGCTTGAAGATAGTCCTCACTCCTTGTTTAGCATCAAATGCAGGTACCATAGAAGATGGGTGTTCTGACATTAGAGATATTAGCATTTGCAGTACGTCGTGCAAATTATCATCCTGAAAAGGCGGAATGAAATTTCATTCAGATTAAATCCAGTTCAAAAAATATATTGGGAACATACTGATCCAAAAATAAAGTATCTTCACCTCGTGCATTGTTGTTAAATAATTAAGAATGCTTTGTAATTCATCATCCTTGACGCCATTTCCAATCATAATCAATTGTTTCAAAAATAATAGAATGTAAGAACGTATAGTCAATATATCTTTCTGTTGTGGACGCGGTCCATCTGAAAATTGAGGTGATCTGGATTAATTTTCGGCTCATCCTTTCGAGGATCTTAAATATTCGTTTTACTAGATGTTACGTGTATTCATGTATTAGAATGTGAGAGATACATACCCAGTCCTTTGGGTGTGATGCCGCTCTTGGCTCTTGGATTAGCAACCCAGTAGTAATATTTTAGAGTATGTACAGTTTGCAGTACCGTCGAGACTCTTCTAACATTTGAATATATTTGAGTATCGCTGAGGAATTCAGTTGCCAGATATGAGTAGAGACGAGACTGAACTGGTGCCGGAGTATAAATCCATAAGGCAGGATTAAAGAGGACATGATCGAGCAGCTGCCATGTGAGGAATGAAAAGTAAAACGACTACATCACCATGGATCTGCCTGTCCTTAGGACACACCAATCTATCCGACTTTTCACAATATTTTGATACTCTTTCGTTGACATTTTAGTTAAGGAAATGATTTCTGAGTGGAAATTTAGCAATGCCCTCCTCTTAATGAGTTTTTAAAAGACAAAAAATTGGTGTGATAATAAACATTGAAAATAAAAATGTACCTAAATTGGAAGAACATCGACATAGATTCAATGTGAGTTTGAGAATTTAGGTGCATCAAAGGTAGGAGAAGAAGAAGAATTCGTACACATTTAACATTGGACGGGTCAAATGTTGTCGCTACTGTTATTAGCGGAATTTGATTGGAATAAAAAAATAGAAATATGAAGTGGACTGAAATAAAATGTAGAACGATAAGCTCGGACTTTAATTTTATTTGCAAAAAATATGTAGTCGCATAACAAAGACTTGAGCAAATTGGCAAAATGACGTTAAACTGAATTTCCAACAAGACATTATTCCAAAAGCGATTGCAGAGCAATAAATCAATGTGAAACTAGAGAAGAATAGAGGCACGAACGTCTTGCCATATGCAATGAAAATAATTATAGAAATAGAACCGAGAATCTTTTACCTCATATATCACAACATTGTGTATTATATCTATAAATTTCGAAACCAAATAATTGTCCCTATTTTTAAATATGTTAACAGATTGAGAGCGCAGAAGCTAAACTTTGGAAGCCTAGTTTAGAATATCAATCGTTTCTGCGGCTCTCGCGATACAACGATCAAATCTTTTCAAATGATTTTGTCAGAGTTTTGAATGAAAAGATAATAACTAGGCAAATTTATGAGAATAAGAATGAAATATTGCAGAGGCATTAGGAAATAAATGAATTTGAAAGTCGGTAGATTGCATGCTAGTCCATAGATTGAGAAACTTAAAAGTACAGCTTAGTGAATAATTGTTTCATGCTGAAAAAGAATTGGTTAAATATCGGCTATGTCCAGCATTATTGGGGATACTACATATATCAATACGGATCTTTGCAACGATTAGCTGTGAAAAGAATTTATAATATCAAAACATAAATTTTGAGAAATTTAAATAATTAATATCTGACCTGGAGGGGGCTGTATAATACCTAATTACACGAAATTAAAAATCCCGATTACGTTTTGCTCATTTAAAAAAAAAAAAAAAAAAAAAAAAAAAAAAAATTTTAAACTCCAACCATGCCTGTAATAAATTGGAGTAAAAGAATTTCCCTCGGATATATCAAGCTAATTATAAAAACATGAAGGCAGGCGGCAGGCAGGCCAGGCAGGCAGGCAGGTAGGTAGGTAGATAGCTATGGTACCACAACGAAAGGAATTTGATTCTTCATGAAATAAAATTGAGAGATCCTCATTCATGTTATTCATGCAAAGTTTAAAGTGGATATCAACTATTAAAAAAACGATATATATCGAATACAGGAATCGATCAACATACACGTAATTTTGTAGAATACAGAAATTTCTAGCTATAATTGATCATCTATAGATGATCTACAGAGAAATGCATTTGCTGAAAATCAATTATTAAATCCCATAGTCATTTCAACATCCCTACATATAAATTCTGTATTAAATGACATTATAAATACACACGCGAAACAGTTATACCTACATGAATACGTAATATCTCAATGAATATAAACGAAATTTTGGATGAAAAATTTTTAGTTGTGATCCAGGGATACCTGATAATTTCCGGAATTATTTATAGTAACAGATTATCGTTTTAAATGCAAATTTTTCCAACCACCTTATTACCTAATCACACTGTACTCGCTATCACTCTAATTAATATGTAAAATAATATCAAGGGTTTGGGTTACTCTTTGAAAACCCTTTATGCATAATGTGTATAATATAGTGTATTATACCTGTTTAAGCAGAAGATCGCTGTTAGCGCTCAAACATGTGACTAGATGTTTGGTGAGTTCCAAAAACGAGGCGAGTACTTCAGTGGTAAGATGATCTCTGCTCGCTCTCTGCAGCATATAACTTATCACCAAAAATCCCCGATTCTGTACCATGTGCTGTTGCACAGTTTGCGAACTTTCAACCAAATCGCATATGAAACCCAACAGTTTTGAACTAGAAAAAGTCATTTACATAAACTCAGTCAGCTGAAGCCAGACGAAAAAGAACATTTCATTGTCAAAAATGTGTAAAACTATCGATCTGAAATTTGATATTTCATCTGCTTACCATAACGTAGGATCCCTTTTAATATCATTGGCAGTGACACAATCGTAAGACATGTCTAGCTGCGAGAATAGCGGAAACAAGACTTGTATCCCACCGATAGAATTCAGTGTGCTGTGTATCGAATGGGTTATGACAGCTTTCACTTCCTGAAAGAGGATGCAATCGAATTCAGTGTATGCGATATACCTAGAGCTCGAAAAGATAACTAATTCCGAGTTGTTAACTTATGACGAGCCACAGTAGATCCGGAGGACGTGACAGAGCTGCTGTTATCAACTCGTTATAAAATATACATATAGATATAGATATAGATATAGATATAGATACAGTATAGTAAAGGTATAATGCGAACGCAAACCTGTAGCATCAGAGCATGAGGTGTATGCACAAAGTAAGACATGTTCCCTTTAGGAGCACTCTGTAAACATAGTTGTGAGTCCGTGGCCACAGGGTTGTACATGAACACTATAGCGTTAGACAATTTTCCGTCGTATAGGACCTGTAATGAAATTTTATTTACGGTACCGGACGGCGTTGGAGTGCTAAAGATGAGCGAAAGAGAAACCGAAAAATCAAGAAGAGGAGAAAATTAACAAAGCTTTATAGGTATATCTTGCGACATACGACGTCGTCGATAAAACAATTTCGTTTTACTTCACTTCATCATGTTACGTCCGGCAGATAACGGAATTTATTAGTCTCATATAGAACACAACGAGGTGATAATTATGCGTTGGTATGCATATATGTTTGTGGATATGGATTATTACTTTGAATTCGATCTATTTGGTTTTCGTTTTTTTGTATTGTTCTGTTTCAGAAATTCATTGTTTCCCCAATCTGTCGGTCGCGTTAATTTTGTCGAATATATTTGCGACTATGTACAATAGCAGTTTAGCAATAACGGAACGCTATTAGGTATTGGTAACAGGTAAGGTAATATACTTTGACACAAAACTAACTATACTGTTAATAATTAATACCTTGAAGAGAAAGGAAACATGAAACAAACAAGAACAAAAAAAAGAAAAACTGTGATAACTTACTCATGCATTCAAATTATAATGCGATATGGTTTTATAACTGGATAAAAGCAACGATACACTACTACGTATGTACTGAAAATAATCACCTCAACGCATTTCAAAAGGAAGATGAAAAATATATTTGTGTATTAATTTATGAAAAAAAGGTAAATCGCAATAAGCGTCATGCCACAAAGGTATTCGATGAATAAATTATATTTTCTACCATAAAGTATGAGGTCCGAGAGAACAGCAGATAGTATATATATTATAGTTGAGGTACAATAATTCACTAATTACAAAACGCTGCAAGCTGATATATGTAATTTCATTTCTACCGTACTGATTATACTGATAATATTAATATTATAGATTCGGGAATTGATTACCTTCCGAGAAACTTTCGTATACACATACTTACAATCGAATCGATTCATTATTAATATAGTATATAATCATACATGATGATGATGATGATAAGAATAATAATGATAATAATAACTAAGAAAATAATAAATCAAAACGCAAATGCTTACAGGCTGCATACTATGCTCCAACATGCTAACGAGCTCCGGCTCGTCACTCACCCTTTTGTGATTATCAGGTAGATTGAGGTAACATTCATTATCAAACCGGAACTGACTCTGAAATTTATATGGATTATCTGATTAGTTGGGATTTAGTGAGAAGACTGAATTTCATTATTCGCCTAGTTTACTAATTACATATCGCGGTTCGGTTTGCGAAATTCGTATACGTAAGGAGTAGGCAGGTACCTCTGACTATTATAAGTTAAAAATTCTCTTACGTAGATACCTATAAACGCCGGAAGCTAGAAAACGTGTAATTATGCGCATTTCGAAAACTCGTCTATTCAACAGAATGAGAGTCCAATGTTCTAATGGGCGCGGGGCGGAGGCGGGGAATGAAAAATGAAAATATACAAAAACATTCAAACTACCTTGTATCCAGGACCCAGCCTGTGCATCGCGCATATTTGATGCGTCGTAAGCGCTTCGCTGAACAAGTATATCGCGCTCATTTGCCCGCAGAATACACGTTCTTCGTCCAATTCCGGGGTTGCACCGATATAACATTTGTCGAACGGCTGTGAGAGGAAAATGGTATTTTTTAGTTCATTCGTCTATCGTCACTTGAATCGCGTACGCCTAAATGAATGCGTGTTTCTTCGAGTATTATTGAGCGAATAAACGGCTGCTTACGTCGTTGGTAGAAACGAACCAGGCCATTTCTGTACTTGAAGCGAGTTGCCCATTGACCAGGCACTTTATTTCGCTTTTAGTCCATCTATTGTATATGTACACCACCGCAATCATGTACCACTGAAATATGGTGAGTTTAGAATGATAAGATGATTGTTGTCATTGGGGAGAAGAAACGGATGATGTATTGATAATGGGAGGAGAAATAGAGGCCTACCTTTCGTGGTTGAAATTCATATTTGACACAATGCTGGAAGCCCTTGCCTTTGACCTTCATAGAAGTGAGCACTAAGCAGTTGCCCACGAAGTGTGCAGAGTAGCCAACTCCTTTGCTGGTTTTAAAACTGTCAAAATATTGCACAATGAAGCGAGGATGAGAATAGGTGAACAGTAAATTGGAGAATTCCCAGTCTCAGATACAATTAACGTGGTTAAACCAACTCACCAATAAAGGTAAGGCTTCTCTCGTTCAATGTTCACCGAGTTTATAGGATCCAGCCTAAACCAAGTGGTAAATGTGAAACCATTTTCGTACGGCCATTTGGCTAGTGGTGGTAAGACCACGGCCTGAAAAAAATGAATTAAGGATATTTTGTCAAGCATATATATATATATCAAAGCAGATGAAGAAAGAGAATGAAAAGTTGTGTAATTCTGAATGGCGCGACTTGTTTCATGGTAACCGACAGTAATTGATAAGCCGGGTTGCGCAAGTTTCACAAGAAATTCTAAGCTTGTATCACATTGCTTCGCCGATGCTAGAGACTTCGCCCAAAGTGTTTTGCATGCTCAAAGTTTATCAACACCGACATATACCCCCACCCCCGCGGTTGAAGTATCTATATTGAGTAATTTCGTGTACATACCTAACCGAGGAGAAGCTCAGGGGATATCGAACGACCGATATGTACGGTATATTAAACTCGAGAAACTAATTTGACGTGATTTAGATGTGGTGTATAAACGCAGAATATTGCGAACATTATGTACGTAGGTATGTATCGCATGCCTGGAATGAAGGTACGTACATACGAATATCAACGTATGCAGAGACTGGAAACATGAGTTTCGAGATCATTATCTCATACGTTTTTCACTTTGTTTTTTGCTTTTTGTACGGGAGAGCGAGAGAGAGAGAGAGAGAGGGAGCGAGAGAAATATTATGTACCGACAATTTATTGATATAATTCGTAAGCAGTGCGGATGACGCGACGTTCAAATAATTCGACAGCCAGCCAACAAAAGGGAGAAGGACCTTTTTTCAGATAAGCTTATAAGGCGCATATGCGTTGTATAAAATGTACATATCTTGATACAGGGAGATACCCTTGTAGGTAGCTACCCTTATACATCACTTATACGTAGGTATACAAAATACCGAAGGTATGTTTTGATACCGGGTGACACCGGATATACCTACCTCCCGACCTATCGCATACCCACATGGTATAGCTATACGTAGTCTCGTACATATGTATGTAGACAGGTAGGTATCTAAAATATACGATATCCGATACGAAATAGCTTCGTTGAGTTCCTCCGTAAACGGAGGGAGAGAAAGAAGAAGGTAGAAGAAAAAGTCACTGTAGATACAGATGTGTACCTCCTACGTACAGAATACACATACCTATACAGGGAGGTAAAGGAAATTGACTTACCGAACCCTTCCTTCCAGGGAAACTGAAAAATACGTCCGGACCATTCCTTTGTGGCATTTGACGGAGAACGTTCAACAACTTCGCGGAGTGTCTTGGCTGAAAAAATTACCTTGCTTCAATTTTTCATCATGGCTCAAAGAGAGTAACAAACGGAACGAGAAAAGAGGAAAGAAAACTTACAAACAATCGAATGAAATCAAGAGGGAGGAAAACAAAAATTCTCTACTTTCTGTTTCACGTAACATATTTGGGATACAAAAAATGGTCAAAAGCTGTGAACGAGATAAAGGAAGAGAGATGTATCGTAGATTGTCGGCAGCAGCACCGTCTCTTTCGGCATTTTTAAAGCACTTTGGTTTCTAGAATATCACAGAATTTGCCGACGTTTTTTCGTTTTCTTTTTCTTTCTTCCGGTTCGGTTCATCGTCGCGTGATGCATGAGACAATTTCACGGTTAGTATGTTGCGATAAATCACTTGTGAATTGGTGCTTGGTTTTTCTCCATGCAGAAAAGTACCATTAAACGGATCACAGGTGCTAAAACTCTGCCGATTTCTCATTGGAATAATACTAACCGTTATGAACGAATAATATATAACAGGTGTCGAGTGTGCGACAGAGAAAATTTTGAACCGAGACACATATTTATTATGAAGGGAAAGGAAAAAAACGGGGAAAAAACCGTCCACGTATGCAGTGACAAAAGCAGCGAATAAATCGCGTAACTACGTATGTGCTACCAGGCACGTATATGATACGTGATAAAAGAGAAAAAGTGAATCAGCTACGGCGTTTCATAGTACCTATACTATTATACATACCCATTTTCCTTTCACCGCTTTCATAGCACCGAACAAAAGTTTCAACTCTTTTACGGTGATGCTGTAACTCGCCAACACTCCGAGCATGTCGATCAGCAAGTCTTGAAAGAGTATGGAGAAGAAAAAAAGTGAGTGAATAAGTGAAACTTTGCTTTTTTCGTTTTTCATTTATTTATTTTTATTTTATTTTTTTCTCGTTTCTCTCAAAGAAACGATGCTGGAGAATTCAGTCTGCGGTAAAAAAAAAAAACCCAAAGAATATCTCTTCGTGGGGGCACATGTGGCTTGGACCTGAATTTATTGATCTATGTGAGTGAGTCAAGACTGGAATATATTCGAGGTAAATAGTAAGTGAACTCATGAATACCTGCGACGACAGTTTCAGCCCGGGTCAACCGATGAAGCACATGCTCGATCAGACCGACGTCTGTGCAAGCCTGCAGATTTCGGACGCTCTTTCTCAATATCGCTATGAAGACGCTCCATATTTCAGCCTGGAAAGAAGAGAAAAAATATATAAAATTTTTAAATCACCATAGAGTTCTGTCATGTACCTTTGTCGAAACGAATTGAAACTTGCATATAAATATATTATAATATACGGTCTCGTATGCGACAAAAACTTCCATCATCTTATATAGGAATATTCGAAGAGTTTCAATCGACGAATCACGTTTTTCGGATTCGTATTCTCGGATGCACGTCGTCATCTTTATCCTCGCGTTCGGTTCTACAAATTGCAAAATTGCAACCTGTACATTTTCCCAAGGCTCGCACATATGGCAGGTACCTATACGAGGTTCTGCATGCATATCCAGGTACATGGATATATTTAACGTACGTGCCTCGAAATATGTTTACATAGGCATAATACATATATGTAGGCGTACGACTCCCGCGGGAACAGGGAGGACAAGGACATGGCCATGTACGTGGACGAGACCTGCAGTGACGCTTTGTGTGGTTCGTTTGAGAGACGGGTTCGAAATGTTTGTGGATAGTTACCAAGAACGGACTGGCTGCAGAGGAAAATGAGCAGGAGACAGGGAGGAAAGGATTGATCATAGACCGCGACCCTTACCACACGAGTTCAACCATCTAGGTCCGTTCCCGCGCCATGGGACAGTGCATTCCTCTTAAGTGGACGAATAAATTCGAAAGTCTACTAGCTGGGTATAATACCGGAGAGCTTTTCATCAGACGACGATGAAATACGTTGTATTATTGAATGGATCAATTCTTGGTTCTCTTGATCGTGTTCTTCATGTTCTATCTTTGGTTTTTTTTCTTCCTTCGTACTTTTCTTCTTGAACGTCGGCCCTTCAGGATCCTCAGTAAAAGTTGAAAAGCTGTAGCCAAGCTCGAAAGATTGGATAAGGCGGGGCGGCGTAATCCAAGTTTCGAGGGTACCTACTGCAGGCGGGACGAGGTCCTTTGTACGTATGTATAGGCAAGATCCGTTGACTGGGATTTGACTGTATTCAACGACGATGACGACGACAAGAACGAAAAATGGGGTCGAATAATGGAGGAGCAACGTAACGTTGTTGGATAGTGGTGTCAAACGTTGAATCATAGCGTCGATCAATTTTCAACGCATGGCCTGAACGGCATCGAGGAAAGCCGACGGAATAACGATGAACTTTTTGCTGCCCCGATCATGATCTCCTCTCCTGCTGCGCTACGTCAACGTACTACAGAGTATGCTGCTCCAGTAATACGAGTTTAACAACTGGCAATGAATGTTGGAAGAATAATGATATCTACCTCTATACGGAGACGATAAATTTATCCCTATAACATTGTATAACATCGGTGATAGGGAGACCACTTCGTTCACGGCGAGATGATTTTTATTAAAATATTATACAATCAAATCAACTCTTCATTAGTTTGACACGGTCGATCCTATCTCCTCTTCTCCTCTCTTCTCCTCTTCGCTCCTCTCCTCACTGATTGTGAGTCAGTTTATTATGGATGTAAACTGTAAGCTGTAAACTGTCAACCCGAAGCTCTAACCAGGAACGTAATAGATTGGCGCTGTTTCGCGATAGGGTTTACGATTAAATTTCAGTATGTTCGTTTAAATCGATGTTTCGTACAGTCTATCGATCGAAACGTGTATGATAGTACACGTACCGTGTTTGGGAATTGCAAATACTGATGAAAATTTTGCATTATAGTTAGCCAGTGTTAAATATTATGGACGAATGAACTTCCAACCGCGGGTTTAGTTTCATTTCAATAAATAC
Organism: Phymatocera aterrima; assembly: GCA_963170745.1. Taxonomy (NCBI): domain Eukaryota; kingdom Metazoa; phylum Arthropoda; class Insecta; order Hymenoptera; family Tenthredinidae; genus Phymatocera; species Phymatocera aterrima. The sequence continues at coordinate 3,548,074 of OY720668.1, forward strand.
TCAGGCCGCTTCAACCTAACGTTCGCATTTCCATGCAGTACAGGAAAACGCCGATAGTTAATGATGAACATTCATCATTCTAGTTAGTAATTCACATCGATGTTTGATCCACCGTAATAACGTAGACCGTATAAATTCAATGGATCATGTGGCATGAATAGGAAGCCGAAAAAAGAAATTAAAAATTCTCGGTTATCGGACATTTCCCGATAATTGATGATAATCCGAATGAAATGAGTGAAGTAGAAAAACTCCCGGAGTCGAGTTGTTCTTGTTGGCAGTGATGAAATAATTAGCAAATTGGTGGGGGAAAAAAAACCAATTACATGAAATTTCAATCCAATTAGAGAAATTGAAATTTTCTCTTTCTCTCTCCACCCACGAACGACGGAGTCTGCATGGATCACGAAGTATAGAACCCATTTTCTGCAGCAGCAGTCCAATGAAAGCGGTAATCGCCATGAGCTCTTTCGATCAGCACCATTTATCGTACTAAAAGCTTAATTCTGTTTTAACAATCGAAACGAGGATTGATCCTGAACGACAGCTAGCCTAGGTATCACTGCGTCCTCAATCCGCCAGGTATTATTATATAGGTATGTACATAGACGTAGATAGACAAATCATGGATTCCGATTAATGACTGAAAAACAATATTACACCACACATGGAATAGCTGCACGGCTCCGACGAGAAGGCGAACGAATAAATACGTGAATGAAAATGTGATAAACGTGTGAACTCGGAACTGAAAGCTGCTTTTTTTGGTCCTTTTTTTTTTGCCAAATTGCTTGGTTTTATAGGTTTTCCGATTGTTTTTTGTCTTCATTCGTTGTCATTTCACTCGACGTAGGTATATACACATATATGTGTAAAGTGTTGGCAGGCGTCTGTCGTTCGAGGCTTTGATCTTGGAAAGAATTTTCTGTACGGTATGAGGTTATTCTTCTTGAATATTCACACTTGTGATATGTACTTCATGCCGCGTAGAATTTGGGATTATGTAGGTATAGCTGGACGGCTCGCGAGAGACAGCTGTTATTGGGCATGATATAGAAAGAAAAGCGAAAAAAAAAATGGAGAAAAAAAAACCAGAGCACGATCAAGCTTTATCGTTGACATGTGAATATTTCGAAAAGGAATTACTCCTCCACACGTATTGCTGCAGGATCTATGCATTTAAAAACTGAAGATGAGTCAAATTTGTTGGATAATTTTCTACGGGAAACGTAATATACCTACGCGGAATACGAAAGAGGCTCCAAGTAGCGACGGATAATCGACATTGTGCCATTACCAACACATCTTCATCTCCCTTGTTTCTTTTCTTATTTGGCAAATAACGATTTATTGCACCACCACCACCACCCTCCGTCTGAGAAAGAACTTTCCGTGTTTCCGGGTTCCGCTTCAGCTCCAAAAACACTGAATTAATCGACGTGTTCAAATATTTGTAAGAATGTTAATTGGAAGAGTTGTCAATGCCAAAGCATGCAACGAGCTTGAACTCTTCTTCGTGAGATGAATTGTATTCCTCCTTATTAAAGATATGCATGTCTGACCCCGTCCTTCTCTCTCTCTCTGTCTCCGTCTTTCTGTCACCGTCTTGACTACGACGGGGCGACCCTCTTTTTCTGCGTCGCGCAGTCTTTCCCAGTCTCTAGTCTGACAAAGATACTTTTTGTACACGAGGTGACTTTTCCTTGGTTGACAGAGATTCAAGGTGACCCTAATTAATCAATTTTTTCGGCGTCCAAGGGCACCTCGACTTCTATGGTTCAGTGACGTGTAGAAGTTGAGGTTGATGTTGTCGTCTACAACGGGCACCACCATCGATATTCTTAGTATGAAGTCCGCAGAACGTGAAAAGGAAGGAAATAAGGGGGACCAGAGACCCTGATAAATTTTCTGCTTTCCCGGCAGAACCAGAGGGGTGACAAAAAATAAATAAAAAAAAAAGCGAACGAAAAGAAGAACAAGAGAGAAAAACGAAAATGAGAAAAAATTAATGGAAACAGAATGAGAGGAGAGGTACCTACGGGCGAAGACTACTGAAAATTGTTTTTAAAAAATCGACACATCCGGGAGATATTCCGGATGTCATGATTTATGTCACCGTAGTCTGTTACTGCATAAAAGGGGGACAGATGAGTTAAAATATTTCCACATTTTCCAGTGAAAGCATCCCATGTTAGATACGCGGGTAGCGATATACTACGCGTACCGACACGGCTACATAGGTATACTACTCAGGTTTTCAACTTTGATGTTGAATAAATCACTGCAAAGGACGCGACACGGACGTGCCTCGCCCGCGATAATGTAACTCACCTCTCTGATTTTTCATTTCACTTTGAAAACATTTGTCAAAAAGTGTCCCGGAGGAATATTTACATATATTGTTCAAATAGGTATGCAAATATATTATTGATCGTGAAAAAAATCCTTTGAGGATTGAACACCAGTATTTTCCATTCACGTAAAATGAATGATAGAAAATATGTACTGCTTCCGGTGTAGAAATGGCAAACGGGAAGTAGCCAGTAACCGTCCAGTCATCCTGAATTCGATCCGGGCACTGAACGGTCGAACTAGACAGCCTCCAGCCGGGAATGTAACGCTGCACTAGCAACTATCCTAGATCAACCACCCCGGTTCCGTTCAATTTTCCCATCTGATATTGTACATTAATCGGGACATACGTCAATGATTAGACGTAGACGTGTCTATGAATGCATTGATATTCAGCTCTAGACGTTTTTGAATGTATATTGTGAATTTTATAACTATTATTATGGATATAATTTACAAATTCACCATCGCCAAAGCGTTCTTTTACGTTGGTTCAAAATAGACATTGCAGAAATCACGACGTTAGCCCGATTCGGATTCACGATCGGAGCAATCCGGTAATCGTCGACTCGGCAGTCAGACGGACACTTATTACGAAGCTGAGGATTTTCAATCGCGAGAGAGTCCAGTGCCCGCGAATCACCTCTGGCGGAGAAGTCGCTCATCACTCTGTGAAGATCCTATAAGGGAGCTGCACAGTAGCGCTAAAGACGGGATCGCCCGTCTAGCGGCTCGCCGATAATCGGGTAATCCGAAGGAAATTTCCACACTGGTTTGAGCGAAGAGAAAGAGAGAAAGAGAGAGAGAAAGAGAGAGAGAGAGAGAGAGAGAGAGAGAGAGAGAGAGAGAGATACTTTATTCCATGACACATGAATTCTCAACCAAAGTACGTGGCTACCATTTTGCTCCAAGACGGAAATTTCAGCCGTCACGATTTTCAGATCCTATCTCATGTGACGAGCGTAATACTAATTAATACACTGAGAATTATTAACGCGCGTGCTCGTGAGCTTCGCAGCTAAAGCTGAGCCTCTGAATTTCTTGGTGACCTTTACGAGAAGTCGAATTCGGAGGCAAAGCTGGGCTGAAACTCGCGTAATCCCCAGCTGATACACTGTCTTGGTTGTTGAACGCCCTCAGAGATATAACTTGCCGCGCGTCAGACAGCTGAGCGAACTGGATGTGACATGTAAAACTTTGTTTCAGAAAGCTTAAAGGAATTGAAATACGGGAAGATAACCGAGAGAGCGAGGGAGAGAAAGAAAGAGAAAGAAAGTTAATTAAACCGAATTATATTATGAAGATTCGTGACAATGATTGACCGAAAACTTGTCCCAGATTTGATACCACGGGAGTTCATTCGTTTCGCATTTCTTTCCAGCCATCGCGCTCGCTGCTATACTCAATCAACATTACGCTCTCGCAGCTTTAAGTATCCATATGTCAACCTAATACAATCGGGCGGGGCGCGGGCGCGGGCGCGAATGAACAGAGCTGGGGTGCCGGTCGACGAGCGCCATTAGATATTCCTCGGCAAAAGAGCCCTTTGATCTTTTTTCCCTACACCTGCCGTGCAGACATGTTGATAATGTAGATGGGTGAGATTAAACGAAGGATGTTCAGGTGCTGATAATTTTGCAGTTCGCGTGTACAGTAGCCTCCCAGGTTGGCAACGCGCACTTAGTGAGTTACCACCATTCCGCCGCGCCAGCTAAGTTCGGCAGGAATCGCAAAGCGCCGGCACGCCGCACCGCGCCGGTACCGGGGAGTAAAAGCAGCCGACCGATGAGAGTGCGACAAAGATAGAGATATGCGTTCATTGCACGGGACCGCGCGAGTTCAGCGTTGGCGTGGGAACACTGCCTAGGCTCGATCGAGGGTAAGTCCCAGGCGCGCACTTACGATTAGCCACCATGCACTGGGCCGTACCCCTTTTTGGAGGGGCAGATAGCCAACAGGGGAAAAAGCCGAAGCGAGCGTGCACTTAGCGGTAGGCTACTGTACTTCCGGTTATTTTGTTGTTTTATCGTTCTTTTTTTGTTCTTGCTTCGGCGTAGGAACTACATGACTCAAGTTTACCCTTCACGAGCATCGTATACAGGTATAATCGATCGTTTTCGTTCGGATAAAACTGCGATGCTAAATTTTCAAGAGATTTGTTAGCGATAAGTTAAACTTCTGAAGAAAGAGTGGAGTGAAATTGTACTATTTGCTGCAGTTTGGATATCAGCAGACGCTGCAGTATATAGTTCGGGGTAGCTACTGCACACATGATGTATATTTGAGTGTTCCAGAGCAAATTATAATTACGTGCTTGCATCGTCTAACCGCATACTTCCTACATTGTTTGTTGAACAATTTCGAAAATGAAGGAACTTAATTAGTAATTTGCCCTCAGGCTTTGCTTTCGTCGAAAGTTTTAAAGTTACCCTCCTTCCAGGATGGGAAACATTTACTTTGGGGAGAGGAAGAAGAACAAAAAATGAAATAAAAAATCAGGCGGCAAATCTGCTTTTAATGCTCAAACAGAAATGTGATCCGCGCGACGGTGGCAAATGCGCTTGTGGCTAATTCGACCACGTAAAAAATGCGGTCTTTACAATAGACCCACGTCAACCAACCGTACGCCGTACTTTTTGACCTCTCGATTCCTTTGCTCGAGAGCTTTTCGCAAATTACATGAACTAATTATAACTATACATACGTAGGCGGCTATCGAAGCCGGCTGGGTAGATTCGAGGCTTCGGGATTTCGCGAAAAAAAAAGTGACACGGTACATTCTGTTTTTTAGGACGTCCCGCCATATTGATTTCTTTTTTCCTCCTACTACACCACGATTCGAGTGCGTTCAACCGATCTTACGAGGGCGGCAAAAAATCTTACGGGGATTCTCGAGAGATAAGTCCTCCGGTTGGCAGTGCGAACGTTTACGATCCACTGAGCCGTTTTTGATCGTATAGACTATTTTCAAACAGCGTGAACGCGCGAGGGTCCATTTCATTGGGGTTGGGTCGTATTGCAGCTTGAGTATAAACTCCACTTTTAGAGTTCTTCTCTAACTCTGTGAAAAGAGAAGTGAAGAGGAGAGGAAAGAAGAAGAGAAGAGAAAAGAAAAGAGATCTAATAATTTCATGGAAAGACGTAGAGAGAGACTTTGAACGAAAGAAGAAGGGTAAAACTTTTCTATAGAATTATGTTACAGGCTGTGCAAGAAGGAGGATAACTTTTTCTCAAAAAGTAGGTATAATATTATGAAATAAAACGACGTCACATTTTTAAACAAGGCTTGTGTACCTGCAATATTTCTGTTGAGAAATCGACTCTAATTTTTATCCCATTTAATATGAAAGCTGTTGGGTTAGATATTTCAAGATAAATTAATATCGTCTCGCATGATGTCGGTGAAATATTCACCAAGATTATGAACAAGCGTGGTACTCTTTATTTTTTTTACAGATTACATCGCAGACTGGGATAAATGCCCGCGACGTAAGTCAGCGGTGGGCGGCCACCGTGGAATCAATTTATACAAGATGATATTACACAGGTATAGATCCTATACGTCGAGGTAAGGGTGCCGCGGCGGAGGAGGGGTTCGAGGTCTCGACGTTTAGCAATTTAATAAGAAATTCTTGAAATCTGACATCGATGTCAGAAAAAGCATCGATTGGATAATATCTGGCTCACAGAATTGTAATTTAAAGTTGATTCGAAAAGCTACCCGACATTATGCGCATGGAGGCATGGGAAGAGAGACGAGGGTGGAGGGTGGAGGGTATACCGACATATAATATAATGAATTATATTTCCCGCAGGACTTTAAGTCTGTAATTAATGACAGCGGCATTACCGTGGCAGTCAGCACTTTCCGCCAACGCAACGGTGATAACTTTCTGCGCAAGTTGATTGATAGACTTCGGGCGGCAACAAGGTCCTCGTCAGGGTGCAACTTTTCCAGTAGCTGGTAATACGCCAAATTCATTATCTCATTCAGTCTTTCAATTCATTTTCAACGCCTCTGTAGAAACATGAGAGTAGGAGTATACCTCTCCGCATGTTTCCGAGCAACAAAATTTTTCCCTTGAATGAAATTTTGAGTACATCTATACAGGCAGTGCTGAAGGATCCGTACCCCGCCAGGTTTCTGGTATAAAAGGTTTATAAGGTGTTTTCCTTTTTCCTTTTTCACAAATTTTATGGTCTACTAAAAGCGTAAAAAGCTAAAAGGTCCGAATCTGTAACAGCACTCCGACCCGGCAATTTAGCCGACGCAATCGTACGCAGACAAACCAAACAAACTCTCTTGGCTGCCTTCAGTCGACCCGAAATGTCCCTACGCGTTAATATTTAAACAGTACTCCGCCCTCGCACGATCTTGTTTAGAAGCGTGTTAGAAAGTACTCTGGCTGGATTGGTAGATCGCCAATATCGCCACCCACGGACCACTTCCAAGGGTCGTCGATGAGAACTGGTTTGAAAGTCATTTCGTGTTTCAACATTTACCAGACGAGTTTCGAAAATAAAAGTAGCATATAAGAAATGAGAAATAAAGTGTATTGTAGGAGAACGATCGACCGGTTACATGAATATGATGAAGGCTTGCGATAAAATGACGACCATTGAGATAGGTCTAACGCAGAGTAGGATGATATTTATAGCAAAGTATGAAGCGAAATATATAAGGTGAGAAGATTTGGGTATAGTTATGTAAAGCGAACAATGAGAACATCGACAGAACAATACGTGGTATAAATTACCGCAATTTCTTGCTTTTCACGTTGTAACGTGAAACAACCTTTTCATTGTTCGAAATAGTCGAGGGAGGACAACCCTTGTTAATTCCAACAGATACAGGGCGCTTTAGTTTGTTACCGTAAATTCGTGTTCAAAGTGTCATTGAAGTTATAAGAAAACGAGCAGGCAGAATACCTGTACCTAACACATCAAACTGTTTTCGACGATGCGAGTACATGCATCCTCGCAGGATAACCGCTTCTTTCCCTTGTTGTACAGAACTCGCAACGTTTCTCTGGAGACTATTGAGAAATTCTCCTAACAATATTTCACCCCGTTTTCTCCTCGTTATACTCGCCGAAAGATCAGATGACAAAGAAACAACGAACCGAACCAAGAGACTGTACTGCTCATTTGAACGGCCTTAATTCGTGATCAGAAACGCTGTCCAACTCTGCTGCTCAATGGTGTCCGCCAGTTCATAGTTTCGCGTCGGAGCGATGCCACTAGCGGTGCCATTTGAGCAGTTAGAAACCGGGCGGAGATAGCATTCACTCGGTGCACGAATGTCACGTTACACACGTAACACAATAGACTCCTGCCGGGACGAGAGAGCCATGGCGACACCGGACGAGATGAGTTTTGACGTTGGTTATGAAGCGCCACGACCTGGTCTAGGTCTAGGTGTAGGTAGACGGGACAGTTGAAGCGAAGAAATCCACTGGATCGTTCACACCTCAAGTGATAAACGGCTTACCACACCATTAAAGCGCAAAGCTGGCACGCTACGAGATGGGAGACCTGACGACCCGTCCGCGACATCCTTCCTCCTCTATGCTACGAACTATGACGTACAGAAACTGGACTGAGCCGAACGATTGTTGAATCCATTATTCAGGAATTGCTTCATGTATGCGTATAGCTACACAGTCGACTTCAAGCTCGTGAAATGTAAAACTAGTGAATCGATGCTTGCGAGACTCGGAATGATACACGGCACACGTCTGTCCGGCGCAGCATTTGCACTTAACATTCATGAAAACTTCATGTACCTACATGGACTCAGAAACAACTCAAATCCACCACTGCAATATCTGTGAGCCGTTCTAAAGTGCGAAACATGACCGAGCACTCCCGATATTTCTTGCTATATGATATTGATCTTGAAGTATGTTCTTCTCCGAGTCAAGAGAAAACGGTTTCTGTTTCATGATTCGTATATGAAAGCTCAAGATCCAGTTTGTTTGAAAATATCCTACCTCATTTATTGGCTTTTTTTCTAAATTGTAGCGCATAGAGAATCGGATGCCGGATGTCTGGGAGGAAATACAGAGTTAAACTCTTCGAGAGCAATAAGAGAAAATAAAGGCTTCGGTTGGTTAGGGGTGGTGGGTGACGCGGCAGGGTGCTGGTAGTGGGATGAAAATGGTTAGACTCTGTAGGTAGTACGAGGGTGCCAAGTACCAGGGTAAATAAAGAGATGGAGAGAGAGCCGGCTCATTTAGAGAAATGAACAAACAGTTTCTACCTTCGGGTCCGCTGACTGTGTAGGATTCTGCATCGGCTGGCACAGCTCGCGTGTACGGAGATATACACCACTGTGCTTTTCTCTCCAACCGGGTTTAATCAACTTTTAGACTCTTCTTCCCTTCCATATTATTCGATTCCCCGCCAGAGTATTTTTTCTCCAATCTCATGCGAATATTGTCAAGGAGGGTGCGATATATGATGAAAATTATTTACCTCTAACATCGTCACGACATTTTCCCCTGCCTCACTTTTTACACGGGGGCGATCTTCACCTCGAACAATCAGCGGTGTGATTTAGTCTCATCCCCCCTCCCCCTCACTCTCTCTTTCTTTCTTTCTTCACAGTTATTGTTTATCTACGCGAAAACACGCGGGGAACAGAATTGCGAGACACCTAAAACACGCGCTTTCCGATTCTACCGCTACTATAGTAGGTATACTAACGCCCCAACGGCAATATCTTGACTCTTCACTTGACTTCGGAATTGTGGAACTTTAAGCCCCCTCTACGGTATTCCAACTCCTTTCGGCAATTGTTGGCCCAGAAGTATCACAAGTTACTAACAAGACGACGGACGAGCGCATCAATTAACTTCTGCAAATAAAACACACGGTGATTTTCTTTGATATCTCTTGGATAACTGACTGGCGTTAAAAGTAGTTTGCAGCATGATTATTCGCTCTCTCCATGATTCTGGCCAGTAATATAAATCGGACGTCTGTGATGTAACGTCGAGTTTATACTAGCATATTAAAGTTCTTCTTACGTTGAAGTATTATGCAAATATGTATAAGCGAAGGGTATGAGTGAAAAACGAGTAAGAAACTCTGTGGCAAACAATAGTAACAAGGTTCGAGTCTGAGAGGTAGTTAAGTCTAAACTCTAAACACGGGTCGATCATGGATGCATTAAACATTATTTGCCAAAACTTTTAGGTTAAAAGCTGTCGGTCGAGTTGGGCAGCGAAGCTTCGTTGAACTTTTAAATTAAAACACTCCATACTTTCAACAGTCCCGAGTAATTAATATGTTGAAAAAGGGGACAAAAAATTGAGCAACGATAGATAGATGGGAAAAAAAAGGGAAGGAAAAACGGGTGGGGTCAAAAGAATTATATTCAGCGCGAGCACGCAGCTCGTCGCTTTTTTTCTCCCCCAAACTCTGTCATATAACTCGACAAACAACGAACCAACAAACTCGGATTCATCCCCTTTGTATTTGCGAACGAACCGAAGCTGCACGCTGCTCCCGAACTGTGCCGCATCGTCGCTGATTACCTAATACCATTTAACTCCGCTAGGACGCGTACTATATCCATATGGACGAAGGTATGTATGTACATACGTACTACGTATGTGCTACATAGCTCTACGTGCAAATGAATTGGTAGAAACAGAGATTTCTGAATCCATATAGCAGCCATCTATCTACTGCAAGCTATAGGTATACCTACTACATACTTAGTACAGAGAACCATTTATATAATTGCGTAATAATTTTCGTTGGGTAACGTTGTATGTATACCTACATATATACATATATATATATATTTCTTTTTTCTTTTCTTGTCATTAAGGAAGAAAAACTAATCCGAAGTTTAATTTTTCTGAGTGCATTGGCGCCCGCGTACACGTGGAAATAGATGGAGTAGCCTGTGAATCTAACAGCGAATATAAAGTTGGCCTCGAATTTCTTTATTTTTCTCTCCTTCATCTGAAGGAGCTCGATACTGAAATGCTAACTGAGCGAGTATAGGTATACTATTAGAGTTTACGCAATCCAGTAGCGAGGGACAAGAACTAGGGGGCAATTTGAAGAAGAATCAAAGAACAACTTTGCTATCGAGTTTCCGGGCACTTCGCCATTTCGATATAGCACCAACCCGCGCCGCGCCGCATCTAGGTACCTACCTACCCATATCTCTACCTTTCCACTACCAGAAGGAAACTCGGATTCGCCGAACCGAATCTCTTCAAGAATTTAGGACTCGGTCTTCCCACACTTCCGGCGTACAGTTCGATCTGTCCAACTCAACCTAACCTCGACGTTAGAGACGAGCTGATCGCTGAAGTGATAAATAAAAAAATGTCTGCAAACTACGCCGCAAGTTTCTCATAGAAAAGTTGTGTGTGTGTGGTTACCGATTCATTTTGAATGCCTACATCTTCTTCAACGCAGAATTAGAGATGCCTTGCGTACTTTTATCGGCGACCGACGTCAGGGTTCCGAGTTGTGGAACGGAAATGAAATTTGCATTCTTTTTATTTCTCTTACGAAAGAGACGAGAATGGAGAATAGAAAAGTATGTCGATGTCGATGCGGAATAGATGCGGTCGTACGAAAAAGCGCCAATTCGTAGTTGAAAGACTGAGATTCATAGCAGATTGTGAGCGCGCAGCGAGCGGTGATAATCGATATCCGGGAGGAAAACTGGCATTTATTATTATCGAGCTCCATTGGACCCGCGCAAAGCTCCGTAGGCGAAGTGAGGTAGCTCGAAAAATGCTTCAATATTTTTAGATTTTATTTTGAATTTATTACAGAGGTAGCAGATTTCGCGTCTTTCATCCATATCGCACACGACCCCTCATCTTTTTATTACGATTTGAGATTTTTCAGCCAACCGATTCAGAAAAACACAAGAAGAAAATAACGGGGAAAAAGAGAGGAGAAAACGAGGCTCGTTGCAACTATTAGAATCCCGCGGTGCCCTGCCATATACTGTAGTTCGTTGGAACGTTTCAACGATTCCGTTTAGAGTGCTTCAAGTGAAAAATCCTTCGTCCAAATGCTTGAATGATTCCAATAATACAAATTCTACCGCATAAAATCAAAATTCAAACTTTGGTACGTGAAGAAGAAAGAGAATAGAAGCCCTCGAGGCAAAATTCATTTGTAAAATTCCGTTAGACAATGTAGCAGCAATTACTGTTTCGTCGTAGCTGGGCTTTAATCACCCGAACCAGGGCAGAATCGTGGACCGCAAATTATTTCACATGAACCAATGGGATGGATCCACGAAGGAATTTCGTTCGAGCGCAGAAATCCGGGAATACATGGATTCGATTAAGCGTATCTCACGGACGTCGGAGGTCTGTATGTTTGCATGTATGTATATATGTATGTATGTATGTACGTACGTACATAACGTCGGCGTTGACAAAGAGATCAGGAGGTATTTGTTGATTGTTCCGTAATTACATCCCTCCGGACGTTAATGCGCTCGAGGGATTCCTTGGTCAAATAAGAATACGCATTCCGAATCAAACCCATTGTCTCCCGCTCTCTTACATTTCCCAGTCTCCCACGTTTCAATTGATAAAGTTTCTATACAGTATGTATATACATACACATCTCTGTTAATATCGTTCCGTTTCAATACCGCGGCCAATCTGTAAACCTGGCTTCCGATCCGACAGCGCGCCACACGGTAGGAATTCAACTCGTTACTATATCATCCCGAGGTAAATATTTGATAGGTACCACGAAATATTCATCAAGGGTATAGTTGCTTAATTAAGTTAATTAAAGGGGGGAGGACCACCTAAACCAAATATCTACAGATTCTGGATTTGCATAGGAAACAAGCTTCGCGTGATACAACACTCTCCGTAGAGATGCTCTGGATATCCTGAGCGTACGTTTCGTCGATACTTGATGGCGCAGAGATCCACGTCCCACTGGTGAAATTGATGATTCAGTTTCGCACCGCTCTTGGAATTTTAAACAAAAAATAAGAAGAGTCCCAGAAGAGTCTTTGGTTGTGAAATGCTCGTATAGTTGTGTTTCACGGGTCACCAGAGAGTGAGCTTCTCTGGGAAATTTGTTGAGAGAGCGGGAGAGAGAGTGACAAGTTGGGATGTAAACGTGGCGTAGACAGTAGAACGTGCCTTTTGATTAATGGCAGCACTTAGTTCCTGATCCTAGACTGCCAATCAGGGCGCAAACGCGTCTACATTTCAGTTTCTGCTCTAATCCACTCAGCTCCCAGCGCTCAGCACTCGAATAACTCGACTATCTCACCACGTGGTCCCCCCGTAACCCTACATCCCAGAATCCCGTAACCCTCCTTTCAATTCACTATTCAGAATCACAGCACGCCACTGCGCAATAAACTTGTGGGTGAAGGTAAGTTTGTTGCCTATAATATCCAGGAGGAAGAAGAAGAAGAAAAAGAAGAAGAAGAAGAAGAAGAAGAAGAAGAAACGGAGAGGAAGAAGTAAGAGGAAGCCTCGAACACTTCTGAAGTAAACAAAGATTAAATTTCTAACTGTATGAGGAAACTTGAAAATGGGTTTCCAGTCTTCTTCTGGTTGAAAATGGCAGAAGGGTTCAATCGAACGAACTTTCGTGGAAACTCATGCACGGATAGATTGCTATACTTACCACAAGCCACGCCAACAAATGTATTGGCTAATTGAACGGCTGCAGGATGCTACTGGAGCATTGGAAGCAAATGCGTTTTATGGTCCGGTGACTGATATCCATGATTGATGGTAACCACTTGCCAATTGTTACAATCTGAGCGGTTACCAATTACCTTCGATGTTGATGCATTACACAAATACACGAATTCTCGTATGCTTATTCTGGAATTACATGCCTGTCCGTCTACTACCAAATTAATGATCGATTTTGTCCACTTTGCTTCGCCATTCCTCCGGACGAAACGTGGTACGAAGCTGTTTACGGCTAGGAATGAATATTCCAGCTTCTATACATCCGATTGATGATCGTGATTGAGTTTGTAAAGAAGATCGTACATACACTAGGCTCTAACTATCCACTGCACCGTAGCCCTTCACCGGCAGCTATAGTCCGTACGAATTTGTCTGATGTCTAGTGTACCGTGAGGATCTCTCCTCTTCCGGCTTGGAAGCCATGGTTACGCGTGGCTGGATTTCCACGGAGGATATTCGATGTCGGAAAAGTAGAAAATCGATCTTCAACGAGTTGGTGCAACCAGTCCCTTTTTCCTCAAGGGGTGGACAAAGAAAAAAAAACCAGGCACTCGAAAGCGGAGTTAAAAAGGGGATGAATCCGAACCCACGAGGGTAAAAGAGCAAACTTCACTTCCCAAGGATCGCCTATACTCGAATTATTGACGGACGATAAAGCAGCAGGAAAAAAATTACCTAATTCGTACCAATACCTGAAGGATTATCATTTGCCTAGGTACACGTAGAGTTCGAATATTGAATCCTACCTCTATAGCCGCCGTCGTCAACGACGAGGTTTGTTCTTCGCACGCGAAGTGTTCCCAACGGAGAATGCCACGCTATTAATTAGAGAAAAGTCGAGCGGATAGGGACCTGCAGCATTACCGTTCTGTAACGACGCGCGTCCAGAAACAGTGTACCGCGTCAACGTGAATCGAGGTTACTGGGTAGCGTACCTTCGTACATGAATACGTACGTTCAGTATCATACGTATATTTTTACGACTGATGTGCGCCAGCGTGCCTAGCGACTCGTTAAAGGGTTTGGTGAGCACGGCGCGGCGCGGCGCGCCTTTTACCATTACGTATATTCTGTGGCACGATTCCCGGCGGTCGGTTAGTCCCTTCCCAACTTCGCTCGCTTCGTTAAAAGCATTTGGCGAAACGGCACCGAGCGGGGTTGTCTTATTGTACAATTTTCAAAACACTTCGAAAAACGGGGAAGAAGAGACTTTTTCCATTTTGCAACCGGCATGAAGTACCGCGACCTAATTTTCTACGGCAAATGTGCGGAGTGAAGGGGAATATCGTCGCCGCAAAGTATCATTAATCTAGATTAAATCATAAACTCCGCCTGACCATGAAGTAATAAGGATTTTTGAACTCTCCCCTGAACAATGACCCTGTGATTTTAGTTAGGTTTTTGGGGCTTAAATATACTGCCGCAGGGAATATTCATCCACTGTATGTACGTACATACATAGCAGGTGAATTTACACCCACGATGATTAATACTGCCCAAAAGATCCGTGAAACTCTTCTTAATCCGCCCGAGATTTATCACAGGCCTCTATCCGGCCTATATAACCTGTAAATCAAAGCATCCTCGCCGCTGTACGTAGGTAGGAACCACTTCTCTCGTAAATTCAGTTTAACTGCCGCATTCTCGAACATGCGATCATAACACGCGTCGGTAGGTAAGTACGTACAGGTTCACGTATATACGCGAGATACATGATGACGGGCATTTGACGAGCTTGCCATTATCTTACTGATCGAACACATCGAGCTGGATGAGTATTTCGAAAGAAATTGCAACAGTTATAATTACCGCTAGCATTGGGCAAGGTGCGCGTGTGAATGCTTACGTGGGTTGGAGTTGAGTATGGCTTGTTTCCTGACGTCAGGCAAAGTACTTGAACAGAATATCAAGTGGACGCATAAGTAGGTATAGGTGCGGTGACACGTGAGTGGATAAGAGGGTTCGCTATAACCACGCGCGGTAAGTATACTACGAAGCGAAGGTAGAAAGGTGACTGACGACGAATGTTGAATACGGGAAATTCGGGGCACGATAGGTATTTTCGATTCGATAGAGTGACGGATGGATCGGTGAGAAACTATTTCAGGAGAAAATGCCGGGATCCTAAAGGAGAGCTGTGCGTCGAAGGAGAGTGTTTCTATCATTTTATTTTTCCGTCGTCCGCTGTTGGCTTCCTATTCCAAGTGAGCCTCCTCCACGTCAGAGTCTAGTTGATTCTTGGATCTTACGGGTGAAGAAATATCCAAATTTCATTACATTGGCATCGGTTCTTTCTTCTTCTGCTATATTATTTTTCGTTTGATTTTTTACCTTACGGATGACAAGTTTTTTGCTCATCAAAATTGTCTCGTAGCAGGAGGATGAAAGAAGATTCCGAGGTCGGACAAGGACTGACAATACACTCTGGCAAACGAAGACATCTCAGCGTTATTTTTCCTCCGAATCCGATACGGGTTTCGCGGGATACCTACTTCGATACGAATAGCCGGAGAGAGAATTGGTGCGGCGATCCGCCCGCACTGGCTCTTTCAAAAGATAACTTTGGTCTCGAAACAATATTATCGATAGAGCACGGGCCTGCTCGATTCAACGCGGACGTCTCCCGTCCCCGCTCCCGCCCCCGCTGCCGCCCTCGCCCTCGCCGCAGTCCTCCTACCCAAATCACATTACGCCATGCAAAACAACGCGAATCCCAAAGGACGTCAGCGAACACAAAGAAGCGAGAAAGAGCGAGGGTGGAGGTGAGCGTGGGTTGAGGAGTAAATCCCACGAGACTCTGTCCCCCAAAGTATTTCGTTTTCAATATGCTCGGAATCATGTCCACCCCAGAGTGTAGAGAAATTGACGAAAGGAAAAAGAAAAGTTTTGAGGTAGAACGGAGCCCTCGTGAGAGATGCGGCAACTGCGAATAATATGCGAGGCTGTCTACTCGTGTCAGGAACCAAATTAAAACAGAACGTCGGAGTGCCACCGCCTAACCGACGATCCAGTGCCGAAATTTTCGAGGAATATTTTTTATCGCAGTCGAGTGTTGTTTCCAGAACTTAGAATAGTCCGTTCCTTTATTGAAAGTAACAGAGGGTCACTGCACGGATATGGACAATTTTTCACAAGGGTATCGCTCGATCAATGTCACTTCGCGCAAGACTTGGATGCGATGTGAAGAGGTTTCTAGTGCCGGAGGCCAGTCCATTCGTCTTTTCTATATTGACGTATTTTTAAATGTCGTAGAAATAAAGGATACCAACCGCCCCGTGTCACGGGATAATATTAATAGACGTATGTCAGTCTGAATTCAAAGTTCAGATAACGTGGCCTAGCTGTGATCAATGGAACGAGATGCGGTGCGCTCAATTATGGATAAACCCAGCGATAGATTAAGCGCATAACTGTATCAATGTAGTTATAATGACATAAACGTCAATTCACGTCATCCGCAGAGCTTATGTAACTAAACAGGGAATTCACGTTGCACAAAACGGGAGGCAATTTTCGCCGGCGCGACGCGACGCGGAGGAATCGAAAATATCTCATCAATTCGCAGGTAGATCAAATTCAACGGAATTGCCATTTTATCGTCGCTGCGAATAACCTCTGACAACACTTATGAAAGAATTCAGGAAGACATGGATATGCTCGGAAAATGAAGAATAAATTATCGACCTACGCCTACGCGCCTGAACGTCTTCAACATCCCAGGGTTAATTCCTGGGTCTTGAGATTATCACCTCAGCCACAATTTCACGATCGTTTAGTTTCAATCACAGGCTTCGTGTTGCTGACCAATGTAGTATACATCGGTGATTCTCGGTGGCCGCGCGGAAAATTTTTGGTAGTAGGTACAAGAGATCGGCAAGCTGTACAAGCCGTTTACCGAACGTTACCGGACATCGTATGTAGGTTTAGTTCGTTGTTGGTCCACGAGGAGAGGACTCTGATTTCGAAAAATAGGAAGGAACAAATTTTCGAAATCATAGGAAAAACAGTAAAATCGGTATTATCGATTCATGGGATACCATATAGCTATACTACGATGTTGAGGATTTTTATATCTCGGTAAAACTGCTTGGTATAAGTTACACGCCGTTCGTAAGCCGCGGATCTTGGTAGTAGTAAGTAAGGGTGCAGGAAGTTTGAATATCTGTCTAGATTCCCGTTTCCTTCACTTCCGATTTATCGCAGTTGTTATACTTCGCGCTGAAAATATATAATGAGCTAATGTAGGTAGGTACGGGCTTCAGCGGAGTAACAGTGATAGTATAGAAGAACGAAAAGAGAAATTAAAAAGTTATGCCTGATTTATCCTCGGGAGTTTCCATTACACTCCGCGTTAGAGATTAAACCGTTTGTACGGAACTCTGCCCTCGCATTTATCAGATTTAGAAAAATTCGAACGTGCGCGTCCCTCAAAAGCTGTGAAATGGTTGCTCACTGTTGTACTCTTTTCATTCTTTCCTTCTTCTTTCGGTTCTCTTTGTATGTACCGTTCATCTCTTTCTGTTCTACATGAATTTCGCTGGATTAACTTGTCTTCGCCTCACGATTGGTCGCAGAGCTCGCTGTCCGTGTATTCTCGTTGCCAATTTTTCTCCTGCAGCGACACGTGATATTCCGATGAATGAATTTGATAAGCAATTAGCACAACAGATGATGTAGCATAGGTACGTATATATATCGAAAAAGTAAGGATAATACCCTGCAACGGCGAGGCTGCTTTGAGATGGAGATGAAGCCAGGAAGTAAACCGAAAAAACATAGAAGCAAATTCCAACGTTATAGAACTGAACAAGACTACAGAGGCAAGCCTCATGAAATCGTTGTTCCGAAGGGCAATAAATATTAGAACAGGACACACATCCTTGGAATTCTGTTGTTCCATATCGTACGTCAAATGCATAATATATTATACTTCATCTCTTCAAGTGGTTGAAGAAGAAATCAGTTTACGACTGGCTCGAAAATAACAATCCCTACAAGTGATGGGAATACATTATACTCTCCACCCTCGTCTACTCTTCTCTCTATCCGCCTGTAGTACAAGTTGCTCCGTAATGAAATGTAATAATCGCGAAGTAGGAAGCGAGCGTGCAGTATAACAGAAGTTGCAATATATCTATACAAGAGAAGGCAAAAGGAGGGTGAAATTGAAGGGTACGTGCGAAGGAATTAAAGTCATTCTTGACAGTCTGCCTGTTCTTTCTCTCACCCTCCTCATTCGACCCGGCCGAGGGCAGAGCGGGGCAAGGCAGGGCAGGGCAGGGTAGCCGGGTAGATACTAATTAACTGGTATTCTCTTTCATTCGAAAATATGCAAATTAACAATTAAACTTGGTTTCGAGAAGCTTGTGCCTGGCGTAGTGTCGTTGGGAGATGATTTCAGACGATGGTAGGGGAAGAAAGAGGCGGATCCACCGGATAGAATGGATTAAATGTTTAGCTTTGTTTGACGATTAAACATTCTCCTATAATATAAATTACGATCGAACGATCGGGTCTCGGGATATAGATGGCTGATTTCTCTTCCAAATGTCCTCGAAACAGATCATGTAGGTTATACAATTTGATTATATATCGGTTTGGGTAGGGTTGATATTGCGAGAAATTCATCAGAGAACTTTCGGGATGCTGTTGGCTGGTTTGAAATGAAGAGGATCATAATGGAAAAATGTGGAATGAAAATTACGGCGAATTGAGTGAAACGACGACGACGATGACGACAGCACAATTATAATGTATGTTATAATTATCCGTTTACATATGACGTTGATGCTCCTGTAAATAGAGCACGTTGCATTATCACATTTCAAAAGGATCTACAAGCTCAGCCGAGGGAAGTGGAATGGGATAAATATTCCGCTGCAAATGGAAATGGAAATGAAGTAACGTAACGTAAAGGAACAGCACCAGCACCAGTAGCAGCAGTACCAACCCAGAATCCCTCTTTACAGAGGACCACAAACCGCCCGCACGCGTTTAGTGCGCGCTCTATGTAAAGTATACACTTTCGTACGTATGTAAAAAGCTACGTAATACATCCATATGTATGTACATTCACGTACGTGCCCGTTCCCGCCCATTCTTCGTAGAATATCACCGAATAAATCTACCAGATTTATAGTTAACACAGTCGCGAGACACAGTTTCCGATGAATCGCAGCACTCTGTCGCATGTATAACGCTTTGGTATGGATATGTATCATAAATGGGGAAAGATCATGCGAAGAAAGTATCACCTGCATCAAAAACGCCACAACTGATTCAGGCACGGATTCGTTTCAAAGATGATTATTTTATTTTCGCATTGAAGTTTCTTCGTACATTATAGCTCTACCGATATTATGCAGGTTTGTGTGATATGGTATTAGATTTCTGCGAGACTGCGAGTGACATTTCTCCTCATACGATTTAAATATACTTTTTAAACTCGAACCACCGCGCGGAGAGAACGGAATTGGTTACAAACCGAATGAAATACGAGAATAAAATATCCCGCGATTTGAATAAAAAATTCCCCGTACGAATGTATTACCTGTAACACGAATTTCTATAATATATCAAGCCGTTTTCTCGCTCAGTGGTCAATTTCATACTCGAGGAGACTCCCGTGCGGGATTTCCGTGACGAGTTTCAAGTCGAGTACCTCTGTGATGAAAATAAACCACCGCGTTTCCCAGGTAGAGGTACCCGATGATTCGTTTGTCCGTCGGTTCTACAAACGCCACGTTCGAAACTCCGCCTCGAGGCTCAAGCTATTCTATTGAAAGAGCAAATACTACTAATTATAACTTCGTGAATCTAGGAGACTCAAAGACCGTGATAATTCTCAGAATTTCCAGAAACCTAGGTATAGGTATTATGCACATTTATACGCTGTATCATCAAGAGAATCCAATTCCATCATCGTTCGCCTCATTTTCTCTGCCGCGCCACTACTCCCGACGTCCGCAACACGAATCTCTAACATATTCCGGTATATTCCAGGTTTCATCTACATCTGTACATAGATATATAGGAATAAATTTGAAACCGATCCGTTATATATCAATTCTATATCTATGACCAAATGCAGACCGAGATTCGCAGTCGCGTTTGCAGGACTGCATGTAACAATATCATCAAATTCAATAGATTTGCTAGCTGCATACTATACATCAACCCCCCCCCCCCCCCCCGACCCCTCATCATCATGTTCATCTGCTACGTTATAACCGCCCCCGCCCCCTTCCTTCGCCCCATGCAGCGCGTATGTACTCGTGATACGACCGTCAACGCGGAGTTAATCCGTTTATTGACGAAAGACGTGGGCGGTTTGCCAAAACGACGACAAATGCACCGAAACTGAACATTGAATCGACGTAGAACCTATATTTTTGTTGTTTAATAAATTTCATGTCTGCCAATATCCATAGAACGCATCAACACTGAATTATCGAGACAAACTATATGAACAGAGTAGACGCGAACTATTAAGAAAAACGTGCGCAGACCGCGAGCTTGATTTTTTCTTTTCCACATTGACACGTTACTTTTCCAATACGCTAGGGAAACCAGAGAGGACAAATATTTTGCGGATGGTGAATTTCATCCCGTAGAATGAAATTTCGGGTTCGGTGACCTATGGGTATGGATCTGTAGAAAATATGGAGCAGCCGGAGAAACGGAGCGAGAGCTTTTTTGGAGGTAATATTTACTTTTCGATGAAAAATATCCTGTAAATAATAACGTTTGTAGAAGGGGGACGGGAAATAGATGAAATATAAATATATGTATCCTGCAGCAATCTGTACAGCAATTTCTGGTTGTTTGCACTTCGGGCCAGTTTTTTATGCAACAGAGGCTATTGCAGTACAGTCCGTGTACAGTATGTACATACCTATGTACATAGGAGCCACGATTTCGTTATCCGAGCAAATCTGTGTGTGAGAGGAGAGAAATTCCGGGCAAATAAACTGCCCCATCACTGGCTCGCAACCGATGCTAATATATTTATGTGTACACTTGGTCGTCGAGATTTGACGAGGCGAACTTTACCTACCACCAACTATCGATTTTAGCAAAATTTGACACCAGGTATTGTTTGCGTGTCTATTCGTGAAATGCGTATCCTGTAACAGTTTGTCTATTCAATTTTCACATCTTGCTCCATGCGCTTCGCCAAATCACTGGCTCATTCCACTCATCGTGAATACTTGTTTCAATATAATTGTGAATCAGGTGATTTGGCGGGAAAAAAATAACGAACGAACTTAGCAGCAAATTCAAATTCAAATTCAATTCAAACCACGATCAATTTATCGGCGCGGAATTATACGCCACGAGGTTTACCGTACATACACATATATATACATGTTGAAGGTAGATACTAATAGTTCACATGATTTATAAACCACCAATGTTCAAGGAAAATTACGTTCAACACAAGAGAAATTGAATCTGAAGAAAGTTAACCGATAAATTGAGCATTTCTCTTATCCATGCCGCAAGATTTGAAGCTTGTTCGAGGTCTGCCACGCCGGGGTGGGTACAAGTCGCTTTGTGAACAGGAATTGGCACTTGAGTTTCGTAACTGGGATTTTGCAACGAATTTTTATTTCCTATTTTTATGCGGGTATAATGTAGAGTAACTCAAAATAATGGGGTCGTGTTTTTTTCTATTTTGTTAAAAATTATAATTACAGAAGTTACAGGCGATTGAATTTCAGAGTTTTTGCTATGCATACATATACTTTTATAGCGTGGGTGACGTCACAAGGTACCTACGATTTTTGATCCGTTACGACGCCTTCAATTTTGCTTGGATTGAAAAACAGGGTAAATATGTCCCAATAGTTTTTTCTTCGTAAGCTATCAAGACACGAAACGAAAAAAATACGTGCAAAATCCCAGTTGAAGAGAAAATTTAAAACGGAGCCTATTTCCGGCGCCGTCTTTCGAACTCCTCCATGTCAAAAAAGCCTGCATCCTAGTTACAAGAAAAATAGATTGCTGGTCCGAATGGATTGTTGGATACAAAGTTCGAACGAAGCTCGAAGATATATCACTATACACATATCTGTACATATATATATATATATACTCCTAATTTCCGCAGAATAATAACTCGTCCGGACGACTGACGTTATATACTTCGAAGTGAGATAATATTTGTGAATGAAGTAAACAACGTTACATTCCGTCTTAATTTACGCCTTTCTGTGGAGGTGGAATATAAATATTGAGTTTGTTGAGTCGAGTTTCGTGTACATACCAAACCCACCCGCAGCCACTTCGATAACCCAATTATTCCAGGTCTATGTCAGGCAACGGGTGGAATGACAGTCCGAAAATGAAAACGTAAGTTCGCTGCGACCGCGCGACACGACGCGACGGGGTGAGATTCCGCGTCACCGAGAATAATAACCGTCCGGTCAAGTGGATTTCTGCATTCGAAATTTAAGGAAGTGTGTCATTTGATTGATCGATTGAAAGTTCATTGTATACTTTTCGAAATCAAGGAAACGACATATCTCGACAGAATTCTTTCCCGACAACCTGACCGTGCAATATTGTAAAGACAAAACCGAATGCCGTGAAAAAAAAAAAAAAAAACCGCATGAATATAGGAAAAGAAATTATCATTGAATTACCGTATTCTCAACTTTTATTTATCTTCGTTGTGTGTTATAAGCACAGAGGGAAGTGTGCGACTGACATAGTCCAAAAGTTAAAGGAAAGCACACCCACCTCCCGACGTCCAACCACTCTTTGTTATTCCATGAATAATAACTTCTTCTCTGGCACAGAAAACCGCACATCCCAAGGTACCCCGAGAATATACAATACAAAGTACCGCCTGGAAACGTGTACGAAGGTACGGCCGAGTTTTCTAGACAAAAATTTTCGATTGTATTCCCGAGGGAAAAAGTCAAGATAATACAAACGCGTAGGTTTTCAATCCGAGCGTAAATTTCATCTCATGGTTTTACTATTTTTATTGGTTTTTTTTTTTTTTTTTTTTTTCTTCATTCTCAAATCACGAATTTCCTATTTCTATCAATAAACTATAAATAATTTTTCATCTCCCCTGAATTGTGGTTATGTAATTTTTTTTGTTTTCCCAAACGGATGACGAAAAAAAAAGTAGAAATACGAAGTGCCCGGCGTCATCAACGCTCCCGCCATACGTGAAGTGCGTACCGGCACGTGTGTACGTAGGCGTGTAAACCTTTTTTGCAGCGACGAGGTGAAACGAAAGAGAACAGAAAAAAAGAAACCAAAAGAAAGCTCAGTATAAAGCAGCACTAACAATAAGTATTGTAGAGTCTGGCGTATTTATAAGAGATCGGGAGGTGAGGTAAGGTAGGGTAAGGTAAGGTAAGGTAAGGTAAGGTAGGTAAGTTGTTTCGCAAACAGTGAGCTTTAGAAAGCACGGAAATAAAAAACGGCCATAAACGGCTACCGAGACGGTTTCGGTTTGCGACAAGCCGAGATATCAAAGGGCATTGAACTTCTGGAAAAAATAGTAGGTCGGTTGGTATGGGCTGGTATGTGTGTACCTACCGGCCAGCGGAGGGAAGATTTGCCCTTGGTTCGCTTCTTAGTCTTATAGAAACCGGCGGTTCAGCATTGTAAGCCCGAGCCGCCACCTCGCTTTCATTTCTAAGCTTCGTTCCAGTGTTCTTTTTCGTCTGCCATTAAGGACGAGTAATTTGGAAAAATGAATTCAGAGAGTCATTGTGGAAAACCAAGGTTTACATGAATCCTGAGTATAACGTATAGTATAAGTGTGAAAGAGAATTTTATAAGTTGATGGGATTACTGCCAGCAGAGTGAAATCCGTTGCTGCAGATAGAAAGAGAATTGAAGAATGTGTGATTTGATTTGAATATCGATTACAGAATCCGTCATTTATGCGAAATATGTGAAATCTGTCGGAAGATTTTAATGAAATGTTGGAACGAAACTTCAAGCTTCTTCTCCTTCATTTTCTTCTTCTTTAGAGAAGATACTTCTCTTTCTCTCTCTCTCTCTCTCTTTTTCCCTTTCTTGAGTTCAAGTTTGTTAATTTAACGAGAGTTTTTTTTCTTCTCTTCAAAAATATACTAAAGCGCCTTCGCGACAACTGTACCGAGTTTAAATGCGCTGAAGAGTGTAAGGAGCAATATAAAGAAGAGGAGGCAGGTACATACAACAATATCAAACCCAATTAATGAAGGATACGTATTGACTCAGTATTTCAGAAGATATACTCCTCGATAATTTCAATGAATAGCAAAATTGAGACGTACATCCTACGTACACACATGAAAAATAATTTACAAATTTATGCGACGGAAGACGACGTCCACTATTACCTAAAACCGTTGATAATTTTCTAGAATGAATTCAAGAGCTTAGTAATTTTGGATTTACGAGTTACCGCGATAGTCGCGAGAATAAGCCGGAGCTAACCCAACGAAAGATAAAAACTGGAGTTGTATAATGATACGAGATATGGGTTGGGGTTAGAATGAGAAGATTAAAAAAGGCAAAAAGAAAAAAGCAAAAGGAAGAACCAAAAAATTGGGGTCGTTGAGTGTGCGATAGGAAACGGGTGCCGTGAAGGTTGATTTTATCGAGGTAGGTACCTACCCACCGGTAAAGGATCCGCCAGGAAAAGAGATTAATATTCCGTCAGGATACGATGGTGGAATATAAAAGTGGTGCGTAAAATTCACGACAATGTTATATAAATATATAAGGAAGTGGGGGATTTTAGATTTTTCGGGATGACGTTGCGTAAGGCCGTTTTCTCCCGCTCTCCGCTCTCCGCCTCCCTGCATCTTCTTTTCACGAGGAATTTTCCGTCTCCGTATATAGCCCCGCTATATACCGCACGTCAAAAGAAATGTGAAAATGGAAGGAGAGGAGTAATAAGTACGTGCAAAGGAATAAGGTAAATTCTATCGCGCCGAATAGTACTTAGACGTAGTTAGAGCCACGAAAGGAGAGGAGGAAAAGCGGGGAAAAAAAACTAAGAAACCAAGAAAAAGGAGGAAAAGATGTAAGGCTGAAAAGAGACGGAGAGTCTGTCTCCAGGTCTCGCATGCGGGGACCACCGAACACTGAGCGCAAAGGGAATATTAAAGACCGTTGGGCCGAGGCTGGCAATCCCTCACGTAGATAGACAGGCTATCCTCAACCGGGTTATACTTTGCTGCTTCAAGAGGATACCGTTGCTATAACTAAACCGTGTGATAAGAATTGCGCCTCTACTATGGACCGAAAATACGTATATCTATTTTTTCTTCCATTGATACAATTACACGTGACCGCTGCTCGGACACGAATTTCAATCGCCTTGTCGCTGCAACCGACGCGTGTCTTTTATTTTCCTAACTATAGGTAGGTATCAATTCAGCTTGCTTATCGCCGAGGCTTATATTAGTTTTGGTTAAGCTGAGAATAATGAAGATGATCCTGTATCCGGAGAGGATTTTAGATGTGGATGGTAGACGAGGATATTCTGCGATTTATTAATAGCTTGGACAATTTGTGAGGGAAAAGGCAACGAGATAGAAAGAAAACGGGCCGAAGAGGTAGACACAAGGATGAACGAAGCAGCATAGTGCTGCAGGCGATGATGAGACAAGGAAAAGGGAAGGAGAACAGAGAAAAAAAGAACGATAAATAAATACTGGGAGCTTCAGGCGCAGACCGAATCGCAAGTCGCCTCGTTAACGGTTAATGGATACGCTGCAGCTTTTCAAAGATTTACTACTCCTTAATGCACGTATTCACTCTTCGGTCTTTATGACGCACGGTGAAACGTCATTCAAAGGGAAATCCAGTTGCTGGTTGAGCACTTCTCCAGTCTAAATGGGAAACAAGTTTTTTCCGAGCCGATACCTCTCGAGCATACCTCGAAAGAGATGAATATTTTCTCTGGTTATATTTACGTGCGCATCGAGGGTAGTTTTAAGGTACAGCCAATCTCGACTTTCACTTATACCATAGGCTGCGATTCCATAGGCGGGAATCCATTTTCTGCGTCATCACTGTTGAATTGTTTTCACATTTTTACAATGAAATTCCTGAGCCATACCTATGTGAAATAATACGTATTCATTTTCGAGATACAGGTAGAAGAGGCAGCCGTGTACAACATAGTTTGTGAAATTTCTCTAACAAGCCCTATTCACCGCTGCGGGATGATTGCGGTCCATATTACGTGCCTAACCTACGCAGCATGTCCCCGTCGAGGTCTCGAGGTCCAACTGTCTATGTCGGTGTCGTGACTCAATCGTAGAGAATACAATATTGTTAATTTTCAAAAAGCTCTCTCGGATTATTACTTTTATCGCTCGCATCCCCATTCCTCGATACTATACATACGAAAGTTTTCTTCAATCAGACTTCGGGAATCATCCGTTGAACGATGACCAGCCAAACGTAAGGTTTGGACATTCGGAAGAGTGACGGCGATACGACACGAGGGAAGGTAGACAGACCGTCAAACGGGACAATTCGCTATATAAAATGTCAGAGATCTTGGCGGATCACTGCCAAGGGCGAATTGGATGACAGCCTTTTGCTCAGCTCTTGGTTTTATAACGTGAAACGTTCCCCGTTTTCCATGATTGCTTGAAACGAGGCGCGTTTTCTTGGTGAATTTGGACGTTTGCCTTAGAGCGGCTCAGACACACCGACACGTTTCCAAAGAGATGCGGAACGAGAAACGAGGGTGCACGGGAAAAAGGAAAAGGGGCGAGGGGGGGCACCGAATCCACGATCGAAACTGTACGCCACTGAAAACGGAGATGATAAGATTCAGAGTGAAATGAGTAGGTGGTTCATCTTCTGAGGATATCTTCTTTTTGCTGAACATCGCGTAGCGGGATTTCGATAATTCAATGTAGGCATGAGATTGGGTGCTGGTATCTGGAGCGAGCAGTAATTGATAGAGATGGCAGGAGGAGGACGAGGGCAGTCGATATACCTAAAATGGAATGGTAGGTAGGAAGATATGGTCTGCGAGAGTGTCTATATGGTGTCAATCTCATAGTCGGTCGCATCCACGTCCGGGGTAGAAGTAACAAGAATCATTTTTATTTTCCCCTCTGAATACAATATTTCCGTTTTACCGCTACCGCCTAACCATGGCATTGATATCTTTGATTTTAGTAAATGTCTGACGAATCCAGACGGCGCGGCGTTGTGCCGGGTTTCACGAGAGCACGAGAATAATTGATCATTTGCACCGTACTGTTCGATGAAACGTGGTTAAACACGGACCTATTCATGCCTCAAGCGTCAGGCTGTGATCCATTCGAATACATAGACAGTGTACCTATATGAGGTGCGTTTGCAATTATGTTTCGTCCGTATAATTCAGGGTCGTTTAATTTACCCCCAGAAAGTTATAACTGTCCGGCGATTGTAGTAGCCTCTTTTAGTATGTATAAGAAAGTACGGCTCGTTCGTAGGAATTTATCCGGTGAGAAGCTACCGCGAGACTTATGCTCGTAGAAGAAGGAGAAGCAGTTTGTAGGCAAATTTCACCGCAGATATCAAGAGGACGTGGATATCCTTGAGGAAGAAAAAAAAACAAAAAAAAAAAAACAAAAAACGAAGAAAAAAAAAGACAGACGGTGTACGCGGGGTACATGATATCTACGCGGAGGAGAAGATTTTATCAGATGTGTTCAGCGGGAAGAATTTGAGAACGCCTGGAACACAGAAAACTGTAGGGTGAAATACCTCCGGCAAATATTGGAAAGGTTTCGCTTGCCCTGGTCTCATCTCCGGCCTCAGAGTCCGTCATTTTGTCCTTCCAATAATTCTCCGGCGATATCCAGCTCCGGTGAGTACGAGATGGTTTCGGTTTGGGAAAAGCTCTAGAGATAACGATGTTATCAGGGATACCGAAAACGTTATTTGTCTACTATGTAGTGGGCGGAGTGTGGGTATCCAACCGAGGGATAAAGGAAATAGGTGATATCCTTGCAGATGTATTTCAAGCAAGGTTTAGTCAACTTTCTTTCCTTTTTTGGTTCCTTCGCTGCACAAACGCTGTACCCATATTTCGCGAACACGCGTACATTTCAGATTTACGAAGAAGTCAACTCATCCCATATTCGAAGCCGAACAAGAAGACCGCCTCCTCATCGTGTACTTTCAACTTTGCATAAAATCCTTGAACTCACATATCTCAGATTTAGTTTCATAGTCATGAAAAAATTACCAACGGCGCGTCACGGTCCAGCGTTTTTCTCCATATTTTCGTTCTTCGCGATACTAAATCTAAAATAACGCAATCCGATTTAACGCGAAATTTTGAGGAGAGAAATCTTGCCTACGTTGCGACAAGTTTACTCGGTTAATGTTCCTATCCGATTCTCTGAACTGCGGCATATTCAAGATTTAAGTGCTAGTCGGTGTAGCGGCGAAAACAGGAAGGTAAGGTGCCTGGATCGAGATTTTAGCTGGAAGTTGTGGCATATTTCAAAACCTTTATCTACCGGATACATATTCCACTCCCTGGGGTGATATTTTTCTTGATGATATCACATTCCCACAATATCCCAATCGACTCTGATCTCCCCTATGTTGATGCAATTCTGGATTACTTATATCAGTTATAACGTTGACGTAACGTTATTCGGGGCAAGTTTAAAGCGACGGTTTCCGACCCGCGTCACAATGTCCAAACTCTGATTCATTGCCACTTTCGAAAGACCGATACAAATCCCTGCGAGTAAAAGATTAAAAGGTTGGCTCAGTCCGGGTCTCTCTACCGTCCAAACGAACCCACTCGGAGCCACCTTAATTAACGTGGTGCCTGAGATAGACGAGCGAAGAGCGGATATCGGATTCCAGGAAGACAACAGGAGATAGAAAACCAGAAGTCGAAAAAGAAGAGAAAGAGAAAAACCTGGCAGTTAGCAGCTGTAAGGATTCAAGAACGGCTCCAGGGATGCGGAGTTCGTTTCTTCTGGATTCACCCTTATTCCTGTTTTGTACTATAACATCACTAGAGCCAAAAACTATTATCTCTCCATCAGCACAATGTGAAATAGTGTATTATCGAAGATACCTATCTAATGCGCTCTGAGTGTTTCCAGTTCGAGTTGATTCTCGGCTTCTCGTATCGTTACAAACACCCTTTTTGAAATCTGCAAGAAATATCTAATCGCTGATATCTTCGCAGTGTTATGTTATGTCTACAAAGTTGTGTCGATCTTCGAACTTTTCCGTATCGTGTGCTCATCCTAAATCAAAGTAGAAGACCTGCAATACGCACGTTCAGAATTCTAGCAGCGTACATTTTTTTAGGTAATAACAAAGCGAGTCATGATCAGAAGGAATAGGTACCAGCTGAAGTCCACGGAGCCGATTGCTGTGAAGAGGACAACTCGAGATCGTGGCTTCTGGAATGAAAGAATGACAGAGCGTTTTCTTACGTGAGGTCCTTCCAGCGGAAGTATTTCGAGACGAAGAAGGACGGTGTAATTTGTCGCTGTCCAGAGGCCACGAGGGCCAGGTGATCGTGTCGTTTCATCTTTCTTAACAGGAAGGTGTCACGGTACCGTTGCAGCGATTTAGAGCAAAATTATTCCAATGCCTGCTATCCTTATTCCGCGATGAAGGTACCACTCCCCATACATGTGCCACTACGGTTACATATATTCAACGTTTCTTCCATTCTTCTCTTGTTTGACACTACACGGCTCCGCTCTCAGGGCGAATAATCAACAGCCTTCGATTATTTTTCCAGTAAGTATTTTGCTATGATGTGTTTTTACCGGATTTTATGAATACTGAGTGAAAATAAACAGGAGTAGATGAAACCGGAGCGTCAGAACCATCTTTCCAGAAACCAATACCTATTTTTCCGTCGTTATTTTCCACGTCTCGGCTTTCATCTCACCCTGAATGAACGCCTATTGGCACAGGTTGCTCAGGTGGTCGGGGATCTTATAGCCTCTTATTTCACCTTGTTTGTCATCGCTTCGTTTCTTTGCTTCGCGCGGTTGCTTCTGTTCTTTTTTTTTTTTTTTTTTTTTCATTTTCTCTTCCTATCTTCTGCACGAATGATTCGTGGAAATTTTATTCTTCTTTCCTTTCTATACTTTTCACCTTCGCTTCCCTGGCATCTCATTGTTCTGCCACATCAATCTCGAGCCAGCCTCTCAGCTTCATAATGGCTTTCGTTTCAACAATATTAGGTATAGGTATAGGAATGTGTGCAAACATTTTTCAGAAGAAGATCAATGCGCATAGAACGAGAGAGCAACATACCTATACCTATATATTCGCAAATCATTCGCTTCGAAGTTTGTTCGCCGATTCATAAATTATGACTACCCCGAGGTGCGTTCCCATCCGCTCTACATCGCGGAGCATGCGGTACACTGCGGTGGAATAATTTTCCAGTTCGCGGGTGCACGCGAGGTGCAAAGCAGCGGGGCGAAGAAGCTAAACAAACCGGAATGACGCGGAGCGTAGAAGAGAGAGAGATTCAGCGGAACGTGGCACGAAGGAGGAAGTGGATGAGCCAAATGCGATCGCGGTTAAGGGTTGGCTGTTGTTTCGGATGGTAGTTCGAGGCGTTTCTTGCATTAAACCATGAAGTGGAAGTAAACTCTGATCAGCATATCGTAGCTATTCCACGTCGAGTGAAGCATATTGCCTCGCGTTTTATTAAAATCGGCATACTATATGTGCAGTGTTGCGTTGTACGGGAAAAATATCCGCTACTGCACCACGGCCACGTTCCGGAGGTGAAACCCGTTGGACCGTTCCCTTTGATCTGATTGCGCAGAGGTGTTTTCGGTGACCACGCTTGAGCTGCCAAAGTGTGGGCGAGTTTTGCCGTCCCCGGATGTTGTAGACGAGGGTAAAGTGATACTGTAGCCGGGCTAATTAGATATGGAATTCAAATTAGCTTGGAGGTTGGTTTTGAGCGTTAGGGGAATAACCGAGAGTCTAGTTCGTCACTAATTGCCTGATGAATGGTGCGAAACTATTTCTCATTCTGCATTACACGCGATGTAGAATTTCGGGCTGCTTTATATCACCACAAATTTTCAGATTCCCTCACCGGCAGTAAGCATGGCCGAACTTCCGAAAACGGGACGTAATGAAACTCCGTGAAATTTGTAGCTCACGTGTTACCAAATACGTCGGATGAACGGAGCACCGATAATTTCCATGCGTTAGTTCAATTCTCTACACCTGACATTTTTCCATCGCAGCAAAAAAACAGATCTCGATCCTGTTGGGTGAAAATAACGCGACGACATTTTAGTTCAGAGAACGAGCAGTTGAACTTTAGCGAGTTCTGGGCTGCCATCGGGATGCAGAAGTACAATAAGACGCGATTGGGTATTCATAGGGGTCCTTCGAGCCACGATTAAACATAGTTGAAAGTTTCTCGAGAGAGAGAGAGAGAGAATCTTGGAGCGAACAAAGTTTCGCCGGTTGCTCGGTGCTTGCGGGACGTGCCCCGTGCAGATTCCAAACCCCTTTCCGGTTCACTCGTGGGATAAAGCAAGGAGCCAACGCTGTCGGTGTGCCGGTTCGCAGCGGCACGGCTCAATTCCCTCCGGTACCTCGGGGAGCGCTTGCGTCTCTCTTTACTGCACGTTTTTCGCCGCGTGGGAGAGTTTAGGAAGTGCCTCGTTGTTTTTTACGAGAGTCGTAAGTTTCGCGCGACGTCTGAGTTGATCGACCGCCGATTTTAACCTCCAGCTGGAGGAGAGAGCCCCTTGGGCTCGTGCAAAATTGAGAACGGAGTGGCACATAGCCCCATCCCGGTCTTTTCCTATGTATACTATATTATTATGGCACTTGGCTGAACGACCCGCACTCCCATCTCCGGCCTCGGCTTCCCGCACTGTTTGCTCACGAGAATCGTCATCTTACAAACGATTTCGCGTCTCCACCCTGGATTCCAGAGCTCAAGGTATACGCTCCGAGACATCTCCGAAACTAACGTGAATAAGAGACAAACAGGGATAGAGTTCCTATCTCTGCATGCAAATACGAAAGCCTTCTACGCCCCGTCGGCAACCACAAACCAGGACAAAGTGCCGTTCATTAATTTCCACAGCCTTGCGGAACTTAGCCGACTTGCAGCCACCCCGCCAAATACCTGTTCATCACAAGCCACGGCTAGATTTATTTATCCTTCTCTGCTGCAAGGTTAAATCATTTATATCTTGGCTGCCTCCTAACCTACCTATCTACCTACCAACCTACCTAAAAGGGAGGAGATAGACCCGCGGAATAAGAAGATAATGATGAAAAATCGCTGATCCAAGCCGGCAAAGTAAGAGAAATAATTTATCTGCGGCTCGTGTAGGTCAAGTCGATTCCGAAGACAGGTCAACTCGTTCATCCATATGTCCGGGAGTTCGGAGTGTGTCGGCGTTTAAACGAAACTCGGGGATCGAACGAAAGCCATTAGTCAGTAACACGGGCCGCATACTGATGTCCTGTGCTAGTAAGAGCGGCTGTCGTCCACGGAGAATGAAGAATAGACAACCGGAATGAAAAAGAAAAGAAGACAAAAAAGAGAGAGAAAAAAACAAAAATACGGACTGGCCTGATCCCGGTTTCCAATATCTGCCGTGTTTGTGTCTCGGTAAATGAAGTAGACGACGGAATCAAGAGACTCGGCAGAATCTCGCGCCAAGTACATTAATTTCAAGATTATTGCACACTACTCGATGGTTCGTAGTCATACGGTTCTACTGAACGACCGCGACGACGGGATCAGAAACCTGAGCCCCTTGTCCCCTGTTATTATTACGTCCGAGCAATTAGTTCACAAGCCACCAACTGCAGCGATAGCCTGTCGCAATTTCGGTATACAACGACGTTAAAAGTATCGACGTTTCCAGAGTGGATGCTGTAAAATTTTAACAGTATACTTCACGAAGGGGCTATGTTTGGCCGATATCCGAATTGACGGCCTCGAATTTAATATTTGCCGCGGCCACGATGGGAAGTAAGCCTATTTCCACGGTACGCGAACATCGGTAAAGTTTGATGACTAGAATACTACGGGTTTATATTTTCACGTATCGGACAGTTTCGATTTATTTACAATATAAAATCGTATAATTTTCATATGCGGGTATGCGTGTACATAAAAGCCGAAGACGGCAACGTTTCACGGCGATTTGATGTTACAAAAGATTTCATTTCAGAGCCCATAATTTGAGATTATTTTCAATTTCCGCCGTGTACCTATCTTCGGGCGAATTGGAATTGTCGGAAAGTGGATAGAGATGTCTAGTGGGACGGGAGAGACAGCCGTCAAGAATTCGTGTCGGATGGTTGGGCGCGGTGCGGCGCGATGTGGAGTCAAACTCACAACACGGCTGCTACAACGGTGGAACTTGCGAGGAAAGCGAGAAGCCGTTCAGAGCGCGTGCGGCGCGGCGTGGCGCGGCGTGGCGCGGCGAGAGGCTGCTGACGGTGATAAATCAATATATTCTACTCACGCAGTGGCGTAACCTACGTGAAATAGCTTTTGTCGACAAAACCGGGGTAATACGCACGGGCGAGCAACCTGCTGAAGGTAGTTGCGGGTACAGGGATCGAGGACGACCGAGGACCACGGAACCAAGAATCCGAGGAACCAAGAAACCAAGGACGGAGGACGAAGGCTCGTGTGGGTATTCTTATCTGTCTGACCCACGCGCGGCGTTTCCACTGCGATAAGTTTTAAGACAGCGCAAATACGTCTTGGTTGAGGCTAATGGAGGCCAGAGTAGGTAACCGAGACTGCGTTGACACATGATATGACTCACGATTGTGGAAAAAAGTTCTTATATCTATACATACCTATGTATTCTTTTTTTTTCTTTGCCAATTTTCATTCCATTGTCGACGTAGAACAGAATTGAGGTATAGGGAGGTAGGTATTAGGGGGATGGTTTGTCAACGGGCGATTTTATCTGATGAAGTTTTTCAAGCCGAACAAACACTGTCGAGATATCTGCCAGTGTTCTGCTATACTTTCAAGTAGAAAACACAACGGAGAGTTGTTTCACTTTCCAGAGGTAGGTACACAATACTGGGTATAAGTTTCTTGCCACCTTTGAACTCGTGTCTGTGTTAAAGCCGACTTTTGGTTAATGGAGAGCGTTAAATATGGATCAAAGGGAAACGTTAGTAAACTTCTCATTTTTGTGAGGGGATCGAATATATACCTACGTATCTACATCTTCTTTCTCATCGCATCTCGCGGTCTACGGATAGAACGATAGCAAGGAAACTCCAGAGTCATGGCCGGGTTTATAACCGATAGCACGTTGAAAGATGATGTCAAAACTAATGAAATTCTTTTTTTCATCCTTTCGATTTTCTCTTCTCTCTCTCTTCTGATCAGAATTCGGCAAAGTGTAATAGAACAGATCGGAGTTAGGTCTTGGGATAATGATTGCCATTGAATATCGCAGCGATTCGCCGATGGCTTGAATTTCCATGATACGATACACGTATGTAGGTATACCTATATTCAACGTACAGAATGAACGTTTTAAATGTGGTTATTATTCACCATGTAATCGCACACGAGATGGAAGAGATTCGATACCCCAGAGTGGTTTTATATCTAGTTGAAAAACGAAAACAAGAAAGAAAATCAACAAATTATACCAACAGGCGCGCGTAAATGTACATGTAAATGTTTCGGGTCACATTACCTGTGCGAATGGAACAATTCTCACGGTTTTATCCTGTTTTTACATTTTTTTTTTCCAATTTTTACTTTATTCTCTTCTCTTCTCTTCTCTCCTCTTTTTATCTTTTATCCAGGAAAATGGTGAGCAAACAGAAAAACAAAAACAAAAATTAAAAACAAAAAAACAACACAACAAATCATGGAATACGCACATCAAAGTTTACCTCGTTAACGAAATATTGAACGAGGCGTAATTATACTTTCGACATGTTATGAGGGTTCTTCCACCATTCAAGAACAGAGAGGAAAAAAAACAAGCAGAAACAATATAAACGGGGGGGGGGGGGGGGGGGGGGGGATCATCGTCGGACTAATTTACCAATATACAATACCTCTGACGGTAACGTAACATCCGTAGAGAATTATTGGCAAAAAGAAGAAAAAGAAATTGAATAAAAAGGAAGAACAAAATGATATCACTACGAATCCTAGAGTTAGAGACTTCGGCAGAATTGAGTACAGAGAAGGAAACTGCTAGAGAGTGCCTACGGTATATACCCAAACCTACGATAGAATAATAATTAAAATTAATGTAAGTAAGAGACTATTGCGACGGCTGCAGGAGGTGACAGAAGCTAAATTATCCATTAGAAGTTGAAGTTTGGCGTTGAGCCAGCAGCAATGGCAATGCCAATTAAGGAGTCCCTACTACCATGTTAGAGGCACGGTCCGGTCTCTCGATGTGAATGGGTTCGGTTGTTCAAATTCCGCACGACTGAATAATTCTTGACAGACAGAACGTAAGTGAAGTAAACTTATAATACGAGTTGAAAACATTCCTCCACGTTGTCGCGACCCGAGGACGACCACCGTCGATCTGTTCACTCGTCTATTAGCCTTAATTTCGGCATAAAACAGATCCGCGAAATGAAAGGCGTAGGTACACTACATTAGGACAGAGGCATTTGTCGGATGTTTAACCGAGTTGAATTATGATGAGAGATGGAGGAAGGGAGAGAGGGAGAGAGGGAGAGAGAAAAGCACTTATTACATCCTGGGAGGGAAGAAGAGAATAAGTAAAATGGCGGCGGCGGCCTACCTGTTCTTGAGTTACAAGGAGTTTTGAATTAACATTCTTCCTCGTCCCCCGGTCCATTGAAAATTAGAGTGACTTTTGACAATTTGACACTATACCTGCACCTACTAGGTATGCGTGCCTACATACCTTACATACAAAGGTTACAAAGGTAATTTTAATCGAAGGGAAACTCCCGAAATGAAAATGCGCATTGAGACAAATATGAAGAATTTGAAGAAATATCAAGACATATATTCAATTAACGCGTCTTAGCTCGTTAAGGTCAGGGGCGATACTGTTTTCCAATAATATGGGTTGGCGCAGCAGCCGGAAGCTTCATTTATTTTATGATCAAATGCAATCAATTTATATTTGATCTTCGCTTCATGGGTATTACGTTGATATTTGAAGTAGCTGAGGGGTGTCTTCGTAACAATACCTATGATAGGTATGAAGAAATTAAACTCGAATTGAGTCCTAATTAAATTCACGCTTTCAGAAAAGTCAAATTTCACGCTAATCAAATTAGCGCTCACTCTTCCACGACGAATAATGTTCGGAGGAGGAGGGGGCGGGATTCTATTTTCAATTCAAAGTGGCATGGACCGTAGCCCCCGCGACGCCTTCTCGTAAAACGAAACTGCAGATAGGTACGCAGAGCTGGAGGTTGAAAAAAGGAACAAACGTTTATAGCTCTAATCATCAAATCTGCACGTATTTCAAATCTGTACATACCTCTACGTAACGCAGAAACTGAGAAAAATGAAATTCGCCAAATTTTTACCGGCAAAAACAGTTTCACAAAAAGGGAGAGAAACGGATTGCAAAGGACTCTGACGATTTGGGCAAAGTAGGAAAGAAAAAGGAAAGTAAATGCAAAATTACAATGATCATAAACGTAGACCGCCAACTTATACGCTCGTTAGTTACTTCTTATTGTTGAAATGAAGAAATTTATTCGCCAGAAGAAGTATTCTTACATTTTTTACCCGTCTATTTTCAGTTTCTTCTCTTCTTACATCATCGAAAGAAGTTCCGTAACATTTGACAGCATACGGACGACGGCCGAACGAGAAAGAGAGACGCGTTACGTGTTACGAACGAAAGAGTATTTTCATTTCATCAATTTAATTTCATTTTTCTACTTCTGTCCTCTGTTCTTCGTCGTCGTCGTCGGAAACAACCGATACCAGAGAAATTTACCGAACGACAATTCGAAATCACATTCCAAACGATTCATCGTATACATCATTGTCAAAGCCAACATTGATCAAAGGCATACATTTTTCTTCTTTTTTATTTTAAACGAGGCAGCGAAGAAACGTCGGCAGCGGTTCATGTTACGCGCATTACTGATGATCAAGTATACCGGTAGGCAAGGTACACGTACTTTGTGTCCTGCAAGAGTCGCGGAGAGCAAGAAACAAAGGAAACTCGCAACGGGGGAGTCATACGAAACAGTATCGACTTGTTTTACAAATAAATGACAGATAAATAAATACATACAAACTGTACAAAACGGAGGAATTGAGATCGTTCGAAATGAACAAGAGGATGGATACATGCGCGTACTACATACCTACACCAGAGACAATCCCTTCAACCGCAATCAATCGGTAGCGGCGGAGCGGGGCGGGGCGAGGCGCGGCGAGGGTAGCTGATCGGTATAGTTTGACTCGAACACGAATATAAGTATGTGAGCCCCAGAGAGCGAAAACGCGACCGCGATTCGACTCCGCGTGCGATTCGCGTTCGATTGTCTACAGCATCGTTCCATCCTCATTCCATCTGAGTTTGCAGCCTCTTTTTTCACAGTGAAACAACTTTAGATTACACGAAAGTTCACGTAGTTTAACAGGACTGAGGTTCCGGGACTTCGGTAGGGGACGAATCCAGCGTTCGTCTTTCGAGCTCCTTCTAAGTTCCTGCTGCTATTCCGAACAAACTTTCCTCTCTATGGGTCACGTATACATATACTCACGTAGCAGCCTACACGTATCTACGTATGTATATATACATACGTACGTCTGTACTATACGCGTATATTTTAGGGGGTGCGCGCGCGAATATGAAACTTGTTTTATACCTACATGCGAGTATGTATGCCTGCCTATACGTATGCGAAAGTATTTTCTCCCCCTCGGATTGAATTCACGAAGAACTAACAAGTGAGTAAGTGTGGTATAAGTATGCGTCCTGGTTGTTGTTGGCGGCTACACGCGCATATGCAAAATATACGTAGGTATATACCTATGTATACATGTATATGTGTAATAATACATAAGGTTGACGAGCAAAAATTTTCGTACACCCTCTAGCTCTCGGAGAAGAAGAAGAAGAAGAAAAATAAGAATGAAAAGGAGATGTCGAGATTTTTACGTCGGTTATAAAACCACAAACTGTCTACAAAATACTTTCAAATCACATCGCATCTCATTTCGTCTCGTCCCGTCTCGTTTCGTCTCGTCTCGTCTCGTCTCATCTGGTCTTGTCTTGACTCAAAACAAGAAATAACAGATGAAAAATGAAACAGAAGAACAGGAGCGTCTGGGACAAAGAGAGTGAGAGAAACGTGTAAGTTTGAGACATCGTGGAAGATTTTTTCCTCTCAAAGATACAAAAACGAACAAACAAACAAGAGGAACGGGACATTCTTTAGTTAAAAGTTTATAATAAGTTGCAGGGAAAAAAAAATACAATTAAAAAAACAAACAAACGAACAAAATACTGAAACACGGATATATATACATATATCAGTTCCAGTCGTGTAATGATCAATTCCCTAGACTCACTAGCTAATGTAAGCCCTGAAAAGCTAACTGTGAAAACTTGATCGTCGTACAATCGTGATCGCTAAACTATGTTAACAGGGTGAACGCGTTACTCCTTCAACCCGGAGTTAGTACTACTCAGGGAAACTTAACGATTCTACATCTTGGACTTGGAACGAGGAACTTCGGGCTACACGTGATGTTCCTAGAGAGTACAGCCTGCAGGAGGACAAGAGTTTCCTCTATATAGGTACCAGTTATATGCTCAGAAGTTGTAATCTATCTCAATAATAGTATGTTACATTGTTTATTCCTCTCGAGGAATACATAGAAGATTATGCGCTACGAAATCTTATTAAAACAGTACAAAAACACACATTTTTGTCTCTCTCTGTTTCTCTGTTTCAACAATACTGCACAAGCACGTATAAAGGAACGAATAAAATTTGTTTCCTGTTCATTCCGATGATCAAACGTACCGTGAGAAATTTTCAACGTTCATTTACAAAACAGCTGCCCACTATCATCATTCTTTTCACGAAATTTTTTCCAGTTTCTTTTTTTCCAATTATTTTTCATCTTTTTTCCGCGATCTATCCATATATTCAGATTAATATCGGCTTACTTCCGTGCATACAGATTGATTGTATCGTACACAGAATCCGCCGAGATGATATAGCCAGCCGTTGCATATCGCCCCGGTCGAACCAACGTCAGCACCGGGAGATATATGTATACTATATATCCCGATAATCAAAGTTTATTTTGAGCTTCACTGAGGAAAATTCCATATATTTCATAATATCGAAGCGAAAAAATCAAATCAGAGACTAGCTCGAAATATATATGTACATAAATTTATTAAATTTCATATTCCAGATATTATACAGAATCTATATCTCGCCCTCCACCCCTCTCGTTCTCACTCTCTCTCTGTCTGATGAAAAATTGATGATTAATTTTATTCCTTATCGAGTACCTACCTACCGACGCACACCCAGATTACAAATTATATCAAATTGCAGAATAATTTCCTCGAATTCGAGTGTGTGCGTGCGCGCGTTTTATTTTGTTCGCCATTTTTTATTTTTATCCATTCGTGTGTTTTTAATTTGTTGTTTGTTACTGCAGAGTTGCGAAGTAATTAGCGTTTCTATATTGCTTAATTAAAATCAGTAATTTATACAGGTAACCTATGCGTTATACAATGAATTTCAACGTACAGCTCTCGAACGAGGCCGATAATAATTAAAAAATCATTTTCGTCTCCTGTTTCCATTTTTTTCATTCATTTTCCTCTTTTTCGTACAAATCGGTTTCCCTTCTCGAAACACGATGTCGCGCATCGCTATAAAAACCGTGCAAAGAGAAAAAAAAACCCCGTCGATTATTTCTAACGACCAAGAGTGGACGAAGGGGATACCACGGATCTGTAACCGTATGCCGGGTCGTATCCGTTGTATTATATATACGTATTGATTATATACACATACGTACACATACCCAGAAAATGTGTGGAATCATTTCGAACCATATAAAATAACTTACCTGTAAATTAGGCGGGCAATGGTCTAGCAGCTCCAGCATATGCCTGATGTTTTGGGCGTCCTGAATAACGAAATTCAGTTCCATGTCAAACTCGCCTCCCACAAGCTGAACAAATAGAAAAATAAAGAAATATTAATTAACATAATAATATGAAAAATATTATTTTTCTTACAAATTTTGCCAATAATATTTGGCATCGAACAAATATAATGTCCGTAATACATGTGAGTGTAGGTATTCGTGAGATCTTCCGTTCGGAGAGGCCTACTGTAACTTGTCGATTAACAATAATCTAAGTTATCATTATTTCGCCCTAAAATATCTCCTGGGGGTAGATGATTATTATGCTTTTATTAGAAATTCGAATGAAACATTTTCACGGATTCGTGCGAATGAGTATGGCTGTTATACGAAACGGACATCAGCAATAATTCGGGGCAGGTGTGTAAAATGATAAAGAGCATCGGAAGAAGCAAATCGCGTGTGGTGAGAATTACGAGCAAAAACAAATGATAAAAGTAAAAATGAAAAGGAGAATGAAGTAAAATGGAACGAAAACGAGAAGTAAAATGAACAAAGAAATGAGGAAAGAAAGGTACAAAAAAAAAACAAAAAAAAAGCACACGGAGAAGTATTCTGCTACTGGTGAAATTTTACGCGATTGCGGCAAGTTTACGCCAACGTCCTCACGAGAGCTTGAAGATTGTCGGTGGATGTGGGGGAGGAAAAAAACTAGGGGAAAAGAGCGAGAGAGAGAGACAGAAAGAGAAAGGCCTTATGGCACCGTTTATATCAGCGGACCGGAAACGCTGCTTCTGCGGAGAGCGCAATTTCCGGCCAAGTATCTCGCTCTGCTTACACCCCATTCCAGCCGTCTTACATCCCGCGACGATATACCTTATGAATTCGCTATATATATGTATACGACACGGTAGGTATTAGTTTGGAAAAAAACTCCAAGCCAGAATTTTCCGTTTTTCTTTTTTTCTTTCTTTCTTTCTTTCGTTCTTTCTTTCTTTCTTTCTCCGTATCATTCTCTTTTTTCTTTTGTCCTTTTCCATATTTGTCGATGATCATTCTACTAATAGTGTAGCCATAACACGTGTATAATACGTCGATCTTTGTAGTATAGGTAACAAGATCCTTCCCCTTCTATAGCGGGCATATGAAGCAGAAAATATTGTATCGTCGGATATCTTTCGCCGAATATGACAGGGAATCGTATAGCTAATCCTCGACATATATTTTCCACGGAATTTTCTTCTTGCAAACATTGTAGTTTCGTTTCTTTTCGTTTTTTTTTTTTCGAGAAAGAGAGAGAGAGAGAGAGAGACGGCGAAGGGGGGTGATTTCAAAGAATTATAGAAGTTTCTCTTTACGGATAAATTATCCCCCATCCCCTGTGATTTTTCGAGGGTGAACATTTCTGTCTAGTTTCTAAGCGACACCTCAATCAGCTTGTGAAAGTTACGACAGTTTTTCAACTCCGAGTGTATAATAATATCGTCTTCGTCTTCGTCTTCGTCTTCGTCTACGTTGTCGGTGTTGTCGCCGTCGTCGTCGTCGTAGTCGTTACTTTTCAACGATAAATCGATAACTTATAAATCATGGCCGCCGAAGGCGACCCGCGTTTACGCTTCATGCATACTTATACATATACATATGTACCTATATATATATATATATATATAATGACGCAAATTATCATATATACATATAGCCGAGGCTTGGCGTTTTCCGTCATGCAAGGGAGCAAAATTTCTCATCTAAATCCAAGAGTGTTTCGTACCAACTGCGATATATACATACATATAATTATATATATATATATATATATACATACAAAATAATCACGCATATTAATTACACGTAACAACCAGCAACCCACAGTTGAAATCACTCGGACAAATTATTCTCGATTCGTTTAACTTCAATTGGCAATTGATATACTCGCCAGGCATGTGTGTATATACATACATACCTTGGATACCGTTTTGTTACGTGTTTCGAACGGTTCAACCTCAGGCGAGTTTGTTGCCAAGTAATTGATATATTATCGTTGTTTGTTACCCAATTCGTTAATTACTTATTTTTCTCCACTTCGAGTTGAATCATATGAAATGTTGAAAGAGGAGTTGATTAACCTACAGCCTACCACGATACACGACGAGTTATTTTGAGCAAGACGCCAGTCACTCAATCGAAACGACGGACGAAGATATTCGTCGAGAGGTTTGCTAATGACCAATTGTTAAAATAATCGTCCGAATATATAGTAGCCAGTATACTATAGACGAAAATGATTAATTCAGGAGTTCACAAATAATTAGGTTTCACGGTAGATAACTTTAATGTGGGAGTAAGGTAGGTATAATGTAATGTCTTCTGGCTGTTTTTAGTAAGTAAGCCAAAGTGAATCCATAAATAATTTAGCGTATAATGAGTAAGAAAGAGGAGAAACACACGCACGTTTCTTGTGTCTATATTGGTGTATATATATATATATATATACCTGTACCACATCGTCTCGTCGAGGGTAAATTTATTTCCACGGTTCTCCGGCATTCGGGTGTAATAGCTACACGGAGAAATAAAAATGACAATAGCGTGCAGGGAGGGTTCAGCGGAAGGAGGATAAGGAAGAGCAGAGGGAGGACGAGACAAGGCCAGGGCAGTCTGGAGAGGAGTTAGTTATCTTATTCATTAAAACAACTGGCCCGTATAATAAAATGACTAAGTTCAAGTCGCGGCAAGGTAACTTACATAATTACACGTATAAACTCTACAAAACTGGATTGCGCGGAGAAGCCGTTGAGCCGCGAGCGAGCAGAACAGAACGGCTACAGTCGCGTAGGTTGGTAGGTACGTAGATAGATACGTAGCCCGTAGGTAGTAGTTGGGTAGGTACGATAGCAGAGGGGTGTAGCTGGGTATAGTACCGCCACAACGTTGCGTCAAAAGTTATTTCCATCTTAATTAAATCCGACCTTTTACCACGCAGTTTTATAACCGACCCCCCCCCCCCCCCCCAGAATACTTTACCGACTTTGTAACGAGCGCATAAGAAACGGGGGGAGCAGAAGAAGAAGAAGAAGGAAGAACAAGAAGAAAAAAAGCGGAACGAAGAAAGTGAAAAGAGAGTAAATTAAAAATAAAAATGACAGATAATCGCCGATAACAGTTATTACTGAGGCAAATTGCAAACTCATTATAAGTGAGTTATCGTTACAATTAGTATTATTTGGACGAAAGGAAAGGACAAATCGCTTCTCTGTACTTCCTTTCACACGAACAGAAATATGCGTACTACTTAGGGTTTCGAGAACGGGGGTAGTAGAGAGCGCAGCTTGGTGC
This sequence comes from Phymatocera aterrima, assembly GCA_963170745.1. NCBI lineage: Eukaryota > Metazoa > Arthropoda > Insecta > Hymenoptera > Tenthredinidae > Phymatocera > Phymatocera aterrima. The sequence continues at coordinate 3,591,577 of OY720668.1, forward strand.
AGCGGCTGCTAATTGGGCAAGTCTTGTAACTCAGCCTTTACCCGCACCCGGAGGTACGTAGGTTGGTACCTGGGTGGTGTTGTTTCTCCCGGAGTTCGACGGTCGAGTTCGAAGCCGACGCGGCAAGTAGGGCGCCGCGCCGCGCCGGGCGGCAGGAAGGAGACAGCGAGACATGGAGCCAGAGTGGGAACAGACAGGGGGCGCCGGGCGGTGCAGTGGGTAGATGTTAGAAGCTAGATGCTCACTCAGCATTGCAAACAGCGGTATCCCTCGCGGTGTTAAATACCACGGAGCTAGCTTGCGCCTTTGGTATAGAGGTATACGTACATATTCAAGTAAATGCAAGCAGCAGCAGCAGCAGCGGCAGAAGCAGGAGCAGGAGGAGTAGAGGTAGCAGCGAGAGATCGTCTTCTCAGGCGAGGAAATAGCTGTGGTGATATCAAACGAGCTGAACACGGAAATTGACATGATGATGGTAATCGCGAGAGGGAAGAATAAATATTGCGTAACGAAATGTGGAGGGGGTGGGGGGAGCTTGCCGTTTGAGCAGCGTCATCATCCCAATTAATAGAATCAATAAGAAGAAGCGAAAACATAAAAATAACATGAAATGGATGAAAAAGAGAGGGAAAATGGAAGCCGCATACGCCGGGACCCCAATTCAAGAGCCATTATTAATCATTATCCAAAAGGAAAGAAACGTCCAACTGGAACGGAGCGAGGTCGAATGCTGATGAAGCAAACAATATCAAACAAAGATTTCCGAAACATTCCAAGTAGTATTCATATATCAGAAAGATCGATACGATTCATTATTTATGATTGCGTCAATGCAGAAGCCAGTACAACAGCCAATGCAGAAAAAGTGATGAAGCCCTTCGCAAAGCTTCAATAAACATGCATGTAGCTTAATACCAAGCCGTGAGAATGGAAAACAGATAGAGGGAGAGAAAGAGAGGAAGGATGTGAAGAGATTATCATTAGGCGCAATTAGGATCTAGGATCGATGAGGTTAGTGCGACGGTAAATTGAACGTGAAGTCCTCTGTTCACAGGCTTGAGAACGGGTATGCGCAGGGTAATAATAAACTAGGATATGAAGAAACATATAATGGATTGAGGAAAAGTCGTAAACGAGATGAAAGAATGTATGATCAAAATGAATTTTCGTTTCTTTTAGTCAGGTTCGTGGCGTATGGCAAGAGTCAGGAGAGAGAGAGACTGCTGCGGATGAATTGGAGCGTATACTATCAAAGAAAATGTTGCAAATAAGTCAAAAGATACTCGTGTCACGTTCGCTAGAAATTTTACATTGAGGATATTTCCTCTGATGTTTGATGTTTTATTTCATTTTGTCTTCTTTTATTCGTACACATACCTACTCGTATGCTGTGTTTGACTTCATTTTTCAAACTTCCATGCATCGTAAGCATGATAGACTGCGGTTCTAAACCCAATAGCGATCAAATATTTGAGAGAGAGAATAACATCGAGACGGAAGTTTGAAATTGACTTACAGTGCCCGAGTTGTGTGCCAGATCAGAAAATGTGAAGTCTTGTTCGAAACTATCAAGCTTAATTGGATCCTTCCCGAATCCAATCAACCAATAATTCAAATGAACAGAAACGCGAACGAAATAACTTGTTCGTTTTCGATTTCTCTTTGTTCTGTTCGGAAAGAATGAATATGAACTACATGAGCGAGTCAGTAGCTAGAGAAGAGAGAAGAACAAACAGATAGAACAGAAAAATGATGAAGGATAACGGAATAAAAAATAAAGTGTAATGTGAAAAGCAAAAGCGAGGGTTATATTATTATGATACACAACGCGTGCGGTGGTGGGTATAAAAATCAGTGATTTTCACAGTCCGTGCACGAGCATAATGCCCCTCAGATTTTTGCACGGGTAGCGAAGAGAACGTGAAACAATAAGTTCCCCCAGCGTTGAACAACATCTAGCCCATTCAAATTTATTCAATGGCGAGTGGATGTCATTTCGTAGGATGTGCCCGCAAACAATGAAGAGGAGAGAAAGAACCGTGGAACGTTATGAGTACAGTGAGAGGAGAATAAATGATTATATAGTATAGGAGAGCTCGGATGATTGTGCCAAAAAAGACAACCAGCTGGCATCACAACCGCATCTCATGCAACGAAATCGATTTTCTACCCAGAGTTCTTTGTTATCGGTTTCTTTTTCTCCATCTCTTCAATCTCTGGCTCCATTTTCTGATCGTGGAAACAGATCCCCCCCCAGATCTCCGCTCTCTCGGATGCATACAATCCGCCGTATACGTACGTACGTACGTACAAAGAAATGTGAAAACTCAGGAAGAGAGAAGAAGAGAGTTGGGGAAGAAAGGAAATCAGTAACTATACATCCGCGATCCACCGCCAGTCCGGACAAAGGACAACAAGGTGGTTCGTACTGGGCTACGAGTTCCCTCGAAATGCAAATAGTCGTTCACGAGACGGATTAACAAGCGGTAGGCGCGCTGGTGGGAATAAGGTGAATAAATTATGGTTTTGAATATACGCGGTCCACCGGTACCGGCCGGTTGTCACTCGACTGTTGGCTACAATTCAACAGCAGTAGCAGCAGTAGCAGCGGTGGCAGTGGTCCTGTAATGTGCACAATGCAGATATGCAGGTGTATATAGTAGCAAGAGTAGCAGCGGCAGCGGAACTGGTGATGGCGATGGTGAAGCACGTCGGTGGTTAACGTGAATTCAAAGGCAGCATAAGCTGCAGTGGCACAGCACTAATGCTTAGTCGGGTGGGATGGGGTTTTTATCAGAAGAACTTTACTCTACTTGCTCTCTACATTCATATTTTAACCATCGTTCCTCGCAATTAGGCAGCCATCTTCTCCGGAGTTTCTCTCTTCGCCAGGATCTGTCCGCATTGTTTCATATGGCATAACGACGAGGGGGTTGCTTTTTCTGTTTCTTATTCCCTCTGCCATCCCTACATTGGATTTCGCATTCGCGCTAGCACCTAAGCAGTTGAAAACTGATGAAGGGGTGAACTCTTGTGAACGTGAACGAAGCTCGGAGAAAATCTTGAGATTACTTCAGGTTCAGCGTCACGATGCTTCAGGGAATATGTAGAAATATAGAGCGCTCGCTTTTCTATTCCTGGTGTTCCCCCCTTCGTCGCGCTTCTACTGTTTCCATCCCGACCTCCTCAAAGTCGGAGGGAACAGATGCAGGATGGATGGATGGATGGACGGGACCGAGCTCTGCCCTGCACGTTGGTTATTGCACTCACAAAAGCGACTTGCCGGAGGGCAAAAATACGATCTAGCTTTTTCCGTGTTGCCCGAAAGTTCTGCGTTAAAAATTGTGAGAAATTCTAAAACGAACGAGAGACGGCTGAACCATACATTCAGCGGAATGTTACCTTGTAGACAAATTTGACAATAAATCATTCATTTTATTCAATATCCCACCCGAAAATGGTATCCTGGACGTGGATGTCGACAGGCACTTACGGGTCTGGAATATATCCCCCTCGCGAAATGACTATGCCATATTTAGTAAGCCGTACGGTATAGGCTCTAGTTGTTTTCTCTTCGGTTAATTAATGCAACTAGTGAGCGACCGAAGTCAATCCCTTTCTGTTGGTGCTTCAGGTCCCAGGAAATCCCGAGTAAAGGTGGTGGTGCAGAATCGCGGTGAGAACCGCCAAGATTAACGAGGGTTAGAGCGGCGGTCGACGCGAAGTTGAAGCAACAGCGACACCCTTTTCACTGACGGAAGGAGGAGGAGGAGGAGAAGGAGGAGGATGAGGAGGAGAAGGCACGCGTTCGTCAATGTCGCTTTGGTAATCCAGACCTCACTTTACTAACCGCTCTCGCCTGCTGAATCGCGATTCACGTTTGTTAGCAGCAGTTCTCCAGGTAATGTGGGGCTTGTTCGGATTACAATCAGCCTCAAACTCAAATTTCACAAAGTTGAACATCAACATGCGACATGTACCTATGTGTTCCTCTGCCGCTTGCATATTCTGACTCGTTATGTATATTCCTGTATCCGGGTCTCTCTCCTTCTCTAACTTTTTCGTTATCTTTTGTCAATACTACTCCCTGCAACGAAGGTGATAACAGTCTTGAATTCATTTCAAGTTTCAATCACGTACTTGTTACGATCGGTCGATCGATGAGACGGTTTTTTCTTCTCTATTTTTTCCCTCTTCTTTCTCGTCATCTAACTCTTTCTCTTGAGACTAAGTTCATTCAATGAGTATAATGGAATCAATATCGTCAAGTATCGTGATTGGCTTTTTGTACAGAGTACTTTGATTACAGTCGACCGAATGTCACACCCCTCTTCTTTTTACTGAATTGGCTTTTTAATTGCCGTACAAAAATTTGATGAATTTTTTTTCAGAACGTGGTTGTATACATAAACGAATACAGTATAAATAAATAGGTTTCGACAGCTATCGCATGTCCGATCGCAGATTTTGCATTATTCTACGTGAAAACGTTTCACCGAATAAGACCGAAGTCGTGAAAATCGACTTCTCGAAATAAAGTCAAGGTGTGTACGAATGGCGATGCGATAAAGCAAGGGGAAAACTACGAACAAACGCCAGCCATAAGTGTACGTACTACATACGTGCATGTAGTAGGTGAAACTTTTACTTCTCGAGAGACGTTCGTAAAAGCTATCAAACTTTTTGCAAACAGTACCTACAAAACGGGCGCACCACTCTCTACGTTTTTGACGTGAGGTATGCACTCAGGTGGAGCTATGTAACGCGAAGAACAATACAAGTTGCTCGAAAGAGAGAGAGAGAAGAGGAAAAAGAGAAAGAGCGAGAGACAAAATAGTTTGTCAAAAAGATATGATGAACGCGAATTCGATCAAAAAATATTGCCTCCTATATACAGGGCGTCTGAAAGTAGAAAAGTTCCGAGTGAATCAGTACCTACATGCGATTTCGAAGCCTTGGCTTTCTGAAATTCACGATTCTAGTATCATTTCCTTCACTTTTATTCCACTACTAGGTCTACGCATGTTTACTTTACATCCGCGTAGAAGAATACAGAATCTACATTCGGTGGATATAATCCGAAATTTGAGGCATCATCTCGTCACGTACAAACTGGAAGTAGATTTAAACTCGTAACCATAAATGAAATAAACTCAATAAACGTAACGCAGGTAGGTCACGTGCGGCGTTGTACTTCAACCGGACTTTAATTACTCTTGTGTGTGAGGTCGGTCCTCGCGTACAGCCGTACATCCCCTCCGTACAGTATACACCTACTCCTGTTTCACTGGGTTAACTCGTTTTAATTTCATGCCCCAGGAACCCCGCAGTGACCACTACTTTGGTCAGGCTCAACTCGTCACTTCACCGCCGCCGCGACACACATCCCGTTCGTCTGTCGTTCGCAGTACGTACATACCTACAAGCCGAGGTACAAACGAATTAGATACACCTCACACCACGACTCTGGTACTGCTACTGTCACTCCACGCTGATTGGATGATTAATCCACTCGGAAGTTTATACCGCTGCAGATATTCACGCTGTTATCAAAATTCTATCAAATTGTTCACATCGATTGAATTTCGTATACAGGCATACATATGTATATATTTATTCGCTTTTTGTTTGTTACGTTTTGCGTCTGTTTGTTCAGTCTCTTTCTCGGCGATCTTTTATCCCGTTCAACTCCTTGGACATAGAAATAAGAAAAGTTTGAGACGAGAGAGATTTGAGGAGAGCACTGAAAATGGAAGGGAAAAAACTAAAGCCCCGTGGTTCAGTGGGTTGAATCTGCGAATACGAATACATACATACCAATGTCTATATATACATACATGTATACGCGGAGATGCATGCAGAGGCGTGATAGGTAGGCAGCTACGCAGGAGCGTTGGTACATGGAACACACAGGGTTACCGAGACTCGTAGCTAAGGTTAGACGACCCTTGAGGGAAAGGGGAGATTCGCTTAAAGGCGTAAAGGCTCAATGGGTTTCGCGCGCGCCCTTTACGAGTAGCTCTGAAGAACTTCTACTGCTACGGCCTTACCTAGTTGGTACAGCTATTTTCGGGCACATCCCTTATCCAAGGAAGAAAAAAAGGAAAAGAGATAGAGGAAAAGAGAATAGCACCACGTGATTTGAGAGGGAGGTATAGAGGGGGAAAGTAAAAGAAGAAAAACGGGAAGAAACGCTCACGGCCACGCGGAAAAAGAGAGAGAGACGGAGAAGAATAAAGTATAAGTATAGTGTATAGCATAGAGAAATAAGTGGAAACAAGAAGACAAAAGGAAGTCAACAGGATCCTCAGCGTCTTCTTCGGCGATGCCGTGTATTTTTTGCTTTCCTCTCCATAAACGTGACAACTGAGCCGAAAAAAGGAGATAAACGAAAATGATGAGAAGAGACCAAAGACAACGGTTATTCGGCTAATACATTTGTCGTTGACGCTTATACCGAATAAATGGGAAAGGAAATCCCAGGCTAGCTGCGTATGGTAATAATTCAACAGAGAATGAAGCGGAGCATGAGAAACGATACGTTCGTCTCAAATAAGCTGGATAAGTACACGTATGCCCACATGCGAATTAATTCTGTCCACAATAAATGATCTACGCGATGTCATTCTCTTTGCGAAAGTAATGAAATTTTTCGACGTTCAAGTAGGTACCCTTTCCCTACTTGTCTCCCTTCCACCACCCCGAAGCAGTGTAATGGAATAACTCCATGATCATCAACTCTTGTTTTGTTTCGTCTAATTAAATACATCTCTCTTGCAAGGCCCTCGCGTAGCTCAGCTGAGAGTTGATTCGGATTAAGGTGAAATACTCGCCGTTATATCCTCCGCACCCCGAAGCGTCATTTCACGTGGCTGAAACTCTAGGGGAAGGAAAAGAGTGCAAAAGAAGGACAGAGAGAGCGAGAGAGAGAGAGAGAGTGTTGAAAGTTGAAACTCGAAAGTTGGAGCTGGATAAAAACAAATGTGCAGAAATGAAACTCGATTATAATGCTCAACCACGTGCTTCAAATTTGTCCCTTATCTCCCACCCCGGATCCCGGATCCCGGATCCCTCATCCCCCATTCGCCGACCTAAACCCTCAAAACTCTTATTAGTAATTTTTCATGAAATTGTTCAAGTTATTCAACGACACGGACACCCGGACCCGGCGCATGACAGGTAATAACGACGCGGTTCACGGATGTAATCGAGCCAAGTGCTCCTCGTGATTGAACGACCCTGGGAGTGCAAATTGCGGTGGGAGTGACACGGGATACGAGGCACCCATACATATGTATGTTTCACGTGTAGGGTGAGCGGGGAACGCAACGCGTACGAATCACAGTACAATTGGTAAATACTCGTACAGCATGAGACATGTGTATAGGTAACATCGGTCTGCATTTGCCCGCACATCTATAGACAAATATACGTACCGCCGCCATCCAGACCTTAGCTACATATTTTCCCTGGCAATCGGTTACGCAAGTGGAACGACGGTGCATACACGTAGCTATATATACTTGCCTCGTTAAACCGAGAGAGCAGAAACGGAGGCGCACGTCGGCGGCTATACAATCTATGTGCATACGTAGGTATGTACACCCAACGCGGTTCATTATCAACTAGTTAGACGTTAGATCGCATGATATCTACAGTAGGCGTACAAGCCGATGTTATTTTGGCCAATTTACGTCCAACCAGTTCAGAGTCGACGGCGCAGGGTGCTAGGTACTCAAGTCAGTCGTTATGTCAGCGAGTAATCAAAATGTGGGTCTTTTTCTCTGAACAGGGTCGTTCAATATTATGCTTGCAGTGATAGAAACATGCAGTATTTCTATGAGGACTTTGCATGATCGTAGAAAATTGAAATGCATTCGGATTTCGAACTTTGCAGTTCAACCTGAAGCCACGCGCAGAGAGAAAGTTTTTTTGAATTAAAGAAAAATTTCTTCGTCTCACATTCGGATGAATTAAGTATTGAATCAACGAAAAAATTTTTTCGATTGAAAAGTGATTTGTTGATTCAATAGAAAATTTGACTCGATTCTAAAAAGGTTTTCTTCGGTTTTCGCTACAAATGTTGTTCGACTGCAGTGAGTTCGGTTGATTCAAGAAAATATCTGTCCGATTGCATCGATGCGACGCGGGTCCGTTCTCCAGATTCGAACCCGCGATATATTGCGAGGTTTATGAATTCTCGTGCGCAGAGAATTAATGAACGAGTGGGAATGAAACGTGAAAAGTGGTGAGTGATTCCAGTTCCGAGCCACCATATCCCGAATTTCGTGAATCTCGAATGAAAGCTTTTCAAAAATCAAGACGATGTCTCAACTCGCGAGTTTTGGATTCGTAAGATTTTCACTAATTATACGTAACGAACGTCTCGTTGTAAAATTATGTGAATAATAATATGATTTGGAGACTGGCTGACGACGTGAGACGCTGGACTCTGCCGTGTGCACGCGTGTGATACATACACACCGAGGTATTTCCGTACACGTTGCCTATTTATAAATAATATATAAGGCAAACGCGAGAGTCACAGTCACGGAAACAGTGCAATGCGACCCGTCGGTGTAATACGTTTCGTTTTAATTTAACCCTAGGGCGGTAGGCCTCTCGTAGAAAATCCTTATTATAGTTGAAGCCTGCGGTACGTGTCCCCGCGGGCGTGAGGGCGCGATGTGGGGGACCACGGATGGAACTGGGAATGGGCGAATAGGAGAGCGGAAGAGAGTCGGACTCACGGAGAAAGGTCAAGAAGCGAAGCTTCCGGAGGCCGGAGAGCCCACCACCGTCGGCTTAATTGCGAGGACTGTAAACCTCGTATCGCGTTTTGCCTTGGCGCCAGCAATTTGTACCCAGCTGAGAAGAGGAAAAGAGGAACAGGAACAGGAACAGGTAGAGCAAGGGGAGCTTCGGCTTAACTTGCCTCGGGTAGGCTAGTAGGTATAGATAGGTACCTATATAGGACGAAGAAGACGGTAATAATTCAAGAGAATCTCTTCGCACGAAAGGTAGAGAGAGAATGCATATACATGTGAGACGAACTCAGTACTTTGCCGCACTACATAGTTAAAAATATGTAAAATCGTATGGTTTTTTTTCTTCTGAATAATTCCAAGTTTCTGACCGAGATTCAAACAAAGGTTGCCGTTGGTCGTTGCCGTCGAGAGTCGGTGGAACTCTCGGTAGCAATTACATGCAATTATATGAAGTTGATCAATTATATACCGGAGAGAAGGAAAAGTACCCGACTACATATACATAACGGAAAGAAAAGTTCAGCGTGAAATGTGGTACGCACGGCTAGATTTCACCCGGTCAATATAACGAGTCATACGTTTCGTCGACGAGGCTGTATATTGAACCTTGGCAAATTCTGCAGGTGCTGATATCTACCTTGGCAAATAGTTTGGCCATGCGAACCACGTCCTTAAAACGTGGCTGCGACCAATGGGAGCGGTCAACCACTGCGCTCCTGAATATATTCCGCGTATTCCCTCCGCATCTCTTGCATAACTTTGGTATAAGGTTATATATATATATATATATATATATATATATATATATATATATATATATGTATGTATAGAGATGATACTATTAACCGCCGCATCTCCTCTACATCCGGTGCAACAAGCCATAATGATTGGTATAGGCGAGAAATTGCTCTCTACTTGCCGGGGAACGTGATTCGATCAAGACGATCCATAAAAACGTTTCAGCACGCTCGCACGTATGAATTTTAGTCTTTTGTTGTTTTCCACCTGTAAGAAAATCGTATAAGTTGGCAGAATATTTTCACCGCTCGGTTTCTACCTGCCGAAGAAAAAGAGAAGGAACAAAAGTAATGATTACATATAATATATGCATATAACGATGTGTGGGAATCGGGGAAAGACTTCGGAAGCCCATCGGGTATGGAGGGAGAAGGTAATGTGAGAAAAAAGCTTTCGTTGGTTTTCTGGAGATACTCTGGATGGCGCAGATACGATATATCCATTCTTACGAAGAGGCGCGACGAAGATGGCGATGAAGTGAATTGTCTATACGTGGTGTAGTACGTACCAACGATAAAACGTTGGCGAAACGTACCATGGGGAAGGTTTGGGAAAACGAAATGCTAGATAGTTTACAAAAATTGTGGACAGTCGGTATACGTACGTTCATACAACGATATCTATGTACCTACGTGGTGCAGAGAGAATGAGGAGCTAACCAAAGAATATACCATTACAGGGAATTGCTTTCATCGGCTAAAAGGACAAGACGGTCACAGATGGCCTGTCGCCGTGGCGGTAGGAATGGCACAAGAAGGAGAAAAAGCGGTAGAAGGAGTAAAAATATCTCACTCATTGGATGTACAAATGGGTGTAACTCCGTGTCCTACTCAGAGTATTCGTCACAACGGGTACTTTCGCTACTCCACTAAATATCGCCCTCGCAAGCTTTATCTCCTCGCGAGATGTCAAACCATGGAGAGCTTTATAACCAAAGTTTCGAGTCTTAGCTAGTCTGGTAATTGCATGAGCTTGAAGAGTCTTTTTTATTCCATATTTCGTCCGTCTGCTGTTGCTTGCTATTGTCAATATGAATTGGCTTCATCGAGCTTTGGTTTTACATGTGGTATCACCAACTTGCTAGCTGAGATCGTAGTAAGGAACAGAAATCTTTGTCCGAATTTATAACCACGAAAATTTGACACTGCTAACTTATCACAATGAGGCTTTTACTACATTATTCTGTAATTTTGTTCAAAGAGTTTCGTCCTTCTTTACAGAATCCACCACTCTTTTCTCTTCGTATAACAAGACCGGGAGGTGCGGGGGGGGGGGGGGGGGGGGGGGGGGGGGGGGCAGGATTCACAGAGGATGGAGTCCCTCCGACGAGGGTCAATCTTGTTCCATCTCATGTACGACCGAATACATTTTTGATTATCGTTTCACTTTCTTTCCAATGATTCGCGGCTCGTGCTCGTTGTCAACGGACAAGTCCGAAGAATGGTAATTGGTACCAAGTCCCAGTCTCACAACAAGTAACGGAGATGATCAAAGAATATCACATTTCCGGGGGAACAATGAGTCATACTTCCTTTGGACAAAGCTCTGGACATTGCAATTTGGAATCCGTAGCACGTGGTGAATTTCCTCGTCCGCGACATCGTCACCCGGCCGTAAAAAAGTGTCGTTAATTATCACAAGAGGTAGATCTAGCCGTTGGGTGGGATCAACGATGCTGCACAAAGGGCGTGTGCGCCTTGTATAGTGCAGGTAACAGGAAAGAGGTGAAATCTACCCCCAGTGTCCACTCGACGGTAGACGATAGTAGAACAAGACAATTGAGTCTGTCAACGGTCAAGGGGATTCGGCTCTCAGGTCGGTATGGCTGTATAACCGTATACTGTGGTAAATACGCACGAGTAGATATATATATATATATATATACTGACTATAGCGGATAAATATTTGATGCGTATCTGGAAGGTATTTGTGTCGTGTGTCATAGGTTCGCGCGAATACGTGGCACTTATCGTAAGACTGAAAGCTGATTTCCCTTGTTACGGAAGGTAAGAGGAAAGCGTGAGTAGCGGGAGGAATACGAGTTCCATAGCTTGACGCTTTCACGTCAATTATTGGAAAAAGATCAATCGCTTTGCCCCGATGGAAGTGCTAAGCTTCGAAATTCAGAGTACGAATCGAGTCTATTTTACAATTTTTTTACAGATGAAGCGTACTGGTAGCAGGCAGGCATCATGCCTGTAAGGTACATTCGAGCTGATGAGTGGTACAGTGTGTAGCAATTGGTGACTCGAGGACCTGATTCGTCTCCTTCAATATACTGGGCGATGACGATAATGACGGTAGTAATAATGATGAAGCGGGCAACGGTGTATGATTGGAGAGCATGGTTTGCGTGCAGGAAGAACGGCGCCGGAGGAGCGAGAAATAAAACCTAGGAATGAAACGAGACGAGGAGAATAATGGGAAGAATAAAAGGGGAATAGCTCCGACAAGGAGGAGTACGTACGAGCTGGAGAGTAGCAAACGAATACCAAAGACAAAAGTATTTGCTGGATCAAAGGAAAGACGGATGAAATTCTGAGGGTATCTATCCTTGAGTTGCACAGTCCCCCTACCTTCCTCCCGAAGGTAGGTATATTCTATTTTTACATTCCCATCATAGTTTCGCATCAGAGGAGGAGCGCATTATAATACCTCATTCCTTATCAAAGAGCGTTCTCAGCTCCTCAACCCTCCTAACTAATTACTGTCATAGTCAATTATTGATCTTTCGTTAATGACTACCATCTCCTTTATCGTTGTAGATACTTTCCTTGCAGAACTATCAGGGAAACGAAAAACGTAGCATCGTTGAGAGTGGCCACCTCTAGGATCTTTTGAGCGAGAAAGATGTGGCAGTAATCCTGCGAGTTTCTGGACAGCTGGAGACGGGTCCGTGAAGTTGGCCGGTAACCTAATCCGAAAGCAATTGGAGCGGCGTATGTCAGAGGGATGTTGCAAAGTGGCGGTAGAAGGACGGAGCGCAACACCAGATAGCAACTGTTTCCCAGACGATGTACGATTCGATTGACTTTGTTCGACATAGTTTCTGCTCCAGACCCTGGACCCTTTCGTGTTGGTACGTATGTAGGTACGTGAATCTCATGGGAATAGACGGATGGACGGACGTATGTATTCACGAGATACGTTTCCCATACATAACTGTTCCAATAAACTGAGTAGGTATACTGAAGCGGGTCTGGTCGTCAGCCTGTTCAATTGTTCCCTTTGTTATGGAACTCCGTGTGTGTGTGTGTCGTCGGTACGAGAGGTTGACGTTGCAGCCAACGTCAGACCCGCACAAATGATTTCACAGCAGCAACGCGAAATCAGCACCTCATGTTGCACTGATAATGAGCCACAGATGGACCGAGAGTTAGGCGGAATTGCTAGGCATTCAAGGACGTGAATGGACTGGATTCAGAGGATATTCGGTGGAACGAATCCAAAGAAAGTTCTCAACGCGATTATTCAAGTTTGACAAAATAATGGCAATACGCTCAACGTAAGTTTGATGAGTTTGAACTCACGCTAATGACATTCCTCTGGTCGCTGATGGTGCCGGATTATCTGAAAATCCATTCAAGAAAAGTGAAGCTGACGAAAAACGAATTTCAGAAGTCTGGCTACATCTGAGAAATGCTGACACGGGGGATGCCTGCTCCTCAGCGTTGTTCAGCGAGACTGATATGGTTTTGGATTATGAGGAAAACTTTTAAATTACCACGCGTCAGCAGTTGGACAAGAAGTAAAAAAGTAACGGGTAGACTACATAGGTAGATATAGCTACCGCGTTCATAAAGTAAGTAATTGCTCTTTGGTTCACTTCGAGGCAGGCCCATTCTTCGCATTCCATAACGTATTTAATATAATATCCATACTTTCATAAGAATCCGTTGACATTCGTTGACCTGTGTCGAAATGAAGTTAACAGTTGAGAAGAAGAAGTAGCGTCGATTCAGTTGCGAGTAATTCGGGCTGCTCTCCAATGAAAATTCAGGAAAAAAGTTCCGTCCCAGAGCCTCTGACAATGGTGAGAACGGATTCGAGCCCATTTCCTTTATGGTGGAGGCGAGACCCCACCCCGGGAGCAATTCACTTTTTCGATGAAGGTCTCCCGGCTTTGGAATGGTCGATATGGCTTCAATCTCGAACCATGCTCGTCACACCTGTGTCATCACATACACAGTGTATGCAGGATATAGACTCTCGATTTTTCAGAGGATTGAGAAATTTCCTTCAAACTGTGCGCCAGGAGCTTTATAACGCCAAAGTGTCGAAAGTTTGGGATCCGGATAATTAGTTAATTTTACGAGGTAATATAAGAGCAGTAGGTATTTTGCTCCACATTGACAAGGGACTTATTAAAACAGGAAGTGAGGTACGCCTAAGAACGCTGCGGTCTGAAGGGGCTGGCATTTTCGAGGATGAATGTGGCAATTCTATCTGACTGTAGCGGCCGTATCCCTTCTATCCTGTCTTATCCAGCACATGGAATTCCGAGTGAGCCCCGAAGGTTGGAGCTGTTTCATTGCCGCAAGTGGTTTAGTTAATACGCGCCAATTACGAAGCAGCCGCAACCCAATTTATATTAACCCAGGTACCCATCCGTAGGACGCAGGATGAGAGTACGCTTCATCCGTATCATCCCGTCCGTCTTCCTACAGGAAAATCCCCCGCTTGGAAGATTACGAACGCTTTCGATCGTACACACAAATATACCGCGGTAAATCTATAAGTATTATATATATATATATATATATCTACGCCAGCATTGATGAAGTTATTCGCTTTTAGCCGGGCTGAAGGTCTTGAATAAAGCGTTCTCTTATCCTTCAATCCTCTCCATTTTCTTCCATCACCTTTTGCGCGAGATTTTGATTGAAGATTCGCACAACGAGCCGATCCGCCTCTAATCAATCGAAAGCTTCGTGCCGGCAGCATTTTAAGGGAGCGAAAACTGAGGGAAAATGAGAATGAAGAACGGGGGGGGGGGGGGGGGGGGGCCCTCGTATTTCTTTAGAAAAAGTCGTCATTTCCTGAAGCGAACAGTATGAGATCGCGATATCTAGCGATGAACAATGAGTGCGTACCTCTTTTCTTCTTTTTTCATCACAATTTCATTCACGATTCTCAACTCGTTTGCCGATTTTCTGTTGGAGGCAACAATTAAGAAGAGCGAAACAATAAATTGATTCAATGTCTTCGGTTAGTCAGAGGCTCGTTCTTGAATTCAGAGGGAGACTTTCGCGTCTCTACCTCCCGTAAAATCCTCGAGTATAATTGAATATCGAGATCAATTAATTGTGTGCAGCCGCGTCGTGTCTTTTGCCAGCATAGTTCGTTAATCATAAGATCATCCACTTCTGGCAATGGTTCTCTGAACATTGACTGGTGGACAGACGTTTCGTTCTACGTTGAGAAAAAAAAAAACAAAAAAACAAACAACCAAAATATCGGGAGTCTCCATGCATAATTCTTAACGTAACGCGTTGGGGAGTGATTGGCGTGTGGCCGCAACGGTAAAGCGAACGGGAACGCGCACGGTCGCACAGCTGAGGCAAGCTATTCAAGGGAGGATGTCAGGAATCGAGAAAATCCTTGGGGGAATCGTCATCCCCCTGTAAACTCTCGAATCCCTGAGGTACGCGTCGCGTATATATCGTCGGATTGATCAATGCAGTTCTATTCCGATGCTTCAAATAACCAAGCGATATTCTCATCCCTCTAGATTAGCGAGTAACAAAAAGAGAGACGAACGAATTATGCGGTCAAAGAGTACAATCCACCGACTATATTTCCGAATTCAGTTTGTTTGTGTTTTCATATACCTACTACTGATTCTTCTCCTCCGTCTTTGTCATTTTTCACTTGCTCTTTCGTTTTCTCCGTCATTTCTTGGCTCACGAGCTCCAACTCTTCTTCGGTAAATTGCCTGGCTGCAGTGGGAGACAGTTTGTTTTTGCGGTCGTCGGTTAGGCGATTATCGCGACGTCCTAAAGCGTTAATCGATATACTGTCTGTTATCTCAACAATCGTTCTCGCGGGGGTTTAATTGGATAAGTTGTAAATTATTGTCGAGATATAAAATTACGGTAGGTATAGGTTGGTATATACCTGCTCAACGGAACGGTCGGTACCTATACAGTTATAAGAAAGTTAGATTAGGGCTAAACGACATCGGGTGACTTGTGACGTCGCTTAATACACCTTTATATCATCATTAACGTTCTTTCTGCAGATCGAGTAACCCTCATAAACATTCGCCAAATCTTCTACCGCCGCGCCGCCATCCAAATTCTCATATCGAACCTCCCGGAATGCATTTTCCATATTTCTTTGTTTTCACAAATATTCTCGAGCATTTGTACGGTACCTACATTCTACGATGTACTGTGCCAGTGAAATCAGTGATTTTTTCGGCACTGAACGACAGGATCTTTACTTTAGGTTAGAGATAATAAATTTAGAGACCGAACGGGATAGGAAAAGAGAGAAGTAATGTAATGACAAAAGAAGTAAGGACGGGGAGTGAGTACAAGTTATAAAAAGTTTGAGTGTCTTTTAGTCTTAAAATATCTTCAACGTAATTCAGCGAAGATTGAAGCCACGTACTTGAGGAGGGGCAAGAAGAATATCATCGCGATATTATGTTCAGAGGCGACACGCCGAACGACAACCAGAAAAGATTTAATTGTTCCATCCCTTCCCTCCCCGCCCCTCTCTTCGCCACTTCTTACTCAGCTCCTGAGGACGATGTCGTGTCCGCTTCCTTCCGTATAGAAATAGACGTAGGTACAATATCTCTCGCTAACGTCTCTCACGCTAACGATCTAATCTTTCCTCCGGCTTGAATAAGGCTGATATCTAACTACCTCCACCTCCCAGTCGTCGGTTCGCTTTAGGCCAAGATGGGATCGTGGATTAGAGCTAGGCTTAACTCAATAAGCTGCTGCTGCCGCTGCTGCTGCCGCTGCTGCTGCTACTGCTGTTCCTGCTGCTGCTCCACGGAGAAGCCATACGTCGAGCCAGACAAGATGTTGGGTTACTAACAGATTGGGTTATCGGTAGTCCTCTGCCCCATGTTATACGACGTCATTAATTTTCAGGATAACACTCCGCAACTCCGGAACTCTGGTCAAGGAATAACCCGAAATATCGGGTTAAACACTTGAGTGCAGCTTAATCATCATCGTCGTCCTGTTATTGTTCTATGACTGATTACCGTTAGGAGGATTGAACATTGAAAATAAACGACCTCGATAGACGAAGATTTTCGTAATTCATGAAGCCTGTGTAAAAACTTGTTCACGAGTCTTTGAGCCAACTCTTACAAAGGGAATTCGCTATACTATGCGATGTCTCACGTTTAGATCGGAGAAACAGTATTGGGGGTGAAGAATATCGGAGCCCCATTGTAGGGCTTAAAACGTTTCCTATGCCTGAAGGAAACCCTCAAAGTAAATTCAGAGATTCCCGGTCGGCGAGGGTATCGATGAAAGTTCTTACTCGCGTGACAATTGAATACCGAAGTCTTCACCGGCGTTGATTCCGGTTCGAAGATAACGCGGAAAAGTTTAACGATTGTTTAGAATCGTTTGTGTACGTCGTCCGAAGAAATGAGGGCGGTTGGTTTTCAATGGTACAGAAAAAGGAGAATGAAAGAAACCGAGGAATAAGGAATGAGGAATGAGGAACGAGGAATGAGGATTGAGAATTGAGAATGAACCGCATCTCGTTTCACCTCTGGAATGGAACGGGGATAGAATCTCAGAAAATTATACGACCCATAGTGTATTTTTTACAACTTTGAAATAAAACAATGAAAAATTCATCTCCGCTGGTTGGGAATTCTGATGCTCTAAAAAATGGCGAAAAAGGAGCTGCCAGCTGGATATGGGATTCGGAATTACGGGATTACCGGATCCCAGACTTGGGATTTAGTCCCGCGGATCGATCCCCCGACGAATACCAAAGGATGAGAAAATAAAAAATGCCTGGTGGATCGGAAAGCGGAAAAACTTGCATCACGTCATAACGAATTTTCTTCACACGTTCACACCTTCGTAGACAGAGTTGAACAGCCAAAAAATCATACATACCTATACGCAAGATAAACGTTACACAAAATGTTGAGAAATATCGTCACGTACGCTGGAAGCAAGCAAGTGAAACGCTGCTGCTAAATCTCGGTCTCATTCCTAAGGTACTACATTTATTCGGAGCCAAAAAAAAAAAAGTGAGAAAAATCCAAAATAGCTGAAGAAGCTTTCTTGCGCAATTTCCGGGCATCTCGGAAGTCTGTCTCGCAGAGGTTTCATGGAAGGCAAAGGAAAAGAGGAAAAAAGGAAAGAAACGGGAAAAAAACTATTAGGAGCTATGTAAGCTGGTACGTTAAGGGTGGTTCAGACATCCTGCTATTTTATCCACCCTAGAAAAAGAGAGAGAGAGAGAGAGAGGGAGGGAGAGAGAGTACAAAGTCCAGCGGAAATAACGGACCCCGTACGGACCGTGGAAAGGCTGCGGAACCAAACACCACAGAACGTAGACTGAAACACATCTAACTTCAGTAGATACAGAGAATTTATTTGCGCCGTATTGGCAGCTGTGGATAAATGACCCAATCGGCTATTGGTATAAAGGAAAACAGGCGGAGGATGGTCGCGGCGCGGCGCGGTAAGAGAGACGACGCGAAGGAGGTACGTCGCTTCTCGACACTGCAGCTTTTCCCAAAAACCGTGAGATCAGGGAATTAAGTTTAGAGAATTCACGATTCTCCCGTAAGATCTCGGTTACAGACAATTTTCAATCCGGGTAAAATTAAGCGAAAAATGGCATCTTGACTCTTCACTCGATGACTTGATCACCAGCTCGCGATTCGCGAGTTTTCAATTACATTTTGTCCTTCGCCTCGGTATTATTTTGTGGACAAGCGTTGTCGTGTCATTTGCAACTGG
Source organism: Phymatocera aterrima (assembly GCA_963170745.1). Classification (NCBI taxonomy): domain Eukaryota; kingdom Metazoa; phylum Arthropoda; class Insecta; order Hymenoptera; family Tenthredinidae; genus Phymatocera; species Phymatocera aterrima. The sequence goes on from OY720668.1 coordinate 3,610,100, forward strand.
GTCTTGACTTAACTTGACTACACGCAGCAACAGAGGTAAAATATAGAGATATGAGATTAGGAAAATGAAGAGCTTTCAAGCATGAAAGGGAGATAAATGAAATTGATATTCTACGAAAGAGTATCAAAGAACCAAGGAAAAAAGTTTAAGAGGTATCTAGTCTACAGTCTGAGGAGCCTGGAGCAGTTTCAACCATTCGCCAGGAATTCCCGTTAAATCCCCGCTCCCGAACACTCGTGCTTTTAGCATCGAATTGATTAGTCATTTTATTTATACTATACGTAAATCGAGGATCGGGTACCACTCTCGACGGGAGCAGTTCATTTCCGCTAATATCCCAGCGCTGCTTTCCGTATCATCCGATTGCGGATGAGCGTAACGTATCAGAGCGTAAACCACAACGCTAATGACTCCCCTAAATGGCTTTCAATTGCACTTTCAATTCGAATGATTTCTTTTCATTGCTTCCTCAATTCTCAATTTCACAACTGCTATAGGCACACAAATTTCAGTCATGACTCACGGTACTCTCTTCCGCGCTAGAATTGAAAACCATCTCAGCATGGAGCAATGAAAATCTTTGATAATTTTGAGTATTATGCTTAACGAAACTGTGAGTAAGACGTCTGGCCCGTTTCACGGTACAATCCAATTTCATTCCAGTTTTCAAGTTCCAATCGATCACAGGGTCATGGCAGAGTCTCCAAAGTTATATAAGTTCATAATATACGTAGCCATTCATACAGCTGCGAATTTCCCGGTTCGTTTCACTAGCCGCAATTCTTATACGAGTGAGAACAAGTGAAGATGCAAATTTTGGTGGAAAAAATTTGGCTCGAAGAAGGACACAACTATAACCGCTCTCCTCCCCGCGACTGCGTGTGACATAAGCAGCGGCATCCGCATAGCTCGAGAGAGTTGAATATATCTGTACGTGTATGATTATACACAGGTTGTACATGGTATATTTATTTATTCATTCATTCATATATTGTCGGTCGAGCTTAACGTTACAGTAAAATGTAACCAGAACCGATAGATAGTGGTACAGGATTCGTATATTAGCATTATAAGCCGGCTCGTGCTACACTTTCGATACTTTCACACTGCGAAACAAGAGATTTCTATTCAACGTCGTCGCGTCTCGGTTAACCGCTCTCTCTGGGGATGCAGAGACAGTAGACGATGAAAATTCGCGTAAAATGATAGTGAAACAAAGAATATTAATAAAGTGACTCCGCGTAGAAGCACTTTAACCAGCAACCAGCGGCGATTTCTATAGCGACAAGAAAATGAGGAAAAAGAAATTGCATTATCATTTCATGAGGAATAAATTATGCGTACAAATTTTTCAACATTTTTCATTTTTCGCCCCCCACCCCCCCACCCCCGGCCCCCTCTGCCCGCCGCTTTTCATTTTTCTCAACGAATCTCATCTCGGCACCGTGAACGAAACCGTCAGTCCTCGGGCGTTTGTTAATTTTCACGCAAATCTCACCACTGGGTCTAGTAAAAGTGTGCAAACTCAAAGCTACGCCTGGTTTTGTCTTCTTTGAGAACTCAAGTCCTCCCCCCCTCCTCCAGCAGTTCTTTGTCGCTCGATTTTCCAAATTGAATTACCCACTCCGATTCTAAGTTGGCGAAAATTTATAATAACGACGAACGCATTAACAAACTTTGAAAAATGATTATCTTTTCTTCAGTGACAAAATTCATTTGCCCGGTCGAACTAAGACCCTGGCGCGCCATCGGCAGGAATGATAGCAACAATGAATGAAACTATCGACGAATAATCACAGTATAAATTATTTTTCGGAAATAAAGTCTCGACGGTTTTTGGTCCTCGCGTAGAAGGGAGGAACGTGTTTTCAACTTTTTATCAGTCACAGCGAATGTTGCCGGGGTTTTCGCGTTATTTGAGTAACTAGGTCAGCAAATATTGGAGAAGTGGAGAAAAAAAAAAGCACGGCGCAAGCTCAGGGGCGAAGGATAGTACGACTGCATGCGCCGACGGGGAGGGGGGTAAAAAAAATTATTTCGAGAAAATGCTTGTGTTCGCCGATGATTCCGTTCTTGCGTAGTCGAGTTGAACCACGAATGAAACACTCGGAAACGCGTGACCCCTCTCCCTCATCGGAGTAAGAGAACGCGCGCGGCGTGTTCGCACAGAGTTTACATTATTGAGGAAAACGAGACCTGCGAGGACTGACTGAAAAAAAAAAAAAAACTTTCTCCTCAACAGGGTTGCACCAGGCAGGCATATTATATAACCAGGACAACGAGACCCCGAATTATTAAGGATTATGAAGTCCTCTGGGATCCATTCGAGCGCCCCGAGTTACTCTGGCAACTGGGTCACGAACCGAGAAGCACGTAAAGAGTGAGATATAAATATATACCTCTGTAGGTAGAGGTACCACGTACATCCCAAGATCATTTTGCTCGCGTGTACTGAGATGATAAAAAATACTGTGTAAATAATTTCAAGAAACCCCATCGAGTGTGGCGAGACGAAGCTGTAGTAAAATAATGAAAATATCTCTACAAACGTTGCAGCGAAAGACAATGAGAGAAACGCAGCCCTGCAGCAGCAGCAGCAGCAGTAGCAGCAGCTGGGCCGAGGATGTAATCAAATGTGAAGACCGGCTCGGGGTGTGCGAGGAATTGCAGCGGCGGGTAAAAATATAGGTACATATCCGCGGAATGAGAGAAAATAAACAATAAAATCGAGGAGAACCAGGTCGGTAGAAGAAAGAAGAAATCCCGCTGGATATTGTGCGGAATTGAGATTGGTTTGCTTAGGGATAAAATTCCAGGTCCGAGGAGGTTAGAAGGAATGAAGGAAGGAGGCAAGGGGGCAGAGGGAGTAGGACGGGTATTCTCTACCGGCCGGACACCCTTCTTCCTTCTGTATAAGGCATTGCATTCGCGTCACGCTTTTGGCGCTTTATATCTATAGGAAATCCCATGGCTTGGATAACCTGTTTGGCGTTTCTTTACCAATAAAAATCCGAGAGTAAATCAAGGATTTCTTTCCTCGACTCTGGTTTCCTTTATTCTATACATCAACCGGGAACCTACATACATACCCATATCCACTAGCGTACACATGCGCACACCTACCTACGTACGTGCATACACATACATATGCTATATACACATGCCAGGCGTTAGCGATATCGAAATGACATAGAAAAACGCTGATTCTGCAGGAACGAAGGACTGGGTTGTTGTTATTCGAATAACCCGCGTCGAAAGAAGAAGAGGAAGAAGAAGAAGAAGGAAAAGAAATAAAAAAGAAAACCGACCGAACGAACGAACAAACGGGTCTAAAGAACGTCCGAACAAAAGTCCGCGCGCACGCCTTCTTCTTACTCCTTCTTTCCTCCGGGATTGTTCAGTGATAGAGAACCAAGGAATTGTATATAGTCGTCCTCGTCGTCACGTGACGCACGAAGAATGGTAGAACATCTTTTCATACGAGTCGTGAACAACTGAAAAATATACCTAGCTATCCTTCTCCCGGCACTGGAGGAGAGGAAAGAGGAAAATACAGGGAAGGTGAATCTAGGTGGGTTGTTTTTCATTTTTCTATTTTCTATTTCCTCTTTTCATTTTCATTTTCTTTACTCTTCTTCAATTACCAGAGAGCGGGAAATTTCTTGAGCCCCAGACTCATGGCAGAGACCAAGTACGGTCATTTTTTTTCCCCCGTTCATTTTCTTGTTTCGTTCTATCTTACTTATTATATTTTTCATTTTTCATTTTTGGATTCTTTCTTTCTTTCTTTCTTTCTTTCTTCCTTCCTTTCTTCCTTCTCTTCCTCTCTTTCCCTCATTCTCTGTCTTATTTGGACCAAACGAACTAACGATAAGCCGCGTAGGCCGGGGTGTAATATGGAGGAAGATATGTACCACCTCATCATTGTATATACTCGTACGTACCCTCTGACCTGTATCGCAGGAAACAGCGCGATGTGATAAAGTTAATTTCACGTAGGTACCCCGTAATATTATAATACCAACGACGCGCAGCTTCGTGTCTATAAGAATTGTTCAAGAAACGTTAGTCGAGGAAGCAGAAACAGAAAAAGGGTATACTAAAGACAAAAAGTTGATAATATCTTTGACCGGTGGACATAAAAACGTGGCTCTTCTTCGGCCCTCGATCTTCGTATCATGGGTCATCAGTAATTTTCGGTAGAAACTGTAAAAACCGAAGAAAAAAGAAGAGAAGAAACTTCCATTCCATTCCTTTTCTTTTCTTACCGTTATCTCTATCTTTTGCTCTGAGTAACGTTGAAGTTTTCACGGGAGAAGCAAAAGCCTGAGTTTGTTCTCCCGCCGACCTCATCAAGAACAGAGTAACCGCTTGATCCGAAATCCAATTCAGGTTCGCAAGTTTTTTCGGGCAAAACTCATGCCTGAGAATCGCTCCTATACCTGGTCCTATAGCTATACCCACTTCCTGCAATGTGTATCAATTTTTTTGCGCCCACTATAGCGCGCATTTTCCCACGTGAGCGCCAGGCTCTGGGACGACGCGTGTCCGGGCGGGATGCAATTCAAACGTGACAACACAAAGACTACGCGATCCTTTTCTCATAGGACTACAAGACACGACGAGTACAATATTATTCGTATACCTACGTTACACATCATTATGATTATGGAAAGTATAAGATATACAGTGTCTATCTTGAACACGAATATGATTCCCTCGTGGACGTGAAAGTCCGTGCACTCTCGAGCGCAAGCGAGTGAAGAAAAATTGAAAAACATACATACACCTACTTTGAAGGAGGAGAACAAACAAAAAATAGAATGAAAATATGCTACGTTGCGATTCGTTTTCACATAATTTTCATTTTTGTCTGCTCCGAACAGTTATCGTTATAATTTTTTATCAACCCCCACCCCCACCCCCACCCCCACCCCCACCCCCCACACTTGCCCGTCCTTTTGCAGCATGTACCTACTGTTGAAAACGTAATTTCCAACCTGGACGATTTTTACACAGGAGTGATATATAGAGATTCGTCGAGAGAAGAGAGATTGCCCACGTGATACACGTCGAGCATCCTTCATGTCACACGCACGTGCCTCTTATCCTCGCGGACGATGAGGGAGACGCATCACAAAACCCGGACTCTGAATGGCCCTCCCAGGGTATGTACGCTGGGACCAGGTTACAGGAATAGGAAAAAAAGACGGAACACCACCGAGTGAGTTTGTATGCTATATGCTACACGCAAAATATAACTGTAGAAGATACGTATAACTGCACAATACTTTCGATCTACACATTATTATACTTAATGCGAAATTCGCATCTCGTAAACGATTTATATATGTACATTGAACTTGAAGTAGGGAGTAATCTTTTTTTGGGAATTGACCTGAAGAAGAGGGAAGATCAAATTATCGTATATGCGAGGAGAACCTCTGTGAGACGATTTTAGCCTTCTTATTCCATTACCGAACACGTACCCACAACCGTATTTCAAATCATGGCTCACCGTGTAAGTCGTCTTTCAAAATTGTTCTATCAGTTTTCTTTTTTTTTCCATCGGTCTGTCTCTCTTCATTTCCCAAGCACAGAGAATCTTACGAAGAATCTCTACAAGATGCTTTTACGAATTGTTCTTGTTATGGTTTTTTTCCCCCCTTTCCACGGTGTAAGAATTGATACAAGAGCCGATGCTTTCACGGGTCGCATACTTACATATCTCCGAGATATGTACGACCGTAATCCGAATGGTCCCTGAAGATCGGCTTAACACGGAAAGTCTGCGAACCGCGGTATACATGCATATATATACGTATAAAATATGAAAAACCGAATAACAGACACGTATACGTCGGTATATACCTACATACATGTGTGTACAAATTCGCACGGTAGGCTTTGGGAATCGGAAGTTTGACAAAAGATATATTTCTACCACGCCCGGATATTGGGGCATATATGAAAGACCGGTATTGTTCATAAACCGATTCGCCAAAGCATTGACAACCGTTGAATGGAAGACACGAGCCGAAAACATCCCTAACAATAACATTCTCCGGGGGTTGGGTCAAGTTGTATTATTGGTTCCACGAGAGCCCGTGTTCAGAGTTTCACAATATGTCCGTGGCAAGGCATTGGAGCGAAAAATCGCGAAGAATCTATATATTCTTCTTTACTCTATATTATATCTATAGGTAGGTTCGGGTGTCAGATTTACGGAGTAAGACAACCGTGACGACGTCCAATTAACCGACCGTTCGGCGACTTCGTGGTTCTGCATTGTTAAACAAAGTCACGTCACGTGACGTCACGTCGCGAATGAACAGCGAATGTCAATCGAACCGACCGACTCAGCATCCGAGAGGTAGGAAATATTCAGTGAGAATTTGGGGAAGGGGCGTGGGAGTGGGGCGAAAAGTAAATTCTCATCCGATCGCGCTGCTCGCTCGATAGGAATAAACGGTAATTCGTTTCCACCCTGAAACTCGAAGATAAAACCTCGCCTACTTTCAACTTATCAGTTATCACCTTCCGATGCAATCGTCAATCTCAATTTTTGCCTTATCAAAATTCAATATATATATAGACGCGGCGTATCTGTATTAAGCTACACGCGTCTGATATAATTTTGTGAAAAATAACCTTAGAGAAACGAATGAAAAAGGAGAAAACAAAATCTCTCTCCGTTCCATGAGAACAAAGAATTAAGGAAACGGAACGGAACGGGGGGAGAAAAAAAAAATACCTCGACGAGTCGCATAATTTTTTTAATGTCGTTTTTTCGATGTTCTTCATTTTTACGCTCCTCTTTCTTTCTTTTTTTTTCTACCCACGCGTAAGGGCCCTGACGACGAAAGCCCACTCGCGATTTTTTTACACCATTTTTTCTCCCACGCGGTGTGAAAGCGAATGAGAACAGAAGTAGAGGAGCCGAGAGCAGAAGAGAGGAGAGCTGTAAGGGAAAGTATAAGCGTTGGAAAAATGCTCCTCGCGGCAAATTTTCGTAACAAATATTCCACTCGCTCACTCAACCCCGCAGGGAGTTCTCCCCCCCCCCCCCCCCAGGTTAGGCAAAAGGGACAGCTCTCACGCGTATCCGCGAGGGGCGCGCGCGGAGAGGCTTTTCCGAATTTTTCTACCGTTTTTCTTTTTCACTTTTTTTTGCTTTCTTTCAATTTTTTTTTTTTTTCTCCCGAATCCCACCCGGAAGTGGGGGCCGGGACCAGGGTACGACCTAATCTACGTAATTTGCGAGCTTCGCTATCAGTCGTTATAGCCCATAAGTGGAAGAGGTTGGTAGACGTAGGCAAAATCTTACGCGGGGATAACATAATAAAACACCGTTTTCAAGAAAATCAAGTTTTCTGCTCAATCTACACGCCTGCAGCTTCCGGAAAATGGAATATGAAAATGAGGCAAAAATTTCATCAGAAATTTCACAGATTTTCAAACCTACCCATCCGCCTGAATACCGTCAATGTTCCCGTTCGCGTAATGCCGCTTCGCTCTTCAGCCTTTTCGGGGCTTCGAGAATTCAACTTAATCACTTAATTTCTCGGATGAGAGGCACCCCCGGACGCCCGTTGATACAGTTCCATCTGCTTCACCGTGGGCGGCTTAACTATCTCCCGCTACATATATACGGTCCAATTATGAGAGCCATCGATCCACCTTTCTTAATTATCTATACCGTCTGCCAATAAATGACGACAGGAGGAACAGAAGACTCTTTTTTCGGGTAACCGAACGCCTTATACTTGCAGAGTACCTATTTCGCACCTATCTACCTACCATACCTACCTCGAGCCAAGGTATATCCTTATAGTGATATTAAAAAAGCTCAAGTTAAACTACTTTCGGTGAGTTATGCGAAGGCCTCGGCGTGTTAGTTTTCGCCACCAGCATCCCCTGCCAGCCATAAAAACGGGTGTGGGACAGACGGGTTTGTTCGGAAAAACCTTTGCCACCGTTTTTTTTTCACTCCCTTTCTTTCTTTCTTTCTTTCGTTCTTCCTTCTTCTCTGTCTCTCTCTCTCTCTCTCTTGTTTTTTCTCGCCATTACGTTATATTGACTTCGTAAATCTTTATCAGGTTGTCGCGAAGCCGTCATCGGCATTCATTAGCCGGTTCTGCCCGTAATTTTTGGTTGGCAGTATTTTTTTTATGTTTTCATTGGTTTTTATTTTTTTGTTTTTGTTTGTTTTCTACTTCTTTTTACCTTCTCCTCGTTTTTTTCCTTCCCCGCTCTATTTCATTTTCCCTTTGTGCTTCCGCTGCGTAAACCACCCGGCAGTTATTCTGTTTCGCACTGCAAGCAGGGCACTCCCTCCCTATATTCCAGGCAAATATAAAATAGAGGGTGGATATGGATACGGGGATGCGGATACATGACAAGAAAATAAGTTAGTATCGGGGTGTGATTTGCGCGGGACGTGTACTCGAACAAATAGAGAAAGTGAAGAAAAAACACAAAACGAAAAGGAAAATGAAAAAGACAAATACCCCGCCCCGCCCGATGAGTTTCGCCGTGCGATTGGTAAGCCAACGTACACGGACTGTAAATTTCCAGTCGTAATTAATTCAAATTCTACGTACGGTGCAAGTGTAAAATATAGCATCTGCAGGTATGTATGTATATATTATACCCGGTGTTAAAACTGTAGCAGTAACGTATATATACGTATAGTAGCCCGTGCCACGAATCTGGTACCGGTTGCCCGCCCTGGCGTACAATTGTTCCTCTTTTTTCTTTCTCTCGTTTTCCGTTTTTGTTTTCCATTTATTTTTTTTTCTCTTTTTCTCCATGTTTGTTTGTTCGGTGGATCGTTGTTTTTTTATTTTTTTTTTCTTCTTCTTTCTTTGTTTCTCCGTTTTTTTTTCTCTCTCTCGTTGTTGCTTCTTTTTCGTTGTTTTCTCCCCACTTCGCGATATGCATATAGGTATACACACGGGTATAAGGTAACGCGTAGTCCATATCCCGAAATAGCTGCGTGTATTGCTACACGTGGAAACGTTATACTGGAAATGTGATACGTACCCTCTGGCTCTTTGACCGCGGAGAAAATAATGATGATAATACAATGATAAAAAAAAAAAGTACACAGGCAGACACGGATATACACGCAGGCGCGCCCGCGTAGAATGACTGACGCCCCGTCTGCATTCTAACCTTCGTTTGCTCTCAGGCTTTGCGAACGAAGAGGAGAGAGAAAGAGAATTTGTAGGAGGTCGAATATCAGATGACACGATACTCTCGTGATCCGATGCGAACCCGCGAGCGAGTAAAATCTGAAGACAACGTCACGGGGTGGATTTGAGGTTGAAACCAAAATTTCGCCATCTCTTCTTACACAGGAAAGAATCTTCTGCCTCGCATCGAACTCGATCGAGAATACACACGTGAATTTGGTATTCTATAAACATACGAAAATATCTGACCCCGAGGAAAAATCAAATGTTTCGCATTTTCTTTCAACTTTGTCGAGCGGGTTGACCCCTCTCTCTCTCTCTCTCTCTCTGCCGAGCAGAAACCGAAATATGAAGAGGATCAAAGGTGGATAGAGATACAGGGATGACGATGAATGCACTTATCCCGAAGATCGGATCGACGAAGAAACTCGACCGTTGACTCTTAACTTCTTGCTCGTATTGAGTTTGATTTTTTTTTTTTCCACTTTGTTTTTACTCGTCCCACCTAATTCTTTTACTATCCTTCATTCCGTTTGATCCTTACCTCGCGCATCCGCCGACAGTATCCAGGTATAGGAATTCGCGAGGAAGGTGAGGTGGGAGGTATGTACTACGTATACATGTATGTTGCATATAACTACGTTTGAAAAGTATATCAGCAGGCAGCGTGTACGTTCAAGATTTTGGTTTTCGTCTCCTTTTCCTTTTTTTTTTTTTCTTTCCTCATCTTTTGCAATTTAATTTTCAGATTTTCAGTCCCGTCCGTCGTCCCGATGTTCTCTAATACTTCAATTCCTGACGCATTGGTCCTGACAAAGGGAGCTTAGGATGGCGCGAAGGCTTTCACGTTTCTCTTCTTGAAAACTCCCTGATTTACCATGCGGGAAATGTAAATATCCCTTTCACCCAATCCCGCGCACTTAGTTCCCCCAATTTTGTCCTCCTTTTTTCTGGTTCAATACAGGCATACATATCTATATACATATACATAAATACATACATACGTAGGTGAACGGTGGAATGTGTTTACCTACGCCTACCGCATGCGGCGCGGCGCGACGCGGTGGTGAACATTTTCAAAGACACAAACCACTCAGGATGCCAAATCCCAAATCTTTCATCGCTAATATTGTATTGGCCCACGTAAGTGGGAATATTCTGTCGGTTTATGAATTTTTTTTTTTTTTTGTTTCTCTTCGTTTTCTTCTATTTCTTTCGCCGCTTTCGCACGTTGAATTCGTTTCGCGTTGAAGTATGAGAAATAACGGGAAAAAAAGGAAAGAAAGAAACACACGAAAACGTAGACGAGATCTACGATCCGCGCCACCGCGACGAAGAAGCCACGAGGTTCCTTCGATGAGCCAAACTAGTAATAAATATCCAATATTGGTGTTAAAATTTTTCCGCTTTTCTCATTCTCTCTTTTTTCACTACAAGCCCGACGATTGACTCGTACTTCGGATATAGCAACGAAGATTATTGAACAGTACATATATCGGGACAAATGTCGATTACACGGAGAGCTAACTTGCCTTTTGATTTCGTCGATAACTAATAACTTCGTTCGAATTCCCAACGCGATTTTCTACCAAGTTTTAAACCAGATATTACGGAGTACTTAGCGTAAGTATCTACATCCTGTTTACTACGCGAAGAAGTACCTCTCCGTAATAATAAATTCCTCTACAAAGAGAAAAGAAATAAGTAGAAGAGGAAGAAGAGGAAGAAGCGGGAGCAGAGCTGGATAAAATGAAGTAATCTCTAGTCTCTGAATTTTTCAATTACAATGAAAGTATAAAACGGACATAAACAGGTGATCCTTTCTTCCCAGGGCAAATCACACAGTTGAGGATATAAAATAAAGTGGGGAAAAAAAAATATTATAAGGAAACTAGGATGAAACGACGTCGGTAAGTTCGTACCGTACGTATACCTTCATAAAAAAAAAAAAAAGCGGACAAAAGAAAAGAAAAGAAGACAAATTTTGCAATCCCGAGGCGCGGGTTCGTGTAACGCGGCCCGTCCTCTGATTTATTTTTCATTTTGGAGTAGCTACGGGGCACGGCTCTACACGCCACCTCTTGTACATGGAAAACGCAATTCAATTTGTACCATTGCGGGTATGGTTCGTGGTCGTTGGTGAAATTTAGGTGCGAGGGCCGCGCTGGAATGGGAAGCAAGACTGTACTGCACTCGGGTTATCTAACACGGCAAACCTAAGCGAAGATCATTCTGGGAGACAGTATATTCATGGGACGGTTGAGAAAACTGAAAAGTCTGAAGGTGGAAACATAGAGAAAGAGAAAAAGAAAGAGAAAGAGAAAGAGAAAGAGAAAGAGAAAGAGAAAGAGGAAGAGGAGAGAGAGAGAGAGTGAACAGCTCCCGGGATTCATGGATTACGCGAAGTGGCAGCAGTAGCGGCGGCTCCGAGGTTCTGGTGAATGGAGAAACTCGATACCCGGCCGAACAAAGAAATATACTTCAATGTTCGAGACTCGATTTTCCAGCAATGGAAAATCGTAATCCTGGAACAATTTTCCGCAATGGGCATTGCTGGGAAGCACTTGCACAGTTTTATGATATAGAACAGAATATATTCAGAATTCTATAAATTTTCATTTTCTGCATTCAATCTCCGACATAACAATCATTATCCGCGAAGGTAAAATATTAAAGCATAAGCTGCGGATGGGCTCGTTCTCCGCGGAGAATATTGGGTACATAGACTGCTGTCATGTGTGGGCGTAATAATTGAATCCAATTAACGAGTGGGAACAAAATTACACGAAAAGCTCGAACGGGGTGGAGTAAAAATACAATTTCGGAAAGTGGAAGAAGCAGTGGTCGGTTATCGGAGGTACGCACGCGGTATATTTTTCTTTCATCAAACTCTCTGTTTTCATTATGTATATCTCGTAATCACTGTTTGCTCAACTCCCCCGTTATACGTATAGGTACTACGTGCAATACTTACACATACCGGAATGCGTTTGTAATTGTTAACGTACGATTTTTAACTATCAAGGAACACACGTCTCTGCGGTAGGAGTCTATTGAAGTCGTAACGTTGGTTCAACTCCCGAATGCGAATATAATAATTACACCGGAACACGGAAGAAGCCTAGTGGAACCGAAAGATCACAGTGGAGGTGGAAAAGAGTTATCGAAATTCCGAAGGCAAATTTAATAATAAAAGGTGAAAAGCGTTTTCACGATGGAAGAAAATGGAATGGAATGGAATGAAATGAAATAAAATTAAATGAAAATTGCGCAAGAATCATTCTGTGATAATTTGGAGCTGTGGTTTAATTACTAAAGACAACCGGTGCGGGCGGCTACGCAAAGTTATGGGCAATCTGGTGCCTCCGACGTTGACCTAACTGCACCTGGTCGGGTTATCATCGGTAAACGCAATGAGATCATGTGCTACTGCTACTGCTGCTGCTTTCTGCTCGTGTTACGCCGTTGGTAAATTTGCAAAGGAACATTTTCCGGCAGCAAAAAGCAAGCGTAGAGTATAACATGCGGACAAAGTAAAAACAAAAAAAAAACAAAAAGAGGAAAAGAATAGAAGAAGGAGAAGAAGAAGAAAAACAACCCCGAGATAGAGAATGGTGCGGCTGGGATTGATTAATAATACCAACCGTGAAAATAATGTCAGAATAAAGCCACTGGAGTTTAGCCTCTATAGATATATAGGTATATTAACCGTGAAGAATGGAAAATACTGTAATGATGGTAATAAATCAGCATCAAAAAAGTGAATTGGTTCGAAACGGGTGAATAGAATGACTGTGCGAGATGTCGGAACGAATGTTAAGATCATTCAGAGCTCGGCTCTTTGGGGGTAGATGTGGGGATCGTATAAACTATCATTCGGTGCCGTAGCCATCGCTTGGTCGTCGTAGTCTTTTGCAATTATATGAAAGTAGGAGATAAAGGAAAAAGGAGAAGAAGAAGGACAAGACGATGGAAGCCGGAGCTCCTCATGGACACAGCCGCTACTAGGAAATCGATAGTCCTCAGAAATTGAGATTTACAAATGCGAGTGGGTATGTTTTGTTATTCATTTATTTATCGACGTGATAAGCCCCGAAGTGTGAGACCGATGAATGATCATACGCTCTCAATCAATACAAATGAAAATGGGTATATGAATTACGAAAATCATAAGAAAAACAGTGAAATATTAAAAACAGAATCGAAAAGTGGTACATACCTACATAAAAGTGGAAAGAGAAGGTAAGAGTTAATGATCAATGTCCTTGTGGTTTTCTTGAAAACCTGATCGAGTTTTCTTCGCATGGTTAGAGAATTGGTCAGAGATATGGAAAAAAAAAAACGCGGAAATGTCAGAGGTCGTCGATAAAATCGATATGGTAACGGAGCTGGCTTCCGAGACTCGCCTATTTTTCACGCGGTTTGAAATGAACAGCTCGTAACGAAAAATGACTGTACCTATGTATATATATATACACCACGTGAGTTTCGGTGAAATATGGAATATCATTGGAAGTCTGGAAAAAGTTTATAATAGGGAGAAACAAGTTTCACAAGATATATGTATATTATACCTATTTTGATTTTCGGCCGAAAAATACTTAGGTAGGTAGTACGTACCGCAAAATCGTTATCGGTGAGGCGAAATTACAATTCTTAGATGAAAAAATAAGAGAGGGAAGAAATGAATACGAAACACTAATTGTGAGCGATAAATTAGGCGACTTTGTTGGATTTCCTACACAGAGAAAAAGAGGAGGGGGGGGGGGGGGGGGGGGGGCGGCACACGAAAATTTGTTCATTGGTTGTACACAGGATGAAGCAAGGCTTAAAACATTATTTACAACTCTCCCTCCGGGCAAACAACTTTTGGCCTCAAAAGATGTTAAACGCAACAGAAACCCCCCTTTGTAAACCTAAACGTTCAAACGCTGGTTACAGGTTAAAAAAAAGTCCTCTGCCGATAATACAAGGAGCGAATTAGAGAGTGAATTCTCTCAGTAAATGTGAACTGAAAATTGTGAATTAGCGTAAAAATGCACGATGAATATCATGCTGAAAAAAAATCTCACCCTCTCACCCTTTGCGCGATGATACAAGTCTACCGAATGTTATCCTGCAGTTCCGGAGACGGCGCGAAAGCTACGGCGAGTGAATTGTAGGCGAGAGGCATTGTAAATTTCGGGGTGAACGTTGTTCGGCCTACAACAGCGATGGAAAAGTGGAGAAGAAAATCCAAGAGCAGTTAAGTATGAATAGAAAAAAAGGCGCGGAAGCAACGAGAGCCGAAGAATAAGGGACCAGGAAAAGATGACGTGGATTAAGAATCAGCTGAACATGAAGAAGCTGAAAGAGAAAGAATGAAAAAAGTTGCTCAAGTAACCGCCCCCGGAGCTAAAAGCATAGGCAAAACACGAACGCTGCGGTAAAAACAGAGGCAAATATTATTTATGAAAGTATCATGGGGGATGGTAAAGTGGACGAAGACTTTCGAAGACCTCTCTAAAAGCTCCGACCCCCTCCCATCGTCCTCTCTTCTCTTTATCACGGAGTCATTAATCATGCCGTGCTCGTCACGATTTTCGCACCCCAGTCAGAAGAGCCGCGGCCAATCCTTTGCCCCATCCTCTCGGAACGATGGAACACAAGTGCCGCGATCCCGCCTGACGCGTGCAGTATATGTACGTGTAGGTACATGAACGTAGATCGAAGTGAAACAAACAAAAAAAAAAATGAATAAAAAAAAAAAACCAGAGGACAAAAACGGGGAGACGATTATCGGTGAGTCTTCTACATTTATATACCGCTTGAACCGAAAAAAATTCTCCTCTAATACCTCTAATTGGCTGAAAATAGGATATGAAAATGAGAACGTAGCCTGTAAGCCCTGGAGAAATAAGTCTCTGATCGATACCCGTTATACCGCAAAGTCCCCTCAGTTGTTGCTTGGTTCAACCCTTCAGAACCGTCTACCCTAAGCAAACACCCGATGGCTCAGCGCAACAAGGTACATCATATCAAGGGAAACGCGGACTGGTGCAAAAAAAAAAAAAACAGAAAAATGTCAAAGGGACATAATTCGTCCCATAAATAGGAACCCTTTCCTATAGTATGTATGTATGTATGTAGATACTCAGCCACCACTCCGCTTGATGATGTAAAATCGTATATCGAACGAAAACGTTGTCTGACTGAATGCGCTCGGTTAGGTAATGCTTGAGCATACGAAGAAGAGTCTGTAACTCGTTTAGAACACATGATGCTTCAACGAATCACGAATCTCTGAACATTCACGCTGATTGTGAGTCTTGTGTATCCACAAGACACTAGTAACGTGGAAACAGTGAAATATTTAATTGTAAGTACAGAATCCAATGAGCGCTCGAATTTAGGAACGGGGTTACCACATGGTTCCAAACTAAGGTTCAGGATCAAGGTTTGTTAGGTCATATTCGATTGTACTTGAAAGTAAATACCCCGAGTTCAGAGGTCAAAGAAGAATGCGGTGAAGTGTGGTGCGGCGGTGTGTCGGGAGCAGCGATCCTTTCGGTACGCGGCATACCCACCTATCGTATCGCGAAGGAAGTTAGGATGAGGAAGGATAAGGAGGGCGAAGGACGGAGGATTGGTCTGCTGGTAGAGGAGTGATCGTGATGGTTCTGAAGTGGTTTAGAATATGGTTTCGGATAACACGCGAATATTGCCGAGGCTTGGGGAGACTCGAGAGTCTAGAATCTAGATAGAGGAGGGTCTTGCGAGAGAGAATAAGAGAGGGACCATCGCGAAAGGGTCGTGAGAGGGTCGAGAGACGGTCGCGCAGTGTCACAGGAGTGCACTCAGTGTAGGCTCACCACACGAATCACCGCGAACCGAGTTCAATTGATTCCCATGAGAGATAGGGGCGTTGTAAAAGGAGGAGGAGGAGGAGGAGGAGGAGGAGTGGTGAGGAAGGTGGAGGAGAACCGCCGTCTGTAATTTACCTCTGAACCTCGATAGATCACTCCGAAAACGAACACGCGAACCCTCTCATCTGCCAACCATCGGATCGGCTGGTAGGGATCGCGAGGTGAGGTGACAATCTACTAATTCCGTACCAACGCAAAAACCCATAGTTATTTATCGCGCCATTGAACTCGTTCGAAAACGGGGTGAAGGACGAACGCATTACTGCCGGACATTCCTTCCGAGTGATTGAATATTTTTTTCATAGTCCATTTACCTGCGAGCATATATATTACGCTGTACATATACGTTGAGGGGAAATTCTTGTTGGAATGTCATTCCACGATTATAATCTGAACTGGCAAAAAGTTCTCTGGATTTGAAATCAGTGGTGAAATTTGTCCGCGATCTCTCTATACCTCGGAGCATCTCCTCCTCCCTCGAGAGATTAAATCTGTCGAGAATTTCACTTGGGAGTATTCTGGGTAGGTAGGTATATCTTCGGTCTGTGGAACGGGAGTGCAGTCGGATGGTCGCCATTCAATTCAATGTCAGCATCCGTCCTCAGCTATAGATTGCATTGGTCGTTCCCGTTTATATCACTTTACAGCTCACTCTGCTCCACCTTTATCGAGTTACAAGAAAACCGCTAGTCACGGCTACCAGAGCCAGCAGTGAAATGAAAATACATTCTAATACCGTTGGCAACGTTTTCAGATGGTTTTCAATCCCGTTTAGACATTTCCAACAATAATTTACTGTGAAGTAAGACGATAAAAAGATGAGCGATTATTAGTACGCTGTTTTGGTTCTCTCCACTCTGGAATAGGCCACCCCGTTCATCAGTTTTCGTGACAAGATCGAATTCACTCGGTGGCCTGCTCTGACCAACCTGAGGGAGTGATTAGTTAAGCGACCGGACCAGAAAGCTAAGTTTGGCCAGGGCCGAGATTAACAGGAGAAACCGGTAGCTAGCCAGCAAGGTTGTATATTCTCGTGGATATCCGTCAATCCCGTTGATGTTAGGTTAGGTATATGGATTGTCCGTTGTATACCGGCTACCTCCACTTGTATGGCGCGATATTGCCGACAGTTTCAATCAGATCGCGTTCGCGTTGCGATAATTATTAATGATACCATCGACGATCTGGTATTCCATAGAGTTACATACACGGTTGAAAAATTTCATAAGCCACAATGAATACCTATATCGGACGTTGCTACGAAGCAGTCATGCAATTCATACGAGACCACGAGTCCGCGTGATCAAATTTCGAGTAAAATATGTGTCGAAAAACTGACTCCAATTACGAAAGTGATGCGATAGATGAAGAAAAAACAGGTAATTTTGAGTTTTTTTTACCAAATATTTCACCCCCCTGCAATATAGCCATAGCCGGTGTTCGGAATTGATGGAATTGGTATGTTTTCGTTGAATGGTTGGTTCGGTTTATAGCTCACGGCGTAGAATTTCGACCACTACTGCACGACTAGAGTGTAAGTGGCGCAAGCTACAGTGATCGAGTAAGTCAGGATAAGGATTTTCGGTTTACGGTATCAAGTAAGTTTAATCGGATATCACAAAGTTTAATTACGTGAGGTGGAGCTTAACCCGTTTGTCTTATACCCGGAATAAAGACGTCCTCCGAGTCTCGTGATCGTTTTGAAGAAAATTTCAAACTGATATATCTACATCCTCGAATTGGGAATTTATTATATCGAATTGTTCGACGCTGTAACTTCAAACGCAATTCCCTAGGAACCGAAATTAGAGAAATTAGAAGATAAAGTAGGTACAGCGTGGTTCAACGTAGTTCGATTGAAATTAATCAAAGTGTCTGAAATGTAACGTAGTAGGTAATAATTAAGATTCTAGTAACATAATGATGACGTACCTAAGTATTAATTCCCGGCCTCCCCAGGGTTATCAGTCGGGTTCTACCGGGGGAACGGCGACTCGGGCATTCACGCTAATTAACAACAAACCGTGTGGTATGATGTACGCGTATACCGCACGATATACAAACTAATTTTACGGAAGCCATAGAGCCACGGTGTAGCATTCATGGGTAGCTGGAGCTACCTTGGGCGTCCACACAAAGCCCATGCCAGCCGAGACAAGGGGTAATTTTATATTATCAGTGTGTCGCTATCGCTGTTTATGTACCAAGGACTTTATCATTGCCTTTCAATTTCCATAAGGATAATGGACCCATTATAACCCAAAATAACCTAACCTAACCTAACCTCGCCTGAAGCTGAACCCTTTGCTCTTTCGACCTGCGCTGATTCAAAGCCTCATATCGTCCGGTGCCATGATTACCCGCTTCGTACCTGGCGAATGATGAATGAATGAATGAATGAATGAATGAATGAGTGAATGAATGAATGAATGAACGATCGTTGTCGAATCAGATGTAAGTGACTCGCTAGAAGCAGAATATAAACATGATCTGATTTGTCCTTTGGAAGAAAGAAAATGGTTTAACGACTAGTGCTCGGTCCAGTGAACTGCAACCCTGCAAAGCAAAGATTGACGGAAAGATTCCGCGGATATTCATTCAATTTTCGTTCAGGATTACAAAAGTCCAGTATCATTTCTATGCCAAATAAACTGATACGCGAAAGACTTCCATGAATTTCGATCGAATCGAACGACTTGTCATGATTCGAGTATGACTAGGGGCGGTAATGGAGACGGACCGTCGAAATGACTAGCTTCTGGGTACTCATTGTTGGTTTCATTCGGAAGTTGAAAATTCCGTGATTCATGCGCTACGTTCGTATTCGATTCGTAAATAGAGATTTGACATATGAAAAAGGATACTCCGGGTTGGAGAGGAGAGTCGATTCAGTTGCTAGGAAACGGTACGGTACGGTACGGTACGGTACGCTATACATCTATTCGGACGATAGATGATATACATATATACAGAGAATGACGTGGAATCTCGACGCTGCATTGAATATTCGAGTATTTTATGCGGTTTTACGAAATACTAGTAGTATGATACATGAAATAATGACGACGGCCAACAAATTTGTTAAATTTAATTCTCATTTGAACAAACATTCCGAGTTACCAATCCCATTCCGTTTTGCGGTTTGCTGAAATTTCGCGAAATAACTAGTTTCCGTATACATGGCATAGATCTATCCTATATATACTGCACACATCCGTACCATACCATACCATAGTATAGTACCTACATATTCGCGATGTAAATAGATAGGAAAATATAATATATAGTTGATTACTCAGGGTAGCGGTCGGCCTCAGTATAGCGGCGCGGCGGTAGGAATACTTGTATATATATATAGCCGAGTAATATAGACGTGTAGACGAGTGGGATCGTTTGATTATCAAACTTTCGTAATACGAGAAGTAGATAATGTGTGTATGATAAAAATGTATGTAGGTATGTATGCAGATCGATCCGTTACATGAATCTAGGTATTTCGGAACCGAGGAAAATGTGTGTGCAAGTTTGTTGAAGAAAAAGAGCGTAACATTGGACATCCGGTTCTTCGGAGTATAGGGAACACTCTCTAAATTGGGAGATTCGAAAAACCAACAAAGGGAACCGGACCATTCCGGATTGTCAACGAAACCAAATCCCACTTGTTATTTTCGACAAATGCGTATAATAAAATCAAATAAAGCCCGAACAGCGGCTACCGTCTTGATTAAATTTGAGCGTAGCCTTCCCCGGAACGTAAAGCTCTCCTTGTCTTCTCTTTCCCTTGTTCTCCATTTTCTTATGGGTCTACGTAGTTTCAGTAGCCACGACACCGAAAACGGGGGATAAATAGCTAGGTCAACTATTTCCACGTTCATTTATATCCCAAGAGCAGTAGCAGTAGCAGCAGCAGCAGCAGCGGCAGTAGGAGTACAGCGGAATGGAAGTCGTAGGTCAAACGATGCATTTCCTCGCAGCGAGAAGCTTCCGGATAAAAGTTTCAGCGTCGTTGAATATATAAATCACGCTGGAGAACAACGAGACAGATATGTATATATATGTATCTCCAATGTACCCGACAATACCTATAGATTTGAAAAGACTCGAATGAATGAGTTGAGAAGCTGAGGAGAGTGAAGACAAAGGATAGGGCGATCTGCGACGAATCACGGAGTTGGAACTAACTGGAAAGTGTAAAGAAGAAGAAAAGTTAATCGACGCTCGCCAAAAAATATTTGTGAAAAAGAATAAAATGAAATCGTCGGATGAAGAACACGAAGACGGGAAAACTTATCTCTCTGCAATACCGGAGTTACGTTGAATCACAGAGAGTCGTTTGATGGACGGCAGCAATATGACTTTGCGAAAGCGACTTTGCGTGTTATTTTACCTGGCAAAAAGACAACAGAGCTAAATGGTAAAAGTAACGAGAGAAATTTTGCAAAAAAACCGGACAGAGAGAAGCGGATGAGAGAAAAAAGCCGAAAGAAAGAAAGAAAGAACGAAAATTTTTGTCAAGGTTTGAAAATCACCTCGTACAATCTCCACGCGTGTTTTTGCTAACCCGGGAACACTGAGGTGGTTGGTTCTAGCCATCGCGGAGAATTGAGCTTTACAAAGCCAAGATTACAACAGGTGTGCGACTACGGCCTGCGTGAATAGCTCCAGTTGCTTTACGTGATTATTAAAAGGTTCGCACAGACATGCATGTAGCACCTACGTACAAACTTGCCGAGAAGTTCATGTGCCCGCCGGCATGGAATCGGTGATCAGGGTATAATAATTGATGAAAGAAAGTATAAGAGGTAAAACGAGAAAGAACAACAGGATACAAAAACTTGTCTGCCGAGGCAGACGTATATTGCGAAGGGCGAGAAAGTGTGAAAGTAAAAAGATTATTTCGTGCGGTAGACATTATAGGTATATTTGATAAACCGCCGGAGCAAGCAACGTGAATTTTCTCCGATTTATTTTATTCTAGAGTAATTGGCTTGAAAGCGTTGAATCATTAATTTTAATGGGTATAAATTTGGGAGGGATGAAACGAAGCAACGGTCCAAAGAAGAAAGAAAGGGGAAAAAGGGAAAAGGGGAAAAGGGGAAAAGGGGAAAAAGGAACAAGAAAAAAAGGTTCGATGAAGGAAATAAATCTCCAAATAACGTCATAAATATTCATCCGCCGAGACGTACTTTTGAACCGACTCCTTTCCCAGGTAGAGGGTGGGGTGAAAAATTCATTCGATTTAACTGAGAAGGAGAAGAGAAAGAGATGGATAGATAGATAGAAGAAGAAGTGCAAGATCCCCACTTACCTAGCTACGTCAGAAGGATATACATACGGGGGTATGGTATACATACATACATACATACATACACCGTGAAATATAATTTACCTAAATAGGAGGAGCTCGCAACCCCTTCGTAATATTCCTGTGATATTTTCACGGAAGTACGAGGTATTACTATATGTATGTATTACGAGGAGGAGGTTTAGCATCGCCTCAAAGTACAACGAGGGAAGCAATCCCAACAGAGGGAGATACCTAAATACCTACCTATTCACTAGGAAAGCACATACACACCAGCATACGTGTATCTAGGTAGGTATAGGTGTGTACACGGGATAGTACTGAAGCGAGCTTAGAATAACACCTGTGTTTCATCTAGTGCTTAAGCTTACCGAGAAAGCTTTGAGGAAGACGAGACACTGTATAATGCCTTCCATGGTGTCACCGGTTAGGCAAAAAGTCCCAGTTAGATGCCGTCCTTTTCGGCCGAAGGCTGAGCAGAGGCTAGCTTGTACAAACGCGTTCTGAGATCGGGATGCTGCGGCCAGAGCAGAGGGCAGCGGACCGGCACTCATCAACCGTTCAAGGGAGTCCATTGCTTCGCTCCACTGGATCGCTACCGCGGAGAGGTCAGTGCACCATCAC
The DNA here is from genome assembly GCA_963170745.1 of Phymatocera aterrima. NCBI lineage: Eukaryota > Metazoa > Arthropoda > Insecta > Hymenoptera > Tenthredinidae > Phymatocera > Phymatocera aterrima. The sequence goes on from OY720668.1 coordinate 3,632,131, forward strand.
CTTAGCTTTAGTTTCAGCCTCAGACTTTTGGGTTTGAGGTCTTAATGCAACCGAGGAATTGGAATATAGTGAATAGAGTTCGGAACCCGGATCACGACGACGAAATAATTGACAAGGTAGCCTCCCACCCGTGCCGCGAATTCGAAACCAAGTCCAGCGCGTAGCCACGTACCACGTCATAAATTGTTGAAATAAGGATTTTCCGATTTATTACCGGTATCCAGGTTCAGTCACTGTTCAAACGACACTGAATTTAGGATGAAAAAGATGAACGACACCCGAATGTGTGTATCAGCGGCACGTTATTTCCTCAATAACAATGACGATCGTGGTAATGACGATGACGATGGCGTCCTTGTTTTTCCACTCTCAAACAGACCCTCCGCACGAGGGTTACGTGCCTTCGGGTCTGGTGCCAAAAGTCGAGGCATAGTAGACGGCCGACCAGCGGATGTTCAACTTGAAACAGAGCCAATGGTGATTCGGTAGGCGTACTCTTTATCTTGGAAAAAGAGACCCAGCTGTGCTCCCTCCTGGATCAAATTTAGGAGTCTATTCGTAACAGAACGCCGGAACGTTTTGAGGGTTTTGAGATATCGTGTAGACCCCAGGCGACGGAGGCGATGTCGGTGACGCCGCCGATGAAGATGTGGATGACGATGTGCTCTGGGGTTCAGGCACCGGTGGTGTCGCGTATCGTATGATCAGGTCGCACATACCGTAGCAGAAGAAACAAATACCCAGAATCATGAGCGTATCCATGTCTCGAGTGAACGTTGGATCGAGTGTATGTGTCAAGGAACAGAAAGTCGAGATCAAGATGATAGGTCAATATACAGAATGCGTCCCCGTATTTATGTCCCGCGGGAACTAGATTTCACAGGGATGCTCTCTGGCCTACGATGAACGAGGAAAGAAAGATAGAGGAAAGGAGAAAGAGTTGAAGTCAGAGAGAGAGGGAGAGGGAGGAAGGAAGGGGGGAAAGAATGAAGAAAAGAGAGGAACTTTGAAGAGCGGATATAGGGCCACCCTCTTCTCGAAAGACCTTCGTCCTCAATGATGGAATATATTCTTCGTCCCGGAGTTAAATAAACCGAGGTATTTCACCCAGCTGTCACCAAAAAATGTTGTCACAGCACAGAGTCATGTTATAAACTGTGAAAACACTTGCTGGAAACACTCTTTGTCACTGTCAGCTGTCAACTGTTTCTTGACGAAGTTGAAAAGAAATCAGGTACTTCACTCTCGAGCTACAATCGTAGTTGTACCTGGACACTTAACTTTGAAATTGGAAATTGGAAATTGGAAGAGCGACGACCGTTCAAAGAGTATTCCAAAACTATCAATTCCTGGTTTCAAGTCACGGTTCTCACACCTCACTATCAGTAATTTGATATAAAGAACGATCACTGAAAATATTCAATCATTCGATAACAGAACGGCTCACATAATACGCGAATCTCCCACGTGACGAGAGATGATAGAAGAAGAGAAAAGAGAGAGAGAGAGAGTGAGAGAGAGAGAGAGAGAAAGGTTGGAACACCGATGGATCGCACGTTCTCTTCTTCGGCGAGTGAAAACAAAATAAAACAAAACAAAACAAAAAAAAACTGAAAAACGTCCGAAGGTAAAGGAAACTATTTTTTCTTTTATTTGTCAATTTTTTTTATTTTTCTCTGTTTTTTTTTTTTCTCTCGTTCTTTTCCTTCCGTTACGATTGCGAAGAGCACTCCGTCCGGTGTGTAGGTACGACGAACCGAGTTTTTTGAATCTGGTATAAAACACTCGGTGCGCGATTGACCAATTTATAGTGAAGTTTTTAAATATTTGTGCTACGTCGTTGCGAGAATGAAAACACGTTCAAACAAATCCGGTATCTTGAAATTTGCAAAACTGCCGTCTCTAGCCCACCACGACGCTCAGCGTATGACTACACACCGTGGTCTCTCGACGGCTGGGTGTGCGATTTGGGGCGGGAGGATTCAGGCAAGCTGGGCGACGGCGCGGCCCGCGGCGCCGCCACCCCCGTTACACCCTCGACCCACAACCCGCCGTCGTCTTCCCTGACTCCTCCGCAACCCTCGTCCTCGTCCTCGTTCTCGTCCTTCTGCTTATCGACGCTATATGTATGTGCCGGAGTGGTCTGACACACCGCAAAGAGGCGTACTACAAAATATTTTCACGTTTTTCGTCAAAAGGTAGAGAAAAAAACCGGCGGAAGAAAAAAAACCAAGATCGGCCGCGTGCTGCAGGTACGAAGCGCGGCTTATTAATTCGACGACTTTTTTTCTTCGCTACTTTTTTCGTTTTTTTTTTTGTTTTTTTTTGTTTCTTTCTTCTTTTTTGCCTCGAAAAGTGGCAGATGACCTGGTTGACATTTTTCCAAGGATTTGATAACAGCGGCGGCTCCCGTCGTTCTCTCGCCTGTGTATAGGTATAGGTACGTTACTTTTTTGATTGATTGCTTTTTCGGGATTTTTAACACCGCACAGCGAGACGAGGGAGGCGATCCCGTGGATTTTTATATTCTCTGGCTACGCGTACCTACCGACTCACGTGATTTTGTGCAAGGTGACGAGAGAAAAAAGGGGTCAAAAAATATGAAATAAAACTGGAAACAAGCCGTAGGTCTCAATCCGTAATTTGTAACTTCAATTGGGAACTGCAGTGTACCTACCGATTCCCGAGGTAACGACTAGGAACAGCAGTACGGATGCAGGTTTATATTTTCCGGCCTGACAAAGGTGGCGATTTATGAAAAGAAAATCGAATTCGAGAAGTTTGAATTTGAAAAGATAATTATTCGAAGATTTCCAGTGACTGCGCGTTGCGACGGAACTGGGAGGGTGGATTTCAGAGCACGATAATTAATTAATCGGGGAAGAAACTTAGCGGCGAGAGGACGACTATAACGAAGATCGGAAACTAGGTGAAAGCGGAATTTCAGTGTTAGTGACGTGGGGACTGAAATTGACTAGAAATTCGTTCGGCAAGACGGTATTATTATTCTCACGCGTAGCAACACCAAGGGTGGGTGGGTCCCACAATTCCCGAGAATTTAACGTTTGAATCGCTCCTTGTAGAATCTAGTCTAGCTGGGAACAAAGGTATTCGTTTCGCGATGACACCTCCGGTGGATTGAAGTAGAAACGAGATGATTTGATGCGCGCTAAAGCCGTGAGATGAATTGGGAACCCATCGAGAATAATAATATCCCGAGTAATCATAGATCGCCCAAACTTGATCAATCGCCATGAGACGCAATGTTGGGAAATTTACTTCTACTTTTGCTTGACTATATCCAAGTATCCGATGATGCGTTAATAATTGTTACTGACGCGTTTAATCACAATGGAATGAAGAGAATTCCTCTCTCCCCGGCTTCCATCTGTCTCTCTCTTTTTTCCTCTTTGAAGAGAGGTGAAATAAGAAGGGTAAGAAGAGGCAACGAGACCAGGCAGACCCACCTACACTCCTTCGACATTCCATTTCAAAATGAGCTCCTCATCCAGGAGTTACAAAATTTGAGGATAAATATTGGATATTTTCCAAGCAGCAGGTATATTTCAATAAGCAGGTACAACGAACAGATCAAATCTCGTTATTAACTTTGCTGCATTATCAATTTTTCAATACATAGACGCAGATAACGCGAGCGGCGCGGTGGTTTGATTACCGGGAACGAAATTTCTGATAGTCGTAAATCATGTATATGAAACAGACTAATTATCGTCATTATTACATATACCGTCCTGATAATTTTGTGCTTTGCGTAATATTGAATGAAACTTTGTCGAATGAGCACGTGTTGGGTTAATACGGCATTGAGAAGAGGATAATTAGATAATAATCATCGAGCAAAGAAACAGCAGTGAAGTAGGCAGGTTACCAACGCGAAAGAAGGAGTGTGCTCTTGAAACATCGGTTAAACTTTAATTGAATGATGAAAATCAGAAGTTTGCGAGGCGCCGAACACAAGCTTTCCAGAATCACACCGACGATGAAATTCTGGATTCATGAATAGAATCTGAAACTACAATTATCCATGAAATTGTGATCCGTGAGATTCAAGAGAACGAATACATACGATATGCCGAAAAGCTACTGAACTCACAATTGTACGGCGATAATGAAATATTGTCTATTTCCTTTGAACACAGTAGGACCAACGCAGTACGGGTTTACCAAATATCATTTTCGCATTAAATTTCGAACCAAGAATTTTGGAAAATGATGACGAAAGAGACAAAAATCAAACGAAAATCAAGCCACTATGTCCGGTGAGTAGAAGGCGGGAGAAAATAAAAAGGGACAAAGAACATGAAGCTGAAGCTTACAAGGTAAGGGCAACGATACGTTACCGTGTCGATGATATCGGGCTGAAACTTTTGACGGAGAAAAATCTTGATCCCCGTCCGGGAGATTGCCAAAATCCGCCAGCACCAAGGAATCAAAATTTGTCGAAAGATCGACAAATTTCATCAAATTTCATCCCGATTCCATCGACATCGTCATCTCGTTGCCCCGAACTATATAAACTTCAGCCTGATAGAACGACTCTGTAATTTTTGGCATCGAGCAAACCGTAAATGCGGTAAGTTATTTGAATAATTCATCAATTAATTTTCGGCCAACGCGCGGTAGTAGGTGCGGTAGGGTAAGTATAGAGGCGGGCGAACCGCAAAACTAATTCATAAAACGAGGTCAGGGAGTCTCTGACCAATCAGTTTTACACGAAGATCCTTGCGGGCTGTTATTGAAGTGGTGCTGGTGCTGGTGCTGGTGCTGGTGCCGGTACCGGGCGCGCTGGTAACGCCGCGACGCGAATGCGTTTACTAAAAGCGACCGCAGTAGTAGGGAGAGGTTCGAAAATTTAGCACTATACTTACTCCCAACTATTGATATATTCCGACATTTACGACTTTGCCGCAACTTCGCGTAATCTATTGGCATACTCTGATTGTAAATTCTCACCGTCACTAAATATCCGCGCGATTCTAGTTTCCCCGATCCAACAAAATATTCCCGCTAAACTTATGCGGGTATATACCAACTTTCTGTATACAGGGTGAGTTTTCTCCGGGTCCGAGCCCGAGGGAGAGGCTTATCATCGCCGATGGCCCGCCTTGTGGCCAGTCGAAGTGATTGGTAGACGGTTCGAACCTTTAATGTAAGTACTCAATAATTGCAGATCCTAGTCCGCTCATTGTTGTCATTTGGATGTCAAAAATATCTTAGTCAGCCAGACTGATAATCAGTATCGGCGGCTCAATATGAGAGTTGGATTCCGATAACAGTGCGATTGAGCGAGGGGCGGGACATCGGCGGTAATAAGCCCGTCCCTCACTCGGACCCGGAGAAAACTCACCCTGTATAGAACCGCGAAACCCCAAGCTAGTAGCGCGATCAGCCGATTTTCGAATTAATAGAAGATACTCCATCATACAATTTTTATAGTTAGTTTTGTTTAATGGCTCCCCTTGGGGTTACATGTCATACAATTTTTATAACCTAACAGATTTTTCATCCGAAACTTGAATTTTCTTCGTTGTTTTCTTCCTTACTTCTTCATCTCAACTTCGATCCACGCAGAGGTCTAGGGTTAGTTTTTGTTCTTTGGTATTCCTTCTTTTTCTATTTGCTTATTTTGTTTCGCTCTCGTGGATCAGATTAAACGTCCGACGAGATAGAGAGGGGGAGAGGGCAGATCCTGAACGGAATCCTGATCGTCCGATAGATCCGTGCATTCGGTTAACGCCGTGAATTGCATGGCAAATGGGATTTCATTAGTTGAATCTTATCCGCTCGTATCGTGTACAGAGCTGGGCAGCTGATATGGAATCCCTATGAGCAAGGGATGTGGGTCCGGTTCATGTATATTGTATACACTGTGATACGAAGTTACCTCTCAGTTACCGGCATGGCAAGGCAAAGCGGTGAAGAGATTTTCCGTTTGAATTTCAGATTCAGTAATTTAAGTTAGAAGGGTCGACGACGACGATGACGACTACAAGGATAGCATAGCAGCGGCAGAAGCAGAAGCAGCAGCAGTAGCTATCCGTCGTACGAATACCTACAGGATGAACTTGTTCCAACCCCGCCGCGCATATGCGTCCACGAGGGAGAATAACTTTTTACGATGACATAACTTTCATAGGGTAATTCCAGCCGGCGAATGACATGTCGACAGAGAAAAGCGAGAAGAAAAACAAGGAAACAGAGTAATCCGTGCAAGGATTAGATTTTTCCTATTTGAAAAAATTTCCATATAAAAAAAGTGCATGTACGGGTCCACGGGATCCACGGGATCGGTTATCCACAATGATAAAATGAAGGAAAAATTATCCATGAGTTCGATATGGATAGTTGGGATGAAATTTCGGAATAAGAATCGTATTATTACTCCACGGAATCTTGCGGTGTTTTGTTTGTGCAATTAAACAGGGATTTGGGGGATGAAATGAACCGTCGAACGGAAATCCGAGTTTGATTGACGTTTAAAACCCCCGTTATTTAGAATTCTACTAGATATAAATCCTCCGGCACTAAACCCCGGGAGCTTTTGACCGGTCAATAGACGTCGTGGTCATTTATATAGTTTCAGACTGTTTCAGATATACCACGTCAGCGACGGCGGTTTGTGGTCTTGCCCACTGCCGCGGGATGACTACCGAAGTTCCAATTCCGTTCTACGCGAAGCTACATGCGAATAGGCTGGCAATAAGCGCAGATGTGTCAAGTTTAGGGATAAACTATATAATAGCAGCACTTGCGAAATAACAAGTTTACCGAGCAACGACTGATTGTCACTGAAGACAATATGGATTTCATTTTCTCGTGATTTTTATTTCATTATTTTTCCCTCTTCGTGAAAGCTTGCAAATTTCTACCGGTTGCCGGCAATATAGTTATCTCATTATCCTGTTCCCTTCGCGTCATTGAATATTTTTTCACCTATTATTTATAAATCTCGAAAGTTTATCTGCGAGTTTACCAAGCTCGAAGTCCGCCTTGCTTTATCCTCCAGACGTTAAATTTAATGATTTATCATTACTTTTTCTAACGGTATACTACCAACGCGACGGTATTTAAGCTCTTTGGTCTGGTTATTCTGGTTTCTCGTCGTATCGCAGCCGCGAAAAAGAAGAAAGAAGAAGATTACCGCAAATGGTTCGCGAAATTCCAACTTCGGAAATAGCCAGTCGTTCCAACGCTTAAGAAATGGAATCAGGGAAAGAGCATTGCAAACGGATATTTGTGTAGATGTAACCCCGTCTTTTTCAGTGTACGTGTAAATTGGAAACCATCTTCTTTCCGGTTATATTCATTTACGCCCCATCTTCGGCTATCCGGTAAACTTTCGGTTAAATAATTCATTTGGAAAATGATCAACAAAATCCTATCTGTTACACATTTCTGCTAATTTTTAACTCATTATATCGTTCTTCTTTCACATTTAACGGAAATCCACCGATCCCCCTTACTATCCCTGCTTACCCTTCGGTAAAATTAAATAGATACATGAATACGGTGATTCTGAAGGATTCAATAACGTCCAGGGAAACCTGTACTATGTACATAAAAAAAAAAACCCCCAAGAGAAAACGAATCTTTTGATAAAGATACTCCTCTTTTGGTTTTCTTTTTTTCTTTTCTATTTTTTTTTTTTTTGTTTACATCTCCGATACTTCATTACCGGATTTCGAGCTCACGTTTATAATAATCAAAATCGAATGAATTGATTGAAACGGGAGGTATACATAGGTATTATGCGGAGCGTCGAACGTTCCTTTTGCAATTGTACACGAAATCGTACAGACATTCTTTGATGAGAAAATATTCGAATCACGGTTCTGGTTCCTTATAATCTGCAGATTAAAACACAAAACAAAACCAACCGAAATGGCAAACCCCCGCCCTCCCCGGAAAGAAGGAGAGGGAATTTCGATTCGTACGGTTGAACAGATTGTGAAGCCGAGTAGATATTGAACCTTGGAAAAAAAGGAAAGAAAGAAAGGAAGAAAAAAAAGAAAAGAACAAAATGATGGGTAGATGAAGGGTGCTTATCGAGTGGAGAAAATAGTTGAAAGGTGACGGAATACATTGGTTGAGAAAAGTCGGGAGACATATATATCTTTCTTCGATATACCGCACTCATTGACAAAAGAACATTGAAAAGATATACCACAAGAATCGTCGTTACACGTGCAATTTTATACTACAGTAGACTTGTGCCGAGGATGAGGAATGGTTAATCGATATGACAGTCGGGACACGGATCCAGGCCGCGCGAATCCGACGCGGAGAAATCTTCTTTTTTTTTTTTTTTTGTAGAGAACCTCATACTTACCTAACCAAGACTGCAATTTTTCGTCTTATAGGTACGTAGAACGTAGTAGAAGATATAGTTACGCGGCGATTTTGCCCTTGCTCTGAAGATAAAATCATACATGTAGGTATACGTACCTGAAACAAAAAAAAGAAAGAGGAGATAAAATACAGATGAGGTATGGAAATACGGCGAGTGAAAAAAATGTCAGAATGAAAGAGCAGTGAGAAACGAAGGGTTGGGGAAAAAAATGAGAAAAAAAAAACAAAAAAGCAACAAAGAGAGAAAGAGAGAAAGAGGGAGCGGGAGCGGGAAAGCAGATGGAGAAGAGGGCAAACTTAGGCTACAAGAGCAAATAGGGGGCAAAGAGAAATGTAATATCAAGAAGAAGAATGACGTAGGGACTCAGAAGACAGGGAGAGGGAGAGGGAGAGGGGGAGGATGGTGTCGAGTGTTGGCAGTTGACGGCATTTCCCAAGTTTAGTAAAAGATAATGCCGGGGGAGAAGGGAAACTCATAAAGCACTAAACAAAGGGGTGAATCTTTTAATCCTCTTTGATAGCCAAACCGGGAATACGAGTGATGGAGGTGAAGGCGGCAGAGGTTGAGGTAGAGCGATACGTATAAGCTAAAACTTTTCTTGTTGCGAGTTCGTTTTGCCAAAACTTGAATCTTTCCTCGCTTTTCGTTATTCCAATCTTTGCCGCCTCACATTTTGCAATCTGACGGTCGGCCGACTCTTTCATTCGATGCCGCCATTAAATTCTAAGTCTGGACTGGACGATAAATTGTTGAGAAAATTGAACGGCGGGGGCGGGAGGGAGGATATTTTCACGAGAATAAAATACTAAATCTAGTCCAACTTCATCGTTTGACGAATCTTCGGTTTCCCTCTACAAATTTTTCAGTCAAATTTTCAAATTTACATCTCACGTGTAGGATTATACTCATTTGCTTTCACGAGCAGTGTAGGTAGGTACCCGTTTTCTCGTCCAATCTTTCCTTTTACTCTTTTTCGGCAATAAGTTTACGGCATATTTTGGGAATCCGTGTGTACAGCGAAGCATGTAGGTATGTACAGGTGTAGACGTATTTGTTATACATAGATATTACGCAAAGCGACAACCGCGGGTATTATATTATCGTATACCTGCTACAACCTCACGCATACGGTACACCCCCCGCCTAACCCCGGAACAAATTTGTCGCATATTTCATTGAGCAGACTGCAAGAATCCATGCGCGTTAATATCGAACAGTGCTGAATTCTATATACGTAATATGAGATAGAATTCCATCGAGCGTATACCGCTTGACTAAACCGCGGAGAGAATTCTATCCCCCTCGCACATTTTGACACGGCTGAGAGATGCAAGTATCGATTTAAAGAATTCATACAATATATATATATATGAATCCCAAGAATCCCAAAATTCTGTACGTGAGTACCGTAAATAATTCATGTACCTATAGTAAAACAAATTCGTATCGATGATATCTTACTTCTGATTTCATTATCAGTACCCCTACGATAACCGATGACTGTTCATATTTTTTATATTTTATATATATATATTTCTCCGGCTCGGAGGAAATTTTCGTTTTCATTTCCGTTTTCGGTTTTTCATTACTTCCCTTCCGTCGTCAAGTGAAAAAAGGGTGAGCGCGGCGCTTATACGATCCGATTCTCAAGTCAATCTAACCGATTCCCTTTTAAATTCCAAGATTACCACATTTACCGAGGACGCGGTAAACGGTAAACGGTAAACGGTAAACGGTAAACGTTCGCTTTTCGGTTTATCTGGTTTCGCGCGGTAGGTCGTTCGGCTGTGGTACGTGACCCCGCGGTGCTACCCATGTGAAGTAGTAGGGAAAAAGATTTACGGTCGCACGTGAATTAACGCCATTTTTATTTCATTTTTTTATATATATTTTCATTCCTCCCCTTTATTTCACATTCAGTGTTATCATTATCACCATTATTATTCGTGTGCCCGAGAGGGGGGAGTGAGCGGAGTAGCGGCCTCACCTCGAGCAAAAACAGTACCTACAATACCTTTAAACTCCGGACTTTGTAACACCCTGGTAAAATTGGTGTCGAGTAAAGTAGAGCCAGTTGAAGTAGTTAAGCTGCGTGGATATGTGTAATAAAGGGTGCAAGAAAGCAGTATGATAGTCAGCAGTTGAGTCGTGGATGAAAAAATTTAACCTCAAACCTTGGGATAACAAAAATGAATTTTCTACCCTCAAATTGAAATGCAAATGTTTATTTATTGTGGCGCTACTTGCTAGATATAAGTACAAACGTTTGTATATAATGACGCTAGAGAATATTATATATAATAAATATTACCTATCGAACAAAAAAATATATATACCTGATTGAGCATCAGCGGGTACGCTATTGCTTCCATGATCCGGAAATTTTGAATATTAACGAAATAAAAGATCGAGAATTGATACCGATTGGATTTTCTCAATCGAGAAGTATAGGTATCTTCATTTTTCCGTGATTTCAAGAATCCATGGGAGAAAAATACCCATAGTTATACAAAAATCCTATACGCAAAGTTAGAAATGGGAAAAAAAAGATTTACCCGTCTTCGTAATTATCGTTTTGCGCCCGATGTCGGGAGAAAAAAACGAGCAATTTTCTTCCATTGAATATTCGTTAGCCTGAAATAGCTCAAAAGCGTAATTTATCGTGACAGAGTTCACGTGACGAAACAGGTGATAAGTATCATTTCCATAATTTCGTCATCTGTTTGTACTACATCGTAGATGAAACAGCGCTGATGAAATTTAGGCAGATTATATAAAGTTTTAACGACTGTACGTGATCCGACACTTAGTGAAATTGTTGATCAAGTAAGTATAACGAGGCGTTGATAAATCAGTAATCATGTTATTCCAGTAGAGCAACTTCTTTCAAATTTAACGTTTTCGGTTCTGGTTACTTTCCCTCGCTGTCTTAGTCTTCGCCGGTGCGGAACTTCGCAGGAATAGCTATTCATGTGGCATGCTTGCAAACAAACTGTTTTTAGGGGCGGATGATATTTTCAGTACGAGCCAAAGGCGAGCCGACGGAGAGAACTGAAAATTCATCCCCCCCCCCCCCCCCCCCCCCCCCTCGCCAACGGCTCGCCTTTGGCTCGTACTGAAAATACCATCCTCCCCTACAAACAGTTTGCAAACATGCCACATACAATGGCTTTTGCGGTATATGTGTGAAAAAGCACAAAGATCACAATTATGCAAGTTAGAATTACTGCGCATGCGTCATTTAGGACTGACCTGAAAAGATTCTTTATACGTCAGATGTGATGCGTAGTTTGTAGTGCGCGTTAGAACTGACATAAAAAGTCTAGTTATGTCAGCTCTCAGATTAGCTGCATAGAGTGTCATTCTGGCGTCCGAAAACAGTCACGAAAAAGCCATTTTTTCATACCAATGCCGTAAAAATATATGTATATACGGTTAACTCGAGACGTGCAAAAGTAAGAGGAAAAAGTAAAAGAACAAGTAAAGAATAAGGCGGATAAAATTAATTTGGCTACTCGAGCTTGCGAAACCCGTGACGAAAGAAAATTCAAATTGAAATATTCTGTCTTGGATACGACCGCGACGCGACGACTCTCGCCGAAGTACTTTCTCACTGATTCGTTTCTAAGCGTGTAAGCAGAAGAAAGATAAAAGGAAAGAAAAATACAAAACGGTAAATCGTAGAGGAACGAACTAATTGTGAGAAGAAAAATCACAAGATTGTTGAACTATGTATCATTGAATACAGATACCAAGCTATACCTGCTACAAAATTGTGATATTTAATCAAAATTTCACCAAAGTCGTTCATCAATCTATTCTCGTTCACGTTTACGTTCTTTCTTTTTTTCATCAATTTGGATGAATTATTCTCCCCTTAAAATCGGAATATCGATTTATTTTTAATTATTTCAACACACATATATATGTATAGCGGTGGGTGGTAGTACCTGTGCATAGGTATAGAGATATATACGTACAGAGATATTGGAAGTCGGTACAGGTATGGAGAAAACGAGCGGAAGGAAAGCAAGAGATAAAAATTGCAGATCAATTAAATCCCGATTCATCAAACCGATGATGAATATTCACCGGTGAGCATCCCCCATAAATTTGACGAGGTGATGTATGGAGGTATACACAGTCCACCCCACGTCAAATCGCCTGCATCCCCGATATCGTTCGCGGCAATGTAAATATAATGCAGCTGGTTATTTGTTCGTTTTGCAATATTTGCCATTTTTTCATTTCCTCTATCACTCGTATTGCTGAATGAAAAATGAAAATGGTGAAACAGGAAAAATACAACGAAATGAAGAATAGCAATTTCACTTCTTCAATATATGTAGGTGTAAGTGTGGACGAAAAAGAGCGAACGGTCATTTCAATTGACTGCATTATGCCTACCGGAATCGAATCGGAACGGAGTCGGACGGTTGCCTGAAAGTCAAAAAAGATGGAGAGACAGTTGATCTCGCGTATCCTCATGTTATTTTTGCTAAATCCGAATACCCTCTGCCATGTATACGTACCTATAATATTCATTCGAGATGAGATCTGAGATCGCAGTTCCGTAAAGCGGGTCTCTGAGAGCATTGGAAACTATAATTTTTCCGTCGCTCGGTTGAGAAGATATGTAGGAATAGGTATACATACGATACCCAGAAAGTTTGAAATATCCCATGCATATGAATATGCGGAATGACTACGACGCGACACGGATGTAGGTACCAACCAACCAACCAACCAACCTTCGCCCTGCCGACAAAGTATAAAGAGGAAGAGGGAATGAGCGGAGAAAGGAAAATGGCCAGATGAGCGGAGAGGAGAGAGCCGAGCGAAGAGCGAATAGAGGAGGGAGAAGAGATAAGAATAGTGGGAGGATCCGTGGTGCATAAATTTTCCGGAATGGAACTGTCTTGGATTGTTCTGAATTTCGAATGCTTTCCAGATGTTGCTCGCGCCCCAGTCGCCTTGTACAAGGGTGCTGGCTTTTCCCGCGCATTCTAACCTCGTTATGCCTGTCCGTGTGCTAACTGGTTACCTCCCCGCTCCTCGTACATGGGTACTACTACGACGGTGACTAATAATGTATATAAAACGTTTCTTCCAATTCATTAAATTTTCTGCAATTCTAATTCCCTCGATGTTCCTACATTTTTTTAGTGGGTATATAATACGAGAAGAATATGACGATGAGATTTTCATTTCGTCATGCCGATGATCCAAACTGTAATTTTCACAACCGGCCTTCTACTACTGCTACTACTACTACTACTATACTACTACTGCGATATGAACCTACATTCATGTATGTTATGAAAATCGCAAGATAGTTTTTCCACCTTTCTCACTCTCAGTCTCTCTCTCTCTCTCTCTCTCTCTGCATCCATGTACGTAAAGCTCTCTAAAAGCTCTAGCATCGTGATATTAGTATTACCGAGATCACCGCGTACCAACTACTACCCCTGCAAGCTGTGCACAATATTCATTCTAGAAAGGCCACAGGAGAGCCCGCAGGGTTTCGTCGTCATAATAAGACCTCTATTTAAGCAACCTACCCCCGAAGGGTTTACATATGTATATGTATGGATCTACGCGTATAGAAGGGATGAGGAGTCAAGCGGAGTATAAGTACTACGCTTTTAACCTCGAACGATTTCCTTCGCCTACCAATCTTCAAAGAGGGTTGAAAAGTATGTTAAGAAGAAAAATGTGAAATGGGGACAATAAAAGGAGAGAAACAAGCGGTAAATCGGCTGACCGGGCTAGGCCAGGCTTCGAACTTCCCGCGGAGAAATTTCATGGCAAACTGACAAGTTTCATACTTTCACCCACCATGTTGTATCCGCCATTTCAAATTTTAGAAATCTGACCTCGGACTCGATATCAGCGACCCAAAAAACCTTCATAAACCAATTTTCCGATCCGAATCCAGTGATCGATCCTCGATCGAAGTCATCGATGCAAATATATTTTTCCAAACTTCTTTTTCCAACTCGAAAAATATCGGACCGATCGAATTAAAGATCCAATCAGTTATAAGTTTCGTGAAGCCGCGTCGATTGAGAACAAATTCATTGAAATCCGTTCATCCGTTGGCAAAATATCGTCGACCAAGAAGTTGATCACACACACACATCCAGCATCCATCTAGAAATGGTCAGAGGTAATTCTTTAGACCTCGCGACGTGGACATCTGGTGAAAACTCAACTTTTCATTTTCGGGGTGATAACAACAACTTCCCTTTCTCTCCGTGAACAGATTGCAGGAAGTTAGGAGAAGGCATAAGAAAAAGTCGAAATTTTAATGCGTATGCGATGATAACCTCCTGTGCGCGATTGGTTTCACCGAATGTGCACGAGGTAAACTGAAGCAGAGATATTATGAAGGCGAGGGGTGCAGGATGAAAACAAGGTAGAATTGTCTAATTGGTCGTTGGCACAGCTCGGTCGGTGTTAAGTTTAATCGTTACAGAAAACCCTTTCGGTTAAAAGCGAGAGAAAATCATTGGGAATCGTCGCAAGTTTGTACGGCAGCAGGGGATCGGTTATACGATCGTAATGGTTGATCGTTAAATCGGGTTTTAAAATCAGCAAGTCTATTTGCACAGTTAACGACATTCGTCTCGATCCCACCAACCACCGCCGCCAACTTCTATACTTTGTCTTTCCTCTCTCATTTTTTTTCCGCGTTCTCGCTTTCTCGTTTTCTCGTTTTCTCGTTTTCTCGTCGTTTGTGTCAATTTTCAAGTGAAATTATCACAATTCCGTATATTTTTCAAACATCGATCGCTCGTTATTTCTGAATTATAGTTTAAAGAATACGAAATCTTCGAGAGCGAGTGATTCATAGGTACTCTATATATTCCTTAGCATCCGGAGATCAGGATATGCAGATATTATGCCGCAGTGAGTGAGAATCGGTATTAAAGCTACGGATTAAACTGTCTTATCGATTGTATAAAATTGGATGCTACAGCACCAGAGCTCCCCGTATTTCGGCTCCAACTATAAAACGCCCTACACCTTGACGTTCGTTGAATGTTTATTCAAATCAGTGATGAGATTATTCAGTCAGGTGATAATGATACGGTATACCATTCAAACATCGATAATTTATACGTCGAGAACAAGTAATCATCTTCCTCTATCAGTAATCGTCATTTTTAATTGTACTCTCTGTATCCATATGGTTGGAAACAAAATTAGGCGAAAAAAGGAAAGCGACATGAGATTTATACTACACGCAAGACGTCGCTGACATGAGGACGGTTCGGTCTGGTGAGGTTGGCGGTATTGGTTGGGCTTTACTTCAATTTTATACCCAACGAAGTAACCCATTTTCTTAACGTTGTTACCCTACCTACGTGGGTATCACAAAGCCAGAGAGATGTCAGAGATCTGAAGGAATCTTGAAGTATCTAAAGTTACAAAGTAATGTGGGGACCGTACGTGATTCTACTGCTGTGTTAATTACAATCGCGTAGGTGCCAAAAACTCGTAGCAAGTTAATCGCGTTTAGGTAAGAGCAGGTACTTTGCTAAATTAGAATCACAGAGGATTATAAATTTACGTCAAGAGGAAGATTTCGCGTACGTAACCCTGCAGAGTAAATTCTAAAGCGGCTGCGTTTCCATGTACAGGGTGATTCAGGTTGAGCGGGACACCCTTTGTGGAGAGATTCTTGGAGAAATTGTGAAACGAGAAATCTTTAGCCAAAAATTCCTATGGCTGACGGTTTTCGAGCTACAGAGGATCCAGGTTCACCTATCACAGAGCCGATGCGTGAGCGACACACGCCAGGCTTCGGAGCTCGAGTGAACGCGATCTTTGCACGCTGACGTGCAATATCTCAGCGTCGGTGATTGGCTGACTTGAATATTCTGTAACTCGGAAACTGTCGGTCGCAGGAATTTTTGGCAAAGGATTTTTCGTTTTGGAATTTCCCGTAGAATCTAGCCACGAGATGCGCCCAGTACAACCTGAATCGCCCTGTATATTCCACAGGTGCTCGTACGTACATTCTTCTTTTCTTTCTAGACTTACAATTAGATGTTGCGAAAAAAAAAACGTGAAAAGGAATTGAAATGTCCTCGCATATAAAATGTCCCTGGCACCAGTCGTGAAGTGCTCAAGGTATGTACATGGAGAGAAAAGTTCAAACCGAATAGCCCGCAATTGAACAATTTTATGGGACGTTTTACCGGAAATAGGAAACTCTGAGGGTCGGAAAACATAAAGTCGTGCCCATAGTTAGGTTCCAAGTTTGAACATCGAGATGCCAGGAGGATCCCTCTGACCATAACGGCGCGGCGATCCCGTAGGTCTGGGTTTCGGATCTCCGTACACTCTCCTCTCCTCTCCGCTCGTTCCATCTCATCTCATCTCATCTCATCTCATGTCATCTCATCTCATCTCATCTCATCTCGTCCCTTTAGCCTGAAGGTTTTTCGAGCCACTCTCGTTCACCCGTCAGTGACACCAACTCATTTAAAACTCAGGGGACGTGCCTTTAATTGAAAAAGTTTACGCCTTTTATTGGTTCCCCTTGGGCGTTAGTTTCTAATTGAAAATTACGCGACAGACTGCCCGGATGCAAATGCGCCTCGTCTATGCCCAGTAGGTTGGTATTTGACAACCACAAGATTCGTCATCGTCCCTTCCAATTCATTCATTAATTCATTAATTCATTGAAAATCTCGAATCCTCGTCGCCTCAAAAACGTGAAAAAGATGTGAACGAATTCTTGGTTGAGTAGAATTCAAGATTATAAAAAATAGTGTTCATCGAACGATGCCGAGGAGTATAAATGCGATACAAAAATGATTTAGGTAGCCGTATAGAAATTCCGGAGCGTCCCTCCTCAGCAGGAAAGTCACGAACAGAGTTAGTTTGTGAGATAAAGTGGTTCCCGAGACAATTTCTATTGGTCTGAGACCATAGTGTGTCGTGCGGGGGATCCGGAACCCTTGAGAAGTTTACGCTGGTACCGACAAAGATATCGTAGTAGCTTCTTCCATATTGGGTTACGTAGTCTTGAATAAGGAAGAAGAAGGGAACGAACGAACGAAAGAAAGGAAGAAAGCAGGAAAGAAAAAAAGAAAAAAAGAAAAGAAGGAAACGAGGAAGTCGCTTGGCGCGTGACCATGAAAGAGAAGAGGAAAGAAGTAACAGGGTTAAGTTAGGTAGACAGGTAGATGTACGTAAGCGAAAGAATGTGCAGTAGGGAATCCCCCGCCCCCGGGGAAACGACACGCCCTCTGGATCAGCTCAACACCAGCCTATTAAGGAGCTAACTGCCTACGTTCACGCGATCCTTAATGCATTTTTCACGCTTTCTCATATATTTTCACCGCGTTATTCATTTAGTCTCAACTTCAATTCCGCTTTAGCTGGATTATTATAACCCCTCTGCCCCCCGCCTGTCTTTTTATCTCCTCCCACGAGAGAGGAATGCATAATACGACGTTATAATGTGGAGATAGCCGCGCATGCGAGTGAACTCTATATAAACATTACACCTATTAGTGAGCTAATCAGATACACATGCGATGAGACGAGGAAAATGGGAAAACAGAGAGAAACCGTGAAGCAAAGATTTGATAGCATTTAGCTCTGTAGAAGCTCTTGGCTCTTGGGAGCAATATCTGCAGTAAGGGCAGACAGTAGCTAGGGGATCGTATCGAGATGAGAATCGAATGGAGCAGCTATCCGACACCCGATCCGTCAGTAACAGATATAGAGATGAGGATAAATTACAATCTTAAGGATTGACGAGAGGCGGCCAAGATACGCGAGAATCTTCGTATTTTCTGCTGTGAGCCGGTCGTTGTCTGCCGTCTCACCCTTCGATATAGTATACTTCGTACTTATACCATGAGAAGAAGGAGAAGAAGAAGAAGAGAAAGAAAAAGTAGTAGTGGTAATAGTAGTAGAAAAAGAAGAAGAAAATGAAGAAGATGAAGGGAGAAAGAAAGATGAGACGTGTCATCGGAGTGAGAAAACGAATACCACTGATGAGATAAGGGAAAGCAGGATAAGAGAACGAACGGTAAAGAACGAGCTTTTCGTTTATTTCTTCTTCTTCTTCTTGTTTTTTTACTTTCCCTATTCGCTCTTTCTCTGTCTCTCATTTTCTCTGTGCTTCGCCCGGAGTATTTGTTTTGTTTTTTAGTTTTTCATTTTTAGTTTCAAATCCTTTTTCGAGAACAACCGAAGAAAACGAAACTTTCGCAGGTGGAGCATTACAAAAGAAGGAAAGAACGTTATCGTCCAGACAGAGGGACCAAGTTTTATCCTTTACGAGGATCTCACCCACGACCGACCATAGGGACCAAGACTGGACACACTGTCGCAATCACACACTCTGACGCTTTTTCGTCGTATATATAAAAGAGAGGGAGAAAAAAAAAAGAAAAACGAAAAAAAAAAAGAAACTTGTCAGAGGATGTTGTTTTTTCTTTCTTTCTTTCTTTTTCACAAATGTTCCCGGATCACAGAAACCCATCGCCGACTTCAAGATACGTGTATATTCACAGCGGTCGAACCGATATATGAATTACTCGCGTACACGCAAACTGCATAGCGTTTGAATTCTTCAAAGCTCGTATCGAGGTACATACAAATTTCATAATTGGAACAACAAAATTTATACATTTCCGAATTTATTGCGTGTGGGTATAGGTACGTATACACGCATCTGGCACAGGATATGAAAGAGAGAGAGAGAGAAAAAGAAAGAAAAAGGTGGTTTCATTAAGTTGAAAGGATTGATTTGATTTCCGTGTAAGTAAATAAATCCCTGGATAATTGTTGTCAGTTCGCCCGCGTCCGCGTACGCGAACGCGCCGGTTTGAATTCGCACGGTGTACTTTACCCGCGGAAGATTTCATTCCGCTGCAGGTTTATTTCATTAATTGAAAATTTGATTAGCACCGAGGATTGGCAGGGTTGTGCTGCTATCCTCCTTCCCCGCCGTAGCAGGTAGGTACTCCGTACGGAGGTGAAATTTTACCCAAAAGATGAATTACCTTATACACTTGAACCGTTTCAAGCGGATAAGGAGCTGAATTTTGTTGGGTAGGTAGGTATACGGTACAGGGTAGGTGGGTACCGTGATTCAAAGTATAGTGTAGTTTAGAATACAGTAAATGTTTCCAAACTACAATCTGTCCGCCTATAAGTAGACACCTACTGTTCATAAGTACCGATAAAAAGCCATGTTTCGACTCGAGGTATTACAGCTACCACCTTGTATACGGATATTATGCCACAAATTTCGTCATTGGTAGAGCGAAAAAAGAAAAACATTTTATTTCCGTGCCTCTATCCGGATCGAATCACCTCTCCTTTGGTTTTTATTAAAGTTTCCAAAAATTCATTTTGTTTTTTTTCCCCCATTCTCTTTTCGTAATCATCCTTACCATTTCTTCCCCATTGGATTTTCGTTTGTGCGGTTTTATCGTGACTAATATTGTTGTTGTTGTTGTTGTTGTTGTTGTTGTTGTTGTTGTTGTTATTATTATTATCATCATTATCACTATAATTGCCATTTACATTGCGATCGTTGTTGGTAATCTGTTTGATACACCTGAGTTTCATACACCTTTTGTCTACCGACGAGAACGTCGAGCTGGCGCTGGAGCAGCAGCCGCAGCAGCCGCAGCAGCAGCAGCAGCAGCAGAAGCAGCGGTAAGGGAGAAATTCGAATCAACGAAACAATGAGAATTGGAGTTGAAATGAAATGGAAGAAAGAGTGAGAGGAAAAAAACAGAAAAAGAATAATAATGAAAATGAAAATGAAAAAAAAAAACAAAAAAAAAAAAAAAACAACTACTGCACGATTTTGTCGGGAGTTTTGCCAGAGAGAAAGGAGAGGGGGAAGGGGGGAAGGGGGGAAGGAGGGTCGAGCTTAGCGGGGTACGAGCGACTTATTAATCTTAATTCTCAATCTAATTTCATTTTTAATTGAAGGAGGATTAAGTGGGAATTCATAGAATTGTTAGTCACCAAAGCCTTTCGACGAGGGTAGAATTTCAAATGAAATTGTACTTTATTTTCTCCTCTCCCCCTCCCCCACGCCGAACACTCGCCATACCCAGGCGAATGATTTCCAGGTCAGAAGAAAAAGGGGGAAAAACGGATTAAAAAAAGAAAAGAAAATAAAATATCGCTGCCAACCAAGATTTACCTACAATTTCAACATCGCTCCCCCAGTTCCTGAAGGAACAATAAGCTTCATTAGCGTTCGAAACGATTTCAATGAGAGCTTTTCCAGTCACCTCCTCTCTCTCTCTCTCTCTCTCCCTCTCACTCTCTTTCTCTCTGTCCTCGTTCAACGATTGCGATAACGTTAATGCCTGACAAATGTCGAGACTACCCCGCCCCCACCCCCACCGCCGAAAAACCCACCCGATCGGTCACTATAAGGTAAAATCCTACACTAGCAGAGCAGCAGCGTGCGGATGTATACGTAGGGGTGTGTATGTATATACATACCGTGTACAGATGTACATACGTGCCGCCATATGTTTAAACAAAATGAAAACGAATAGGGTAACGACTAAACGAACGGAATTATAGAGGACCCGGGGCTCATTGATTTTGCATCTGCAGTAAATGACAATATACCTGTACCCACGCTTGTCGAATGTCAGGTGGAATAAACCGCGCAATGAATCACCGCACACCTCCACGTTGGGTATGTCGCGTATTTGTATATACATATACTTGGTACGTAATACAACCAATCAAATGTGTCAATAGATTTTTCACACGACGCAGGTGCAACTTCACGCCACCGTTCGAGAAGTAACACATAATTTACGTAAATGACAGGCAGTCGTAACCTATTGGCAATCGAACAGGGCTGAATATTGGTGACACAGAAATGAACGAAGCCTATAATTTAAGTTCATCCCTGGTTGACGGGCACACAATCATACGAGGAAATGATATCTCTACGGCTGTTAGCGAAAAATTTGAATTCCTTATCTTTTGATTCTTTTTTTCTTCTTTCGTTTTTCTTTTTTCTTTTTTCCGTCAATATTTCTCCCTTCGTCGGAAAATATCATCGATTAATTAATTTTTCGCAGATACCGCGGATACCATTCTCTCTCAATTTCGCTACGTTGTAACCTCGCGAACTTCAGCCTCATGGAAATAATCAGTTTCCGCGTGAGAGATTCCCGAGACATGGGGTGGGTATATAGGTACATAGGTACTTAAATTATCAGTAGATAATTTACTCGCCGCTGCAGAAACTCAGAGAGGCCACTATTATCGCTGTCGATCTAACCTATCCTATATAGCTATCACAGTAAATATTTATTTACACGACGAAAACGAACGATCTTTTGAAATAGCTAAATGCTCGGCCACTTTCCGCCATCGTGCTCAATGAATTCCTCGCAGTTTCATCAAAATCGATCGAGTCGTTCGCCAAAATTCGAAATTCTCGTTTTCCAAACGCTTTTCGTACATATATTTGAGATAGCGCGAGTCCCATACGGCACCTCGAAACCGAGTAAGTCACCTTTCACCCCCGAAGTAGAGAGGAAGAATAAGTTACAATTCTACAGGATTTTCAGCATTCTTTGATACGTAGGGAGTAAAAAACGAAAAACGAACAAAGGAATAACGAAATGAAATGGAATGAAATGAAATGAAACGAGGATATTTCGAACGCTTTAAAGTCTGATAATTAATCAATCGACTACTAAATTGAATGGGCTAAACCGTAAACCGCAGGATGAACATACGATCATGATAAAAATATTGCGAACACCACCTGATGATCCAATCAAATCACTGCGCGTAGATGAAAAACAGTTCTAAGCATTATTGTACAGTATGTTTCACAAAAATCACTTCTACCAGCATAGATGATCCATCCAGATCTATCTGCATGGAGAATATACCGTGAAAGTCGAGAGAGTTAGCACGGTCTAACACTGTATCATGCAGTATATAGATTATGTTATACGAACGCGGAGGAGCAGCATTATGTAATGGTAAAGTTTACGGGCTAGTGGGTGGAATTTAATAATTGCTCTAGGTGATACTGGCAGCAGCAGTCGAGTGGTTCGCAACTATTTCTACCTCATTACATTAATTGTTAATATACTGGTGCCGCCACCAACCACCGACCCTGTAAAGACCGACTCATTGCCATTGCTAGTTCCTACCTACCGCACCTACAGTACTCGTAGTTATGCGGAATTAGTTGGAGGAGGAGGAGGAGGAGGAGGAGGAGGAGTAGCAGTAGCAGCAGCAGCAGCAGCGGTACCACCTCCGCTTGCAAAGTACTTCTTTGACGATGAGCACACTCGGGCCTCGTCTCGAGCCAATTAGGCACTAAGATCTGTATCTATGTACTATAACAATAAGTAGTACGATGAGTATCAGCTAATCGGCAGCACAGATCGCGTATGCGTCTTGATAAACATGAAACTGGTATTCGAAACGGAATCAATAAATATTTCACAAAAAAGTTCAATGAAAAAGAATTTTTTAGAAAAAAGACCAAATTCACTCGAGGAACAAATCGTCGAACGAATTTATCAATCCGAGGAACGATTTGCGATCTCGTCGATTTTTTTCTTCTTCGGCTAGAATTTATTCGAGAAAATCTGAAACCGGAGCTGGCACGTGGTTGCAGCTTTCGGAACGAGTGTAGATATTATTATTTTACCAAAGGTAGATGGGACGAAGTGGGGGAGGGATATTTTATCTGATGAAATATTTTGAAGAATTTATTAAAGAAATTCCAAGTTATTTTTTAATCTACCCACCAATCCGTAAGTATGGACGATCTTGTTAAAATCTTAATAAAAACATTCCGATCCGTAATATATTCGGATGAATTGTATATCGTGTGCTAACTGGATAAACAAATATATGCGTGTATATACCTCGGGAAGATAATTTTTTTTTACGCTTTCAAGGAGAAGAAGAAGAAGAAAAGGGAAAATAATATCCTCATCTCTCATTGGATACACGCAATACAGTTGGAGCCGGAATTCAAGCTATTCCATCCTCAATTAAAAGCCTAATTTATTTTCTATCAAAAAGTCTTATTGTTAGTCCTCTCGGAATATACTTGAATATCAAGCTTACGGAACACAGCGATCGTGAAACATTGGGTACAAAAAAAAAACAAAAAACAAAAACGAACAAATCTTCGTGACAAGGTTTTGTTTGCATGGAATTTTGAAATTAATGTTTCAAAGTGCGAGTTGACTCTATAGGACAGAACGCAGATTGTACCGGATATGGAAAAGGTGAAAAAGAAAAACGTACGATTGTAACGGAAAAAAAAAATTTGACAATTAAAAAACCTTCTGTACGTTCATCCGGTATGTAGCAGCACAGCTGTATAACCTAACATCTTCGAAGATATAAATAGGTATAGTTGTTGAAATTATATCAAGCGTATATACAGACTCGGGTGGATTAATCGCGGTTTGATTGAGGAATTACAAGAGGTATAAGGTCCCTGGCGGCATAACTGATTAGTTTCTCTCACTTTGATCACGATCCAAATATCTCTGAGGTTTTCCAGTCGGTCGGATTCCGCGATCAAGTCCGAGATATATATATACATATGTATATATATATACCGATCGCACAAGGAAGAGGGATCAGGAAGGTACTTCGACAGACGCGGGAGCGAGAGATGGGAGTAAGCTATCCCTTCGGAGCAGCGCGGTGGTGGAGCACAAAGACTCATTCTTTCTTACAATAAGATTTCGGGAAAATTTATCGAATCGACCGAACGCCTTCGATAGGTAGGAGGTATATATATATATACTACACTGCAGGGGATCCGAGAACCTGGAATCTCTGGATTTCTCGTAGTTATATACTCGATTAGACGGGAACAGAGGCCGAGTGGCTCGAGATTATAATCGAACTCGAACCTTCGGCCTTGGTCCTCCGCCTACGGCCTTCGTCTCTCTCCGAGTCAAGTAAAACAGACAGGAATATGCCCATTTGAACAACGCATGACTACGCAGAGAACAAACGGACCGACGCGTCGCGGACGCGTATCCCCGAGAAACTCGGCATGTGATCATGAAATACCCAGCAAACGTAATGTATAGGTATAGCTGATGCCGCGAGACTGGGCAGGATCCGTTTCCGCGTACAAATATAATAATCCTGGTCACTGACACCTGTCGTAATTATTAGCTAATTAAACATTGGTCTATGACGCAGTTAATTGGATACTGTATCGTGTCGTCAGGGCCAGATGTACGCGCGGCTAAGCATATTGTGTGTCAGTTAGGGAACATTGGAATCACGCCTCGTTACCAGAGGTTTCTGTGGTATACAGAACGCGTGGATACCAAATGCTGTACCTATATATATGTAGCAGAGCCCCGACACCCGACGGACCGTGGCAATTATCCCCGACTGCAATCTGACAATCAGTTAGCAGTTCTCCTAACCAGATCCAACCACACCCTGACCACCGATATGTACATAGGACTGAACCAAGTTGATCTAACACGATCCGCTGCACCCTACACGTATCTCGATCGTTCGATGGAACAATGCCGCCACTAAGTCGGCGAGGAGAAGCCAATTTCGAGTTACTTCTATTCCGGGCATAAGCAATCTACCTATACCGGATGAAGAGCGAAAAATATTGCTGAAATTATCCCCAAGGTGCTGTATAACGCCGCTTGCCAACGTGTCGGCCATCATCGGTCAGTTTCGAACTGCAGTCTTCCATTTTGCGCATCTTCCGTTGTTTCATATCTTTCGGTGAAGTAATGGACGAGAAAGGATTTCGAGGGTCGTAACTTGTTTGTGCAACCCGCGTGTCCGTCGGAGCATTGTGCGATTGTGTGATTCGCTCTCGAAAATCCCATCAAGTCGTTGGAGAATGTAATTCAGAGATTCTCCTTTGCCTCGGTAATAAACCGTTCATTATCAATGGATATAAATATCCCGCAATTTAACGTTATAATAACGAGCGTAGGTTGGTAGGTGGGCAGGGCCCCGTCCGCCCATCCCTATCACGGTTTACATCGATTTTTTGATAAAAATATGTATATGTGTGCGTGTGTATATAGATATATATATATGTGAGATAAGGGAATGAGGAAATGAGGGGTGAAGGTAGGGTGAATAATATTCCAGAACAGGACTGAATCTATTGAGGATTTTCAACCCTCGTAGGTATCCTGTACCAACTGGACCGGCACTGTGTTACCGGGTTAGTGAGTATGGGCTGGGATAAGCCTTGAAAACAATGGAACCAATTGCTCGTCACAAATCTTCATTTTACTCTTGGTATACCAATCATCGTTGTATGGAATTGTCGTGGAATTATCAATGGGGCAATGGGGGTTCTCATTTATAGATAGGTAGCTGAAAATGGTCCGCGATTGAGCCTCTTCCCGACCATTGTTCGAGCGCTAGACCACCGACGCAATTAGTAGAGCTTAACCCGTTTGAAATGGTTTTTCTGAAATCCTAACCGAACCCGACAAAATCTATCGGGCCCTAACCTAACCTAACCTAACCTAACCTGAGATAACCTAGTCCAGGAGGTAAAACGTATATCCGGTATTTTTTTTTTCTTCCTCTTTCTTCTTTATTTTAACCCTGAACTAACTTATTTATCTCAACCTAATCTTATTGTTGGGCTACCGCCTCCACCTCCACTTCCTGCTCCTTTTCCTCCTCGACAAGCCCCCAGCAAGAGAAACCTGGTTCTCCACCACAATCCGTATATTTCCGGAGCTTCATGCGAACCCTGAGCCAACCTAATCCAACAATTCCGCAGGCGGGTATAGAACGTACCGGAGGAGCAGTAACACGAAATTGGTGCGAGCGATAAAATGTAAAAGTGAGGAGAAGTATGAGCCTCCGGAGTTTACCGCGTTGCGTAGAGGATATATATGAACGCCGATTTTGAGGCATGGCACTTTCATAGAATTATAGTGTAACATCCATCCATACACGCTTGTGATATATTTCCCGCGACGACGACGCCGCGCCGGAGGAATTTCATCCATCTCTCGTCGCCGAAACGACGACGGAAGATAAAGCTCGCATATTTATAGTACCTGTACAGTTTTCAAGTATTTCCACCGACGGATGCATCAGCCTTGGAATCTTTGCTCTAAGGCCTACCGAATAGCGAATTGATTTCAGCCAAGAATTTTATCCAACATACGAGTCACGTGAAACGGGCTTTCCTTGGTCAATGAAGTAATGAAGAAAAAGACATAGAAAGTTCGGTTAATTAGATACCGATAATTAGATGAACGCATTAATTGAATTTATCATTCGGGAATTACGAGCGATACTAATTTAACCCGAAATAAGCCTCAAGAGTTGAGTTTGAAATTTGCTTTTTTAATCCTCTACCAATATAATAACGAGGCTAGGAAGAAAAAGCCCGGAGGGGTCTCAAGACCTTTCAAGAAAACGAGGTCTTCCTTCTCGATGACAGCATCCGGACCCTGTCAGCACCGCCGTAATCCAACTTTAATGGGGTACCTCCTCGCCTCTGACATCCACGAGGTAGTATGGACCAGCCCGTATCTCAACTAAATATGAAAGAGAGGAATAGGAACGGCGGAACAGCCGTTCCGGGAAACACCAAGAACCATCGTAAAAATTTCCTGGGTAAAAAATTATTTTTTCAACAAAATCCTCGCCAAGAGTGAGATTATTTATTGCACGATCCATTTTTCTCATTACCATTTGTCACGGGCTATATATATACATGCGCGGCCAAATGAGATCGCAAGTTTATTTCCGATTCACGCGCGGCGAGTGCCTAACGCTTACGCGGGAACAAGAATAGTTGGATCGGATACGTGACAAGTGCACACCCACACGCGCAGATACCTATAACACCGCGGTTCATTTATCCGTCTACCTACTTTCTCGAAAAGGAAGGTGCGGCTATTTGGGATAGGTACACCCCGATGGAAAATGGGGCTGGGTCCAATGTTTGCCGAGTAATAAGGATAATTAATTTTCATCCCGCAGCGGGGCGAGCCGTCCTCCCCACGGTAGGTACCTACTTTTATCGCCCTGACCACGTTTTCGTACAATCGTTTCATTTCTTTTTCCTTCTTTGTTTCTCACGCATGGAAGTGGAGGTGGAGGTGGCGGTGGCGGTGGCGGTGGCGGTGGGAGCGGGTGATTAATGATAATTAACAACGGTGGAACATCGGCGGCAATATCGGTCAGAGGCATTGTTCATAGAGATGTGAAGAAAATCTTTTTAATTAACAGGCAGTAGTAACTGATTGTGAGCCGATAGCAATCCGAAATTAGGTATCCAACATACCAATAGCGGATACAATGCTGCACTTCGATTGTGCAATTCTGCGAGGCGAGCTCGGGTATATGGGATGAAGTTATCTCGAGAGCAGTGACCCTCCTCGGTGTGGAAGCGTTCGGTACATATAATCCTATCTCTGATCCGATCCACCTGCTTTCCAGAGATCCCTGCATAGTCTCAATCCCTGACCAACTTTCAATATAGCGGAGATAGTCGGATACTGGGTTGGTACCACACCAGAAGCCGTACAAAACGGAGAGGTAGAAAATCACGCGGGGAATGCTTTTCTATTTACCTAAGCAGAAAACCGTGTGGATTTTGCAGCTAAACAGGTTTCGTTCAATATATTGGAAAAGCTTCTCGCTCTTCGAGGCATGATTATTACACAGAATAACAAAAGAAGAATGAATAGAGTTCGGAGATAAGTTAATGGAGTATCCGAGTGGAGATAAACGCGCCTCATTATCCCAATTGGATATTTAATTGTAGTGGCAGTAGGTAGGATTCCGATCATTTCAACCGCATTTGTATTTGTATGAATAGTTTTCAGTCCAAAGTGGGTAAGGAATAATAATTGCCTAGGGAGGAGAAGCAGGAGGGTACGATGTTGAAAGTTTACCGGATACTTCTGCACAGCTGCAGGATACCCGCTGAATGGCTTTTTCATTTTATTACATTTTATTTCATCTTGCTCCTCCGTTTTTCCTTTTCTTTTCTTTTCTTTTCATTTCTTTTTCATTTTCTTTCACAGGGTATAGCGAGCCTGATAAAAATCAACTCACTCAATAAATGAAGTAGTCAGTTTGAAAGTTTCGGAATGAGTAGCTTCGTCCGTAGCATGAACTAATTCGCAGTCCCAAGCCAGCCGAGCTTCTCACTGATTAAACTCTGGCGAGGATATACGTATAAGGTATACTTATACCTACTCTTTATCAAACTTCGTGAAACAGTTCACGATAGTAAGGCACTATGAGAAAATATATCCTATAGCCTCGTTTCATTGAAAGTCAAGATATTAGATATATATGTATTCAGCCATGGCAACGAAATATCGTATAAATTACACAGCGAAAGAGGTGTACGTTATCGGATCCCAGTCGGGGAAAACTTCAGGCGACTTTCGATCTTTATGAAAACAAAGGAAAAAACGGGGGGGGAGCAAAAAAATGTGAAAACAGCAAAAAGCCCGAGTGTAGTTGACGGGTGTTTTGAATAATTTGAACGAAAAACTTTTTCCCATATATTACAGCTCCTTCAACCGGAAGGAAGAAGATCTGGGGGTGAAAATACTGCGACTGACTGTAATCCACAGTCTTTGTAAAAATATGCTAATAGAAAATTTGGGAGAACGAATTTCGTACATTGTTGTGCTTTCCGAGGCTCTCAAGTGGACCTGTCATTCTCCCACACATTGTTCCCCGCTGCTTTCTCCGGTCTACAACAAATGTTACGGTACAAGATCGATCCCTCTGAAATGCGATAATTGGAATTTCTTAAAAATAAAAAAGGACCGCCCGTTGGCCTGCCACCCCGAACCAAAAGTGTCGAAAGTCTGACGTCTGCGTGTTTTCCCAAGTGGGAAAAAAATATGACTTTTTATAGCAAAAGACTTGAACGAGGTAGAAATAGCCCGCGTCGCTCAGTTTATCGCTCGCTTTCGAGAAATATGATTTTTATAATCTTTCATTCAACGAGTGACGAGGGACGAGACATTTCCGATCTCAATCTTTGTACCTACGGCCGTCTAGGTACGTATTCAAAGATTTTCTCCTTCCGTCTGAAGATACACGGACTCTTTTTGAAATTGTATGAAAACGTGGTAAATTGTACTAAATTCTGACCCCGCAGAGCTTTTCGACGCTCCCATTCTGCGCCAAGGGTGATAAATATTTCGAAGGTTAACCTTGCGCCGCCCCCCGTCTGCGTCTGAGAAAAAGTGTAAATATGAATACACCGGTGAACGTAACGGTGGGGAGGGTATGGAACGCGAACGCGAACGCGAACGTGAATACCAACGCAGTTCGGAATTTACCGATTTTACACAAATGAAACAAATTACGATAAATTACGCAGGCGCGTACGTGGCGCCGCTGCGAATGCTGTTATCCCAACCGGATCCATGAATGCAGTCGTTATTGCGGTCTCGCCGTATCTCCGAGCTCGCTTCGAAAATATACATCCGCTGAATATTTCCCCGTTAAAATCCCCACCGGGTTGAAAGGGTCGTGAGGAAAAAACGAAAATCATCATCAATTCGACATCCCTCTGGTATTCCGAACCCCGGAAAGCACATCGCATCGATATTTAATATCCCATTACACGATACGATCAGTCACAGGGAATACGTATACGTATACAGGGGGTTGTGAATTAACCCCAGACTTCACAAGACTCAATTATTTTTATCGCCAATGAATGAAATACCAGTTTGATGCTGACGAGGGACTCTCATTATCTACGGTGATGTTGACCTTCGTTTTCTCGTTGCTCCGTATAGTGTAAATACATGTGAAGATCTTCGTTTTCTCTCCCCTCTATACATTTACGTGTACGGAGGAAGAAGTTACCTCACGTATTCGCATAACTATGGAATGTAGAAAAAGGGTGATACCGTATAACACGGTTGAGGGGTGAGGAGGGTGAAAAATGGGAGCGAGAAATTCCAGCTCTCCGAGCAACCAATCGTTAGTGAGATTATAAAACAATGCAGAAATGGTCGTCGAGAGGAGCAGCTGAGCTATATACCTCACACGTAGGATAATTTCTGGATAATATATCGTTCCGTAACTGGGTACAGCAGCGAGAGATTCCGAGGATGGGAAATATCGAAGTTGCGGGCGAAAATAGAGGTTCCAATGAATAAGGTAGGTAGAATAAACTAAAGAAAAAGCATACCTAGGTCCGGAAAACCGCGTATAGGGTAGAAAAAGACAGAAAAAATGCAGGAGGGAAGAAAAGAGAGGAGAGGTGAGGAGAGGAGAGGAGAGGAGAGCCAGTAGACGACGACGACAATATTGGAAACGTGAAATTGAGCGGGCATAAAAGTCATCCTCTAGGCTGTGCCGATCTACTCGACCGACTCTTCACTTCGTTTTGTATCAGGTTCAATTTATCCTAATCATCGACGTTTCAAGCTTGATTTCCACTGGGACCCGGTTGGAATCCCCAATAAAAGTGATAAAAGACAAAAGAGCATGCCGGATTGTCTCTCTTCTCACTTCCCTCTACCTCCCCCCATTTGCTCTTCGCCCTCATTCTTCTTGCCTCTCGTTTCTCATCTTTTGTTATATCCATTCTGTGTGTGATAGCATAGCGAGCAAAATGCACTTTGCCGTTTGTTTTTTCTCTACGTGCGTGTAATATCGTAATCGGGATGTATCCCCGGCTCCCGGATAACGAGTAAATGAATGACAATCGTATTGAATTTCAAACAAGATCAGGACACCCGCCTCCACGGGACCGTGGCGGGTCTCTGAACTCGAAAAGACCATTCTAACCCATCTAGCTAACTAACTGGCTGGGCGGACACGAGTAATTGAATCATCCGAGTAGGAAGAGTAACGAATGAATCGCTTTCCTCGTCCGGTATGGCTTGCAGCTGGTATCGACATCGGTGACGAGAAGCCGGCGTGAACTTTGTTGAAAAAAGTGCAACTAAATTGATGGATAAATTTCACACGTCGCACGGCGATATTTCTATAATTCAACAAGACTTTTTCACCGATAACCGATGGGATCGACTGTTACTACATTATGGAAGGTGTAGTATATATATATACCTATATAGGGACATGGACAGAGTATACACAGACTCCTCGGCTTGTTGAAATGTAGAATCTCGTTAGGGTCTTATTATAAAATCGTCTCAGCTTATTGTTAGATACGTGCGTTTGCGTGTATTAAATTCGGCGCGTTCGATCGAATTACGCCTGTTCGTCGATACGGGGGGCAAATACGTCAGAGTCAATGAGAAAAAGATAGAAAGGGAAGAGGACGATATCGGAAACTGCAGGTCGAATTCTCTTTCTCTCGCAAATTCAAATCGTTGTGTATTACCGCACCGGAAGAGATATAACGTGTGTAAGATATTTTTTCAGCTGCTTACATACCGCTGGAAACGATCAATATGCGATCGAGGGAACTTGTCCCACTGTAGCGTCTAATAAATCCGTAACTCTCGCTCCTTCTCCCTCGTCTGTTCACACCACCAGGAGAAGAGATTCGACAGTCACTACCCAACGATGCGGTGGAATCTGCGGATTCGTTATACGGTGTCAAGTCTTTTCTCCTCTCACGCGATTTTCTCATTCTATATGTTTCCACGGAGATATGATTGAACTAGTTTACCTCATTATTTCCGATAGAGAAGAAATAATTCACTGCCCATACCGCACTTACTTCGTATTCTTTCCCATGTCTGTGCATATCGCAATGACTGGATATAGTAGCCCATCTCAATAACCAAGATTGCCACGGTTTTCCGAATCCGAAATTCACTGACTTCTCCAGGTAAGAATATTTTACTGCGGCGATGAGGATTTTTCCAAGACTGATATTCAACGAAGAGCGTAACTCGAATGACAATTAGTATTTCGATCGTTAATTCGCAATCCAGAGTACGAGATTCTCACGATCATCGATTTTTCGCTAATTTTTCGTTATCCTTGGCCGCAATATTTCGGAGAATGAAAACCATGATTTTTTTCACCAATTCGAGAATCCCTGGAGGAAAAAAATATGGGAATACATGAGACGCGAAATTAGAAAAAAAATATCATCGTCCTGCGTTTGGCACCAAAAAATTGTTACGTCAACGTCATGAACCCGAGCCTCATGGTATCCGCACCTATTCCGTTCGCCGAGTAGACGACAGCTGAACAAATTTATAGATCTCACGAAACGTCCATTGAACAAAAATTGAACCCAATTATTATCATTATTCACAATTCAGTGTAAATTTATTATATGTACATAGTATGTATGTACAGCTAAAAAATAGGAATACTTTTATATCCCGAAAAATGACCGACGAATATACTCCGATGAGCGGATGGAATACAATCGTTCGATTAACTCTCTGCAAATAAAATTTTTCATTTTGCCTTCTTAGTTCGTTTTTGCAAATATTTTCAAAAAATATATATATTATTTAGATATGAAAAGATATATAGTGATTGATATGTTCCACGCGTGTCATGCACAATTGTTATGAAATAATCGTGATTACAGGTACTAGCGTGTGGCAAGGTGATAATAAATTATTGAAAATCTCCCACGAGAGGAAGAGAGAGAGAGTACCACGGACCGTACGATTATTCGTATTTCATAATTACCTTCTCGTAATACGTATAATTACGTATTATTATTCCCTAAACATTATGAAATACGAGAAGGTTTACTACACCTAATTACCACCAGCCTCCGGTGTTACCAGGTTTCACCCAGCTTTTTAACTCGCTGTTTTTCCGGTCAGATGAGAATTGTGTTATCACTATAACCAGAATCCTGATTTTCCAGGATGGTCATCGAGGGTTAATTAGATCAAAATCAATTCGGAGTAGCGACCATATATAGACGAGATTAAATTCCGTGTCTTTTCCCACCGACGAATGTAGTTTTCAAGAAAAACTTCCACGACATGTGTGATTGAATTGTAAAAATATTACAAGGGCCGCGGAAAGTACAATAACTGATGAATAACTAACGATTTTAGACCAAAAGGAAATAATTAACGAATTGAGAAGGCGAGTAATGGAAACCATTGGGTCACCGATAGAGGTAGCAACTTCAATTGATACGGGTTATTAGCATGCCATGTGTGTGTCAAATTTGCACAATGTATTAACATCTCTGTCTCGGCGACATGATCCTTCCAGCCAAACCAAACCGAACCGAACCGAACCGAACCAAACAAAATCAAACCAAACCGAAGCAAAGCAAAGCAAAGCAGAGCAAAGCAAACTAAAGCAAAGCAAAGCAAAGCAAAGCAAAGCGAAGCAAAGCAAACTAAACTAAACTCAATCCAATCCAATTTGACCCAAACCACAAACGTAGGTGTGCATATAGGTATGAGTATGAATGGTGGTCGGGATGATCTATATATACATTTTATACCGCGTGATGACGGTACTCTGCTGAAACTATGATAGTAAAGGGCTTACG
The DNA here is from genome assembly GCA_963170745.1 of Phymatocera aterrima. Taxonomy (NCBI): domain Eukaryota; kingdom Metazoa; phylum Arthropoda; class Insecta; order Hymenoptera; family Tenthredinidae; genus Phymatocera; species Phymatocera aterrima. The sequence continues at coordinate 3,665,979 of OY720668.1, forward strand.
AACAAATTTTCCACCGGAATCAACGCCGACATGTTGGATTTTTCACCCGCTTAAAAATATTCCGTCATATTATATTTTGATCTTTAGATTTCCCTCAGCCATGCCACGGATTCGGTTGCGAGACATGATTGCCCTGCACAGACTGTTCTTCGATTCGCCCCCTCGAGTGGTATATTTTCAGCTCGAGCAAATAGACAAATTTCACCTTAAAGTTCAGAGATGAGTATCAGTTTCATCGGCTATACCAACGGCAGTAGATGGATCTCCGTCGATCTGAAGTTGGAGAATACCATCGCCCACGACGCGACCGAGAACAAACTTTCGTACACACGGTGTACGTTGATGCGCGCATGCCAACCCGTTCCCGTTCGCCTACGTAGGATATAATAGCGGAAACTGGACAGGAGGAACCCCATTTCACGTATTATACAATAAACGTAGAACAATGGACCACCCTCGAGGGAAAATCTGGTTCCGTCGCATACCCTGCAATTGCCGTCATTTGACGAAACTCTAGGGGGTATACCTACATGTTACATGCGTACATAGTACATCAATTGTAACCGTGATATAGGTATAATATCTGAACGCCGCGCCGGGAGGAATAAAGGACATTCCTTACGAAAAGAAGGAAAGACGGAAACAGAGGATGTTACGAATCGGCAATATATTCCAAGCTACCGGAGATGCATCGGAAAATACGTGTCGAAGAGTAAAATGATAAAAAATCGAGACCAGAACAGCCAAAAATCGTTCGTAACCAGCGTGCCGGGTGATCCCTCTCTCTTGTCCCCTGACCAAACGAGCCGCACAACAACGAGAAAACGTCATGGGCGACAAAATTCTGACGACCAACGCGGCACCATCGGCGAATTGGGATTGAAATTGATATTGTCCCCGGGATACTTTAGATTAGAATTGTCAACGCGCGCGACTAAACTATAGTAAACCTACATACCTAGGTAGGTACATAATCCATGTGTAATGAAACAGACTAGTGGTTATCCGTAATGGAGTACTACAAAGCAATAAACTAATTCTCATTTCCACTAAACGTATGTATTCGATAATTTACTCTCGTGCAAAATCATTCGCGATGTATACCTACCAGCCTGCGTATATTTCGACATCTATACATGCATGGATATAGGTATATACCTATGTACAGGGTGTGAAGAAAGGAGGTGTCGCCGTTTCGACGGGCAATTTCTCCAGTTCGAGATAATTTGGATAATAAATTTCCCGATTATACCGAATTTGATAATTTCGGAAAACGAAGATTATTACACCTGATCCCCGCATGTAACGCTTACGTTGTATATTCATGTAATAAAAGATCACTGGCTCTACGTTGGGATTTCTATCTTGTACTGACGGTCACTATCCAGATCCATCGAAAGAAAAGAACAAAAATTTCACCGAGTATCGTTAAGACATACAAAAATTCGATCGTGTATACACCAGCGTCTGGATGATTATTGACAATAATAACCTTCGGGGAGAGATCCAATCGTACGTGAATAAAACGTAAAGAAAATCAGGAATACGGTCTTGCGCTTCGTTACTCCGAGTAATTGAATTAGGGCTACCCTCTTCGACGCTTCGACTTACTCAGCAGGTAATTCTTTATATTTCCATAAAATTAATGCCAAGTTTTTAGAGTAAGGTTCATCACCGATCAGTCCTGCGTATGCGAATAGCTAGATAGGTTATCTGCTGTATCGTAGGTATACCGCATTCCCAATAAGATACCTGCGTATCGCGTGAAATAGATCGCCGGCAGTTTTGGAATATCCTTTGTACGCAATGGCATGTTGATATCAATTATTTCAGATCAAGTTGTGAGGTACTCGTTCAATTTTATTTCATTGACGGTTTTCTTACTATTTGTACGAACCAACCACCTATCGTTTTGTGATATTCGTTAGTGAAAAATATTTTCTTCCGTGAATTTTCGATGAAATCGTTGAACTAGTTTTAAAAAGAATGCCTAAATTTTTCCAAAGTCCGTTATCAGTGAACTACCCTTGAATGAAATGTTTGTAGAAAATTAGCTGACCATCTGATTCATATTCTCAAACACTATCCGGGCATGAATTTAGACCACAATCGCTCGAGCAATACACGAGGAATTTAATAATTTGAAAATTTCGAGAACCTGTCATCAGTCGCATTTTATTTCGGAGTTGAAATAAAAAATTTCAAGTTCTCGTCAAGATACGAATTTCAAATTACGAGTAAATCTTTCAGACCGTTCCCGTAGGTATCCTCATATCGAAACTGACCGTGAGGAATCATCGACTATTCTCAAATTCTTAAACCCACGAAACACAAAGATCGGCCATAATCTCCGAATCGAAGATTTTCATAATTACCTACAATATTCATTTTTCCGCGGATGCAAAGAACAGTCGAAAATTTTATCCTGCCGATTAGGCACACCGCGAAAGCTAATTACGACTGAATCCATTCATCTTATATTATCCTTGTCATAATCGGGCGCTGCGGGATTTGAAGAGAAGTTATAACGATGAGGAATTAACAATGCTGCCCATACGTTTCGAGCATAAATTGAGGAGAGAAATGCAAACGATAAAACCCTAAACAGCGTTGCCTCTTTCCCTTTTCGGAATTCAAATTGAATACGAGGAGTAACTGAAAATTTTCTTTTTCAAATACTCGAGGCCAGGATAAAGCTACTTTCTTCGTTCCTCCCTCTCTTCATTCCTTTCTGGACTTGCAAAATGATGTTTGGAGCATAAATTGAGGAGAGAACTGCAAACGATAAAACCCTAAACAGCGTTGCCCCTTTCCCTTTTCGGAATTCAAAATGTGTACGAGGTGTATCCGCAAATTTTCTTCTTCAAATACTCGAGCCCACGATGGAGCTACTCTCTTCGTTTCTCCCTCTCTTGGTTTCTATTTGGACTTGCGAAATAAAGTTTAAAAGTGAGAATCGATTGGCGGTCGGTTTTAGTCCGCGGATCCATCGAGCCCCACCGTATCGATACGAATAACGGAATTGGCCGTACGGTACAGTACTACCACCTACCGGAATTTCAGAGAATCTCTTCTCCCTCCGAGAGGGAAGCTGAAACGACGAAATTTCACCGCCCCTATAACCAACGGGGTGGCACAAAGGGTAGCTACTGTACCATACGATAGCCTCGAGTTACCTGCCTAGCGTGGAATAAGCCTTGCTCCTACGAACAGAGGGAGCAGCAATCACGAAAGTGAGTCTTGGAATGAAAAAAGAAGAAAAGAGAGAAGGAAAAAAACAACAACGGATTTCCAAATACGAAGAAATGAAAGATTCAAAAATTGCATTACATTTACCTCGACCCCAAAAAATTCCACAATCTTACGTTCATTTTCAGTTTCAATTTTGTAATCGAATTCTCATGATACGCGGGTAAGAGATATTTCGAAATTCCCGCCTCGGAGAATAAGATCAGTGATACCGTAACTAGGTAACAAAAATTCCCTATACATTTAAAAATAGTGAATCACGCTATTCGAACACTGATCAAGAGGCTTCTCGCTGGTTCTCCAAGTTATTCTCTTGTCGTGTAGCAAAAAAATTAATTTATAGATGCGTAAAATAAAGTATACAATTTATAGCTATAGGTCTCGTGTCTCATTCTAAATTGCGAAATCGTAAGATACCGGAGTTTGTCATCGATTCGAATTCAGAATTTGATTTCTTTTTCGTTATCGTTCGTACATACGTTCAAATTATCCACGATGTACGGTATTCGTATTCTATAGATAAAAAATCGTCAGAAGCGTACAGAGTACCTATACTTATTACTAGTTACAGTGAAAAACGAGCCACGGCAAAATGATACCGCAAGATTATATTATAAGGACGTGGGTATAGCTGAATAATGAATGTCAAGAGCGCAATTAAGCGCGGAGCTGCTTTCAACGGTAAAGAGATCGCTTCAGGAGAAAAGGTCTTTTCACATTGCACCCCGTGTAACCACGACTTTTCACATTTTTTATTTCTTTCTCATTTTCTTTTTCTTCATGTTCTTCTTCGTCTTCTTCATCTTCTTTGTTTCGTTAGATTCTTACTTCTTTCTCATGTTCATCGTTAACTACGGGCGCGTGAACGTTTTTTAACAACCGTGAGACGTAGGACGATTCTTCGCAAAATCTTTGAAATCCGCACTTCTTTCATTCTCTTTCATATTTTAGGTACAAGGTATAATACTTCATCGAAGACTTGTTGCAACGAAATTATCAAATTATATTCTCGTACATAGCTGGTAGGCAGTAGGTAATACACGAGTGCGCAGTTCGAGTAATTTGTCCTGCAACTCGGAAAGAAACGGCGGAGAAAAATCATACTCACAGATTTTATTCTACAATGAACCGTGTAGGTACATCTCATCAATCAAATTATTCCGTAATATCATAGTATAGAAATTATAATTTCACGTAACAGTAATACATTTGCTATCATACAGTAGGTACCGCAAACGTTCAGTTTCACGCGCCGCATAACGAGGCCAAAGTTCATGGTATAACGTCAAGGCAACGAAATTAGAAGAGGTAAAAAAAAAAAATATCATCTCTTTCACTATCTAATTGTAAACCGGGAGTAGCGATGATACTCCGTTGACGTTCTCAGACATGAAAAAATCCGAAATTTTCGGCCATTTCGAAAACGCGCTCGAGGGTAATATACATGTATATATATACCTGTGTAGAAAAATGTACGAAAAAAAATTCTTGCCGAGAGAAAGAGAGGATAACGGTATAACGGATCGGTAACAAATTAGTTCGGCGCCCGGAGTGGGACCGATATGTAGTATACATTGTTTCCCAAAATTTGAAAAACATCTGAAATTAAAAAAAAAAGAAAAAAAAAGGGTTCGCTGTTTTCGAAAAATTTCCGCCAACGATATCATTGTTTCCGATATCGTTATACCTGCGTCAACGTTATGAACTTGAGCCGCGTCACATAACAAACGTATCGGTATGGTTACATATTTTCGCTAAAAATCCGCATGACGGAATAGCTCTGCCTGGATGAAAAACGAGAAATCAACCACTGTGTATTGCATGAACACAGGTATGTACGTACGTACGTATATACATAAATCCAAAACAGGGGCTGTTTGATGTGAAATAGCGAGAGACAGCACTCTGTAGCCGCGTAAATCGATATATATATAGATATGTGTGTACCTATACGCGGTGCATATATAGGTACGTGTTACGATTTAGTTTGACAGAAACAGCTTCACATGTGCCTAGATATACAGAATTCCATTCAATTATACCAGTGTGTAGATATATATATATATATATATAAATATATAGGTACGAGAGCTAATTCACTCCACGAATTCCAATCGATTGAACATAAAAATATTTCGAAACTTTGTATCTAGGTTACCGAATACCTACGTATCGATAATTTCAATACCAATACATACGTTCCTACCTGTATGAATGAACTCGACGAATTCATTTTAACCGCGTAATTTATTTCATTCCATTCTACGTACGTCGTGCTGGACGATTTTTCCAATACATAACCGCCTATCGGATTCCTGATAAATTATAAACAAAAAAACACACACGTAGGTATGTCTGATAAACATATTGGTATGAATCTAGGTGTATATATATATACAATGAATAACAAACAAAAAAGGAAGAAGAATAACACGTACTAATTGAACGAGTACTCGTAGTTTGACAGCTGGAAGCACGAGCTTTGGCCGATAAAACAATAAAACCCAATGTTTCGGTCGGCCTCGTGATATATTCGGCATTTTAGAGCAACCGGTAAATCTGTTTGAGGATAGGTACAGCTGATACTCGAGTTAACGTACAGAATCGACGAGAAAATTCATACTTGATCTTAGCCAAAACGAAACATGTGAAGTAGCAGCGATAGCAATTAGTATCAGAACGTTTGCCGTTTCGCTCTGACACTGCAGTATAGGGAAGGTGGATAAAGGTGGCTACCGATATGAGAATTTGACTCGTTCAAGCCTCGCAGGTTCGGCAGTAGAGTGGAGTGGAGTGGAGTATGTCCACGTGTAATCGGCCCGGCCAGTGAAACGGGTTTGTAATTTGTATGGAAGCCATCCAATTGTGAGCTTCGTATCCATTAACTAATTAACTCCGCTCTCCAGATATATACCCGAGACAATATATATATACCTCGACTGGTTTCACTCCCACTCCTTCATCGAGGGAACAATACAAAGAGAAATCATACTCGCGAAATGGCTGATACGAATATCGTAGAACGATTATTATCAAAAAACGATCGAAAAACCGAGAAATGGCAAGTTTTGATAAACGTGCCCAACCAGAAAACAATTGTGACGAAACCGTCCGCGAATCAACCGCAGTAAGTATACTGCCGTTAGATACCGTATGCACGGACACACTGTACACACCTATAACAACATGAATGGAAATAATCATCGCTAATTCGATATATCGACGCTAGTCCATTAGCAGAGCTAATTGGAGCCTATATTCAGACTGGTATATATGATAGCGTGGATTTTCGATACCTACCTATACTCTACACACTACACTCTCTCGATGCTCGGACCGAACCGACTGACAATCTCCGATGATAATTATAGATGTAATAACGTATCCGATAATGTCGTCCAGGGATATATGGATAGGTGCATACACTGCACGGTGAACGCGTTTGATACTCCGGATACGCGGACTGAACATTCTACATATATACGTATGTATATATTATTTTATGCCGCCCACTATGAAAACCTGCGCTGCAGCCGCATTAGAATGTAGTATATACATTGCAGGTATATGTATACATACATGATTTGGAAACGAAGATTACAGTAGTTCATAGAGTATACGCAGCGTGATCTAAATCGTTGCAGCGCACGATGATATTGATAATAATATTATCACCTATGTACTCACGTACGTATGTATGTATATACATGATCGAATTTGCTATACCGGCAAAATTCATCACGGCCGAGTAGGTACATCGTACGATTGGAACTGTGAACTCACCTGAAACAGAAGAAAATAAAGAAATGAAAATGAATTCATGAACGAATGAATGAATAACTACGTTTCTACGTGACAAATCTTTCGAACGAATACGTTCGTTTCTCTTTTCACTCCGGTACTTTAGTCTTATCTTGCAGGATAATTAATCAAGCCAATCCACCCCCGTGTGATGGGGAGCGGTAGAATCCCGGCTCCTCAATCTCATCTGAGTATAATAAATGCTGGAAATTTGTGCTAATTCAAAGATTCGTCAGTCTGAAGTTCTCGACTATTGCTGCAGGATGAAATTACAAGAGTAGAAAAAGGAGCGAGAGAGGAGATCAACGGAGGTACAAGAAACGGAGACCAAGGACCGAGGACCGAGGGGACCGAGGATCGAGGATCGAGGATCGAGGACGTCGCGTTGCCTTAGGTGCGGAACATGGAGAAACGGGTAAATAGGGAATCCCACAACGCGACGTCGCGCCGTCGCCCTCGCGCCCTCTCGCCCTCTCGCCATTAGCCAGCGTCGAAATTCGCCTCCTCATCCTAAGTGCTGCTCAAACTTTGTCGAGTCCTTGTACAGGTATATCGTAGTTATAGCTGCTGACTGTGTACAACTTTATATTGTATATTAATGTACTCAAATTCTGGTAGTACATAGATTTCAGCTAGACACAACGTCAGGCCTTGCGATCCTGATGAAACGCGAGATACAGGTATGTACCGATATATATAAAATAAAGAAGGACAGCGCGTATTGGAAAACAATTTTATGGTACCTACGTATCAGCATTTTCGAAGAAGGTAGCAGTACAGGAGGCCGAGCTGACGCAATCGCTTTGGGAAACAGTACCTACTTGGGCATTTGACAAAATTCAAGAAACCTTTCAATTTTATCGTTGTTTTTTTTTTTTTCTCGGCAAATTGAAATTACGACAACAACGGGAAAACGAATAATGGAAATCAAAAAGGACATTTTTCTCAATTATTTTCACAGCATATGACGATCGCGACGACCATTCGTAAAAATATGTAATCACCTCGAATGTGTGTGGGAAAACTAGTAATCGAAGAAAATCCATTGAATACTAATCAGCAATAACGATAAACGATGATAATATAATTTTATTGGTTTCCCTTCTATCCTGTGCTGCAGTACACACGTCATGAATCATAAATACATGTGCATCAACTTTTTCATAATCCTCCAACGAATCGTATATTTTATATACCAAAGTAGTAGAAAAACAGTATTTTCTAACCAAAATGTACACGAATTAACGTTCAGCTAATGAAGAGGTATTACAGTACTTACGAGTACAGTTGCGGCTAAAGCGATAACGCAATTAACATCTCAGCTATTAGAATAATGAACAAAAACAAGGTATGATAACGGGTAGTACCGAGGGTTTCAGTAGAACCCGTGATTTTAACAGCATGATAATGATTAATTCACTTATTTATAAAGCGCGGCGGAATTTAAGCTTATTATCCGATGATCCGTCGATTACAATATCAGCTGCAGGTACCCCACCTGTACCTAAAAACCGACAAAAATCGACCAAATATTATCTCTCCAATTTCTTTTCACGCAACGTTTTCATTTTGTTCATTTCATGCAAAATTGATGAGCCAGGAATTTATCCGTTCGGTGAAAACTCGATGAAAAGCGGAAGAAGAACAGAGAGAACAATATTCCGCGTACACGTAGATACGTAGAAGGTATACCTCTGAAATTTGGAGTTAATTGTCGTTTTTGTTCTTTGGTTTTATTTTATTTATTTTTTTTTCTTTTAGTCGTTTTTCTTCATTTTCTCTATAATTTTCTGTCCCACTTTTAACTGCGGATCGTACAGGTATAATTCAAGTTGGGTAGCCGTATTGTGTTTTTTCCCATTTTTTCCGTTTCTAAATCAAAATACATATGTAAAAAAAATTCGTCGCAGTTTTATGATATCCGACCTGGTCCTAGTTCAAATCTTTTTCCACCGCAGCTTCGATAAGCGAGTAAGCTCTGCTCGTAACTAGAGAAAGAAAGAAGGTAGGTGGGAGTGGGCACATATATACAGGGTGGGGCGTTCGAAGTGTTACAAGTGGATATCTCGAGTACCGAGCCTCGCAGAGGCAAATATGTGGAATAAAAATAAATTACAGGGTTTTGAGTGGGACATCTAGAGGCGATATTGTAGATTCACAGCAGCAATTGACGTTTTCGGTAAACCGATATGAAACCAATTTTTTTGTCAAACGGCAATCCGATTCTTCGTAGCCGATTCAAATTCTGACCATCGTCAGGGGGAATAACGACGGTGTGTATGTTTTTTTGCTATTCTAATGATTTTCAACTGAGTTATGTGACGCATGAAAGTTTTCCTAGACCTCGAGCCGTGTTGATGTCTGAAATCTTGAGAACTACGGGTATACGATTTCGCTTGAGCAAGGTTCGATCTACTGCTTGAATGCGAATAGCTCTTTCAATTTCGTCTCGAGCCCGGATTCAGTTGCTGCGACGAGAAAACTAGTATCCTTTATCCTCGGTCGGCCAGTAGTGAAATGCGTAGCGGTTCGAATCAGAAATTTCACGAGCTAATTGAACAACGCCTCGGACGTAACGTACGAATCGAACCTGATTAGCCGAAAAATTCGACGTACGGCCCTCGAGAATCACCTATATGAGGCGTAACGTGGCTCGATGTGAAAAACTTTGGCTATATATCACAATCTAAGTTGAAAAAAAAATTATCGAAACAGAGACATGCGCGCGATTGGATACGTTTGTATACGCCTGCTGCATCTAGCACTTTCGTTCGAGCCTGTAACATCGATTGCCATTCAAATAATTGGGCTTCGTATCGATCTGCCGGAAACGTGAATTGCTGCTCAAAGTCTAATTTATCGCCCTCTGTATGTCCCTATCAAAACCCTACATCTCTTTATCCCGTTTCTACGACGCATGCAGGTATTCGAGTTATCCCCGCTCGTATACGTAACGCTTCGAATAGGTGTATGCATAGGTATGGATGCATACCTGTAAGAAAAAATGAACAAAAATTAACGCACAATAATTAGTGAGCCGGGGTATAATCAACACGAAATACGTTAACGACAAGATGCATAGCGAATAGCGGAAAGAATTATGTATGGCATAAGTACTCCAACTGCAGTAGGTATTATACTGTAGGTACACGTCAATGTGTTTAATATACCTATCTATGTACATTGTACATGCACACATACCTACCAAAGCTATGTAATTATAAGTTTAATAATACCCTTATTTGGCAACTATACATACCAAACTAGCTAGCACATTGGATTAGCGGGGTTAATTTCACGAGTATATTTCAACCACCCCCCGATTGCAGACAACGGTTGTAGAGGTAGCTATGTATATGTATATGTATATGTATAGATAGTCGTACTTGGGTAAGCTTTTCGGAGCTCGGACGTGGCTAACTCGACTATCAATTGCCCTCCATTTCACCGTTGTTCCCCCTTTTTCTTTATCTCTTTCCCTCTTTCCCCCTTTTTTTTCTACTCTCGCTCTCTCTCTCTCTCTCTCTCTCTCTCTGACTCTCGTTTCCCGTTTTTCGAGCACCGGTAATTTCAGCCCTTATACTCTGACCCCAAACCACCACGCCGCGGCGCTCCTATGTAACAAGAAAGCAAATTATCCAACGCCATGGCGGATCGTGTTACACGTAATACCGCTGGATTCAAGTTCGCAATTTATGGCATATCGCTAGCGTATAAACCACCGTGTGTGGCAAATTTTCATTACGTCGCGCGCGCATCATCGCGCAGTTCGCATCGCGTATGCCTATACCTATACACCAATGTATATACAGCGATACGCATTCAATTGTCAAATTTAACGAGATCGGAGGATGGAACAAAATTCGCGGGAGGAAAAAATTTTTTTTTTAATTTACATTTTCCGTGGTGAATATATATGGACATAAGTGCACTTGTTTGGAGTAAAATCTGCACCGATTGCGCAGGTCGACTCAAAATGACGTGTTTCAACTCTGACAAAATTCTTTGTAAATCTTGACGCAATCGCTGTAGATTTTACTCCAAACAAGTGCACTTATGTCCATATATTTACCACCGAAAATGTAAATTTAACATTTTTCCGTTTTTTCCGTGTAGAGAGTACCATAATCTTCGATCGCAATGCGACAATTGCGGCTACAATCTTTTCCGATACGATTCGATTTTTCCACGTGTACGTACATACATACCTCCTATTCTTCGTTGCTGCCTCTCCCGTTTCCGCCGAAATTCTTCAATTGGCGAAAATCCCCCGAAATAGGTATATATATATATACGTATCGAGAACCTACGCGGACGGATACCTATACGCAGCTCCCCTCCTCTCTCTCTCTTCCACGCGGAGCAACTTTCTGTCGATCGTAACGAAATTTCTCTTTCCTATTTTACAATGAAAATTATTAGGTACCGATAATCGGATCAAATAATCGGAGCTGCATTATTCAAATTTTTCGACAAAATCATCTCTCCGTGATATTCGATACATTAAGATCAGACAGAATTTCATCTGCTTTATATACCTACCTGAACTTTGACGTGTACATACGTAGAGTAGGACCTGCAATGTGTACCCATGGCATTGTTATTCACGATGACTCTACTCCGCGGTACTCTATACCCAATATATTTTGAATGAGCGCTGTCATATAAGGCTTTTTTGAAATGGGACTGGGCACATAGGTAGGTAGTACGCATACATGCGTGTGTGTGTGTGTGTGTGCGTGTGTGTGTGTGCGTATAGCTATTGTTTTATCATGTTTCCATTCCATTAGACGGTATTCTGCAGCAGTGGAGGTGCCTCCCTTTATTCCCGCGATTATTTTTCGGTCCCCTCCTCCCACCATTTGCGTTTCTCCTCCCGGAGGCACTATCGCGAATTCCAAAGTTCCATTCTATACACAACGGTGAATTAAGTGTCGAATCCGCCCTCCCGAATGGTATATATATCTATATATACTATATACAGTATACTGTATACCCCATAGAATTGAACGAAATTCTGCACATTTATCTAACCCATCCGCGCGTCTGTACGAGATCCCTTGTAAAGTTTGTAAAATCGTTAACAGAGAAAAGAAACGAGGATCTGGAATATTCGATCAAATTATTGTACCTCTGTGCCTGAAGCAGGTAGTACGTACATATATACATACATGTATGTATATATACATATATATATTAATATATATATACGTAGCGGATAAAATAGAGTAGTCATTATTGGCGGCAAATGATATCGTGCGTGGGCGTAATTTGGCAAAGCGAATTTATTAAAATCACATTAACGAAAGAGCAGTTGCCTCGCGCGCATAGGCAATGTCAAGTATATATGTACGTAGGAGGTACGCGTAGGTACGATAATTATTGTGAAAATTACAATTCATTATCGTTGTTAGTGCCTATAGCGGTGAAATTTTCAAAAATACTAGGTATACCTCCTCGCTCCGATATGTACTGGAACAGTTTCTGTTTCTGAACGGGTATCAGGTACAAACATGGAAAAATTGGTCCACGACGAGAATACAGCGTTAACATTAGCATCGGTTTGAAGAAAACAAAAAAAAACCAAGGCAAAATTTGAAAGAACAAAGAACTACGTTCGAAGGGAAATCAAATCGTGGGATGAAAATTATAGACGTTACTAGTGACGTTATTAGTGCTGATTCGGCGATTGTAACTTTCCTCATTTTCTTTACTCTGTTTTCTTTAAATACCTACTCGTTTTCGCGGATCCAGCGTCAAGAATCTACATTAATCAGATACTCGTATATTCAGCACGAAATTATTAGAAAACGATAAATGAGCACGGAATTATCGTACGAAATCAGAGTTCGAAAATTCTCTAGCTTTGTATGTTTCGTAGCTAATAAAAAATCAAATTTCCTATCCCATGAAGCGACAGCCTTCAATGCGGAGTTTGAGGTTAATTTTCAATCTGTTCGCTCCGTCCTTACGGAGAATGGACAGAGTATAGAGAGTGATAACTATGATAATATCAGTATATATACACGATATAATAACGACGCTATAGATTAGCTCCTCAACTGATTGCTCGAATTGATTTCTTCTAAAATTTCATCAATTCCGAACAATCTTAATTCAATTTTCCAAATCGATATCCAAGTGTTTGAGTATCGGACGCACGGATGTGAAACACGAACTGGATGATCCAAATACACATTTTCTGATTACGAGAAATCATTATCATTTCTTTTTTCCCTCATTGACGCGCGGATCTTTGCAATAAAATGCGGTAAGATATGACGCGATTCGTAGAATACTTCGCGATTTGAAAAATTGAGAAAATCGGAAATAAAATACCAAAGGATTCCGAATTTATTCGGGTTCGAATCGAGAACACGGCTTACGGGAGAAGAAAAAAGTCTCGTGCAGCATGTCATTGCGCCATGCTATTGAATTCTGAACAAATTTTTTTCTCTCACGGTTGATCTTCTTTTACAAATTCAGGGGGTCGCATCAATCTTTTACGAAACATCGGACGGTATTCCCGAGAACACCGATGACGTTAATAAACTCTTACGGGTTTCCCATATAATCCCTTGCAGGAGATAAATCTGTTGTGAAAAAAAAGGTATAGCCAATTACATCTCCAACCTAAATCGACTGTGATCGGTTTTTTTTTTTTTGTCTACTTCCGATTTTCTCTCTATCCCCTATTTGTGGTTTTTCTCTCTTTTTGTTCCTCGGAACTTCGCGGCTATCCGAATCGCGTCTGTATTTTAACTTTTTCTTCAAATTTTTTATTTTTTTTCTTCATTCTTTTTTGTTTTCATCCACAGTCGAACCTCTACCGTACGATCTCATACCAATGTAACATACCTATATACATGTGTATACCAGCTGCCATACGGCGTGTAGAAAAAGAGTAAGAGTAAAGGAAAAGGAAAAGGAAGAGAAGAAAAAAGGAGAAGAAGAACGAGGGGAAATGAAACAGGGAGAGAACAAAAACTAATGTAATCGAAAATCGACGGAAAAGAGAGAGGAAAAGGTGGAAGAAAAAAAAGAGAATTATAGAAATTGCATCGCGCATTCAGGGAAACTCAACATTGGTAAGAGAGGGAGACGGAGGAAAATGGGTAGAGGATAATCAAAGAAGAGGTATATATATATATACATATACCTAACCTATTTGAACAAAACATAAAATGAATGAATGAATGAATGAATGAATGATTGAATGCTGGGTTACAGAGAACTCGCCATCGCTCGCTGCATCAATCGCAGCGGAGGATGCAAAAATAGGTAGGTATAATAGGCAGAAAGTTTAGTGATCCGTTTGAAGCAGAAGCAGAAGCAGAAGCAGCAGACTATTGAATGAAAGCGAAAACCTATATTCCACAGATCCAGCCAGCCATCCGACCCCCGTTGGTACGTACATACGTACGTACATTTGTATAGAGACGAGAGTTTCTCGTGATGCTGGTACAGGGAGATTTTTCAGTTTTTTTCCTTCTTCTTCTTTTTTTTTTCATCGTCTTCTCTTTTCTTTTTGTAATACTTGCCCAACCCTACCTACACTGCACGCTTCGAACTCCTGACTAAACTTTATAATTACGTCTAGAAAGTTGAGCGGAGGTAAACCTATACCGTTTGCAGAAAAAAAAAAAATATGGAAAAAAAACCAACCGAAAAAAAAAGTGCCTATATCCGTCAACGCGTACGTACACTGGGCCCCCGTTGTACGAAAGTATACGCAGGTTCTTTTTTCTTTTCTGCGTGAGAATGGAAGACTTGCGAGAATAGCTTTTCGATTATAATTCTTTATTTCTTTTCGCTCTATCGAACACGAATGAAATTTGCCGTTCGTTCCGTTTCATCGTTGAATTCGCATGGATCATCAGTTGACTCGAGTTTATAACGTTGAAAGCCACAAGTTTCGTTCTCCTTTCTTTTCTTTTCTTTCTTTTTTCTTCTCTCATTCAATCTTTCGTCTTACATTTTACCACATACTGTATATTCCGCGGATTTCCGGGACGGTGAACGAAAAATGATTCCCTTTCTGTCAAAGAACTTCGGCGTAAGATCGCTCAAACTACTGCGTGCCTCGTGTCGATTCTGGTACAAAATCCTGATGTTCGTTGTCACATCTGCGTGAGCCGCTGATCAGTTCAAATATATAAATTATCGAACCGTACACCGTGGATCAGTTTCACCACCGTTAAGGTAACTGGGCTGGTAAAATGATAGAAAAAGGCACAAGAAAGAAGAGACGGGGAAACGAGAAACACGAGAAAGAGAAAGGAAGAGGGAAAAAAAGATTCGCGGCAGAAGAGAACGCGAGATGAGAAAAAATGAAGAAAATATTAGGTACAACACTTCTTCTCTTTCTTATCCTTCGTCGTTTCTTTTCTTCGCGTTTCTCTGTTTCGTTCTCGATACAGATCTAGATAGATAAATGGATATATATAGAGACTCGAGAGAGATTAATATCGGCAACGTGTTGTCATTTTCACAGAGAAGAACGGATCTATCCTATCCTCCGCGGTAGCTTTGCACCGGACACGAACACCTAGATGGGAAGGTGGCGAGGTGAGGTAGGTAGGTATACGATACGGTATCGTGTTATTGATAAATTGGTTGCCAACGAGCATCGGTAGCTGTTGTATGTACCAGTGCAAAATATTCACTGCAGACTTAAATTTTAATCCCTCTTCTTCTCGGAGTTTGTGATTAATCGAATTTGAGGTTAAATTTTGCAGTGGAATAACCGTTTTTTTCTTTTTTTGTTTTTTTTTTCGTTTTTATGATCGCAGCCACGGGTCCCGTAACGAATAACTTGCCAGCCAAGAGATTTGGATAAAATGATAGTAATAAACGAATCTGCGTTGTCGGTAACGAATATTACTACAGACTGGAGTGAACGGCTGGAATAATCGTCCGCGGCTCAAAGCGGGAGCATAATACAGTTGTATAGTCGCGAGGGCTGCAATTAGAATTAAGTAATATCGATCCCATCTGGTAATAAACTTGTCAAACGAGAGAGGCAGGCGGCGAGGGAGGCCTATAGTCTACGTTGATTAAATTAGCGCTCTAATTATTTTCTACTCGAGTCTAGCCAATGAGAGATTTTCAGATCATCAGAGGACGCAGTTCGTACCGAGACGCAGTGTAAGTAAGCCAGGATCAATCCTTACACGAGGCATAAGACAGCTGGGTTGAATTTCGCCCAAGTACATTGATCAATCGTAATTGCAATTATATATAGGCTGATGAGAAAATATCGCCCACAATTTTTAAGACCCTTGAAAAGAAAATTAACGAAATGAGGAGGAGGAGGAGGAGGAGGAGGAAGAGGAGGAGGAGGAGGAAGAGGAGCGACCCTAAAATTGTGAAATTTAAATTCTGAAGCTTTTCCCGGTATACACATTCACCGCGCATTTCGTGAAGCTGATAGAAGCTAACCCGGATCGAAAACGGGGATGGAAATAGTGAAACAAGATTTACTAGCGGATGGAACGACGAAAGCATGCTCTTCGATCGAAGCTTGGTTAGGGTTAGAAGTTTAGAGTTTTGGGGTCTGGGGTTGCGGGGTTCGGATTGAGATAGGTTGGCCCACCAGCTCGGCTATTACGGGTTCCCGAGTGGTAGAGAAGTTTAGAGAGAAAACTATAGGACTGAGAATGTTGCTCTTTAAATGTTGAGCCCCACGACCGAAGGAGACGGCCATTGGAGAGATCTTGGGATTTCTTCAACGAAACAAAGTTATAAGAGTGAAAAACGGTGTAGCGTATATAGGTATAATTATATATACAAAATTATACGTGCTATAGAGATAAAACAACTGTTTCTATATATCACGGATCACAGTTACCTACATGCGAGATGTGTAACTCACTTTTGTCCCCGCAAAGTCTCGCATCGCACAGGCACAGTTCGATTTTTTCACCACATTGCCATGATCTCTATGACGGGGGATAACGTTGTAATAAAATCGCGGGATTTTCATTTTCTAATAATGGAAATCACGAGGGCCCGTAAAAATTGCAGGAATGTTACATTTTTTTTCAATGAATTTTAAATTGCCAGAGAGATTCGTATTTTGGAATATCGATTCCGGGGGTTGGTTGGTTGGTTGGTCGGTCGCCTGCCTCCGCCCGACTCCCACGTTCGTACGTCTTTCATCTTGGTAATTTGCCGGAGGTTAATTAATTCCTCGGATCCGAAATATCGAGGAGTAATTTGTACCGCGTGAGAACCCCGAAACGATGAAGAGCTTGAGAAAGTGAAAGCTGATCGTTCGGAGGCCTTTACCTACAAAATCCCTGCATGAGAATAATCGAGCGAGATCCCACCTCTCAGAATTCCTAGCAGTTTGTAGAGGTAGAGTTCAATTTCAAAATATTATGTATTTGCAGGTACATAATAATTAATTCCCGGAATTTTCGTGTATAGTTTATACATAATTTCAAAATACTGTAAACGCGAACCATGAAGCCACCAGCTCCACCATCTGATTCACCAAAGTCTAGAGTCTAGCGTCTACACGCAGAGAAGAATTTTGTTAAATCGAAGAAACATTGCTTTGTCTCACGAGTCGATCGAATTTTTCATTGAATCAAACAAAAAATTTGTTCGATTCAAAGAAACTTTTCTTCAATTTTCGCTTAAAGTATGTTCCACCGTAAATTTCGTTGATTCAAGAAAATATTTTTTCTGAATTTAGACTCCGCCAAGTAATTACAATTCACAGATTGTATAAGATATTGAAAAAAAAAACCAACGGATACTATGTATATATACATCTAAGACGAACGGTCATTTGAACCGAGATCTCTGATCAATGTGAAGTTAATTTTTGCTCTAAATTAACGAATTTCATCAGATTATACAAATTATTGGAAAAATTGTAACTAATAGAAGTCAACCGGGAGGAGATGCGGCTTCGCAAATTTTCGCGAATCCTATGCAGGATCGTTAGAAATGTGAATTGGTTTCAATGGAAGAATATCAGCCGGAATTGCATTTTTCCTAAAAACGGGTGACATCATTTTTCGTCAATTTCGTGCGCCAACGTTATAAACCCTCCGACCTAATACGGTGAATTGCGAATCTCAAAAATCCAAATCATGCCTCATTCCGTTACGAATTTCAACGTCGAGTTGTATAAAGAATAAGCTGATATATGTGTATATATTCAGCGTGTAGTACCTACATACATAGGTATTCGTAAATAAATATACAAATATATAATAAAACAAGTATATACATATATATATATATATATATATATATATTATCCATTGATATGTTTATCGCGAACTTCACGCTGGATCGTCGGATATCATGACATTATTATTATTATCATTATTGTTATTGTTATTGTTATTACGGTACATGGAACATTTGTATCCGTGTTCACGAGTCCTACTTCTATGTGTATAGAGAGGTAATACAGACTTCCGTTTCGGTGGTTTTGGAGGGATGAAAACCCCTCGACAGTCACTCGTCAGCCTATCTGATCCGGAATTCTATACGGTCTGACAATGAGTTTGTGAAATTAACCACTTCTGCCGCTACACTCTGAAAATCGTGTAGTTCACGTCCCGAACTTTTGTTAGGCTTATGGAGAAGATCCTTATTGCGTGAAAACTCATTTCCGGTATTCCAGTTTCTCCTTTTAGAGATTTATCCGCCTTAATTCACTGCGAAGAAGAAGAAGAAGCTCCTCCCCTCTGCGACATCACGGACTATATTATAGCTGGTCGAATAATATGGAAATAAATTTTAAGTTCGGAGACAGAAACAAATATGTCGGTTAAATTTTCACAAAGATTTAAGAATAAACGAAGAATGAAATTCTTTTCAGACATCAACGAATCCATTTTTTCGGCATTTTTTTTTTTTTTTTCTTTCCTTTTTTCCCCCCTTCAACTTTCAATACAGAATTACGGAATAATCCGCAGCTCGAGTAAACTCGTGATGAAAAGCCAATTGCAATTTGAAATGGAAGTCAAAATGATTTCGAGTAATTTTCTAGCCAAAATTAATTCAGAAAACGATGAAAAATCTTCTTTCCTCTACAATAAATTGAACTCTACAGCACGGGCGGGACGTAGTTCCTCGTGTCGGCCGGAATTTCGTACGTAATTTTTGTTTTCCATCATTTTTTTTCTTTCGGTATATTTTTTTTCTGGCCAAAGTATAGTCAAAAGTTTCTGCGAGTATACTTCTCCGTAGGTATAATAGTTTCCATCCAACATTTTCTTTTGAGTTCAATGGAATATATATATATATAGGTATGTATAGTATTTCGTACATATCGATAGAAATTTGTCACAGAATGAAGAAAAACCAGAATCAGTATACAAAGCCACAAACTCGGAGTATTTTGGCATCGGCAACGTGAACCGGAACCGAGTTGTTGCATAAAGGGAGAGATTCTATCGGTGTAAACGAAATTAGGGAGAGAAAATTTGTGGGTACAATTATTTCACACAGTCGGAGCGATTAGCGCGTCGCGCCTTTTCTCCGCGCTTCTTTCCCCAACAACTATTTTTCCCTCCCCACATCTGGAGCAGCGAGAGAAAGTCTGAGTATACATATATATATGAGGTACATACGTATTGGAAATGTTTCGAGTAAAACTTTAACCGAACAACCTCACCTTTTTTCACTTCTTTCATTTATTTTTCCTTCCCTTTCGTTCTTTGTTTTTTTTTTCTCCTTCTTTCTTTTTTCATTCCATTTTTCTCTCTATTCGAGGATAAATCGAACTTTATTCGTTTCCGCAAAGTTTCCCTTATGTACCTGCGCGCACCCCCGTTTCTCTACAGATGCACGTTCATAAACAGACGCGTATAGGTACAGGCGGGCGTACCGCCGGGCCACGCCGTATATATAGGTATAACTCACAATTTACTTCCAATATCTATGATATACCTACCAATATTTTCTTCCCTGAACGAGAGAAGAAGGAGAAAAAAAAAAGAAAAAGGAAAATACATCATTTTCACGAGAGGAAATAGGAATGGTAATATTTCGAGAGTACAGTCGGGCGCCTGTACTGTACTGTACCGCAGCGGGCGAGAACCAAGATTAGTTTTATACTTTGTCGTTCATGAAATTTGTCAAATTCTCACTTTTTTCCATCCGAATCTGCATATATATATATATATCGAGATCGGTAAAGAAAAATTCTCCATCGGGTGTTAGACTTATAACTTTTCACGTCTTTCAACTTTTCATACATACACGTATACGTATATCTTTTAAACTGGAAAGAATACAGTTATAATCTGCATACGTGGAAGTTAACTTTTCACCTTACGAACACACTGTATATGATAAATATTGAAACGAACAAAAAGAAAAAGAAGAAGAGGGAAAGGGAGCGGTAGAGGGAGAGGGAGAGGAAGCGGGAAGAAAAGAAGCTTGCAGGCTTTGACAAAATTTCTATTTACATTCTCTTGAGCCAGTTTTCCCAACTTTCGTGTACCGCTTGTCATTCATTCCACCCCCGTGGCGCCGCGTCGCAGAGAACGATAGAAAGATGGAAAGGAGTTCGAAAGCGAAATAAAGATAGTGAAGGGAAACGTTGAGCCTGTTGAAGTACGCGAATTTAAATAATATATAAACTTCCGCACGATTTAGACTCAAATTTTTGTCAAGCGATTCCCCGTGACGTACAGTATACATAATACGTATACGATACATACCGACCGCCGACCTACACATTATATCACATATAAGAAAAGAGGATACAACTATATTTCAACTTCTTTTCACATTTCCATCTCACGACATATCTTTTGCACAAAATATACCTAGGTACCTATATAAATATCACATATCTATCTCTGATTCACGTATCAATTTATACGACATCAGAGGCAGAGCAGTGTATCGCGTGTTCGATCGTGAGCATATACCTACATAGCCATATGTTATATAGAAATAGAAATATTTGATATATGTGTCGATGAAAAAGAAGCGAGACGCCCCCCCCCCCCCCCCGCCCCCTCCCAGCCGGCAATTTTTCCATCGAATATTATAGTAACGTGTTTCTTTGCACCCTTGTGTTTTTTTTTCTTCCTTTTATTGCTATTCAATATTTTTTTGTCACATTTTTCCGATTTCCTACTTTATTCCGTTTCTCCTACTCTCCAGCCTGCAGTGGCGGCGGCGGTAGCGGCAGCAGGAGCAGCAGCAGCAGCGACTACCCTCGACCCTTGGCAAACGGTATTTATATATATATATATATAATATAAGATGGTGCTTCTCTTGTTCGCGAAACTTCTCTCTGGCCTTAATTTATTCTCTTTGGTAGGTAAGTTCGTCCGCGGATAACGAGATCTAAGATATTATTATACGGACACAGATGGGCTACTTGAAATATTCAAGAGGATTCTGAACAGAGTATATATATATAGGTATAGGTACACAGTAAATTACGATAAAAATATCTCATTCGCAATAAACAAGTATACCTATACCTATATAATTATATTCATATATATATATATATATATATATAAACGATCGAAGGAGAATTATAGCGTTTACTTATTCATTTTTTCTCCCCGGCAAAGTATTTCGTGCGAAAAGAGAGCGGGTGAAGTTAAAATCATCGAATGGCGTCAAAATCTCACGACTCTCTCGCGTAGGTATCTCTGATGGAAAGAAATTTGTATAATATATTCTAAATTCAAGCAAGCGCGCGTAACTAGCAGCAGCATCAGCTGATCAAGTATAAGCTATCGATTTATAATATTCAGGTATGTGACTACGTATTGTAATCAATTATTCGTACGATATAATGACCACGGCGACGAATCGCGTTTTCGAAGTGATAACAATGCTTTTAAGAATGAGTAGCAATCGGTCTTTATGTCTGGTAAATATGTCTTTAATAGCACCTTCAGGCCCTTTTTCTCGCGAATTTTTTCCAACAAGGATAGTCGCGTCTCGATGGTGCGATGATCATTACATATTTCAATATCGCCGCGATGATAGTGAAATACAATGTGTAAAAAAACGGTCCATTAGGTATATGTTGTATACGTATATCTGCGTTTGAATTTCGCACAATAGCTCCGCGACTGACTGAGGGTTTTCATGGTCTATGAACTATAACGTAAACTGTAATTAATTTCAGCCAGTAGGTAGGTACGACCTATTGTCAGAAACTAGGCGAGACTCGCGGAGACAAACGCGATGCAGTGTACCGTTTGAGGTATAAGTCAAGGCATGTCGCGGATACATAGAGAAAGACAGAGGGAGAGGGAGCTAGGGAGAGAAAGAGGAATACCTAACTACGGCGCGATGTATCCTCATTATAACCGTCTATGAAACCCTTGTTAAGTTTAAATTCAACGAAACAAATACGAATGCTTATTATTTCTGCTAATGATCGTTTTCATTTCATCCTGCGAGAGGAATTGCGCGTTGCGGAAGTTGGATCTCATTCACGCGCTTCGAATCGCCGTTCATAAATCATTCCGAAATTAACAATAAGCGGAACAATTTCAGCAAAATTTTATCATGGACCGCGCGCGCGCCCGACTGTGAGGTAGCGATTTTTTTTCTTCTCCTCAAATTCTTCTCACGTCAGTGAAAAAAGTACCTGATTGGAAAGAACTGCGAATTTCGTAGACGGGTTAAATAGGTGAATATAGAAAAATTCACGCAATTATTCAACGATTACACAGTAGGCGGCAGAAGGCTCTTCTCCGACTTCAAACGATCGATCCGATTGTATAAAGTATAGGAAGCGAATAGGAAACAAAAGAATATCGAATGGAATCACAAAATGAATGAAATGGAATAGATAACTGTGATACACTTGCGTTTGGAGTGGGAAGAATATCCCACTCGAATATCAAATCGTTTGATATATCATTTATAAACGCGAAACGGGAAGAAAATGTACGCCTCCTCCGGTTTTCGCTCACCCGTAAAACTACTACTATGGCTATATAGAAATCAGTGAAAACAATTAACAATTATCAAATTGAATTGGATTGAATTCGATGGCATTGAATTCAATTCAATTGAGTTCATACGATCGATATTCAGGTCAAGTAGGTATATTTACACACGGTCATGCGTTTACAGATATCTCTATAGGTATAGTAGATGATATATACAGGGTGTCCGTGAACCGAGTGCTTTCCTTGGGGGAAGGGGGGATGATTGGGGTAGTCAAGCTCGTTACGCTGCCGTCGGAAATGGTGGTCTCTGTAACGGAATCTCTAAGATAAAGGTGATTTGAAAAGTGCGCCAGCGCCTGCAAGTAGGCAGCCAACTGCACCGAGTCGATCAGTAGGCCACCGCACCCTCCTACGCTCTTCTTGCAGTTCAACAATCATCAACAAGGTAATACGCGGGCTGTGTTAACGACGGCTCTTCGGTATGCTGTCTTCGTCCAACAGTGCCATAGTATGTACATTTGAAAATAGCAGCTGCGCATGTGGTTCCGATTGTAATTCAAAATACCACGATTTCCGATCACGAGCACGGGCTTATCGAATGAGCCGTAGGTACGACTCACAGCCGCTGCGACGGATATTACTACTTACAACCGCAGGGTGACAGACAAGCTCTAACTCCTCGTAAAAAGCACTTATTTCGCGGACACCCTGTGTACCAACTACGGCCAAAGTTACCCTCGCGTGACTTTGTAGTATCACACAATACTGGTATTCGTATCACCAATAAGCCGATGTAAAATGGTATTTCTTCTAATTTTTTTTTCTTCTTCTCTTTCTTTTCAATGGTAGATTTATTTTACGGAAACAGCATGAGCGCGTGAACTCGTTGACCGAGTGTCATTCATTCCGATTCGATTATACATATTCAAATACTAGATATATAGACAGACAAGTTTATCAGTATAGAGAGAGAGAGAGAGAGAGAGAGAGAGAGAGAGAGAGACATACCTATATGCGGTAGTAAAATAGGTAAAAAAAAAAAAAAAAATGAAGAAATAGAGTGCCGAATAAATCCTTGACCCAGATGATTACAAATTGAGATCGGAGTTGAATTATTACTAGCATATATATATCGATGGAAATTCTCCGCGCGTGTGTAAAGTTGAAAATTTATAAAAGCAGGAGTTGTCCGTGCCGATCTCCCAAGACGAATATAAAACTAAAAATACGGCGACTAGAAACGTATACTTTGGAATATACACGCACATATGCATACACACCAACGTTCGATCCTTCCGCCCCGAGCGCGAGCAAAGATTGCGAATTAACCTGTTTGCCAAATTTCTTTCCCCCGTCCGCGTCGCGTCACGTCGCGTCGGGAGGGTCGGGAATAAATCAAATCATTATACATCCCTGCAGATTCGACGCTTCGAATTTCACCGACGAATATATACACATCTAGGTATGCGCGGCGCGGCGTGTGCGCGTATAGGGATGAATTTATAACATATCCCTGAAGAGTGTGAAAAGCGGGATTTTTATCATCGGAAACAAGGGTAGGTATGTATACGTAACACCTATACCGACATACCTACCTACCTACCTAAAAACGCGTAAAAGATGAACATTACGTGTGAAAATATAGTCTGAACTGTGCATGAAAAATGAAGGGGTTCCGATTCGAGAAGGTTGTGCTTTAAACTTGTCCTCGAGTAAGTGGCGGGAAGATGGGTAGATACCATGTATAAAATAGAACCCCAAACATACCTATAGACACGGTTGATAACAGCGTCGTTGAAAAGGGAAGAGTAAAGTAGACGAAAAAATAAAATAAAATAAAATAAAATGAAAGAGTTTCTCTTATTACCTGACAGAGCAATAATTTTGAGCGCAGAGGATATTAAACTTTTTGATAAGTTTCAAAAGTTTTTAGAGATTGGTGAACCTACGTAGGTATAACGTAGATAGGTAGGTACCGGGTAGGTATATAGGTCTTACGTATAAGATATGAGATACCGGCCCGCCTGCTGGCAGACTCCTTGCGGTAATCCCTGCCGGCGCGGCGCGGCGCGCGTCATGCGTCGCTCGGTACGCGGATGGGTTTTATTGGAAGCAAAGAGCGGAAGGTGGCTGTGAATAAACAACCCGGAAGCCCACTTTGCCCCGACCGGAGGGACGCGCGATACGTAGATGTGTGTACGTATGCTTTGTATATACATAGAACACCGTGGAGTAATACAAAATAACAGAAAATTCGATACATGAAAACGAGACGAAGGGGGAGAGGAGCGAGGCGAGGGGAAAAAAATCTCCGAAAGAAGAGGAAAAATTGATGATGGAGAGAAATCTTGCGAGCCCTGGTGACTTTCGACCCGTAAGAACGACCGGAGATTTTTGATACGAGATTTTCAACTTCCAGAGCGAAGGAACGAAGGTAAAATCAAAGAACAGAGAGACAATATACAAATAGAAGGAGAGGACGGCTCCATGAAGGACACGGAGAAGCTTTTCAGTCGAAAATGTAACCTTTCTTCTTTTTTTCTTCTTTTCGTTTTTTTTTTTTTTTTTTTTTTTTTGTTCCTCCTCTCTTTTCGTTTCTTATTATATACGATTTTTGAGCACATTCATGTTATCTTGCGGATTATACCCGTGACTAATTATCGACACAGGTGCGCTGTTATACGATGATTAAAAATCGCGATATTCCCCATTTCCGTTTCCATACACTCTTGTTTTTTTCTCCTAGTATTATATTGGCACGGAAATCATACGATTCACATTAGATTATACACGTGTGTACAATTTTTATTTTTCAGTAATCTTTGGAGTTCCAATTCAGTGACATTCATTCCGAATGCGAATTTATTCTTGAAGAATAAGCCTATATATACAACAAGAATTGGGAATGTTTCGAAAAATTTACAACAACGACAAATATTCACGATGGTTCGATCAAACCAAGTTTTCACCTCAAATTCGAATAGGTAAGAAAAGGGAAGAATGGATTCTTGCAATACAAGAGATTTGAATATGCAGGTAGAGATCAGTTGCACAAAATTTCGTCCACTTTCTAAAATGAGATAAACGAGTGAATATAAATTTACACATAAATTTCGTTCGGAACTGTATCATGTATATTATACCTATACGGCATAAGACCGAGGAGTTCACGGCGTTGAAGAGAATAAGAAAATTGCCAACAATCTTCAGCCATATAGGTTTGCGAAAATAAATTGAATTTCGACTTCCGGCTGTTTTCGAATTTCTCCTGGCAAACCTGGCTGATATTATTTCACGTTATCTAATTTACTTCTTCAGTTTCCCGCTTCTTTTTTCGGGGCTATAACTATAAATTCGAGCCCCGTACCTACTTTACCTCCGCGTATCCACCGACCCCGTCTACGGGGTCTCTTGTGTCCGGCGTGCACCAGTGTCTACTCCCGTCAATTAATTATTAGTGTTGACGAAGAGCTCCACGGTATGTCGTATAGCAGGTAGAAAGGACGGGATACGGGGGACGGGGGATGGGGAATGGGAGACGAGGGACGTGGGGCAAAAGAAGGTTTCTGGAACGGGTGCGGGGTTATGAAAAGGGGAAAACGGGGTTAGGGACAGCAGCGTTAGGCACACTGGCGCAGGGTAGGTACTGCAGGAGGGAGCGAAACGTTCCGTATCGACCGACTTCCCTAATATATATCTATATATATATATATACATGTATATATATGTATGTGTGTCTATGTATATGTGTGTATACACATATATATATATATTATATCTAGATATATATCTGTATACACGGCGTAGTCTGTGCTTCCACCCCCGTCGTTTTCTCATCCTATATAGATCTCCTCCGTGGCCAGGAGGGGGCCAGGATGCCAGGGGTAACGGAACAGGAGAAACTGACTGCTTCTGCACGCCTGCCGCGGCCGCGCTACGCTACGCCACGCCACGCCACGCCACGCCACGCCACGCCGACCACGACGCTCCGCTATGCTCTTCTATTGCTTTGGTGCTTCTGCCGCATGGTTTTCCTCCTACGACCGATTGTGTGTGGCGGTCACCCCCGCGTCGCGATGCGTCGCGTCGCGTCGCCCTTCCGTTTCTCGCAAGCTTCTTGTCTCTGGGTGTCGTCCCCTACTCCTATTAAGCCCCTTTCGACGCGGTCATCTTACCTAACCTACCCCGATATCTCTGCCCCAGATTGCGGCGATATAGTATACGCCCGCCCGCGCGCACCCTCCACAATCCCCGAAGTAAGATCTCAACGGGTGACTGAGAAGAAGCTAGAGATTTTCTCTTGAACGGTCTCAAATAGTTTCACGAGCTTTTTTTCATTATTTCAATCGTTTTCTCCCTTTAGCTCTTTCCATGGTTCTCGTCGGTTTCTTTTTATTTTATACGTATTTTATACTACATTATTATGCACGAGGGTTTCGTTGTGTACATCAGACGTCCAGCTACAACAAGGGAATTACTGTGTCCAGGCTCACTCATGCATAACCATAAAAATAACGAGAGATAGAATTGAGGAAATCGAAAAAAAAACACACGCACGCACGCACACACACAGACGCAACGTAAACCTGTAAAAATTTTGTTCATCTCCTGCCTTATCGGAGAAATTATTCGATAGAAATTTGATTATCGAAATCGATGAATTTTCGATATTTCAATCCCATAAGGGGACAAAAAATTCTTCGCGAATCGAAAAGCCCAAATATACATGTAAGAGTCGAAAGAAGAGTGAAAGTTCGATGAAAATCTCACTTCCGTTTGCAATTCGAATTGTTCATCGTTCAATATGATGAGCTGCTGAGCGTATGATGCTAAGAAGTTTATAAGTCGATCGGTCTAGCGAAGAATAGGGAGCTGGTGAGAGAAGAAAACAAAAAAGAGAGATTCTTCTGGTTATTATGACCGCAACGCACACGCTCGAGCGAGCAACCCGAACGAAACTTTTCTCTCACAGCGATCTGGGGTCCAAGGGTGCTCCTCCTCCCGGCGGCGGTGACGATGGTGCTCCGCTGCACAAGCGAGGAGAAGAAGACTAGCGACAACGCGGACTAACGAAAATTTCAAGTATTGATCTTTCTCTTAACGGTCCACTGACCTCGGACGAACGAAATGACGTCACGGAGGCGCGTATATAACTAAAGTTTCTCAAAAAATCAATCAAAATGAACATTACAATAACGGATAATAATAACAATTGCGGGTGTTCAGTTCAATATCGGTACGAAATTTCACGAGGAATCCATATAGCCGTTTTCCAAATCATTCTTTCTCGATTCGATTTCCACTGTGCGTTGTCAGAGGTACGCTACATAGCGAGTGCCGATATATATCCCTAAATCTGAGCCTCGAAAACACACGGGGGAAATAGTTACCCGCGCAAATCTTTCGAGACTTCGATGAATTTTGATATACGCGGTGGAAGAAATTTTTGATAAATTCCGGACAGCAAACAAGATTCCCTGAGATTTCCTGCAGGTTTCTCCAAGGTATATATATATATATATGTACTATATCAGATTCACTGAGAGTTCCATGATTACAGAATTTACATGATCACCGGACACCCTGAATGAGCCTAGCGTCTCGCGGATATGTAGTGGGAGCTTCAAGTTTCACTATTAAATACACTACATCACCGTTACGAGGCCCAACAATAGTTGGAGATAGGTATTGTATATACTACACAATCGCGGCGGCCTGATCGATCGACGAGACGAATAATCAGAAACACGTAAAAAGTTGGATGAAACAATTTGCCCCACGAAAAAATTTATCAATTTATTATTCATCTCCGCATGATTAGTGAGATTTGGGGAAAAAAGAATTCCGTTTGTTCCTTTCCCATTCTTTGTTGTTCTCGTTTCATCTCGTTGTTGTCAATTTCAGTGAAAAAATCAATTCTCCCGAAAGTTTCGCCGATTGAAAAAGCAGGAGAAAAAAAAAAAACGAATGAAACAGCCCCATCGTTTACGTAAACGTTTTTGAAGGTGCGGCATTTTCGGCACTTGCGTCTTTCTTTTCCCCGCGGGACATTGCGCGGATTTCTGTCGAATTTTTCAACGGCGTTGATAAAACGAAAAGAAGAGAAAAAAAACAGAAAAAAAAACCGATACAATTATTCCGAATGTATTCTGCACACGCGTACGTAACTAATAAGTGAGTATAGGTGGTATACGGGGTAGTAATGAATAATGAACGAAAATTGTTGAGGTAAAAGCGAGAGAGAGAGAGAGAGAAGAAAAAGAAAGGGAACCGCAAGTTGTTGACGGTAAATAATTTGCATATTTTAAAGCCGCATCGATCCTCGCTCCACATATGAATAAAGATTTCGCAACTCTCTGCACACACATAGGGATGGCTCTGGTTCTAGTTCTGGCTCCAGCTCCGGCTCCAGCTTTGGCTCGTGTCGAGTAACCGACTCGCGCGCACTCGAAGACACAATGGCTTGACGCGCCCCACTGCCTGCCCGTATATTGTCGTTACAGAGATTTCATATTCCAGGCAGTCGCTCAATCTTCCTCTCTCTTCCGCTTTCTCTCTCTCTCTCTCTCTCTCTGCACTATAAAAGAACGTGGCGACGATTTTCACACCCCTCCGCATTCGCAAGTTTGCATATATAGGTAGTAAGTATATAGTTCCCACGATTAAACTGAAACTTTTTCACCTCCCTCGGATGTTCTTGTTGGTTATTTTCTTCCCTTTCATACCTTCATTTTTTCATTCTTTATCTCAATATATATATATATAGAATATAGGTTTCCTTTCTTCTCACTCTTTATCGTGTTCTCTGCAGCGTGTCTCCACGCGCGATATACACATACGTATAGAAGAAGCGTAAAAAGCTCTGTTCTATTTTCATTATCTCCGTTCTTCCTTGATTTTTCTCGCTCTTCCTCCTCTCCCCCCCCCCCCCCCCCCCCCTACGCCAAGCACTTGCCGTTCAATATTCAGAATACCGCGAGGATGAGAATTCTCCGTGCCAAATAAAACCGAACTAAGATTTCAAGATATCAATTATTGACGACAAAAAAAAAAAGAACAACAACTCTCTCGAATTCTCCGCCGTCGTGATTCTCTTTCCGATTACATCTATTCGATCCTCAGCTTCCGTTTCCTCGAGTCCAGTGCAGCGAGAGGTATGATCAAGTTGTAGCCAATTCCAAAATATCTGCAATGTTTGTTCGTCTTCTAGTTTACCCGCTTTGTCTCTGGACGGTGGAAATATAAAGTTACACCGTGTATATACGTGTCGTATAATGCACTAGCATATATACCTATATATACATACACATGTTCCAGTATACACGCGAATATCATACGCCTGTACACACGAGCGTGTATGTACGTACCAGTAACTAGTATGCAAGAACTTCTCCTCGGAGTTGAAATTGTCAGTTCAGCTTAACTCGGCTCAACTCATCCTACATGCCAGCTAAACCTCTCCACATACCTACAGATACAGTAGTTACGCAGAGAAAAAAAGTAACGAGAAAGAACGTGAAATATGGCGCCGAAGATATGACGTACGCGTGTATCTAGGCTGCCGCGTACATGTGGTCCAAAGTTTAACTTCATCCCTTGCATGCGCTACCTCTACTGCAGCGTCGCAGTGGCAGTAGGCATATGCCGGCAAAGTTTATGCCGGTATACGATCATCGGTAGCAGGAGTAGCAGGAGTAGCAGCAGCAGCAGCAGCAGCACGAGCAGGTGTCCTCGCCCGACTCAAGACTTACTTTACTTGGCAAATGAGACGAAGATGTCAGCCTAGGGTAGGGCAGGGTAAGGTAGACTACGGAAACGGCTACGTACAGGCGGAACCGCCCCGACCCCACTCCCCCATCCGTCGAAACTAGACTACCTCGCAAATGTTCAAATGCACAGACAGTGCAGGCCGATGCTTGGGTTGTAAGTCTGTGTCGGACCGTACATACGATGTTGCTGCTGCTGCTGCCGCACAAGCTCACGAGCCTGTACACATGTATGTGGAAATAGTTGTGGAGAAGCCGGGGGGACCCGAGTAGTCGAATTTAATACCTACTATACAGCCCAGAGAACTGCTTGAGCAAAGTAGATACGTATGTATGTGGTTATGTATGTATGTATGTATGTATGTATGTATGTAGCAATACTACACGTACACTATACTTCACCGGCTGGCTAAAAGTTTACGGTAGAAAAACACTAAAAACAAATTATACACACTCTGCGCGCTCAAACTCTTTAATAGTTATACTTTTTAATACCTCTACCTATAATAGAGATATTTCTGCGGGTCATTTCCATCATCTGGACAACGTTTCTTGCTTCGAGCTATGACGAGGGAAGAATTGAGTGACAATATACGCGTATACAAGACTGCAGAAGATCGCATATATAACCTCAAATTTTTGTCTCGACCAAAACGGTTTTTCATCGTTCGGGGGTGATTCTTGGGGATCTCCCCCCCCCCCCCCCCCCAAAGTGTTTTTGTTTTGTTTTCGTTCACTCTTTCTTCTACCCTATTATTTTCGTTTGGTATTGACAGATTCTTTTTTATTTGTTTGTTTTTTAGCATTCTATACCCAACCGCGGTAAAGGATCGTGGCCTGGGAGCCAAAAGCTGAGAGTGAAGGTATACTATTAGGTATATAGTATATATATATATATAGGTATAGTGAAATAGAGTGGAGAATGGAGGCTGCTGCTGCTTCTCTCCAATAAGCGGAGGGGACGAATGATAAATTAGGCTTTTGGTGAGCCAAACCTTAAAGTTCGTTAGCAAAAGTTCACAGCTCTTGGCTCTGGCATTTTCGCTGATGTAATACCTATAACATTGCCATTTCGGGTGCCGAGAGAGAGAGAGAGAGAGAAAGAGGGAGAGCTCGATGAAAAGAAAAACTGTGCCGTACTATTCTATACGTTGAATTGTCAAAATTGAAATCTACCATGCGAAAGCGA
Source organism: Phymatocera aterrima (assembly GCA_963170745.1). Classification (NCBI taxonomy): domain Eukaryota; kingdom Metazoa; phylum Arthropoda; class Insecta; order Hymenoptera; family Tenthredinidae; genus Phymatocera; species Phymatocera aterrima. The sequence continues at coordinate 3,697,892 of OY720668.1, forward strand.
GGCGAAAAGGAGGAATGAGGAGTTGAATGAAAAAAAAAGAGAAAAGATTCCCCAAAACAAGAGAATATAAAAAAAGTAAGAATCAAAAATAAGTTTACGATATACCAATTCCGAGGTAAATATATCCAGATGAAAAAATCTGCTCGCAATCGGTAGGTATATATATTTCGTTTCGTCGGCGAGGTCGGGTGTCGAAAACTGATAGCGTTGGCGTAACAAACGTAGGTACAGAGCTGGCGAAAAAATATAATATCAGCCGTTTGCTGAAGTTGCGATTGAATCATCGGGCTCATGTCATTCGACGGATGAAAATCTGCATTTTTTTACGATATCCTTGCGATAAACGGTTCCGGAAACTTCGATCCCCGCGTTCAAATATTTTCGAAATCTCTGCATATACCTAGACCTTATCAGAGGTACCGCTACCCGCGCGCCGCAGGTTTGTTTATCATCCGACGTGATATTTTCTATCACTCCTCGTAATCTCTTCTCGAATCCTGACTGTAAGCCTCCGGCCTGAACTGACCTCGGCCCTTGACGCTCGGGCGTCTGGTTTCGTTTTCATAGTAAATATAGGCAGGTATACGTATACCAATACCATCGATGTCATTTATCGTAACGGGGAATAAGACGGCCGAGCCGTGAGGATAAAGTTACAACGATATCTAATCCAAGTAAAACATCTACGCAGGTATACGCGATATGAATGAATAAAGAGGCAAAAATTGTCTCGCCGATAGGTATGTACGTTTTAACCCGCGTTATTTTTTTTTTTTTTTCGTTCTTATACAAGAAAGAAAATTCACAAAATCAGCGAAAACGAGAATGATGAATTGAAAAATGGAACCGCACCCCCCCCGGCACGGTGAACTCTGCTCTCAGACGCGGAGCGAGCGCCTGATACGCTCTTAAAAAAAAAGTCCAAACGACGTGATACATGGAATGCGAAAATTGGCCGTTGAAGACTCCAGGAAACAAATAAACTCCGCTGTCGGTTAGGGAGTAAAAATAAAGAAATGAAAAACATGAATAACAATTGAAAATTATTATTTCCCGTTTTTTCCAAAAACTTAGCCGAGCTCCGTTATAGCATCGAATAGAGGAAGAATCTCGTTCCTTGCAATAAAAATTCAATTGTATTGATTGCAACACAAGTGATTCGAATAGTCTGTTAGATCCGTCTTCTATATGGACGCCAACTGCACGAACGATGGAGTCAACACGTGTATAGACAAAAAAATAATAATTGACAAAAAAAAAAAAACGCAAACAAAGTACACGTATAGTCGCTATGTAGTCGCACGCCGCAAGGGAGCCGAAACACATCCGTTGCAGGTTCCGCCGCAGTTTTCATCGTACAGTATACCTACCTACCTACCACCTTTTACGAGCAATTTTGTACGTTCCGGCGCGGCGCGGCGCCAATACTTCGCGGCACGGTGTGGCATGGCGTAGCGCCCCGAAACGATCGCAAATCCCCCCGTATATGTATATACGGGGGAGAGATACAGCTTTGGTCTATAAATAGAAAAATGTGAGTTTCATTTTGCCGTTTTTTCGTTTGTTTTGCTTTCTTGTTTTTATTTGCAAGACAGGAAGAGAGAAAACGAGAGAGAGAGGAGAGAGAGAGAAAAAAAAATCGAGAGAAAGATTTCAGAAAAGAAGATTCATTATAGGTATGAAGCGAGAGCTCTCTTTCGTTTCGTCTACTATTTTTATATACTGGATCAGAAAAAGGGAGTTTCTCTTCCCGATTGTTTTGGTTCCGATTGGATGAAACCCGAAAACGCGTTCTTTCCATTTGATTTTTTTTATTTTCTTTAATTTTCTTCCATACGTTCATTCTCTTTCTTCTTTCCTATCTTTTTCTTTTCATTTCCCATCTCCGTTCTCCTTATGCATGCTCGAAAGTGTACTCTACCCTTTTGCAACGCTGAGAGAATATATATATATATATACATATATATATATAGACACACGTATCCAGGTATAACATTGAGTATCTTTCTGCTGGCTGCTAATCTCCGTCAAGTTTATTCCATAATGGGGGAATTATTACTTTTTTTTTCTCGTTCTTTTTCTTTCTCGTCTTTTTTCGTTCGTTCGTTTCTCTCGTTCTTTGCCTCGGTTACCACTCCCCTGCAACGCCGTGAATCTACTGTAAAATCTATCTCTCGCGCCAACTCACGTACCGTACCAACCAACCCTCGCCGCCCCCCCCCCCCCCCCCCAACCCCCGTGAGCTCATTATTTACGGTGAAACATGATCCCTGCGTAATCGCGATTAGCCATATTAAAATAGGGAACATTAATTACAACTCGACCTTATAATTAGAGGGGTTGGGTGTTGGGTGTACCAACCGACGTAGAAGATTCTCGCGAGACGAAAAAAGAAAGAAAACAACAACGACAAAACAAATGCGATACTCTAGGTTCCACGTCTCTGTTACTTTTTTTTTTTTTTTTTTTTCTTCATTCTTTCTTATGCTTCTCAATGTGTAGGTATATTCCCCATTGCCGAAATTCTTCACTGTCTCGATATCTGTATACTGGTATGATAAAGTACATAACAATAATAATCGAATGAAATTTCAATTGGACCCACAATCAATTTGCGAATGACATATATGTACCTATAAAACAACAGAAGTGACAAAAAGAGAGGAAAAAAAAATATATATATATATATATTTTCAAACCCAGAAAGTCGGATTGCCGCATTCGTTTCATGCCCGGTTTCATGCATATATAGTACAGATTGATTTTCCATTTTCTTTTCTTCTTCTTTCATCAAGTCGAAGGAAAAGTCAGTAACTTTGAAGCTATAGATCGAGTATAAGTGGGTCGAGTGATTTTCTATGAAAGTAGTTGACCGTTGAAAACGATCATATTTATTGTGCGGTTGTCAGTCTGCGGAGGAGACGGCAGACATGACCACCGCGGTCGCGGAGGAGAACCAACAAAAGTTGGGAAAAAAGACAGAACCGGAAGGAGAAGATGAAGGCGAGGCAAGTTTTTCCCCGTCAAGAAATTCAAGTCGTCAACCGCACTCATCGTCGTCGTGATACTAATTCGAGGTTTGAGGTCGGATGAAAATCAGATTTTACTTTAAAGCGGCGATTCGCGTGGGGTGAAAAAAAAAATGGGAGAAAACCACCCCCGAAAAGAAAAAGAAAAATCCAAAAGAAAAACCAAGGAAACGCGGAGAGAGCAGAAAGAGAGAAAAAGCACGAGGATACCTACCTACACCTACGTATGTATACCTACGTATATACATATACCGAATATATAATAACTTATACCGCTCATTCCCTTATATCTTTCGAAAAGAAGGAAAAAAAGTCACGCCTTACGATCGTCGGCGGTATACGGGAACCGCAGACTATATAAGTGTTCCGATACGACGAGGGCAGCATAGAAAAAAAACACAGTCTTTCAACTCGATATTCCAAGAGCGAACGAAAGAAGGAAATTGGCTGGCTGAAAGAAGTAAAACCCCGAGCGGCTGATGAGTAATTTTTATCATCGAGTAGGTAAATATAGACATGTACCTATATAACTGCGCACGTTACATATACCTATAACGCTGTGGCAACATCTTACAGCCGTTCGTCGATATAGATATAACAGTGGAACCGATCTTTGTTTCTCCTTTATTTTCTACGTCTTTTCGTTTACCGAAGTATTCTTTACTTTGCAAAATTAATATAAAATAATACAAGTACGAGATTCGGTGGCGTATGGGTACAGGTCAGTTGTCGTACGATAGGAACGTTCTCGCTCAACGAACTCGGATTGCATCACTGCCTCGCTTATTGCGAAGGGGCTGCTATACGACTTACCGGAGTCGCGAAATCACTTTGCGAAAAATGTTTAGGTACCTATTCCAAAAAAATCGACGAGGAAATCCCTCGTTGAGATCGTGTGAGAAATCGGTTGGAAATCGACGAAATCGATGGACGATTTGATGCGTCGAACCCGCTTGGAATCGTCTACTAAACGAAACCAATCAATCGTCCGGTAAATTTGCGTGAATATCGATGAAAACTGTGTGTAGGTATACACAGAGATATTCGAAATCATTCGAAATCGTTAGAAATATAATTTGCAACCGTAATCGGATGAAATTGCGTGAAATCGGTTCAAATCATCGAAATCGTTCCACACTTAGATCCGCAGCAAACGAAAATCCCCTCGCGGATTATCGATATGAAACATATGTTTCGCCGGAAGAATGAGAGAATGGAAGAGCTGGTAGAGTGTTCAAATGTCGACTAATCAACGCAACCGAAACTACAAAGCTATATGATCTGCACATGTCCGCGGCTCTGCGGCATCAATGATTCACTGTAATCAGTGTAATCGAATCGGCGAGAGGTCCTCTCCTCGCAAACGGCGATTGGATACTTGTACCGACATTATAGTCAGAGTCCTACTCGAGTATACAAGCGGGATGCGATGATGCGGAGGTGCGAGGGTACACGTTGTAAAGCGTATTACATTGGTGTATCCAGGTACATAGGTATATATATACACGACCGAGATACGATTTGAATTAACGACCTATAACGACCCTCCTCCTCCGCAATCCTATTCATTCCGAGCTACCGAGCATATTTCCCATATATATCTAGCATTTACGGCTTTCAACACTCGTGCAATTCCATCGTTTCTTTATAATGAAGCTACAATGCTGCTACGACGCGGTAAAATCGTGAGTGAAGCCATTTTTTGTTTTTTTTTTCTTAACAATTTTCATTTCTCGCTGAAAAAAGAATAAAAATCGTCTCAACGCGACGAAAAATCTCGAGTTGCCATTTTTTTGTTCCAGTTTCACTAGAAAAATATCGAAATCTGTGCAACGAACACAGAATTAGAACGAGGGCAAAAACAAAAAATTCACGGCCATGAAATGAAAGAGAAAGAAGAAAATTTTACAGCCAAATAATCAAATTCGCTCGATTAAAGCAATTTTTCTACGATCTTGCGTCCTAATAATAATATAATCTATTCATGCCTATGGTATTGACGATAACTACGATAAATATGAGCTATTGGCAATACAACAGAATTGTAATGTTGTAATATACATCGGTCGTTTATACCCTGAAAAAAAGAGCCCCGAAAAACAGTAATCGAACAATAATTTAAACAAAAAGAAATGAACACTTAATTTCTGTATGCGCCTATACACATATATACCTATACACATAGAATGTAACATATAACTGTATACATATAAAGCGGCGCATTCCGAGGGTAAAGAAACCGCGTGGATGACCAACCATTTGTTTTTCTAGTCTGACCCGGGCGCAAGGCACGCGACGAACAGTAATCACTAGCATTAGGTCGGACAGGCGTCTGACTGAGCACCGGCCACTACTACTGGCGGTTCCAGTAGTAAAGAGCGTTGTGCGTTGAGCGCGCCAAGCGTGTAGCATTGCATGTATATATATATATATACCTACTATACAGCTATACCTATAGGTATGTATGATACGCATAGCAGTGAAAACGGACTCGCGTCGCGTCGCGCCGAGTTGCGAGGCTGCGAGTAGTATAGGTCGTTGTAAGTGATGCCGCCCGACGAACCACGCGACCCTCACGCGCGACCTAGTTATCGTCGAGAGAAAGAGCCCTTGCTACGAAGGGAAAGGGGAAAGAAGGAAGGACGGAAGGAAGGAAGGAAGGAAAGCAGGAAGGAAGGAAGGAAGGAAGGAAGGAAGGTAGATAGATAGATAGATAGGTAGGTAGGAATATGACGTGGAGTGACGGAAGAGTGAAGAGATGGCCTCCGCAGGTGTGGAACTAACTGTGTCGTGAAAAAGCTAAATTGCATATTCGTTGATTACACGGAATGACGAGAATTTTTACGCGGCTGTAGTTACGTACACACGTACGTGGCGGCCGTGTAGTTTTAATTTTTATACGAGTGTTAATTTTTATAGAAGACACTCGCACAGAGACACGCACACACGCGACTCGGACGGAGTCACTGCAGACACACGCGAGTATATTAATTACAATTGCGCATGCACGTGTACATATTATTCATACGATTATGCATACTACATGTACATAGCATAGGTACCCATGTGTAACGCGATGCTGTGAAACTGGGGAATAAAATTTACCCTGAATACCGCCTCCGTCTCCTCTATAGAGAATTTGACTTCATTACCTTTTACACCCCTTCTTTTTTTCGTTTATAGATGCAGACTTTACACCGCGACCCGCGACCAGGCCAAAAAACGTTCATTATTCTAATTTCCCTGCCGTAATACGAGTTTCCGGGAGACTCTACGTACATGAAAATATCCAAAACGTTTCCCGTCTCTCACCTAAACGTATTTCTCTTTCAAACGGATACGTGGTTACTGTACAGATGAATTAATATCTCTTCTGAATTACGTCTTCGCCTCCCTATTTCAGGACAATGAATCGATTATTATTCCGAGCCTACAGGATCACAGGATTTTCGATCTGTACGTATATCCAATTTACGGAATAAAATAGCATTTCTCAAATTCACGAAGTTCTGCATTGCGGTAGGTATACGCACGAATCTGTTACACCAGATTTTTGCCCTCAAAAAATGTATTCGATGCCTCTCCGTAACGCTTTTCATTTTTTACTTTACTTCTTCTCTTCATACTGACCCTTTCGCTTCTTCGTTCAGTATTGTTTCAAAATTTTTTAATTACCGGAGCAATGCTGCGTCGAAAGGATAAAAACTGTGTGCCCTGAAGGAAGGAAACGTAATTTGTGTGTAGTCGCCTACGTATAGTTGAAATGAGAAAAAAAACTAAAAAGAACAGAAAGAACAGAATGAAAGAAAGAGGGAAGTAAAAAATGTTCCCGCCCGGTCCAGTGACACACATATACTACAATACTACCAGCTCTTTTCTCTTTTTATACTCATATATTTTGTTCTACGTTGTATTATTATCAAAGGTATATATATGAGACTCTTTCGTCAACGGTTGCGTCCTCATTTCCCTGCGCGCTATATGAAAAGCAAGGCACGTTTTTTTCTTGCCTATATTATACTCTTTTCCATTATTAATATTTCTCCCATCTCGAAAATTTTTTAATTTCCTATATACTTATATCATACATGACAACGAATTCGTATCATGCCTCCGCAATGATAGACTTCATCCACCTGAGGTTTGATTTCATAGCTAATCTACTGTAACTACAACGATGATTGATTCAATTATGGTAACACGCCGCCGCCGCCGCCGCCGCCGCCGCCGCTGCTGTTGCTGCTGCGTATACTATATATATGTATGTACGTATCTACACCGGCGTAGATCAATTGCCAAAACAGATAGCAGAGATACAGACTAAGGTATATTCGTAGGGATTCCGTTAGTGTACATACAATTACTCATCAACGAGGCTTAAGTGTAGGTCGCGTCAACGGCAGCTATATGTATATCACCGAAAACTTGTTTCCCAGGCTATTCGCCTGGGTTTGCCGAAATTGGCAAAAAAAATCTCGATTACCCAACGTCGAAAATCGTGTGTAAATATCAGGTTACGAATAGTTAGGTTTTCCTATCGATAAAATTCCTAACTTTGACAAATTTTTCTTTCAACATTCCGAGGGGATGAAACTTGGTATTTCTTTTTGTTCTCTTTTTGTTATATCTCGAATTGGGGAAAATTAATTGACGGAGATTCGCATGATCCGTTATAGTTCGTGTAATCGCACCCCCTCCCGTTGCGGCGAAAAGAAAGACTTATACGAGAGCTCTTATGATTTTTTTTCCCCAGTAATCTTCGGGGAAAGAAGAGTAGTCGGCTGGTATGGACGTGAGGCAACTGAGTAGATATCATCGCTTTGTTTTTACACGGAGAAGATGGAATTCTGCAGAGTTTTTATTCCGCAAGGATTGGAGAAAACTTTTTATTTCATCCATTTTTTTTTTTCTCTTTCTTTCTTCCTTTCTTTCTTCCTTTTTTTCTTTCACTCGAAGACTTCTTTCGACCTGGTCGTCCTCCTGAATCCTCGCGGAGTTCTCAATACTTGATACCTATACCTCCTACTCGTACTCTCACCACTTTCACCTTCTTCTCGCGTGTGAGGGAATCGATAGAGCGCGTTTGCACGAAAAAAGATAAATTCAACCCGCTTAGCGTGCTCTAGGATCTAGATTTTACAGACTTTGTTACGGGTATAGGTACAGATACTACCAACATATAGCAGTATATTAGAATGAAGCAGTATTAGTTGGTAGGTATATATTCGTCGGGTGTAACCTTTCTTTTGCATCAATGCCTCGCCCTTGATCCACCCTACCCAGGTTACTCTACCCTTCGCATTTTCACTTCAGGGATCCCGTTGAAGAGAGACTTGAATAAAATTTAAAAAACAAAAGCGAAAAAAATTCAAGACAAGTGACAAGTATATACGTAGTCGTATGAAATTCAGTTTATTATATATACGAGTGTCGACCCAAGGGAAGGAGGACGAACAAATTTCTTCCATCTACGTTAAAACGGTTACTTTTTCTTCCACAGGATCGTTGAAAGTGTCAAAAATCAAAAATTAAAGGAATCAATTGATCCGTGATACAACCAGTACGTAGTACCGCGTTTCGTCCGACTGTTCTACCATTTAATTCATCATTCGACTTTAATTTGGCATTTCCATCCGTGAATTTTCGATTTTTTTCGTTATATATATATATATATATATTCTTTGCCAGACGTCCGCCTCCTCATTTTCATAAAAGGGGGTACGTATATGGCAGACAGCGTATACGTCTGTAGCATGAAAGAGTTTTGAATAAAATCCCCAAGGATCGGAAAGGTTGAAGGAAAAAAGAAAAAGAACGAAAGAAAGAAACGAGAGTCATAGGACCCGCCCGGGGGCTTAGAGGTGATGAAATCGTACACATAAAATAGATATATATATATATTCAAAGTCCTATTATATATATATATATATATATGTGCAGTGTGCGGAGATCTCGCCTCGGCCTATAATTTCATTTGAACAGTTAATTTTCATTTGAAATTGATCATAATCGGCTGAGAATATCATACAAGATTCTCGAATCCGTTGTAACTATAAATAAACGTGAATGTATTTCAAACATGTTCAACTATATGCGTCAAAGACATTTTTCGAGAGGCTCGAAAATTCCTTTTTCCCCTTCATATGTACATAAGAGAAACTTTCTTCAAGTGTTACAAGGTTTTTCATGTTTTTTTTCCTTTTTTTTTTTCTCTTTCTTTCTCCAGACCAGAGATCTCGCGCTGCTATCGGACGCGCACAATTTTGGTCTTTGTTTTCACTTTTCATTTCTTTCTTTTTCTCTCTCTCTCTCTCTCTTTCTCTCTCGTTTTCTGGGCCTAGATCCTGACCATGAGATTGACATAGTTTTACCGCGGCAACGTATTCCGTAACGTTAGAAATTTTATATCATTTTAAACAAATGCAAACAAAAATTACAATTACAATTTTCACGTGAAAACGTGAGAGAATAAGAAAGAGATCGGTAATCTCGAGCGTATGTACATACAGTCGAAAATAAGAACAAATGATTATATTCTGTCCAACGAGTAAATGGACTCGAATTCAAAACGAAAATCATTCACTTTGTCCAGGCTTTTCTTTTCTTTTTCTATTTTTGATTTTTTTTTCTTTTTAACTTCCTTTTTAAATAATAATAGTAATAACGGTCATAACGATTGCAGAAATATTTGTTTCCTCATTGGGTCAAGACCTCACGAAAGCGGACGATTATTGTTTCGAAATCGAGTCCGTTCTCTGCAGGTTGGACAGAGTAATAGACAAATTAACGCTGCAGCAGCCACTCCGCGTACCTGTCTACTTTCGTGCGTTTCTTTTTATTATTATCCTGTTTTCGCGAAACTTGATCATATCGTCGTTTGCGGTGAAAAAAAATAACAAAAAATATCAACGATTCTTAATGGGCGAGAAAAAAACCATTCCACACGCGCGCCTGCCATGCAACTATGACAAACATTATTACAATATACGATTGTACGATCTGTCGATACACATATATATATATACATATATATATACATACCACCCACTAAAACGCATTTTTATAGATGTATGTACGTATGTAATGTACATACATAAGTCGCAGGTATAAAAAGGCACCTACTACGCGCGTATATACATCAGGTATAGCAGGTACAGTAGATAAATCTATAATAATATAGCAGGGTCGATACCTGTGTATAGTACAGCATTTTCATAGTTGCGTTCCATGCATACGTGTACGAAAGTTTCGCTGTACTAGCGATAGGCCAGTAGAATACATCAACAGCGGCAGCATGTCCGTTTGCTTTGATCAAATCATACCGGCACGCGTCAGGCGATTTTTCATATCTTTTTTTACCCCTAGCTGTTCATTCTCCTCGTTTCGTCTCTCCGTTTCGTTTTTTTCAATTCATACGTACAGGGAGCGAGGTTGCAGCGCGCGTTATGCTCGTACATACTATGGATGGATGATTTATGTATGTGCAACGCTCGTTCGGGAGCTCTTTTCAATTTTCTACATCGAATTCTTTCATCTATTCCCGCAGTTGATCGTACCAATAACATAGCTGTATCCAATCCATACAATCGTTACGAGTGCGAGGCCGCCGAGATTTGAATAACGTTAACGAAATTAAATCACGATGAACAATATCGGCCGAAAGGAGGCTGACTTGTTCTTCTTCTTCTGGTCTCGTTGCGCCTAAACGTTACGTTATCTTCACACAAATCGATTTCACTCTCTCGCTCTTACTCTTCTCGTGTTCGGTGTGAAACGCGACTGTTTTCTTTCTCCTCCCGTATCCTCCGCGGCGAATATGAATAATTTCTTAAAAATTTCCAAACATACAGGAGCAGCGGGTTAGGTAGGTACTACACACCCACAACGCCCACACCTCCTCCGCTTACCGAGAGAATCCTGTTACCCTGTTCGCGCACGTGCGAATTCGCTGCGCGAAATTAGCTCGTCTTCGAAATTCATCCGATTGCATGTCAATTCGTGATGGAAACTGCGCGAAACGAAGAATAGAAGGGGATAAAAAAGAAAACAAATCGATCATAACCGAACAGAAACACGATCAAAATTCACCACGCATTATCGCCAAGCTATCGATTTTCGCGGTGACCGCGCGTTAAGGTGTAGGTATAGGAAAACTTGGTATACTAGAAAGAGGTGGGTGGTATAGAAATTTAATACCATTCGATCGTGTAATAGGTAGTTAGGTACTGCTATTATACGTATAACTATACGTATAATAATATACCCATCTATACCTATGTATAATGCCCAACATAAATTGCGGCTCTTTCGTCATCGCCCTCTTGGGTAGGAGTATTCGAGGCAGCAATACGCGGGTAAAAGTTCCGAATCAAATTTAGTTGTACAACAGTCAGAGTATAATCGGGGTATAATATTTGTTAGAAAAATTTCACAACCCTCCCTGCGCTACGGACTGCAGGGATGATCAGTTGGAAAGGCAGTGCGTAACTAATAACCGTACAATCGCGGCACAGTGTTATAATATTGTAATTGCGTCATTGCCAAAATATTGACTCGACACATCATATATTCGTTATGTCTAGATTATAGTATAAAGATCAATCACATGGCTGACAATGAGTAGGATACGTGGGTACTACTGCATACATACGTGCACGCACGTATGATCGTTGAGAGAAATATCTCTCTTTACAGATATACAGGTAAAATATCTATATATTCAGAAAATGCTCGCATCATTTATCTCCGCAATTCATGTAATTCTTTGATAAAAACAGATGGGCGAGTACGAACCCGTGGTACAGATTAGTGATAGACGGAAAGAAGAAAGAAGACCTATCTTGCCTTGGTGATTGTTTAAATTGTGTAAGCAGCTTTGGCTCTACTACATGATCATTATGATTGTCGTTGAACGAAATTTCAGATAGGTTATAGGTATGTATGAACGTACGTACGTACGTACGTGAAGGGCATGTTCGTAGCTGAAAGACAGAAGATTGATACGTATACGCGGGCTGAGAGAAAACGGGGAGGAATAGATAATCAACAAGAAGAAAAAGAAGAAGAAGGAAAGAGGGAAGACAAAAAACAAGGAGGAATAACAATTTTTGTACTTCTCAACGGTTATCAAATGATAAAACAAAGATTCTCAACAGGCACTTGAATCCGCAACCCTGTCAAACAGTTCAACGGAAACTTCCTTAAGCCAAGACGAAGGAGTACAAGCTGAGAGCGGATGAAGAGGATAGAGTAAAGAGGAAAAGAACCCCGTCCGTCCCTCCCCTTGGGAATAACGGTTTGCCTGTTAGGTAGGAGAGAGCAGAGAAGATATAGACAGAATATAAAGAAAGAGGAAGAGAGAGAATGAGATAGGAAGTGAAAAGACGCTGTATGAAAACGCGAGGAGAGCTGTCTCCCTCGATTTTGTATGTATATTCTCGAGCCGAAGACAAGCGCAGCTGACATTAAGACTCTACAGACAAGAGGAATAATAATACTCGAATATACAATGGTAATGCCTCCCGGGGCGCGGCTTACGTGGACCAAAAAATCGATAATAATTAGGGGGAGGAAAAAAACCGGAAAAAATCGAAAATAACCATTTCATGAAATTTCGAATCGTAGGAGAATTACAATTAGACCTAGCATGTGGGAATCTGGAGTTTGAATGGAGAGACTTTGTTTTCTTGCCTCCATTAAGAAAAAAAACACGAAACGTGAGAGAAACTTGATCATTTTATCGCCCGGGAGAAAATGGTATGATCCTTAAGGACTCCATAATTAGGGTAGCATATAATCATTTTCGCGGCGTGGAAGGTGGCATTGAGAATTCAAAATAATTGACTACAACGGCGATTATAGTTGGGGACGACGACGATAAAGGTCAACTTCCGTCCTTCTCCTACTAGGTTGTTAACATTATTATCATTATCTTTTTTTTCGAAAAAAAATGAATTACGACTTGGTAGCTGTTTTTCGTCCAGAAGAATTGTACGGAATTCAGGATTCATAGAACTGATCTACTAGCGCAGAGGATCTTGGATTTCTGTCGAACATTTACGACGATTTTCGTTTCTTCTTCTGCGCAAGTTTTCAGAAACATCGAGCTATAATTGATATGATAATGATGATAAAAATGAGCAAAACTGTCGAAAAACGAGATAATACTCTTTTTCCTTGAATTTATTCACGAGCGCGATCATTCGATAATATGTGGTACATTCAAATGAATTTTCGGTTCCAATAGAGCCAAAGAGTGTCGAATGAAGTTTCATAAAATTGTTTATACGTAATTTTCGCGTACTTTTCACGATGTTCATTTCCTTTTTCGCCAATATGATAAAAGGACTCAACCTCTTTACTCTACTTTATCTCACGTACGTAGTTCACAGGGAATCTCCGAGCCAACGACATATGAATAATACAAGAGTGGGTACCTACCTGGGATACATAACAGCCGCACGATGGCAAGCGATAAGATTACAGCGATTAAACAGGGACCTCGATAACGCGACGCTATAAGCTAAGGTATGATGTATAGATATGTGAAACCAGCGGATTCTCAACTAACTGCAGCGACGCGATGATGAGGTTGGACTAGTTAATATGAAGTCTACAACTCAACAACAACAAGAACGGAGAATGAATTTTTCAACGATTTTTCCCTGAAATTATACGATGAAAATCAAAGCCTTCATGTTTTTCCGGCCATTTCGGGGTTTCCCCGGAGGAAAAAAGAATATAGGGGTGAAGAAAGATGTGGGAGACAGAATTTGAAGAAAAATATTGCGACTGTAGTTTCATTTTCTGATTTTTTTTTCTTTCACTTCGTTACACAGTCTTACATATCATGTATTCCCCCCTTCTCCTGCACACTGCACTCTCGAAATGGCCAAACAAAGGTAGATTCCTCTCTTCGTCGAAAAAATTTCACCCAAAAATCGATTATTTGTGATTTTGTTGCTGCGTTGCGACGTTATTGTAAAACTTCAATTTCTGCGTGTAGGTACGTAATACGTTACGTATCATCGAGTGGAAATTAACTGCATGAATTTGTCACCCGTGTGATCTTTCGTCTTCCTTTATTCTTTCGATTCTTTTACTCGCACGAATGTCGTTCTATTATTTTTGTTATCCACTCGTCTCACGCTAACGGCATAATGCACACGTTACATAACCTAATCTACAACGGCCACGTAACGCAGGTAATCTAATACAAGTGAAGATATAATGGCAGGTATGGTATATATATATATATATATATATATATATATATATATATAAGTATTGTGTACATAGGTATAATAAAAAGGTTATTTTTCACGGGTTTACGTGAATGAAGAATGGAGAGAAAAATTTACGTGCACGTAGAAAGAGATGGAGGAATAGCTGTATGATACCGGCTATGCTTATGTATGTACATTATGTACATATACGTGTACACATATCTGGCACGCGAGAGTATAAAGAATATTGAAAAAATATTGTCATATATACGTAAACAGAGCCGCGCCTTTTTTCCTCGCCAGTATGGTGAGAATTTATATAGGTATATGGGTATGCATAGGATAGAGGGGTTGTCGTTCGCGGCGGCAGCTTATTCAATTTGACAATTTTATCGGAGTTTGTACCAAATGTGAATTGAAGACGGGGTTTGGTTATCGGAGATCAATCGCGCACGAGAAGAGAACAACGGAAAACGGGAAGTGTGGTAATGAACAAATCTAGAACAATGAAAATAACAACGAAACCGATACGCCGGATGATGAGAACGTATAAGTTAATCAATTGATTATGAAACTATGAAATTAAAGAGCATTGAATACGTTGGCAAATAAAAATGAATGCAAAATATACCCAACCCATATGTACACATTGTATAGTGTATATATGCCCGATGGGATTTTTAGCAAATATTGTGAATGCGCGGGGTTAGTGGCTCTCGACAACGATATACGTGGTATATAGGCCAAATAAAAAAAGAATGAAGGACCACGAAGAACAAAGCAAAGAAAAAACGAATACCGGCACTGGCTGGTGCTGCTGGTGCTGAACGAACGACTCGCGACGACGACGACCCGACGAACGGAAAAACGACGAGCCTACATAAACATATACCTATAGGTATATACATGAGGAAAAAAGTCATTTTTTTCACCGATAAATTAAAAACAAAAGAAACCCCTCATCTCTTGATTATTCTCCTCGCCTACCTATTATCCCTCTCAACACAAAGAGAGACAGACAAAAACAAACAATAATAGACAATAAAGAGAAAACCCTTTTCGGACGGTTTGACACCCGCGTATATATATATATATATATATATAATACATACTCGGTGAAAAGGGTGGCTCAAAGAGCAATCCGTCCCCCTCCCCGCCTACCCTTTTTCACTCGCTCTCTTTTTCGCTCTCGCTTTCACCTATGGAATGCTCAGTGTGGCTAATAATCAGAGACCGCCTCATTGAGAGAAGAAAACGAGGGGAGAAAAAGGAGAAATTTTTGTATTAGCTTCAATTTTTCACCTCACTCTCATTTGCGCGACAGAGAGAGAGAGATAAAGAGAAAGAGAGAGAGAGAGAGAGAGAGAGAGAGAAAATGGAGAAAGGGTTCAGACTTGAGGGTAAAAGAGCCGATGACGACCCTAACGTAAGATATGAAACTTGTTTCCTAATTCTTGTTTTATAAACTTAACAACTTTAGGGATCTAATCGGGTCACCGATATCTGAGGTGTTACGGGTCTAACCACTCTCGACACGGTAAGCATAATAATTGTGAAATTTGATTGTAGATAAACTTATTCCACTAAACGGTGGATATACAACTGCTAAAGTATTATTGTTTGCTCAGCTGTTGTTTGTTCCGCACACAGACATTGCATTGCACTGTACGTATGTATATACACATGCACACATTTATAACAATGACTTCTGTCGGGGGATAGAAAAAGAAAAAGAAAAAGTCGAAGAATAAGAATAAATAATACCGACGGTAAAGAGCAGTAGGGCAGCAATTGAGTATCTTGATTACAGTATACTAGAAGAAATTAACCATCGTTCAACATAATTTGTTTTCTTCTTTCTCGAAGCGCGTAAATTATTATACCTAAAGATACAATGGGCAAGGTGCCTTCTAAAAGTCGTGTACTATAGCTAGCTTCCCAACAATCGATCAGCTATATGTATGTACGTAATAATTATATATCCATGTTTTATGAGCTGCGGTAAAACCGCGTCGTTATCAAACCAGTACGCGCCGCGGCGGTCAAGTTTGTAGTCTTTATTATTTTGCTTAGTATAGGTATATAGTCTAATTCTCGTTTGCTAAGATTTTTCAGCTAAACTGGTACGATATCACTAAAACCAGACAATTTAGTCCCCTTCCTGAATTCGCCATTACGCTCGTCAATCAACAAACCGGTAGAATATTTTTAAATCCTGACCAATGAAAAAAAGCCCCCCGTTAACTTCGATTGATAATAATAATAATACTAAAAGAAAGACGAGTATTATTAGAATTATTATTGAAAACTTCCTGAAGATCAAGAAATAACGAGGAGGACAAGTCCGTAAACATTGCCCGGTAAAACGACGATACGTAAGTATTAAAGCTTTGCTAAAAATAATGTACATAAGTTATTTTACGAGAATGAAAAAAGGGGGTGTAACCGGTGCCGAGGATGCTGTTTCAAATCGGAGAACGATCACGGCGAATAAAGAAAAACAAGACGCACTTTCGTATAATATTTCTAATCTACCTTCCGCAGTCTTTGGAACATGTTGGAACACGATTTGACAGTTAAACAGAGCTTGTGCGTAAGGTAGATAGGCTACGTAAGAATTTGCCGGAGGATTGGAACGTCACGATGCCTCGGGCCATGAATTATTCAACGATCTTGCAGACCCGATAATAATTCATTACAAAATGAAGTATTTTTAATCCCGGAACTTACCAAGTGAAGCACGGTGTTGACCACCTCGCGATTAGACACCTGTCCCACCTCAATCAGTCCGATCAACACGGCAAATTTCAGGCTATCGTTCATCGCCATCGCGACCACATCCTCAGGTCTTTTTATGTCACTGAATGGGGGATTTTTAACGTCCGCCATGACGGCGAATGTTATTTAGAAAATTAATCAAAACAAGAATTTCCGAATATCCACGCACAATATAACTTCTTAATGAGAGTCTTTCACCGTCACATGATAATACAACACAAATTGTTCTGCCATGTTGGAAAGTGGATACTGTTATGAGCAGCCTACCAACCTAACAAACTGAAAAATCACCAGATCAAACTCATGCCGGTCGCACTACCGCGCATATAGAGGAATTTATTCCCCGCCCACGGGTTCGCGTTCAGGTTTACGATTCAAGTTCAATCAGAAATACGACGATTTATACGCTCGGAGTTCATAATCAAAGTTAAGAAACACGGCGCGTGGGTTTTTTTTACACTCGCGATAATAATTTACGTGATATTTATCACATTTTCCGATCACTATTATCAAAACAATCGACGACTACACAGCGACGCTATCTTTCGTTGTGTGCGCGTTCGTTTGTCACTTTCAAGGCATGTGTATACAACTTCAGATAACCAATCGCGACGCGAACAGCGCATGCTACGATACATAAGGGGCGTTCCGATATCCGCTCCAAGCGCGTAAAGTCTAAAGCGAGGGAGGCAGAGCCTGTGGATAATCGGGTAGTGTGACGCAAATAGAACACTGCTGAAAGCGCTTGAAGCAAATCACGGAACGCGCCCATACACAACTTGAAATCCTTCGAAGTTCGAACCGTTGAGTGTAGATACCCTTCGACACTCAACGTTCGAACCAGTTCGAACCAAAGATCCCCTTTGCTTCAAACTTCACTGACTACTGTCATTAAAAATGGCCGCCGTAGAAGTGGAGCGTTCGAAGGTAAGCTGAACTTTAGTTTATTACATAATATAATGTGTGTGAGATATTGTATATACCATTCGAAAGGTTATTTGGATAATCGAGCTATCTATCGCGCGCATAAAAGTTCGTTAATGTCAATATAGAGCTGAGATATTTAACGGGAAGTATAAAGGGCGTTGGTTGCTTTACCCGTTAGCCACTGTTACTACATACAAGGCTCGACACCCGCAACTGACTCGCCTGTCACAATAGTCTCGCTTTTTTGAAACAGCCCGATCGTATTAAGAGCTCCATAAAAATGCGGAATTCCTCATTTCAGCTCGAATCTTCTCTCCGTAACCTCAAACTTTCTGGTCATGTCGGTTTCGACAGTCTTCCTGATCAGCTGGTCAACAAATCAGTGCAAAATGGTTTCGTTTTCAACATTCTATGCATCGGTGAGTCAGTCACGTTTTTATCCTTACACTAATTAATTTATTACCAATTTCCAACGTCCAATATTTGCTCTGGTAATCTTTCTTCTGCTGTTTTTCCGCAATTTGCAAATTTTTTATATTATTTTATTTCAGGGGAAACTGGGTTGGGGAAATCAACGTTGATGGATTCACTTTTTAACACGAGCTTCGAGTCGACACCAAGTCCCCATAGCTTGCCATCTGTGAAGCTAAAAGCTCATACTTACGAGTTACAGGAAAGTAACGTTCGTCTAAAGTTGACGATTGTCGATACCGTCGGATATGGGGATCAGATTAATAAGGAAGACAGCTTCAAGGCTGTTGTGGATTACATCGATGCTCAGTTCGAGGCATATCTTCAGGAGGAACTGAAAATCAAACGTTCTCTTTCAACTTATCATGATAGCCGCACTCATGTTTGCCTATACTTCATTTGTCCCACTGGGCATGGGTCAGTTCTGTTTTCTCACCATTATAGATAAATTAAATATATAATTGGCAGGAAATTCGATGATCATATTTATAGTATTTGCAGACGTGATCAGTGAGAAAAACGAGAATTTCAATTATATTCGCGATTGAAACAGCGGTTCGAATCACTTGACAATTTGAATGAAACAATCACATGCTCAAATCAATTGTTTTTCTATCCGTTAACCTGATTTTGTGCTTCCTAAATTATTTCAAGAGAAATCTAGTACATTGGGAACGGTCATAAAATTGAGAAAATCTGATTCTTGATAGTAAAAAATCTTTTCTCTATTGCTGTATCATCTTTAATCTAGATTTTTGCTTATTTGATTCAGCAATTGATCTTTTTACTTGCATTCAGGCCTGTAGAATTGTTTATTGAGTATTCGAACTCTTCTCACAAGTTGGTAGGTTAGAATTGCGAGAAACAGGAACTATAAATTTTCTATAATTCCAATTTATTTGCTATCCAGATACTAAAACACGTTTTGTTCGTGCATAATACATTTTTTTTATGATATTTACAGGCTGAAATCGATCGATCTCGTCTGCATGAAAAAACTCGATACCAAAGTAAATATCATTCCAATAATTGCGAAGGCTGATACGATATCGAAGACTGAATTACAGAAATTTAAGGTTCGTTGTTAACGGTTCATAATTAAACTAGTTTTCAAACTATTAAACAAACGGATGAAACATCGATGCCAGCCGCTCGTCGATGAATTTGAATTACGAAATCAAAACGATCGTTCAATAATTCTTCCTCTTTTATTACACTTTCTCAGAGTAAAATTATATCCGAACTACAAAACAATGGTGTTCATATCTACCAATTCCCAACCGACGACGAAAGTGTTACAGATGTTAATACCTCGATGAACGCTCATGTTCCTTTCGCTGTTGTCGGCAGTACTGATTTTGTTAGAGTCGGTAACAAGATGATGAGGTCTCGCCAGTATCCCTGGGGCACAGTGCAAGGTGATTTCAATTCATTCATTTATTTATTTCGGTTTCGGAAATCAGAATTATTTATGTGTAGAATCACAAAGCATCGCCTGAGAAACTTGATTCCAGTTTAGGCCTTAAATTTTATATTTAGTATACTATACACATTTTATTTACAAACCTATGAACATTTTATTCAATTTTTATAATTTCTCAAGCAGCAGAAATGTAATTTAAGTGTTATTCTTTTACAGTCGAGAATGAATCACACTGTGATTTTGTTAAACTACGTGAAATGTTGATAAGAACGAACATGGAAGATATGAGAGAGAAGACTCACTGTCGTCACTATGAACTCTATCGTAAAAAAAGGCTTGAACAGGTAGAGTAAAAAATCTTCCACGCAACCTTCGACAAGTTGAATGTGGTTTTGAATAATTAGTAACTTTCTCATTACCTCATATCTTCAATAGATGGGATTCAGCGATGTGGACAGTGAGAATAAACCTGTTAGCTTCCAGCAGACATTTGAAGCCAAGAGATCTACTCATCTGCAAGAACTTCAACAGAAAGAAGACGAGATGCGTCAAATGTTCGTCGTAAGAGTCAAGGAAAAGGAAGCGGAACTCAAAGATGCAGAGAAAGAGGTATATTTTCAATGTTTGAGATTTGAGAGTAAACTTTCAATAATTCTTATTATTTTTCCTCTAAACTTCTATAATCTGAGAATACTTCATCCGATCTTAAGATAATAATTGAATAAATACCGTTTTACAAATACAGCTTCACGTGAAGTTTGATAAACTAAAGAAAGATCACACCGAAGAGAAAAAGAAGCTTGAAGAAAGTCGCAAGAAACTGGAAGATGATATATTAGAATTTAACAGACGAAAATCGCAGATAGCGCAACAAGCTCAACACCATACATTGACGCTAGGAAAGAGCAAGAAGAAGTAAAAGTAAAATTTAAATAAATCGGTAATCGATTTTATATTAAATATGACATCCTTTCATACCATATATTTATTTTCTAGCATTTTATATCGCATAACATACGTATTGCATTATACATTATTGTAGATTACATATACTATACTGTAATTTTCATTTGTGACAAAAGCATGGGGCTTTAAACATATGATATGAGTCCTGTAATATCACTCCAAAGTTTACAATGAATAGAATTACATCCAAATATTTCTATTGTATAATTAAAATATTATTATTATTACTACTATTATTATTATTAATATTATCAATATGTATTAAAATCACAGTGACTACGAGGTAAATTAAGGAGGAGATCGGTCTTCTCACCTCTTACTCCGAGCAAATTACATTACGATAGTATATTTTCGCGATGGAGGACTTCCGTTTGCTTGAAACAAAAAAAAAGAAGCGAAAAATTAATCTAGTTCTCTTTTCTTTTTTTTTTTATATTTCTTATCTTCCACATTTTTATTGAAGCGATTGTAAAAACGATCAGAAATGACAATTTATCGATACTTTTATATGAAATAGTCGTTCTTAAATGAAATTCATGAATCCTGGCGAACGGAGGAACAAAATCGTTATGAAGCCAAATCAATTTTCGCATTAAGATCTATTACTACGATCTAACAAAAGTGCTCTCTTTTTGTCTTTATATACCTAGTATAGTTTAATATACATACATTATATATATGAATATAATAATCAAAATATATTAGATATTTAGATACAAAGTTTTTGGACGTTACTTCTTTTTTCCTTTTTGCTGATATTCTCTCTAATATTTCGATGATGATAGTTCGTTTAACTAAATTCATTGAATTATAATGAAAAAAATCGGCTTTTCTTTCAAAATTTGTTATATTCGGGTGTTGACTAAAGGGGATTTAGTTGGAGGGTGAAATTATACAGATGATGACAAGAAAAGAGTAACAAGTCTTCGAAATTATTGTAAATTATTGACTGAATTAATTTTATTTTTCAATTTAAATATAATATAATTTGATTACTTAACAAACAAAATTAACAGTAACAAACTAAATATAATTAATACCATTTTATATTATATTAGGTAGGTATATCGTAATAAGATCAGAATTATTATGGTAATATAAAACAAATATAATACAACGTAAATACATACAAAAATGTAACGAGTTCTACAAATTTATGGTCCATACAATTTCAATTATTAGACATCACAAGCAGTTTAATTTCTCATCTTTTTCTCTATTCTAGTTTGTCATATATTTAAAGTTATAAAAGCTCTGTTCGTTTTGTCAAATTTAGAGTGCTTTACATCGCTTTCAACCAATGAGGTTGACGCTTAGACTCGCGTAGACCGGTTGAAAAGTTTCAATGCAGTCCAGAGCAGCCCAAAATTGATAAAACGAACCGGCCCAATGTAACCACTGAATCGTAGCTTAAAGTAGAAAGAAATGAAAACTAAAAAACGAAATTATAAAATTTACTTTCTAGCTCTTTTCTTCATTTACTATCAACGATGATTTAACATCTTCTTCCAATTATTGATTAATTATTGATCGAAGAGAGCTCGCCATACATTTCGCTGGTCAAATGGCTAGAGACTTGAATCATCTATCTACTTACATATAATGTGTAAGCATAATTATGGAGTAGCTAAGTATGCATAGATTTATATTTCAAATTTTGCCTGGAAAGCAAAACACTAGTAGCTGCAAGATACCTAATAATAGGTGAGTCGATATATACTAATTTTGTTCAATTAGAAAATTTGAATAACTCAAACAGTCGATTCGGTAAATTAAGAGAACAAAATCATAAGGTATATTAATTATAATATCATTATACAATAACAGGCGAGTAAAGAATCTTAAACAGACTAAAAATGGAACGATTAAATTGTACGAATCATAGTATGTAGGTAGCATCCAGGGAACAGAGTTTAAGCGATTAGTATACATCTAAGTGAGAGTATATAGGTATAGGCATAAATAATTGATAATTCACAAATTAACATCGTCCGATATTAATCCTACAGTTCTATATTATGGCAAGATGTATACGATTCAATATTACTCATCAATCAAATATAGTTATTGGGGCGGGGGGGAACCAGGGTGTTACCGCGCTAGGTATGTTGTCGAATGAACAAAAAAAAATGACTAAATTCATTTTCTCACGTTATTTTAAGAGTTGATAATAAAATTGTAGAGTTAACTATGCGATAATGGTATTAGCAAGGACTGAACAATCAATCGATAATGCATCCGAAGATCTGCTCTGAGTTCGAACGTCGACGATCATTATTGATATTGTGAAAATTTGGAAACAAATAAGAGATGTTACTGCGCTATACATAGGTATATGATAAGGCGATTATAACAATAATTACGTAGCGTTTGATCAATAGTTATAATACCATATATACTATTTACTATGAATATGAACGTTCTACGTGTAGTATTATGTATGTATTATAATTATCAACGTGCTGACATAACTTGTCTCGAATTTCTTTGCTTTGGTATTCCTTTGCTGCAAAGAGCCGTGCTCTTGTTTTTCTGTAAATTACAAGTATATATTCATATTGAAATAGTGTAGATACACTTAGGTAGAGGTATACAGTGCGCATCTATATATCGGTGAGTATCAACGCATATACCGATGATATATGAACGCGCAAACTATTATACCTACTACGGTAGATATCAGATACATCGTGCGATCGTACTACGTGCATTCAATTATGTGATATATTTCCAATTCGTTAATTCATTAATTCGTAGTTATAATGGATTAATTATAGTATTATAGATATTTATTATTATTATTTGTATAAAAATACAAAACGTATGATCAGTACTATTGTTATCATTACTATTCTACATATATAGTAGTCATATGTATATTATCATACGTATTATACAGATAGATAAATACGTATGTATGTATGTATGTATGTATGAGGCAATTATGTGATTCTGAGAACATCCCTCGTGCGACTTCTGCGGTGATTATATACCTACGGTATATATTATTAGTATATCGAAGGCGTGTGTATATACCTAGGTATAAATACATACCTATAACATATGGCATAATTGATCTTCGCCTAATATACACAATCATATATATTTACAAACACTCGCACCCCGTCATTATCATAGTTATGATCTGAAAAGTGGAAGCCAAACAATTCTTCATATACCACGCCAATTGGTAAATAATTATGTGATAGTAGCGGCGTTTTTTCACGCAGTGATTCAACGTGTGTATGTTTTTTTTTTTCTTTCAATTTTTCGATTGCAATTTCGATTTTTTATTTAATTTTTTTCATATATTCTTTCTTCTCTAATCACAGTGAACGCTGATCGCGGCAATGATAATTCGGATGGAAATACATATCGCGTAATTATATCCTCGATAATTATACCTAATAAATTGTATTGATCACTTTTCATATCCGAGGACAGAACTTATTACAATATAGGTATATATGTATATATATATATACATATTGTGATAAATTGGTTCGGTGCTTTCACCCATTTACTTATTACTCACATACATACCTATAGCATGCTCATATAGTATGATTAGTTTTCGAAATTATATGTGTAGAGATATACCTTTTTTACCTCGACATGCAATGCAATGCTGAGAGATCATAAATACCAGCGTGATGATCATCAAAGATCTTCGTGATGTATATATATGCATTAGTAGGTATACAGATACGATTTAATTTAATTCCAGAGGTTGTATATTGTGTTGCAGGGTGCAAATATATACTATAGCTAGGTATTTGAGTGCTCCTCCCCGACTGGGCAATTATTTCGTCATTCGGCTTATCCTTTACCCTGCAAGTAACTAAATGCTCGTGAATTACTTTTGTCCAATTTCCGCTATTCGCAGGAATAATTATACCTATTCGGTCTTCAAACATTCCATTTCAAAATTTGATACGTTTGAAAACAGCAGTTGCAGAAAACTCATTCGTAGGAGAAAAAAGATGATAGAATGAAAACGAAAACCCAAAGGTTAATTGAAGTTCTCCGAAATTCAACGACTGCTTTCCGTTTCTCAGTGATTTTGAGAAATCAGGAACAGTTCGTGATATATATGCATATATATATATAAATATATACATCCGAAACTGTTGTCTGTACGGTATCAAAAATCTATGAATCGCAACCACTGCTGGGTAACATTTGAAATGTTTCAATTTTAAATATATATTCTGAATGGGAATGACGTTTTCCATCCACCATTTCAGATGCTTTTTTCGAAACCATTTTTTATTTGAAATTCATTTTCAAAGTCTTTACGTTTCACCTTTTTGGATAAATTAAAAATAGCATTTTACCCAATGACTCAATTTTAAATAGATGTTCGAGTTAGAAAATGGCATTTTCCAGTTTCCAAATTTCTCAAATGCTTTTACTAAACCATTTCTCATTTTTCATTTCAAATACGTTCCTCGAAGCATTTTCCATTTACCATTTCAAGTAGATTTCATAAGGCATTTCACCCAGCAGCGATAGCTATCCCTGCGAATAATGTTTATAATTACGGCCATAGTCATGATGATATTGATGAGATTCTGTAGAAAATTCCGTGAGTTATATGCGGGCTATAGATACGAAAAAAAAAAAATGCATTTTCCAAGAAGAAATTTTGAACTGAATTCGCGACTGTGTATCTATATACAATATGCAGCCGCGAATAATTTTCAAAATTTGATTCGAACTTTCTTTTTATTTCATTGAATCTTGTGTGATAAAATACGATAATTACACGTGATTGAAGCATGTATTATGTCGGATACTACCGCAGTATCTATTATCCTATGCTTTTCAAATGCACAAGTCGTACCTCATTATTATACTTATGTATATATACAGGATTAATAATTATTGAAGTGTGATATTGATTATCGTAATCGATCTATACATAAAATCGAATGGTTTCCGTTTACCTTAAGACCTTCAGAGTATTTAACGTAATTTTCAATTGTTCAAATGAAAAATTGCCGTATAGATGAAATCTGGACGATTTCTATGCCTCACAGACAACAGATTTTTTTCATCGGTAAATCATAGCGGTAAAAAAAAATTGTTCAAATTTGATTTATACGGCTAATTTTCATCGTAACGATCAAAGATCGATGAAATAATGATATATATATTGTAGATGTACAATAATTAATGTCATGAGAATATATATATATATATATATATATATAATATAGGTATATATATGTGTGTGCATAGGATAGAGATTGCGAGATATTGTTATTAATTAAAATATAGGTAGATATAATAAATGTATAGTCTGCAGCGTATCGTGTATGTGTCGTAGGTATACCTGCATATAGTATGATAATAAATTTGAGGCACGGTGCAGTTTATGATTGCTTTTGCTAGCGACCTGCAGCAAGTGATTCTGGTGGCGGGCTGCGATACTTTGCCCTAATGTGCAGATATGGAGCATGAGATGATTGCGTGATACCGTTGCTGGAGTGCGGCGGCGGTGTGCTTTCGCGACTGAGTACCCTCACCTGGCAAGGATCGTGCCTCGTCAAAAAATGCTCCAGGGTATCCCATCCACCGCCAACTCGTACCATCATGTGTCTTCCTTTCAGAAGCTGCGGTAACCATTATTATTAGATATTGTATAATCAGGTATGCGTGAATTCATTTTTGAAATTTCATCCACATTCTATTTCCTTATTTTAGAAGGAACGAGAAGGATTGTCGGAAGGCGTTGTTCCCTCTACTCACCCTGATGAAGACGTTGCGTCCCGCGATGTGGTAGCGTCCCTCACCCACCTTTCGAACTTTTAATTTAGAGCATTTGCTGGACGGACATTGGCAGAGTCTTTGGACGGCTTCGGCTGCTCGTCGTACCTGAAAATTAGCCATTTTTATTCAAACGAATGAGGGATTACGGGATTCATTCGCTTATTGGATGTACGTATAGGTATGTACCTATGTTAGAAAATCTTCGATCTATTGCCGCAGTGCACACGATTAAGTATCTTAAGTTTCACGATTTTTACGAACACGTTTCCCACCATATCGATAGACATAATTCGAAAAATCTACAGAACCCCGTTGCTTTTTTCTTTTCTTTCTTGTGGTATAAAAATGTCAGTGAATAATCTCCGCTAACGCTCATCGGGTCTTCAAATTTCGTGAGAGTCTTACAAAATCAGATTCACATGTAGGTATACGTACGAATCAACAGAATTTCTCGAAGGCGAGTTTCCACAGAGTTTGCGAATTTTCAATAGTCGTCGTACAGTACAAAAACAGTATTGCCTTCGCTCGAATCTTACATAATTCTCATTGTGGTTTTTCCGCAATTTGCGGGGTTCAGTGAAAATATAAATGCATCACAATATACGTCCGAATTACCTTCCGATCGAGTTCTGTGATCGGACCAGAATGTTCCGGAGGTTCAGCCGGCGTTGGCGAAGGTGATATTGACGGGGAAGGTACATCGTCAGGATCCTCGGCGCTGCCTCTGGACCAATCATCTTCGGTGGTATCGCTGGGTACTCCGTCACTACCTGTAGGTCCATTGTCGCTGACCGATCTCCTCATATCCGAGGAGGGTGGTCCTGACGTTGGATCGAGCCATCTGGCAGCTTTTGTCGCCACTTCCGATGTTGAGCTGTACGTAAATTATGAGAATAAAAATAGGCAGAAAATCGGAAAATTGCGGAACGAGGAAAGAAACGGACGAATTGCTGCAATACACAGCTACGCCGATCAACGCCTCAACCTCGCTTCTTCCAATTCATTATTGATTAGTCATTTGTAATGGAAAATGAGCATCAACCCCGTAGTGCTGCAGTGCATGCTATTCGTGAACTGCGATCGAAAGCCCCATTTAATATCGTTAATGAAACGTGCAACCCTCCTGCAACCTATGCGCAGAGCTGAGGGTGACGACGCGACTGACAGCGGATGGCTGACGGGGAGAAAATACCTGCACGCACAGACTCGAGAGAAGAGAAAAAAAGAATAAAAAAACAGAACGAGGGACCCCTGGTTAGCAATCTTTCAACCATCGCCCGCGGTCTTGTACTCGTATACCAATACCCTATCGTTATAAACGATCTCGCCGAAATATTTTCCCCGCGCAAGGGAAAATGTAACGTAATTTCCTCTCGTATGTACGTATGTACGTACGTACGAATCTATCTGGTGGACCGTGTGTTACATACGCGCGAACGTACACGGGGAGAGGAGAAAATATGAAACGAAATACTAGGAGTGAAATGGATTTTCAATACGTCGTGTGGACCGCGGTCTACAATTATTTGATGCCGGGACTTTAGTTTGCCTTTTTTCTTCAAAATATCCATTTTACATTCTAGCCGAAATGAATGGAATGTACCGCTGTTTCAATCAATTTCTCGATGAGAGATGTGGGAAATGCTTGGAAATTTCTTTTTCGTCCCTACGGTTGAAACTATATCGCAATGTATTGGTAGGCATTGAAAATTCCTGTGCATTCAAACACCCGATTTCAAGTATGAGATACCCACAATACTCTGACTACTTCGTATCAATCGGGTTCTCCTTCTCGTAAAAACTGGGAATGTAAACGACCCGATCTAGACTTCCTACTTACGCGAATTCAAAGTACTATAAACTGATGATTTATTACGTATTTGAACACGCTATGGGTAGGACCAACCCTTAGCAACCGCCATGGCAACGCGCCCAGCTCGTTCGCTCGCTTGCTCGCCTGTGCCCCCGGCTTTGATCCCTTCTTTATCCCTGACACACGGTATGCATACCTATACCAACGTATCACGAGGGCAAAGAAACGGTGATATCCTTAGTGCCTGCAGGAGCTGCTAAAATCTATAAAATGTGGGAAATTTCACTGTTTCTCCGTACCTGCTGTGCTTGATGATGCTTTCGACCGGTGGTCTCGGTGATGCGGCTGGAGACGGTGATTGAAATTGCCACGAAACTAGACTGCTGTGTGAAATCCCGCTGTCCGAAAGACATTGAAGATCGCGTTCTTGTTCGGCCGCAATTTCTCGTTCAAGTTGAACGAGCCCAGGTGGTTCCAAGGAATAACGAGAAGCCAGTCTGGCGACCTCAAGCAGGCAAAGAACGACGTTCCGCGGTTGTCCATGAAGAACTGTATCATTATACATGATTATAGTATGTATGAAATGAAGAAGAACGAGTCTCGCGTAAGATACAAAAACGAGTTGGGAAAAAATGAACAAGAAAAATCCGACCGATAATCATATAAAACGTGTATGTATAGAAGAACGAATTTCGTACCGAGATCATCGCTTTCGAAAAGTAGATTCTCGTGCACGCCCAGACGCCTGCAAAATTGTATAAAATTTTCCATATTGTCACGTGAGAAGAAACTTCGTCTGGCGGCATTTTCCCAGCAACGTCCTCTTATCACTGGCACTGGCTGTCGGAGGGAAAATTTTTATTAAATTCCGAATCATGGAGATTCTGCAGTACGGAGGGGATTTTTTTCTTTGATTTTTCTCTGTTGGTCAGATTTCATAACTTCTACTAATTGGTCTGCTGCTGCCTGGCTACCAGAGCTACTCCTGCTGCCGTTTTTAAGTTAATCAGAAGAGTATAGGTATATATGTTTAATGTGCATATAGAAGAAGAAGAAAAAAATGCTAACCCCTTTAACTCTGCCCGAGTCAATGGCAGACCTCGCTTTTTCCTGAATAACTCTGGCCAGCCGACATACCATCACGCCGTTATCCAACGCGTCGAGAAAGTTTTCACCCGTTACGTGGTCGACGTCTGAAAAAAGAAAAATTGATAGACGAGGGATGAAATAATCTGCTGAAAATCAAAACTCCAAATGGAATGGCGATGAAAATTGGTTGGTTCGAATACAGGGAGGAATCGCATCAAGTCTGACGTCTAATAATACGCGGGGAAAAATGAAGGAAGAATAAACAGAGAGAATTGGAAAATGAATTATTGATGTTAAAGGGAATCAGAAAACCGTCGTTCGTCCGTCCGACTTTTATTGTTTTTCTGCAATATTACGATATGGAGCCTGTCGTAGGTGTACGCCCAATAATTATTGAAGAAGATGACGCGGCTGCAGGAAGCTGGGCAAGTAGGAGGAATAATATAAATGAATAATAAATTGTTCGATTATATTGTTGATGTTAAACGAAACGCCAACGCGAAAGAGATCGACGTGTCCGAGGTTTATAAATATTTGTGTGCATGTATGTATGCACGTCTGCTCTGGAGATTCAGACGCGAGGATCCTGATGAATACGAAAATTTTCGAACGATAAATTTACCGGCAATTCGTCACATGGAATTTCGGATTCTCGTACCAACCGGGTTCGATTCTCCGCGAAGCTTGGGAATCATCGGATGCTGTATACCAAGGTATCCTTGGATAACGAGCCCAGAAAACAATTGTTCAATACTTACGTAACAATTTTTCTTTCTGATCAAAGTCACGCGTGATCAGACTGTACGTAAATATACCGTATTGTACCAATTGTGTGGTGCCCCCGCCTATTACCTGCAGGCAACATTACACCCGGAGGTAATTACGGGAGACCATTGAATGGAATAAAGACATTACGAAACTCTATTCCTCAAGGTTTTCGCTCCAACTCAGAAACGCGCATCATTCGTCATCCGTCATCCGTCATAAAATTTCTCAATGATCCGAGCACCAATTTCTTCTCAATTCTATGAGAGAACGATAGTCCGGTAAGACAAAAATTGCAGTCAGTGCAATTTTCGGGTTGTACAAAACCCGCTGCACTTAACTCAACGCCCGAAATACAACTCCGAATGTTCGGGAGTGGGATTCTTGTGCCAACCCGATTTCATCCGCAGCTCGCATACTCTTCTGATATCGAACTGTACGTGCCCAAGAACAAATTCTGCGGCAGTGTAACTGCCTGGAGGTAGATGGTAATGAGGCTGGGAGATATAAAGTTTAGGTCTTGTGAGTCGACACAGTGAAGCCGTGCAGCGAGTCACTGCAGCGAACAGGCCAGACAGACGGACAGACAGGAGGCATAAAGTCGTGAGTCGTGACTCGATCCTTCAACAAAGGGAAACCCCCGACTCCACCCACCGCAGCGTATGTATGTATGTACATGTACGTACGTATACGTACGTACGAAGGTATTGTACCTTTTTAGGTACATACATACATACATTGAGAGTATGATACGACTTTACGAGATCTGCCTCCGGCTGCTGGCGCTAGGATGTGAGAAGAACGTTGGAATAAGACGGGGCGGCGACGGGACGCCGACGGTTCGCTCTGGAGCCTAGGTTCTGTGATCTCGGTCACCCGGAACAAACGGCTGTATACATAAAAATGATAACCCCCCATATTATTATACAGTATACCGTGTCTATAATATATGCATATAAAATCGTGACGCGATATAAAAGACGTTTTCACACGAATCTTGAGATACCAACGGGGAATGGATTGAGAAGAAAAACTCCACCTAGTTCAGCTATTTCGTCTGTACGTGGGAAAAAACGTTTTCGCGCGATGACGAGCGAGTGAAACATTTTAGGAGATTGCGTGCGGCGCGGCGCGGCGTTTCGGATCATAAAATTCCACAAATCATATAATTTTACCAAAATTTGTACAACGAACTTCGTACGCGTAGGTTACGTACACGATACGGACGAGGTATCTGTATTTTTTCGCCCTCCTGATATCGAAACCGGAGACCTCGGGATAATTCGAACACGAAGAAGTGACCGCCTCATGTTTTTGTCCATCTATATTCTGCGATAGCTACTAGGTACCTACATCTACTTTCATTCGAACCTGTATGCATGAGAAATATAGAAGTTTGTACCATAATAATCTTAAGCGAATAATAATCGTGCGGTTACGGACGACCGATTGCCACGGTCTATTATCCAATATAACCCCAATTTCTCGTACTCTACGCGTTTCAGAGATACATACCGACGCGTGTCGATGCGCGGCGCGGGGGGGTAGGAAAAAATCCGAACGAAGGAATTGCTTCGGATCCCAAAGTACATAATCATGTGAAATAGACGCGAGTATGGATAGGTAGTAGTAGTACGTCGAGCGGTTATACATCCGTATACGGAGAGATATCGATTTTATTGAGAGATAATTATCCCCGATGAAACCGCTTTTGTTACAGTTTATACGTGCGGCTGCAGTGCGTGACATGGCGCAGTCGGCCGCAGCTTTGCAGGACTTCCAACTCTTGGGGGAGGGCAGCTGACTTCCGGTGAGTCAACAGCAATGGCAGTATATTATATAAATGCAGCCAGCAACCGTGTGTGCGGCTACAGAAATTCACCGATCGATCCGTTTTCTTGTTTTTATTTCTTCTTTTTTTTTTTTATACCTGCGCACGTATGCGCTGCACGGGCATACGCTCGCATGCACGCGCCTAATTTTACGAGGTACACGCGCGTGCATGCACCACCTACACACACGCCGATCATTGTGCGATCGTACGCGCCGAGCCCCTATAATTTTGGCTAAAAGTGTTCCCTGATGGATGAGAACGTGAAGTAGGAGGTGAAAAGTTTGGAGAAAAGGAAGAAGAAGAAAGTCGAAGACGATTTTGGTAATTGCAATCTGTTCGCCGCGTACAGAGGTATCGGTATAACGTAATTTGTTGTAATTGAATTGTTGGCTTACATCAGAGAAAATGATAATTGCTGTACCGACGAAAGAGGGATACGCATGTATCGGGCACCGATATTTGAACAAATATTTCATAATTCTTACATCCGTCGTGACATATGCAGGCCACATTGACCGGCGACCGGATATCTCTCAGTTGGTACATAATTCGAATAATTACATAATTCGTCCTCGCCCGGCTCAACATCCGGCGTTAAAAGGTTAGCAAGAAATGACCGCCTATTAATACAACGATGACGCGGACAGATATATACCTGTACCTAGATTCAGATTGATCGTTCCCTTTCCTTTTCCTCCCTTTTGGCTCCTAATCGTCATAGTTGACACGTTCCTCCCTTTTTCGACCCGTCTTCTCCTCGGCCTTCCTAGTCCATCCTCCGTTTTTCTCTCTCCGCTTGTTTCTCAAACCGCGGTGTAAATCAATCTTCCGGCCCGACTCAATCCACACTTACAATTTCGAATCTTCGCTCCTTAAGAATTCGGAATCACTGCATTTGATTGACATCTTTACGCGAATATACTTATTTATAAGAAGATTCCGGAGCAGTACGCATATGATGAGGACCTTGGCTCGTTGCCAGATACGCGAAGTACATGCAGACGGCAAGGAGATTGGTGTACGCCGATGTTTTCGAGTCTTTGATCGCACTGTAATACTGTACACTTCTCTACAGCTACTGAAAATGTACTTGAGGAGATATATACGTGCATATTGTACGTAGTGCGCGGCATGTAGTACACACACACACACACATCGACATGTACGTTATATATTTATGCAGCTAACAGCAATGCGTATTACATCCATATTTGGAAACTGGCATGAGGACGAAAGGCGGTCGTGTGGTAGCTACACGTATACCTACATATGCACACATGCGTTGCAGATATGTACAGACGCAAACGCATACTCATACAGCCACCAGCTTGACAGCTTCTGACACGACCCCGAGAAAACCAGAACAATTTATAGGCGGTTTCATGTGTATATACATACTTTGAACACTGTATACAAACCTTTTTCGCGGGTCCGATATACATACATCCCGGTCTCGGACGACCTCGATCTGATGAATTTTTCACCTATACATAACGTATCGAATACGATGCATACGTTATAAATCAATAGCTGTAGGTATGCAGTATTGGCGGATCGTTATAAAGTCACATATTCCAATCCCAAAGACAGATGTGTATTTACGTATTACACCTCCTACCTACATATACATACATTCATAATTCTTTATTGCTAACTCTTCTAACGAACCCATCCTCTTTCATTCTTCTTTTTTACGTGCGATTCAATTCCCGCAAGGTCGTGTCTTATATTCTGAAAGAAGAATACCGATCATCGGTCCAGATTCCAATCGATCACTCTACTCCGCACGTAGTTATAGGGTAGGTATAATCGTAACGACGGAAGGAAAAGTACAATTGCATTGATCGAAATTATACGAAGCAGAATACGACATCATAGATTCTGAACTTGAAAAACGGATTGATAGAGAGAGAGAGAGAGAAGAGGAAGATTAATATAATTGTGCATCCCACGGAGGAAGTGAATTTTGTTTTTTGTATTTTTGTTTTTTTTTCTCAAAAAATCATAAATTCTGTTGACGAATGAAGATATGAGGATTCTCAGATCCCGCGATTTCCTTCGCGACTCTTCAAGAGGGGAGGGATAAAGTAGCCATAGCCAGGTATAATTGAATCGGAGTCACCCTTTGCATTGTCTATGGTCACGCGTGCATATTTCTACGTTGAGTCGTTGAACGCGCGGTTGCGTAAAAGACATAACGGAAGATTGTGACATAATACAAGTATAACGTGCGCGCGCGTGTGTACGGTATAAAATGTGTGTGGCAAAAAAAAAAAGAAAAAGAAAAAGTAAAAGAAGACAGAAGAAGTTAGATCCGTACATATAGAGACAGACATATATCGTACACAATACGCGCGCGTTCGTGTATCAGTATACGACGTACGGAGAATAAGTATAACTCGTATGGTATACAGATATTACAGGTATAAGAGCGAGATCGATGGGACGTTATAGTTTTGAGCGTGGAAACGGTTCAACCTATAGATTCTGTAGCGCAATAGACTGACTACTAGCTTTTGCTGGGTTAAAATCAGGTCACCAGGAAACTGATAGATGATTTTTGAAACCCCGCTGTGTATACGGTGTAGTATACCTAGGTGTGTATAGCAGAAGAACGAGAGTGTAGGGATATACTTATATGCACCTATGTCTGCCTTGTGTCACGTTCTACCTATGCCTATACCTATACCAGTATACGTACTTACTATATCGCTTATACCCGGGTATCCTGGAACCTTACGGAACCTAGAACGTAGGATCTAGAACCTCGAGAACTAGCTCGCCTCATAGGAAATCGGTCAGGGGTCGAGCGCGTGTCTAGTTACAAATCCTATAATTTGATGAACGACGCGCTTCACCCTCCGGTTCACTCACAGACGCTGACCTCGTCAACGCCGCAACGGGGCCTGGGGCTTTACGTCCTCCTCCCTTCGCCCTCCGCCTCCGCCGCCGCCTCCTCGCCCCTCCTGCCATTTACCCCGTTTCGAGTCTCGACATACATGCGCTATAATATGATATACGTATAATGTAAAACGTGAATAAAACGGCTCCGCCGCTCCGCTTTATATTATAGTCTAATAAAACGAAAGCTGCTGATCCTCCTCATCCTCCTCATCCTCCTCCTCATCTTTATTCTCCCGGTTCCGCTCCTCTCTTTCTCGTCATTTAACAAAGCCCAGGAAACTTCTTTTGTTCTCTGAACGAGATGAGGGAGTGAGTCCTCTTTATCGGAGGTCATGAAAGCAGCGTCGTTTTCCGCCATCTGCAATCTGTGTGTGCATACGTGCCGCGTATGTACCTCTATGCACGTGCTTACGTACACAGCAGATTTGAGTAATCTCCTAATCTCACATGCTCGGTGTACTATAACAGCAGAGTACAGTACCTGCGTACTTCTTTCTTCATTGGAATTCGATCCCGTAAATTCTCTATATATATATCATGCGTATAATTTAATCGCATCTGCATTCGTACGTGATTATCATGTTATTACACTCGTGTGAGTTTCCACGCCAATTTATACGGCTATCTATGCAGCGTTAACGGCGATCGGCAAATCGAATCGTATGCATTGAGATTTCGTATCCGTCATTGACACGCGCTAAACTATATGTATATATAACTCGAGGCGCGAAACGATCGAATTTTTCCTTTTCTATATATTCAATTTTCTTTTCAATTTTTTACTTTTCTCTCCGCGCGCCTGTAGCAGGGAACAGAATCTTGAGTCGCACGTTAATATCGTATGAATTTCGCAACGACTATGGTCGGCTATTTTTTACGTCTTGTATTTCGCCGAGTTCGATAAACGCGATTTCTCTAAATAATTTCCAATTAGTAACTTGATCGCGATTTACGATAATCTCCTCCGACTTTCAGCCGACCTCATTAGCTGATTCGGAACTCGAAATTAGATGGAGATTGGAACAAATCAGTTGCATGCGCGAGATCGCCGAAAATAACTGAAGAAAAATCGTGTTTTTAAAGCGTCCGCGTTTCATGTGTCCGCAGTAAATCCGTACTTACTTAGTATACATACACAGATATTTGTAAAACATACATTGTACATCATACAGCACTGTATTTAATGCCCCGCGCAATGCACATGTGTCTTTTGTATACGACTACTTGTCTCCTCGCAATCATCGTCATATACTCCACTGTACATGTATATTCATACTGACTCCTATGGGAGGCTGAATAAACAAGTATCAACGTAGGTATAATATACACACCCACGCCAGTTTATCTTCGCCTCGGAGATAGGTGTACTCGTTTAATACGCGACAGACGACATCTGCAGCTTCCAGTCAAACAATTTGCAAAATGCGCGTCTCCGCTGCACCACGTTCATACGCAGGTATGAAATCGTAGTTTTGCTGATTGCATGGAGGATAAATGTGTATACACAAGCTGCGAAGTTTACCCAAACTTCATTAGTAAAGCTCCAATTAATAGAGGATCTAAGATTTCCTCGTTCCGCTTTCATACTTTACCTAGGTACCCCAAGGGATGAAAATCCATCCCCAGCTATAATTGAAAAAACAAAGTTGAAACGGAAGTAAATGTGTGAGTACCCTGGCGAAATCTTACAGCTCTATTTTCAGGAATTTGCTATTACATAGGTCGCCACATAGCTGGTTCGGACTTTTTCCCCCTTTTTTCATATCAATGCCTGACCGTGTAGCTCTGAATTTCTGAACTCTGCCAATCAGGCATACCTACGCAGTTCAGCGGTGGGCTCGCGCGGCGCACGGTGAATATCAAAGCCGCAGCACGTTAAGTTACGCACACGTAGCGGAAATTCAGTCCTTAAGTCATCGCGAACGATGTTACATGTATATACATACACTAAATGCAAAAGAAAAATGACCGCGGCTAAGATCATTCTGGGACGAAGTTAAGGCACTACGCCCACGCGTAGTACACTTCCATTTTTGTCTTGAATTCACGTTAAAAGTTAACGAAAAGCTGCAACGATATTACATACGTTTATATTCATCATTCGCATAGACACAGAGCATGGATTTCGCATTCGGGCAGGAAATCATTAGCTTCGTGGAAAGAGACAGAAACACTTTTGGCCAAGATCTATCTATCTCTTTACCAACCGGGAACGTAGCTCTCGCGTTAAGCGCCCCGCCAATTAGTAAAAAATTCAATGAAACGGCGCCATTTTTTAATTGTATGAATCACTTTCACCGATCACCAAAAAATTTCCGCTCGCAGCGAGTCTCGGCGCGGCGCCTCGGTTCTTATATTCTGCAGATTTATGCGCGATGGCATGGGTGCGGTTGCAGTCGGGTGCTGTTGACGATCATTTGTCCATATCGAACTACTTCCGGGTTTGTAATCGATCGCGGAATGTGTATATCTCGATCTACAAATTCTCCTATCCAGAATACCAGTACAAGCTATCTTGTTGTTATAGTATATTATGGGACCGAGGAATGACGACCTCTCGAAACTGTGGATGAAAAACTGTAGAAACGACGAGGATAACAGACTTCTGTAGTGCCTGAATATATCTCCACGCAGGAAGTTTTCTTACCACGAACTACGAGCGTCTCACGATCTTTGTGAACGAATCGCGAAAGAGTGTCTGTCCCAAACGTAATGAAAATGGAAAGTGGGGCGAAAGAATTTCCGCAATTTCTCACAATTTCGACGAACTTCGAAAGAAAAATATGCGCTTGAGGAGATCGTGAAACTCGAAAAACGCGGTGAAACTCGGTAAAGTTGATTTTGAATGTGTGAAAAGACGTTCTCCCCGAATTCTGCAAATTTCAAAGTCTTATTGTTTGGCAAATCGAAAACCAACTTCTTCACCTCGAGTTTTACCGCGTTTTTCCCATTTCCCGATCTGATCACAAAAAATGCATTTTCTGTCTAATTTCACGCGCAAAAATTCTGGCAGCTATATATTATCTTACAACTTCACAAAGATAGTGATCGGGACTGGCGTTACACCGTATGGCATAATCCTCCTTCTAATCTTCCACGAGCTCCAAGTTATGATCGATGGTATACATACATACGTATGTAGAGTGTATTTCGCACGATACGAATCTACGGAGTTTATAGGTACGTACGTATGTACGTACAACATTCGTATTGCGACCGGGCCACATTGAGCGTACGTACGAGTACATAAACACTATCATCGCACAGAAATGAATATGAGAATATGAGAATATGAGAAAAGAGATAGGTAACGGAGGTATCCGAGCACTCACTGATCGTTTTGTTGATCCAATCTGCAAGATCTTCCTGAAGCGGTATAAGCTGCCTACTTTGTACATAGTGAAGACGTTCGTGGTAAATATCAGCGAATTCCTCTTCTTCCGCTGACGGTCTCGGAACATCGGCTCGATTGAAAATCGGCGTTGAAGTTGGTCCCCAGCTACTGCGATACCGAGTATGCTGGGAAGACGGGAAACGATTGGCACAAGACATCACTATCCTCGCGGAACGTTGAACGGTGTTACACTCCCGTAAGATCAATCTTCCCCGCGATCCAGGCTAAGACACTGCTCCGAGCGGGACAACCTCGCGTTCGAATCTGCCGAACACATGAAAACAAAAGAAAAACGTTGAGAGAAACATAATTCATCGATTGAGGGTAGGTACAGGATATGAGGTACAGCGCGAGAGAATTCATACGCGTACGGTTGAAGATTTGGCATTTTTTATTGAAAAACAAGACTCCGGCATGTATCGATGATCCGGGAAATTAAAAACGGTCATACCTCAGCTCAAAAGTGAAGCTAATTGGCCAGCTGGTAACTTATCACTTGCGCACCGTGAAATTGCTACCTAATTATCACAGTATCTTAAGGTGGCAATCGGCGATGTAAAGAAATTACCACTGGCTCCGCCGAGCGATTACTGACGAGAATTAGTGTCCTACACTACTCATCGTCAGCCACGTTGAAAAGCCAGCTAACTCGAGTAAAGTTAAGTTAAGTAAAGTAAAGTAAAGTAAAGTATATTATATTATATTAACTGTATACGTAAGTTGCGTTCTGGAGGAAGGGGAAGGGGAAGGGGGAGGGGATTCAAGGGAGGCATATAATGCAACGTATTACACTGAACGGTCTGTATACATAATAAAATGAAATCATATACGCGAGGATCTGTACATTAGTATATAAGTTCGTATATATAGTGGGATAAAACGCGTGACAACTGTCCAGGGTACGATGCCTTGCGCGTGACATTATCTCTCTGAGACACATTAATCTGGATTTGTGCAGTTAGACTGGGTGTATGGAAATGCGGCCGCGGATGCAAATCGCGGATGCATATAGCAGATATATAACGTAATATATCGCACATAAATCAATCGCCGATCTTATGCATCCGACCGCAGGCTATCTTCGCGTGTTATGAAATTTGAAAATAAAGAAGAATGAACGAGAAGCGAGGAAAACTTGATGAGAAATCACGTGTATCATACATACATCGATATAAATACCTACATCACGTATTGACATGCGTAGAACAGAGAAGAGGTGTCGGAATCGAAATCTATGAAACAAAGCTGCGAGGCCCACGCTTGACCTTAGACACCGATCCCCGTGTTATTGTAAAACTTTATCCGTATAGGTGTACCTCCTATATGTAGGCATAACTTCTATACTGGCCGCGCATAGTAGCTGGATCTATGCGTAACTCACGCATCCGTGTAACTAGATGTATATGCATACCTATAGGCCTGTGGATAACACACGTAAGATGATACAATGCGACGTGTGTGTGTGTGTGTGTAAGTAACGCAATATCCCACGCAAGTGAACAAGGGAAAACATGCGCAACTAGTAGACGACTGACAGCTGAACTTTAGAATTATTATAGTAGGAATCTACTACCTACTACGATAGTCTCACGTAGTCTGCATGGGCGAATGTGGAACCCCGAGATGACCGTGAAGATATTGGATTATTATATGTAAGTACGCCTATCCCAAGGCGCGATGAAAGACTACGAAGGGTCCGCGATCGACGAAGAGACTCCTTTCTCCTTTTCGTACTCATACTATAATGTAGAGATCGTTCGGTTTTTCGGACTCCTCATTCTCCTTTGATGCGGAAAAAAAAGCACTGAAAACGATTGACGACGTACGCGAATGAGGAAGGAGACCCGGAAGGAGCGAATCATTTCCGACGTTATCGTCTTAGCACTATACACATGTATTGCATGCTAGAATATGTTCGATCATCCCCGTGCAAGAGAGAATGAATGGCCTGTAACATAATCCCGCATGTGGAATAACGTTTGTTCACTGTATCCTAAGTCACGGCGTGAGTCTGTGAAGTCTGTTAGTCAGGAAACGGTGCGTAATGGTATGCTCGGTACACCCACCACCGAGTAGATTACGACCACTTGGAAAAGCACCGAGCTTACGAAAGAGAAGATTTCGTCTGACGAACGCGGCTGGAAAAACGGCGAAATTTTTAACGAGCTTCGGCTGAGGCCCTGCCGTGATCAGAGCTAGCTCACTCGAAAAGTTTCCCATTCTTCGACCGTGTTCGTATTTCGTTTGAAACTTTGTCCAACTTGAAGCGATCGTAATCCAGCGGACCGGGTATACTACATGGATATACGTTAGGCGAGACCTGTAGTTCTCCTTGGGGGCAAGATTTGGAGAACCATATCTGGAAAGTAAAGATACTTCCAAATCTGGCCTTACGGTTTCTTTTCTAGTTAGTTTGCTTCTCTTACGAGCCTCTACCTAGTGCTTGGCGGCGGTCGATCATCTTGTGAAGAACCAGCTTCGTCGCAGACGCCATAACCAACCGCGTAATAATTGTTATGGAAATCAGATTTTCGGGTGCGTAGGTACCCATTTGGATGAAATTTACACCAAAAAACTGCGCACGGTGAAATTCTGCCGATGACAAAATGAACGATAAAACGTGCCGGTTGAATATTCAAATTGTATATTTCTTACACTTATGGTCAGCGGTGACGATAAATCAGAAGATATACCAGCTGCGTATCGATTTTCTCGGTGATTGACTCTGCAGTCGAAGAATTGAAAGAATCGGAGCGTAACGTAGATATACCCAGGCTACTCTACGTTCTGAGAGTGAATTATTACGAATCGTTGATAATTTACGATTATTTATGAATGAACAGCTGTCGGTTACAGTAGCGGCCGAAGATTATATTCAACTATACTCATACGTTAATAAGTATACGTGTATGTACCTACATAACTATGTATGCCTATTGAAATCATTTTATGATCATAATATGTTCCATATTCGTTTATTCATTTCGATTTCTTACATATACGGCGCTAGCTGTAGCTCGAGATCTCTTCTCATGTTGCTCATACGTCTTCGGACATTAGTGTTAATTAATTATTCATAGTTCAAGCACGATCGAACGAACGGTCGAGCTAGTAGAGCCAGTCGCGCCTACGCAATGACATTTTCACCTTCCCAAGTATATCTGGTAAAAACTCGGGCGGTAGTTATATGAATTTGAGTAACTATTTTTCATCAACCGTTACAAATGTGAGATGAACATTCGAGATGTACGACGCATTTTGAAATGTCATTATTATGTCATTTCTGTCAAGATTATAGTATTATATAGGTATATAGGTTTACGTGTGTACAGGTGTCTCGTTCACAGATTACGCGATACAGCATCATTTTGCCGTTCGCCCACATATTATTCGTTCGTATAAATGTTTACCTGCGGTATATCTATCGAATCTGTAAATGAGCATGAAATCAGGTGAGCAAGGTCCTCTTCGGTGAGATACACGGGAGATACACGGGAAGAAGGATGCATGGAATAGCTATTTCTAAAACGCAATTCGTATGATACCAGCTGCGAGACAGAGGAAGAATCGCGGAGATTATTTCCTGCGTATCCTTCGAATAATAATTTCAGGGTGGCATGGCGCGGGCGGTGTAGCGATATCGACAACTCATTACGTATACCTATGCACATACGTACATACCTACGTATGTACATATACATTCCCACTGAAAACTCGAGCTCACGAGCTAATCGATTATTCCCATGCCG
Organism: Phymatocera aterrima; assembly: GCA_963170745.1. Classification (NCBI taxonomy): domain Eukaryota; kingdom Metazoa; phylum Arthropoda; class Insecta; order Hymenoptera; family Tenthredinidae; genus Phymatocera; species Phymatocera aterrima. The sequence continues at coordinate 3,740,034 of OY720668.1, forward strand.
AGCGAGAGATGCCTCGTTTGCGAAATTGACGCAGGAAACGATCCGTTGGAAATTTAACCGAAGGAAAGCATGTTTCATATTTCGCAGGAAAATTGAATAAACCGTTCGAATACCTGGCGTATATTCTATCGCCGCGAATTGAAATCCATTGCATTTCTATCTACGAACCCGAGTACACGAACCCATGAGTCGCATGGCTAAGCAGAGATCAGACTCAGAAATTAATGCATACCTGGCTACCTACGTTACGCGTTTGCGAATAAAAATATATCCTGCGTCTCGATGCGAATAGAGAATGAGATTCTAGCTGTATACCGCGATAAACTGTACGGTAAATTGGCAGTGTGGCTGAAGGAATGGTGATTCAAACACATGCCCACTTATGCTTCGATAGAATCCTGTCTTGAACGGAGTTATAGAAATGTTGTAAAGAAATCTACGAATGGGGTCGGTCTGGGAATATTAAACAACTATTCGCTAGAGATGTTGATGTTTAGTGTCGCGCAGGTAATTAATTGCTTGATCGATAGCCGTGCCTCCACCTCCACCTCTATCTTTGCATATCATTGCGTTGGCGAAATAATTATGTCAAGATTATCGTATGTCCACCCATCTATATCTATACCTAACCGCCGATGACCGCCGGCCTGCACATACCAATAGTAGTATCTTACTAGGTGTATTATAAGTAGTAAGAGGACGCCGCGAATAGAGACGGTGGGTGTCATTCCATTGAAACGACGCGCGGCGTGTGGGATATCGGTAATAACTTTCAACGAAATCGTGTATGTACCGCCTTACGCGAATGTTGCTCAGAATTTTTTACGCGGCTGAAGTTCATAACGTTGATACAGCACGACGGAATATGATGTCATCAGGTGTTTACGAAAAATGCAATTTCGGCGGGTGCTTTTCGATGAAAACGAATCAGCGTTTTTGAGAATACGGGATTCGTGATTGGCGATGAAACGGATCCGGCATACGGTCAAAAACGCGAGTTAGTTTTCATCGAGAAACATTCGCCGAAGCTGCGTTTTTCGCAAACAACTGAAATTATACTCCATTATTTTGTCGCGCAGACTTCAGCCTCGCGGTTTCTACAATCGAAATGCAGAGTGCATACAAATTTTGATTGAGTCATAATTCGAACGAATTTCCTCACATGCACACTGCAGACTCACTCGTAATTACGATGACTCCGGTGATAAGTTTCGCAATCAGTAAGTACAAGACGTGTACTAAACTCGCAAGCTTGCAACTATGTGTCACTGATTCAACAATTCTGTAACGTATCGAACAAATTTTCGTCGTTCTTGATCGTGGGTGTGCCAATAAAAACGGAAGAGAGAACTGTGCGTGCGGCGCGTCCGTGCGTTCAGACTAAATGAAATGAAATGAACCTAATCTCTGGGACAAGATCCCTTTTACGTTAGTAGTGGCAAATCTGCAGCATCAGGCAGCCCGATTATCGTCACGGGCGACTACCTGTACCGAAAGTGTGAAGGGGAGATACGTGCATTGATTAGTAACAGTAGTTTTCGTAAAACGAATCACGCTTCGGCTGGCAACACCTTCAACAAAGATACTCGCATAGTGAGTATATACTTATGCGTACATATCTTCCGATTTATATGTGTACCTGTACCTGTACCAATGGTGTTCAGTATAGTTAATTAATCCGTTACGCAATGCCGATTTGTAAAGTGTATCGATCGACCGGCGATATCGTAGTAGGCGTTTCAATAGTTGTATACTTTTGACTGATGTTGTGACTTATGAGTAATAGTTATCTTACGAATGGAAATGAACGATCATTCGCCACAGGAAGTAACGCGTGTGCCGTTCGGTTGTATAACTACTACAGTACTATCGCGGTATTGCAAATACGTCCGGTAATCCTACTCACCTGGAAAGGAGAGAAAATAACAAGAAGAAAAAATGAATAAAGAGAGAACGATCGCTGCTCGGAGATATATTGCCTAAGATACTTACCTCAGTATAGGATACAGGTATACCCAAATCCACGGACGTAACTAACGATGGAAACAAAGAAGTAAGAGAGGCACAAAAACAAGCTGCAGAAAGCGTTCACTGTCTTGTTTTGCTACTAGTGCGAAAGCTGTTCGTTAACCTTTACGAGACGGTGATACGGCCAGTTTATCCAATTAGGAGCAATGAGTCGCAGGACAGAGGAACCCGGAGAGTTATTTTATACGAGTTGTTAAACAAGTGCTACAAGCTAGGTTTGCTTTATATAGATTCTTCAGAAGATCCTATGATACGTTCGTACATCGCGCTTCTACGTCATTTTCTGGCTTTTCTGTCTATCTTGCTTGAGTAGGTATATGATATGGTTTACATTTATTCTATACTGTGAAAGTGAGGAGGCATCCGTGTGTATCCACTGACTCGCTGATACACTTACTTCACTACATTGCGCTCCACAAATTGACCTGTCCGTATGTTACGTATTACACTTCGTATGTTATAACATACGAGTATCTTCAACAGAGATAAGAATTGGCCTGAAAAAACATACGATAATTACGCGGCTTTCGATATTTTGTTCTCTCGAAAATATTGGAATAATTAACATTCGATTGACGCATTTTGAACGTAGTTTATCTTCCGATAACAATTCCCCTATATCTGCCCGCGTGCCGTGCAAGAGATCGAATACTCGGCGTTGTACAGCTTTGGCTAATCTTCGCTGAGAATTGATCCATCTACAATAGATATCGAAATACAAAATATGGTACAAAATATTTCTCCCTTTTTCAGGATACACATCTAGTTCGCTGTGACGTGGTACAATACTACATGTAAGAAGAGGTCCGCATCCGATGCTGCAGCTGAAAGTATTCAGGCTCGATCTGAATGCTACGCAAAAGATGTACCTATGTACGTGCGTAAGATCAATTGATGTCACTGATCCGTCTGTTTGCTCTGTATCCGCATACTACATGTCTAAGAATTGGAGTATGTCTTTCGTTTCCCATTCTACTATTCTCCTTTTCATTTGCGCCGGTGCATGCGTCATGAATCAGGACTAAAATTAGGGATTTGAAAAGGGAAGATATGTAGTTCAACAGCGTGTAGACTCGCGTGTCACACACATGTAGGTATATGCACGGAACTTCTTTAAACCCCTGAAGTTTATAAATAACAACTATAATACTGCCGCGATGATACTTGCAGTGCTATTTAGTCAGGTGGCACACGAAACTCCTTTTATTTTACAGCCTCGTCGCACTCGTTGCCTATCCTGCTGTAGGTATACCCAATTCTACTCCACTGGGCAACCTACCATAATCGCAGTATCTCGAGGATATCTCCACGTGCAGACGGCTGGTGGTGGATTCATGGTCTAGGACAGGAACCTGAAACCAGATCCCGTCCGCGTCGGGGGCCATGCTGTCCGTAATGCACCCCGAAACGAAGGAATTAAGAAACGCGAGGAAATCAACGCGTGTTCCACGGGCCACGTGTTTTAGGTCTTCGGTGTATCTGCATATTGTCTGTTTCACCGAAGAGCACCGCATATTTCCTAGTTCTTACATTAACACTCGAGAAGATTGTGCGATATAGAATTCCAGATATTCGGCAGCAATTAACCCAAGAGCGCAAAATATATGTGGGCAGTCGCCCGGTACAGGCAACGAACGGCAATCCTCTACAACGAGGCGCCCTTCACTCGCTGAATCGCCGACGAATTCCATGAGAAATCACGAAGAAATCAGCGAGAAATCACTGGAATCCGAAATCGGGAATACACATGATTTCTCACGATTTCTATCGGCCTTTTGTGGGTTCCTGCGAATTCCTGATTGGATCTCCACCAATGTTCTAGGATCCATTTTACTCGATTTCCACGAGCCGGAAATCACTGGGGATGTTCGGAAATCGCCTTCAGATAAGGGAAATCATCAGAAATCGCAAGATAAAGAACGGTTTCCTTCAAGTGCCGAGTGAATAGCCCCTTGCTTTACAACGGCTACGATTTTCCTTGATCAATGTTCCGTACCGGCAGATAACAACTCTCCTAAATCATCTTCACACTACGGCTGAGAAAATAGATAATGAGGAGCAAAATGTGTAAACGTAGAGAATTATGTAGGTCTTCGAACATATACTTTACGCGGGTGAACCAATTAAGTCGCAGAAACAGAGCGTAAGACAGAAGCACACACAGTCTTCTCGCTGCTTATTCCAATTACTTACCATTCTAAATGTATCTTTTCTGAACAGGTACCTCTGCACACATGGACGCACCTGGAGTGTGAGCCAAAGTATGTATAACCGATAACGTAACGAGCCCTATTTTCAGTACCATTATTAGATGTACAAGTGCTTCGCACTTTCCGTAATCATAATTCCTGACACTTCCGATTGAACGGTCACTGGAATTTGATACTCTGAATCACTCTGGAATATACGATCTTTTGGGAAAATGAATCATTGTGAATCGGCACTTTCGCGGTATCCAATGATCGGCGATAATTTTAAGTGACGTTGTGAATTATCAGTGTGCGCGATATCGACTTTCTTTGTGTCTCTCCGTTTCTCTTTCTATACCTACTTCTCTTTCGTTTGCTCCGGCAAGATACGCACACGGGAATAAATCACAGGGATACAGCGATAATGCGAATGGAAATTTGAAATCACACTCGAGCGACGAGAAGGTATATATATACCTTCTCCAGACTCCTCTTCCTCCGCGAGCACCGTTAGCTGTGTATAGTATAATAATTATTGTGAACTATTAATAAGACCTTTTTGGAGCGTGACTGAGCTCGGGTGAGCTAGCCAAACGGGTAGCACAAACTGCGAAGTCCACCTCTCCTATGCACGTTTTGAATCGCAGTTGGAATCGTATCGGACGTGTATCTGCGGTAGCAGAAGTGCACAGGAAGAAAACGCGGGGTACAAAGTCAACGAAGCCATCGCGCGCTTCTAATGCGATATGCAATACATACCTACCATTGTCTGGACGTAGGTATACGTAGGTATAATCTGGGTATCATCATGCATGCATGTGTGGATTCGATCTATAGGTATATACCTCCGCGAAGAGAGAAATGCGGTAAAAAGAGGACAGAGATTTACGAGCAGGAAAGTCTCATCTTATTGAGTTATCGCAAGAATCGTATAGGATTTCTACAGCAGTTTCAGGTGAACGTTTTGGGGCAATTTCAGTTTATAGATTAATCACAATGTTAGCGATGCCAATGGATGTATTACATGCATGCACGCACGCACACACACATAATCGCATGTATACGACAAACGATGTGACTATATACATACGGTCTGTGCACATATTCTCTGCAAATGCAAACGAGTAGGAGTATAGTGCGTACGTAACATTGGTGTAACATGATCACAATTCAGACATCATATTATTACAACGAGGTACGAATATTCAGACATCACGTTCATCACGTCGATTCGATTCTCGTTTGTTGTTAGCCTGGTACAACACCGAATCAATGCGATGTATATATTGTCAGTCAATTGTATATAGATCACACAGAATTGCGGATTGTGAGTCATCCCCGCAATTTCAAATGGCAATTGGATATATACGCAGTTATTAATGAGGCTGAAGTTTATAACGTTGAGGCAGCAAAGTCACGAGAAATAGCATCGACCGGACTTTTCGCTTTTCCTCTCCGACGTCTCGGGGGTCGTCGGGGATTCCCGAAATGGTCCAAAAACGGAGATTTTTCTGCGCCGAACAAATTTCGGCTGTTGCCATTACTCACAATCTTTTTCTTGTTTTTTTTTTTTCTCTTTTTGCGTTAACGAATTTACAAACTTCAGCCTCGCGATCATGTCGTACGAATTCTTATCAGCGAACATTTCCGGCAGTTTGAAAATGTTCTCAGTGAAAACGATACCTACCGGCAAAAATTCGTGTAGGTTGAAACTGAAAACCAGTAAATGTACCTAATAAGAGGAACGATAAAGTTTAGACACAAATCGGGAAAACCAACGTGAATTGGTGCAACGTGAATTTACAGATCCGCGAATGCCCTGCGGAAGTCACCTTTACGATTGAATACTGTAAACACACCCTGTATAAATCCCGGAGACATGGTAGAGAGGAAGAAGAGAAAGAACGAAGGATAGAGGAGGCGATCATGCGGCCGATGTCCGACGCCTTAGAAATTCTTTAATGACTTTATGCCGCGGCTCTTGGACAGCACGAGGAGTCCGTTCGAGCTGCAGAAGCGTAAAGAAGTAATCACGGCGGATTTTCTGAGGTATTTCCGTGATTTAAACAAATTATTATGTAGATTTAGACCCGCGCTTGGAGGAACTTGAACTCTACGCCCCTATAATTATTTTTTAAAAACAGATGGTGACCGTAGCGAAGTTGTGTAACTGTACAGGCTATAAATTGGGGCGCGGAAACATCTGTCAGTATAGTACATACTCGAGGGAACGCTTCAGTTTTGAAATGAATTCAATTGAATCGATTAAACTAAACCTGCACGACGAATGGTACGATGAAAGTAAAATCTAGCCTTTAATATTCCCCGCGGTGATTATCAAGAGACAATATATACAGCTGCGGAGACTAATTGTAATCAATCGTCTGAAACGGTAGCAATAAATTTTTGATTCACGATATGTATAGCTACAATAATGATTGATTCGTAACAATTTCATCGCCCGTACCTAATCGTCTGATGCATAATCGTTACATACGCATAAAATATAATTTTGATACGAATCTCAACGAGATTTGCCTGTGGCGAAATTCGTGTACGCAGAATATTATCCCCTGTTGCACCCCGCCGCGTCAAACAATCAGAGAATTCAAATTCAAATAGCGAAAATTTGCGAACGATATGAATATGAAGGTATGCAGGCCATATGCGAAGCTTAACAGTTAAGATCGGCGATTAGATTGAATATTCGAACGAGCCAAAACTTTCGAGCCAATAAAAACTGGCGTCTTCCTTATTTATTGCTGATAATCGGATTACACATCATCCATTAACTTTCGCTCTGATGTCTATGCCTGCGTTATACTTAGGAGGAGGACACGTGCCGCTTTTCGCGTTACCTATATTCTACCTGAATATAAATACGCGTGGTGCGGTATTACCTATAATGTATGCAGTAATTCCTACATACTGGCTGCGCGATTAAGACGTGACGATGATCGGTGCACGTATATATCTATGCAGTATGGTATGACTACTATTCAGGAAAGTGGCAAAGTCTGAGGCACACGTCTTACTAATGATTATCGGTTACCCGTGCGGTATTGATTCATAGCTTCATCGAGAACAGTTGGAAGCTTATCGTAAGATAATTCCAAACTTTTTCAACTTCTAGATTCAGTAGAATCTTGTAAATGGTAACTTATCGATGTGCATGAAGTGAAATCGATAAACCGCATTTAATTTGAACAGTTTAAACAAAAATCACGATTGTCTAATTTAAGGAACGTTCATTTTATGGGATCATCGTAATTCATTAATCAGAGCGATGAATAAAATAATAACGGTGAAAATGAAAATCTCGTCAATTAATAATCATCGAAGAGTTAAATCGTCAACTTTCGCACAATACCATAAATATCTACCGACAAATGCTGTCCGGGTAACCGAAGTTGAATATTTTTACTACGAGGAAACATCTCGAAATGAAAAATCACACCCAATTAATGTAATGATTAATTATGTGCTAATAACCTCGCGAAAGAAATGTTTCTATGTACAAATTAACCCATATACGCACGTGGATATTATTATATCATGAAATGACAATTCACCTACCGATCATCAAAGTCGGATAAAATCTGGCCTATTATCTGAATGTATCGGTGGATCCGTAAACCGCTCCGTTGACACTTCGTCAAGGTGGTTTTCCCCGGAGTGTGTAGCGCGAGTTAGGTCGTTTTTACTTTTCCTTGTACTGTACAACACCCGCACCGACACCCCGATACCTCGTGACTAGATCCGAGAGCACCCCAAACAAGATCCGAAAGAAAGACGGAAGATAAAATCGAAAGAAAGCAACGAACAAAAAAAAAACAAAAAAAGAAGAAGAAGATGAAATTATCCACAAGAAACAGAGACCGGGGACTCCGGGAGGTGAGACAGAGCTGGAGGGCGACCGCGTTAAGACTGAGGGACACTGCGACTCCACGGATCTCGTGAGCCGGTCTCTGGCTTGTAGTCGGCAGACACCACGTGCACGCGGTTTCGATGCGCTATGCCCATCCCCGCCTCGTAGTCCGCGGTTCCCCCTTTTCTTTCTCTTTCTCTTTCCATTTCTTTTTTGGTTTTCATCTCTTTTTCCGTTTGTTTCTCGTTTCATATTCTCGCCCCTTTCCTGTCTCTTGCTCTCTCACTCGCTCTCTCTCTCTCTCTCTCTCTCTCTCTCTCTTACTTCCTCGAGAGAGAGACCCCCCCCCCCCCCCCCCCCCTCAACGCAGCGCACTCGTTTATCGCCCTTATATACGTACGCGCCCCAACAGCATGGAAGGCAATGTCCCCACGCCGCACGTACCCCTGATCAATACTACGCGGCAACCCGCCCCCATAATTCGCTACGAAAAGCAACCCCCAGACTCGTGACTCCGTGGACCACCGGCATCTTCTTCCGGCTGCGCATGTAGCTATTTATGCTATTTATTACCAGCTCGTATCCAAGTAGGTACTACATGCCGTGAGAGAATTTCCGGTTTCAGAGTTTCATGCTAAGGATTTTCGCGTCGTTTTAACTCTATATGCGGAAAATTTTGTTTCCAATATTATTTTTTTCGCATTTTTCGTTCTGATACGAGGCGGTATAGCAGTGGACTATTGAGAAAGGGAGATAAACTTTTTTGAATCACTACTCAATGACGATTTGATAATCGGACATTCTTTCGTTTAGAAAGAATACGATTTCATTGTGAAAGTGCGCAGGCGATTGGATGGTTGTACGATTGCGAAGAAAAAGTGCGAAAATACTATAGATGTTCTGTAAAGTGTATAAGATGACCGCAATGACAAGTCCATACTTTTCGAGAATCTCGTAATGAAATCTCTTACCTAAAACACTATTCTATATTCAACTGATTCCGAATACCTATACATACGAAACTTGTATTTTGAATGCTTACCGAAATTTTGTTAGGAATCAAAAGATTATGATATTCGGCGATATCAATATGATGATATTTGCGTTTAATGATTTGTAGTCGGACATGGTATATTTTTTCGATCACTCGATCGCGATCGGATATCATAGTATGCATATCTACGCGATATCACAACGATAAGAACTTGTTAGATTGAAGTACCTGCATTGCAGCGGAGTTCGTGTGTGTACTATATAGAGTATTATTCAAGATTTTGATCCGGGTAAGGAAAAATGATTCTCTTTATCGGTCGCAGCCTGCATTTCCTTATAAAATTGAGAACATGGCCGTATCTGCATGGCATGTATCCTCGAGCTATAGACAGGTATAAAGTTGTTCGGTTTGAAAACCAACTCGCCTTTGACATCATTGTGGAGAGCTATTCCACACGCGACATTTTATGATGTAACCATCCATAAGATAGTTACAGAGTATATTTTAACCAGAATATTATATTACTTGCCTGATCTGCGGAGAGATTCCGTCAATACGGTTAGAATGATGGTTCTACTGTTCTAGTACTCGTAGATCTGTTGTCTGCAGAAAAATAACGTAACGTCTTCTCATGCATGAGGAGCGAACAAACAAAATAAAGTACTTGGTATTATTGTTACCATTATATTATACGTCTTAATATGTATAGTAAATCTTCCGCGATACATATATTATACTAAGTATTTTCTTCAACGAAAAGTTATACATAAACCACCAACCTGAAGATCTGTGCAAATGAATAATCGTTATTATCATCTATTTCTTCATAGTCGATACACAAAACCTTCGATTTTTTTCCTGCAGAAATATGCAGAATACTTTGTAACGGAGGTCAGCGAAAGGGATAAATATTTCGTAACGTGATTCTACCGAGTAACATCTAAATCTCACATATATGCATATCTGTCGGAGGGAAAAGCACGTAAAAAACATTAAAACGTATATCCAAGAGGTCAAAAGATCGTGAAATCTTCGTTATATGGCAGTGAAGACTTCTCTGAGAAACAGCTGATATGGGGGATTTCGTATAAAATAACTTTCGCAAACTTCTGGGGAATAAGAGAACTACTGCGATATTATTTTGATTGTTCGATAATTTCAGTAGGTATAGTAAATAGCGCGCTGCATGCATAAATTTAATGTCATTATTATGATTCTGTTTTCCCATGACGTAATAATACCTACGCCCAATGCAATCGACGCCGAATATATGTCGTGTGTCGAAGAAGTATACATTTTTGTCCTTCAATGCAACATACACATTCAATCATAATTTATCGATTGAAAACGACGATTATATTTTCAACGTCGAAGAAATTGAATGATTAGTAATAAGCAAGATAGATGTATGGGGGGCAATGAGTTATATTGTGAATATCGTATTATCGAGATATTCTCAAGTCTTATATACGTTGTAAATCCAATTCTTGCAATGGAGGAATTCCACGATTTTCAGATTCGTATAAATATTATATAAAATATATTCATTTCTTGGGGAAGTCGGGGGATGATCCAAGCACGGTACCAGGAACCATCAAGTGCCTGGCGTGTCTTGGCCCATCTTGGCCCTTAAGACGTAGTACTAGTTGTCCTAAGCTCCACCGCATCACAGATTATTGACCTCATAATTCATCGATTGTTTTTACCTGCAAGCTATTTTTGCACCAGCGAAGCCTATCGTATTCTCGAGATTCAATACGTGAGAAATTAACTTACAGTTATTGAGCACTATCATTCGTGGGTGAAATTTTTGTCTCGGAAAATTTTCCCAAAATATTCCAAAATCAAAATTTGGTATTCAGTTCATTGTTTCGGTTATGAATTTATGCAAATTTTCGCTTCATCCTCATCGAGTCCCAGTATTCAAACTCCTTAGAAGTTTTTCAGAAGAGTTCAGAAATTAAAGCTGTCTCTCTAAGCATTTTTTCAGAGAGAAGCCTTGTATTCGTACTGACAAGCTCAAAAATTGTCTGTTCTCTAATATAAAATCGACAGAACATTTGCGTACTGTCGAGTAAGTTTTCTGATCTTCTCCTATAATCTCCGTAATAATCCGAATAATTAGTCCATCGTTATTCGGTTCAATTCAAACTATTTCAAATCCATTGCCGCCCTTCTACTTGCGGGAAAAATAGTTCGTAGATTCCTCGCTACGTACGCTAGAGTACAATAAATGATCTCTCCCGCACCTGAATTACGTTCGAATATACATGATTACATGTACTAGGAATTGCATACGGTAAGGCGCCGATTCCGCATCATTATACCATCGATAAAACCCCTTTATTCATCCGTTATATCTATTTTGCTTGAAGATGTGCCAATAAATCGTGAGAATCTCAAATACCGTGAACCATGAAATAAATCTTACTAGAACCTGAGATTATTCATTTTTTCGCTGTCCGTGGAAAAGACCTAAGGTACGCGATAAGTAATCTGATATTATTTTAGAGGTTATGTCCGTCTGTGTCCAGATGTATGTAAATTGTGAATTAAGAATTGATAAACGAAATGAAACTGTCATACATCTCATCGATCGTGATTAGAGAATGATTTCTTCCATCAGAAAACGTACTTTCTATTCTAATTCCAGATAAGACGTAATCTAACCTCAAAAATTTCATACTAAACGATCAAAGGAACTACATTACCGAGAACCGAAATGGCAAGGTTGACGGGCAGGAATTATGCATTGTTCGTGGGCTGTTTCATCGGATTTTTAGGCCTAGCTATTTATCCCGCGATGATACGACCGATGGTAGACGCAGAACCATACAGTGAATATAATTGAATACATAAATCGCATGGATACGATCGGTTTATCTGAATGATGGTTTATTCATAAAAAGAAGAGAAAGAAAAGAGGAAAGATGTCAGTATGCTTCATTAATGAGAATATTGTTTTTCATTCATAGAAAAAAACAGAGAACAGATATTTGGGAAGTCTGCGAACAGCTAGAAATTCATTCAGAAGACTGACAAACAGCCGAATGTACGAGCGATGAATTTTACGTATTAAAATTTAAAACTCAGCCGATTCTTCACGCGCTTGGAAATCAGCATGGATCGAGCTTATGGATTGAATATAGTTACTTATTCAACGAAATATGAGTACAGAATGAAGCGTAAAAATGACTCTTATATTTAGGTAGCAAATATGTACAATGTGTATAGATGTATATAGATTGTTTTAATTAAAAATCGTCATCACAGACGTCAAGGAAAACGTCAAATGCTTCTCTATTGCAATTCCCATCAGCTGTAAAAACGTACTTGTGAAATGTACCGTCCAAACAAACAGCTGGAACAAAAATGAATAAACGTGAAACTTCTAAAAAAAAAAAAGAAGACCTAGTCAAACTTCCACCGAATAATTACCAATCACTGAACTTCGAGATCCAAAAGCACAAACACAGGCGCACTCAGGTGGAACTGTAAACGTAGCCAGTGCCCATTGACTCTCAACATAATTTCCAAGAAAACCGATGCTCGAAAATCTATCGAAAAACAAACAGAAATTCGTAAAATGTCAAGCTAGAAGACTCTGATCTAATATTTCTATCTATACAGCCGAAGTTCAGATGTCAAGGATGCCCGGAATGGCCAAAGTATGAAGAATTTTCTTCATTAAACAATTTCCACCGATATTATTTTTCGTAATTTCGTTGCATTAACATTAACTTCAGCCTAATTATTGACTAGCCTGAAGATAACTACATACGTAGATCTGCGGTTTAAATGTGTGTCTTTAAGAGCAAATATGTGCACAGTTCCTTTGTCACTCGACACGCACAAGAACTCAGAGTCCCTGCTGAAATTTATGCTGAAAACCACGAACAAACAAAAATTGAGAGGCTGTATTTCAGAGGCAGTCAAAAGAATGTTGGACAAAAGAAATATTAGTAATTTGAATTTTAATTAGTGTAATGAGAATTTTTGTTAATTCAAGCTTTTTACCAATAAAGAGTTGCAGGGTCTGCACCTCTTCTCAAAGCTACTAATAGATGTCTACGAACGCTGTCCCAAACTCTGACCAGAGTACCTTGTGCCGAAGCTGTTGCAATCATTGTACCACTTGCATTTACCGCGAGGCAAGCCAAGGCACCCTGTTGGTAAAATTATTAGATTGTTAATTTTATAATTAGTCAAAGATATCACAGAGTTTTGAGATAAGTTTTTTTCTAGTTTTACAAGAATGTGCTCAGATGTGGATAAAGGAGAATATTCTTTGGGTGAGAACAACGAAAACTGTTTTTGGATCAAATCTAAAATTAACGAAGTTAGATTTCTGTAGGAAAGAATCCTGCATTGATCTTTTCTTTTTCTTTTTCCTCTTGTTGTTTGAATAAGAAAAAGGAGAAGAATCTTAAATCATTCTCAATTTGATAAAGTCTCCCAGGTTATGGAAACTTTTGATAATATTCTCTCAACGTTTTGAACTGCCCATCTAGAATGATAAGACAATATTTCGAAGAAACTGTTGACTTTAAAACCTGATGAGCAACAAGAGTTGCGGGAGTACTAGAACTCCCGGCGTCTGTAGCAGCCAAATCGACTAAATGAACGCTGCCAAGTTTATGTCCAGGAAAAACAAGTAATTGTTTTTGCGCCGTTGCGAGTGTGGCAACTTCGACGAGACCTTTAGGGTTTTCCCTGGTTTCTAAGGTCAGGAGCCTTCTGGTTGGCGCGGGGAATGAAAATACATGAATTTCTCTCTGAAGAGCGACAATCAATCTGTAGAGAAAGGATCAGATCAATTTTCTAATATGTAAGATGCTCAATTAATGCTTTTGCTATTCTATTTTGTGAGGAGTGATCAGGTGAATGAAATGCAGCTTACTTGTCTCTCCTTAATCTCACAGCTTTAACTGTACTGGTAAAAGTGATTTCGAGGATAAATTTTTTGGCTAAATCATCGTATATCAAAACTGTATTATCTGCAAACTTTGGCCTTGTTCCGCCGCCGACAACGGCGACGATATTTGTTCTCCAAAGCATTTCCCCAATGCCTATACTTCCCATGAGGTCATTATCGAAATGAGCTTTCTCGACTAGCGGTTCAACATTGTAAATTCTCATCCCACTTTCCATGCAGCAAGTAAAACAGCCTGAGACGAAAATCCAAAAACAGGTTAGATATAATTTTAACAACTATCACACGCAGCGGTAGAGTTTCTTCGTGAGTTAATTTATTCACGTCGTTAAGTTCTTTGTGTTGTTCTGTCTATAAATCTCACCTTGGTCTTGATTAAATCTTAAACTAACCACTCCGCGGTTTGTAGCCATACTTCCACAGGATTTACGCCGTTCACTTGGAGCAATAACGGTAGCGAGGTTCGTTCAATGAATCCTTTATATTAAATTAATAAACTTTATAACACGACGTCCTCATGTCGTCACTTGTGTTGTTTGGATCATTCCACGTTCGCCCGTTGTCCGTTTAAAACGCACAACAATAACCTCGTCAGCTGATGATAAACGATGACCACGATCTGCGCACAGGCTGGCGAAATGGGGCAGCGATGGCCAGTGCCGTACAAATTTGGTATAAAGGGGGCATCTTATTTGGCTCTCTTTTGATTGGAAAATTCGGAAAAAAGCGATTGATTCGTTGAATTTAACGTATGGACCAATGAAACGCTGCTCCTTTGGTTATTATTTGCGAAAATAAAAATTGCTGGATAAAAACGCACCCACTGTGCTCCGGTTGCCAAACAACAAAAATCCGATATGTAAAATGCAATAAAGAGATCTATTGAAACATTTCAATCATGGCAGATCGATAAGTGACACCAAAATTTGTTCTATATACCAAAAACACACACATATTTCGGACTTTTTATGCTAATAGTAGTATTTATAGAAAATTTTCAGTAATGACCGACGAACAACAACGCGCAACAATAATTAAGGTACTGGCCTACCTTTTATAAGTGCTAATTCGCCTAAATCATTCATGTGAAAGCATAATAAAGCTCGATCTGCAATGGGAATTTCAAAATTTGTAACAATGAATTACGGAGTAGTAAAAAAACCCTGTAGATAACTTATATTTGCATTATAGCGATTTTTACATCAAATCAAATCCATATTCAGGTAATATGGACTGCAGTTTGGGCTTTGGTAGCAAGTTACTATTTCTCCTGGGGTGAAAATCAAAGAAGTGCAACGGACCCAGCTGTTGATGAGTCGGGCTGGACGGCACCCGGCGTGTATGCGAATATGGTCGCTGGCTCAAATGTTCATTTTGATTAACGATTATTCCGAAGGTAAAGCAAAAGTTCAAGTTTAGTAGAATATTTATTATGTTCGTGTGATCATTTCAATTCAATCGCAAATACACGTCCTTATATTATTTGAAATGTGTTGTATATTGGCCGCGCACATATCAGGCATGACGTCACGCGTAGCTGAGCTCGTCCAACCGTTGGCCCTTCTTCACTCAACGGTCCAACGGGCAACGATGAACGAATGGAAACGCATTGAAAACTGCACATAGTTCGGCTAATGCAAGTCTCGATAAAAATCGGAGCCACGTGAAAATATTATACTGAATCGTTTCAATTATCTAATAATCCAGGATGGGTCGCCTGGCCGAGGTGATTTTCTTGCTCTAACAATGAATCATAATATCCTGTATTCCAAATGACTTCTATGGTGATTAGAGGTTAGAATTAATGGAGGTTATTCTTCACTTGCCATTTTAAATTTACAGCTTGCCGGCGATGAAAGTGGGGGAGAGAAATCACGAACTTTTGTATTTCAAGACGAAGGCCATACTTTGGGAAATGCCCTGCGTTCCATCATTGCACAATAGTATGAATTTTTCAGATTATCACCATTTTCGTACCACCTACCTACTGTATTTCATCAAATGCGTCAATGCGCATCACTATCTAAGCACCCAAATATTCAATCAAATATCTGGCTATAACGATCTCCAACATCATTTTCAGCCCTGAGGTTCTGTTTTGCGGCTATACTGTGCCACATCCAGCCGAAACTAAGATGCATTTCAGGATACAAGCGAAATCTGGGAGAGCTGTTGATATTTTGAGACAAGGATTAGAAGATCTTGAACGGGCCTGTGAACACACTGCCCAAACATTTGAAAGCGCATGGGAAGATTACCAACAACGCTCCGACTGCGCTATGGATGCTAGTTGACCAACATTGATTGATTCTGTATGAATTGGAATGGACTTTGATATCGCTATTAAAAACAATTTATAATATATTTCGTCTTGCTTTTACTCCATTCTCTGATATTTAAAATCAATGCATTCAGAATTCAGACCTTTCTACATGTCTGTGATTCAAAAAGGTGACTCAAGTGTAAGATGATTATACGTGATCGAAGTATATAATAGAATTTTAAAGGAAACTAATATATGTAAAGAAATTCTTAGGCCGCCTGAATTAAATTGTGTTCATTTGAGTTTAAAACTAAAATACCTGAAGCTTAAGCGAGAAAATTCAATATTCAATTCAATAATTACATTTTTCGCTTAATGTGCTCCTAACTCTTTCTATCTCTTAATCTATTGTGCTGAGTTAAATTCTACAAATTTGTGGTTGAAAGAACTTTCTCATCTTCAAGAAATTTGAATTACAATGGAACAAATTAAAGACAAAAATAATAAAATACCATGTACAGGTAACAGTAAACTGGAAATGATAAACCATAATGATAAATTCAAGGAAAAATAGGGTGAGGTGTGGATACAGTTAATAGGATGCAATTCAACGAGTTGGGTGAACACCAAGTGATGTTTTATTGGCATCGTTTTATTTTTTTCATTATTGTGTATAACAAAAAGAGTTTATTATTGTGGAGCCTTTCCGCGTCCAAATCCACCACGGAATTCCAAGTCTCCGGTTCCAGCGCCAACATCAGCCTTCTTGTCTCCAGGTGCTGGTGGACCACCAGGACCCCGACGGTAACCGGCACGATCTTCCGCTGGCCTCGAACCTTCGCTTCTTGGACCAGCAGCTGGTCTGGGGCGGGCAGTTTCAGGTCTGACTTGCCTCTTCAATGTAGCAGGTACAATTTCTGGAGGTAAGTGTAGGTAAGCTCTCAAGTACTCAATACCCTCGTTGGTCAAGTACCAGTAGAAATGTCTCCACGCAAACTGTTCGTTTACGTAACCTCTCGACTTCAGTGACTGGAATTGAATAAGCAATCAAAAATGTTATTATTACTGCACGAATTGAGAACCAGGTGACACATAAGAACGATTTGAATCGATCTTCCATGAAAATAGGAATACTTTCAGAACGCGCAATCCAGGATTATGCCTCATTATTTAATCGCATTGAATGATTTACTCAAAGGATTGGCTCAAAGAACTGAGATATTGGAGTAGATTTGAACAAAGCATTACCTGCATAGCCTTGATGACCTGGAGATTGGGGATAGTTTCAAGTTCAGGGTGCTTTGGTGCGTGGTAATCCTTTTTCGCCACCATTACACCCTCCTTGAAGAGGTATTCGTAGATGGCAACGCGGTTCTTCTTGGGCATCAACATTCTGAGAACAATTGAAGTTACGATTAATAACGTCGACTGTGTTCAACGTGTGTTTACCGAAGTTTGAGGTTAGGTTAGGTTAAGTTACGTTACGCGAGGTTAGGTTCAACTTGGCATTAAAAGTTTCGTAATACGTCGATTACAATGCTTCTAGCTAAATTGAAGAGATCACTTATAGCCTATAGGATAAAAATTTGCATCGGGAATAAATTGAATTTGATAAGTAATCTCGAGAAAATCACGCCAGAATAATATAATAAGCATGAAATATGACGGATACAAATATTCTCCACCACATCCACACATTTTGAATTCGCGAAAGTTCAAGTTCGTTTGAAAAGGCGAAATAGTATTTGACGGGTGTTTATCTATTCACAAAATAGCAGAGATCAAATTTGAACTGACATTATAATGTAATATCAACGGATGCATGAGATATTCACAGATTTTTTGGAAAATTTGACGTACTTGGATGTTTTGGGCCAGGCTAAATACCGGAAAGAGAAGCGCTCGCGCCGCACCTTCGTAAATTGACTACATGACGGCGCTGGCTGCGCTACTCGACGTTAGGTTTCTAATATTCGACGCCAGATGTCACAACCTGTGCCGCAATTGATCTCGAAGAATTCTACGCGGCGGTTGTTTTAGACTTAAAGAAGTATGAAATCTTCAGAGCGTATTCGAATCAAAATTAATCCCTCATTACGAGTATTACGCATTAGAATAATGAAATATCTTCTTTTTTTTCGTACAACTTATCGAAATATGAGGACCAAATGAAAAACCAAATAGGATATGTATTTCTACTGAGTTTCTTATTATTTTCGGCTCGGAGGCCTGACCAATATATTTATAAATCAGTTGGAAACTAGTTTCACAAATTTACAATAAAGTATAAGTATATTTACATATTAGCGATTAAAGTATAGGTACATATTACATAATAAATCGTTTGAGATATAATAAATTATAAATAAATCAGTATCATAGAGGAGGTGGCATGTTGCGGTGAACGTGGAGGTATCGTTTTATAATTTCGTCAACAGACCACCACTTTAAAGGAACCGTGCTCCTCGTGGTCACAAAACGGTTACTGTAGAATCCGAAGAAAAATATCGCAACAAATAAAATGTACCAGGAGATTGGTAAACGCGATACGCGCTCGTGCATCGTTCTAAATACCAGCGGTGTTCTCCGGCTGTAACAAAAAAAGAGGTTCACCCCGCGTATTATAATCATCCGGTGTTATATTTTCAACGTAGAGCAATTATTTACGTCATACTATGCACGAGGAAACGATCATGCCAGAAAGTCGGTCCCATTATTATTTTTTTCAAGATCACAATCACGGGGGAAAGGGAGAACGGGATTTGTCAGATAAAAACTGAACGCGCACCTCGTGGACCAATTCTCGTCGGTCGGTTCTTCGTCCTTTATTAGAGGCTGGCAGCTGATTGGATCTTCTCTGATGCTCGCCCACACATCCGAATCGCCACTCTCGCAACTTCCGATACTAAAGTTGCTTGACTGACTGCGAATTAAATTGTTATTTTCTTCCCGTGAATTGCGCCTTGACTCCGCCTGTTCGAATATTTCTCTAAGCTCTCCGATGCTGCTCGAACTGCTGCTGAAACCATTCATTAATCATACTCATGTGAATACTTACTAAGACGATTAATAAGTGATTGAACTCGCGATTCGCGGACGCGTGGTAGTCACAATATAACTATACTAACTCGGTTCGATCCAATTTCTCGTTGTCCCACCGCTGAGTATCATAACCGAGCGAAGGCCGCCTCAGAGTCATTCTAGCGGGTACGGAGGTACGCTGCTGCCTCACGTTATCCTGTATAGGTGGCAACCACGATAAAGGATTAGATGATTGCGATTGAATGTCAAATTGTTGGTAATTGTTGAGGGTCATCCCATAAATGACGTTGGGACTTGAGATTGTTATGATACAATGCAGCAGAATATACATTATATGGATAAGTTCGACATAAAATGTACACTTGGTTTATTGGGCCGCAAACGGGAACTCAATGAAATATAGTTTCTTCGTCTGTAAGAAATTCCCCCAAAATAATGGGTGCCAAGACAAAGATTGGCTGCGGTCAAACCAAAGTATGCAATATGTATCTATAAAAAAAACGTTGTACAGAAGTACGTGAACGCGGGAATAAAAGTGAAAGAAATGGGCATTGCCTTTGTTGCCTCCTGCAGAGAATTGGCGGATGCAGGCCGAATTATTGTTGCGATGCTGGCCCGTCTCCTAGACATCTACAAAAATAAAAATAAAATCCAATCAACATACAACATACCACGGGTATACGTATATACATCTGCCCATCCAGCGATCATTCGCGTGGAAAAAAGCTGCCATAAAGCGAGGAATTTCGAGAAGCGTTACAGGCGACCAACCAAATCCAAAACACGTACATACCTATACGTCGCAGACAGAGTTTAACGAATGCAAGAATCTCTGAATCGCAACACCTTACAAAAATGCTGTGTACGTATTGTACGTGTACAATGGCGAGGCACATGTTGTAAACGAACAGAATTTAGAAGCGGGTGGAGGGGAAGAATATAGTATGTATATACCACATCGAAATACGAACTATTTGTTTATCAAAGGAGTGAATGTGGCCAAGTTCTGCAGTCGATCGTATTCATTAGAATCGTTAGTAACACGTGAAGCCCCCGCCGATACGTTAGAAACATTATTATGTATTATGATAAGCAGGTTTGAGATACACAACGTTACGATATGCGGAGAAAAGTGACGAGCAAACGAGCGAGGCGTGGACGGGAACGGGGAACGGGGAACGATCTAAATATGAAAGGATTGCCGTTGATTAGCGATCTATTGTTAATTTGAAGGTATATATCGCACCGTTGTACGGTTGGTCGAAGGCACTGAACGATATCGAACCCTGGGAACGACGTCGTCGATGAGATCACTCGAATTTTCCTCAATCACTATGTTATTCTCGGTCAGGATACGCCTGTAACGTTGATACCGAGACTTATATTTGAAATCCTCACGCTGAAGAATAAAAAATCTTTATAATCAATTGTCTACGACTATTTCGTTGTTCGGCGTATGATTTCATAATACCTCATATCATGCTTTGTTCATTACTCATTCCTATCTCGCCTCCTCCGCCCCCTAATGGATCAAACTAAGACAAGTGACAATTACAATATTGGAGACGTAACGACGGATATAATATGTACAGAGCAGTATATCTCTGGAACCTCAAATATCTTGATTAGAATAACGAGGAAGCCGAACAACGCAACATAGCGCAGAATCAGTTGAAACGATCTAGAAGTAAAATATCCTCTCACTTTGTCTCGGCAAGTTCAGCTGAGATTTTGTCACACCTGGCACGTAAAGCCTGCATATACCTATCGGCGAGAAGAGCCGCTCTGGAAACTCGGCGCTCCTGATGAGTTGCCCCAAGGAGCTCAGCAGTGCAAGATACTCTTAGAGAGCACCGCGAAATCATTTCCAATTGGTGTCTGACTCGCTCAACACGCTCGACCGATTCTCGATCCACGCACAGCGGAGCGAGAGCCTGACGATGATCAACGATAATCAATCAGACGTTCCGACGAAAATTAATATCTATCGTACGTTCAATAGATGCATATAAAATAGAAAACCAACAGCTGGTGATCCATACACGCGCCTCCGTAGAAGCTATGATACTCTTTGCACACGCATATATACTATACGCATTCGAACAGAGTTATGCGCATGACATTCAGACAGTATGAATTAAATGCATCAGCCCTGACCTGTATGTCTCGTTGCATTCTTTCGACTTCCGTAGTGAGATTACGTTCGGCTTGGTCCCTCTGTCGAAGGCTGAGAGCCAACCTCCGTGGCAATGTGATCCTGTCCGTTCCCAGTCCAATTGATAGTGCCGTATATTTTTGCTAAACTCGTGAAAGAACATGACAAATGTGATCGAATAATAACCAGGACACCGTACAAAGATCGATCATTAGGTATCTGAGAACTGACACGTACTCTGAGTCAATTTTGTACGTATGAAATTGAAGGCGACTAATGAACGGGACAAAGAGATAAACTCATAAAATTTCGGAGTAATTCTTACCTCAAGTTCATCCTCACCCAATCGTTCGCTGCAATAAGAGACAAAGAGAGAGAGAGAGTGTCAAAGGATGTTAACCAGGACGAAAATGGGGGCAGGCTTGAGCTTCTAATGCATAATTACGGTGTGGCTAGTGTTAGCTAGATCATACCAAAGATCGAAGCCATCGGAAGAGCCTGCTAGTCCTAGCTCGATGAGGCGTGCATCTGGTAAATTGGGAAATACTCTAGGACTCGGTCGATCCTGATCCTCAACGACGTCGACAGCGGAAAGGAGTTTGCTCGAGGTCCTGTTCCAACAGCAATTACAGCTGCATTTTGGCCTGCATTCGGTACCGTCGCGACATGGTCCGCTATCACTCTCAGAAAGCGAACGACGCAATCTTTGGCTATTCTGAAATTTTTTTGAGAAATACATTATGGTTGTACGCATACGTGTGCTACACACATGCGTGAACCAAAGGCAATTCCTGGGGGTTGAGGATTTTATGAGAGTTATGCCATATTATACAGTGATGAATGCATCTTGTGTCATATTCGTAAGTGAATACCCAGATTATATCCGTATGTCGTCGGAATGAACGAAGCATGTTATTGAACGCGATAGCGTTACACATCGTATTCGGAAGACATGAATGACTGTCCCACATGCAAATGAATCTCCCGATCAATTATTCACATTTATGCAACTTGATCGAAGGATTACACGTTGTACAAATATTTGATGCAATTGATTCCGAGTGAAGTATGGGCTTGCGTGAGAATTGAAGATTTTCGCATTGATACGATGCTCGTGTATACATATTATACATTGGGAAGATTCACCGTGTATATATACACACTATACATTGCGTGCAGACAGACTGGATATACGCGGGCTGAAGAGCTCGAATACTTTCATCTTTGAACACGATTCACTGTGTATCGACTTTGACATGTATGTGTGTAGGTATACATTTTTTCGTACTTCTATACATGAGGCAAAAGCAGGGAGCGCTCGCTTCTGTATTTTTCGATATCGAGCTCCTCAGTATTCGATATCCAGACTGACGGAGAGTTTTCGAACGGGTAAAATGTTTCTCATTGTTTATAAAGACACCGGAGCGTCGCTGTACTGGATCTTTGAGAAGTTGAGCGCTATGGCGATGAGCGATGGGCTTATACCTAACCGCGTATATTATCTCGTAGGAAGTTGCGGCAAGTCGGATTCCGTCATGTGAATTAAAATAACGCGGATAGCGGGAATTGTAAGAGGTTGAACACACATTATTTAGCAGACTGTAGACCATAATGATGTATTAATATCCACTGTATACTGCAATGAATATCCGGATATCTGTACCTGCAGCGCGATGACATATGTAAATAGTGGCTACTATGCGTTCGAAGGCATGCAGGCACGGGCCATGTCTCTAAACTCGTTCGCCGTATGTGTGATTTAGTTCAAACCTTGAACGAATACGATCTAAATATAGATATAGTTATAGTCATGTATTATATACGTACATACATTTATACTCGAGGCTCGTGATCGCTCGGTTCGGTTTGATTTTTGAAAGGCAAGTGTATGAGATAAACATGTCTCCGAGTGAAGGCGGCGCAAAGCGAGGAACCGTGCGTTGGAACGCAGAAAAATGTTAACCGATTAATTATCACCTATAATCAGTTTCGTTCCGATGCGTCCTAGCGGCTCATCTAATGGCCCATGCAATATAACTTGCATGCAGCATGCTGTGAGACCGCGGTCAACAAAATCTTCCATCCGACACAATCACATAACTAATTAGATGCTCGGGCTGCATTGATAGAAGATATGCGGTCAACGGTCAAACATACGCAATTTAAAGCAGATCGCTGTAACGATTAACACCAATTTACATGATCCGTAGACAACTAATGAATGAGTAGTGTTCTGCCGACATTTATTTCAACCGGTTCTTATTGACATCAATATACTTTATGTACGGGTGCGTGTGCATTGCTCGAGAACCTCAAGTGATATTCAGTTTAGCCGCGACTTATTTTTCAATCGGCTGACTATATATTTGATACTTGTGTCGGACCCGCGGCAGTATAGTCCCCTTATTCCTGTCCGCCTATATTTGCAACCGCGTACGGTCAGATATGAATAGGCATCGACCTATAAACGCCCAACGCGGATGATGCGCGATCTTTTTTTCCTGCATCACCGTGCAATTAAAGTTATACCGCGCAGCCCGTACAAGGTATTTGTTAAGGCTAACGGTTTCCACGATTCGCGCACCGACTGGAGTACGATTTCGCTTCATGGGCAGAACGCAGTGAATCCGAAACTAGGAAAAATTCGGTCGCAAGTGTTATCAGATGTTTTGAGTCAACTCTGCGTGGATCGTGCGGCAAATTTTTACCGGATTCCGAAAAACCATCATTTTATTCGTACGTACATCGTTCCAAATACGGATGAATTTTGTCTAATGCAAGAAGTGTCATGCTTACAGCGAACATCGGATAGAAATATATTCAAGTTCAAACATGATAGAGCAGCATTTCGTTTGTGTACGCCTACGTCGCTGCGGTTATATTTTCAGCTGTATTTATAATACGGCGGGCGGAAATTCGGAGGCTAAATACTGAAAATTGCTAGGAGCTCATATTATAGGTGATACGTACGCGCTACAACCCGATGGTGTATACATATGCTATGCCGTATGTGTGTATCGAACATGAGCGTGGTCACGTACTATATGTATATACACATACATATGTTGTGTATAAAATGTTTCAATATTATGTGTTTATAGCTGTGAGAACGAGAATCCGAACAGTTCTTTGTGTGATTCGTAGCAAATCTTTTGACGTCCGCACCGGGTGAAGAAGCTTTGTGTAAACGAATGAGACAGATCGTTGGAAATCTTATTCTTACATTTGAATCTCAGAAGTCTTCACCCTGACTTACTCGATACGCAGGACTAGCTGTAGCTACAGAATAACGCGTGAATTGAAATTCGACGTCTCAACTCTATAGTAGGTATGTTATATTCAGATCAACGATAAGTTTCGATAGACAGATTAACCGGCGTCGCTGGTAGAACAAACCGACACCCATAACCCGCGGAGTTATTCTCGTCTATGATAAACCACACATATCTACAATGAGCAAGAAAATTGAGCGATGATGAAACGAACAATAATCGTATAATATGTATAGAAAACCGAATGAACTTGAGAATTGTTCGGAGAAGGAAATTCATAGCGCAATCCCATACTACACCGCGTGTCGCGAATCGCAGAAGTCTATGCCAATACTATACGTCCGCTTACAATAAGTATTACATGGTCGTTGGAGAGAAGGGAAAGTATGAAAAGGAAAGGAAGATGAAGAGGAAAGATGTTTCGGTCCATGATGGGGGTTGGAAAGATCCAATGATACGAAAGAACAAACACTTCATTGTGTGAAAAAAAGAACAATAAAACGAAACGTCAACCATCACTGACCTTGTCTCGACGTTGGTGATTTCCATGAGATTCTCCGTCGGTAATCCTTTGCTGATTGGCGGCGTCCTCCTTGAATCGTCTGTACGGCAATGGACCTCCAAACAGCAGATCCGAGCTGATACCGATGTTCGACGGCTGGAGCGAAGACGCTTGCTCCTGTTGCGGCGAAGTTAACGACGATGACACTGACGGCGGGTGAGTTCGCGTCTGCAGCGACGACGGCGGCGGTGGTGGTGGTGGTGGTGGCGGAGGTGGTGGCGATGGTAACGTTAGCGGTAGTACAACCACCTGTGCGTTCTCCTCCCGTTGAACGCGGTCACGGGCGCACTCGGAATCAGAACTATCTTCCTCGCTGGACATCGCGCGCGCAACTGACCTGGATCTGGCGGATACTTCGCGACGGTCGCTACGCTGTTCCGCGGCTTTAGCGGAGGCAACGTCGCCGAGTATCCCATCATTGGAGGGGAGGCAATGTGACGGAGTTGGGCTCCGAGTGCCCGAGATGACGTACCCGGTCCGGTGATTCCCGAGGCTTACTTCCGACTTGGTTGGCTTCACCGTTGACAGGAAAATCGGTGAACCTAAGTGGACACGAGGAGAGGCGGGTGGAATCGCGGACGAAGGTGAGTGCATATTTATGAAAGATTATCAGCGAACCACGCGGAATCGAAGCCGAATTCAGCTCGTTGTAAACTTATAGTTATTAAGCCGCAACCTCAGTTGGCATCTAATGGGAGACGCAAATTCGCCCAACTCACTACGCGCCAGCCAAATGGCTCACAGCAAGTGATCAAGGAGACACAAGGAGCGTTACGCGACCGTTTTCCGTCAGATATGATCGGCAAGGAGTCAGTGAGTGTCGGCGTTCTTATGCTAATTTTTTCAACATCGAATCCGACCTTACGATATACAACTTCAAGAGTATTCGCTAACTTCATGTAACAGTAATGAGTCGCTCTGATAACATGATGCTTCCGCGTGGACAAATAACTTCCAGCGGATCTAAATATGTAGTCGGTTGGGTTTAAAGCTCTTTAATCTAACCACGAAGACAATTTGAGGGCAACATTTGGGACAGTTTAAAAACTGTGTCGCAAACATTGCTCTCAGATTTTCCCCTGCGTAGCATACAGAGCTTCGAACCCAATCGACTACATTTTTCGATCCGACAGTATATACATACCCGGTTTCCAAATTATTTGGACATTGAGGAAAGGCTGGGGTGAGATGGGCTCAGGAAACTGATCGAACTTACCATTTATATCGCGTAACCGACGATGATGCATCGTAGGATCCGACAGAGCTCCATCCGGTTTATCGTGGGAGTGTTCACCTGTTTCGGCTGGCTTTGTTTCGTAGGTGGTTTCAAGATTCGGCGATCCTTCTTCTTCCCTTTTCTCTTGTCTAGCCCCACATTCCGATAACCCCACCCCGTCGTCTTGATTTCCGGGCAACGCCCCCGCGAAAGATTTCCCTGTCTCTGCGGTAGAATCCGATTTTTGTGAATACGAGTCTCCGACGAGTCTTCGTTCGTTGTGTCTGCCACGGTAGGAAGTAGATGTGTGCTCCCACGACGAGGATTCATCGAGTGCAGTTGTGATATTATCCGGAACTGTTGATATTTTCATTATCTGTACAGATTCGGCAGACTTTTTCCTGACAATCTTCTGATCCCCTTCAGGCCGGGCGAAGTAGTCGAATGACCGTTGATAGACACATGATTTTCTTTTGGGCACTTTACCGAACAGACGTTGACCCTTAGCTTGCACCGTCTGGACGGGATGGTCCCGTTCATCGATCGCCGTTTCTTGTTGCGAGCATTCATTATCCTTTTCCCCTGAGACCGCAGTTCTCAACGTTAATTTCTCCAAGTCCAAGTTCAAGTCTTCAACGACATCGGAGCGATGCTCCCCGTTCGTCTCGTTTCGGTTGACAATCTGATCGGGGATGGTGGCCGGGTTAAGTATCTCGGAACGTTCTATCCCGAGTGTAATTGTAATGTCTTTTCCCGCTCGTCCAAGTCCCCTGCAGTTTTCATTGGACTGCATTGAACCCGTGCTACCCGACAAGTCGACAGTGGAGGATCGATAGTTTGGTTCTTCAAATGATTCGGATTGACTTTTATTAGACTCCGTGCCATCGTTGGTATCGTCAGAAGTATATTCCGTGGTGGTTGACCCTGGAGACCTCCAGGCGTAAGATTTTCCAACATCGGTTCCGGACTCAGATCGAGGTCCTTGCTCGGCTGTGTTCACCGTATTTTCTGATAGCGCAAATTCACTGTTATCGGCATCGGTGGTCATCGTTGATAACGGCATTTCACCATTGCACAGCGAATCGCCTTCCAATACCGAGGGCCGACCGGACGGTAGAGTGTAAATGTACCTGTGGCGCCGATGAATTATATAATCGAACCGCGTGCAATACTAACGAACAATACTTGCGTACATCACGCGATGCCGCATCTATATATACATAGTTTTCATTCATCACCTAGGATTGTGCTCCCGCCGAGATCCCGTAGGAGTATAAATAACTTCACCCTCGATACTGCTACTGCAGTCAGTTCCATGAATGATATCATCCAAGGCGGCAACGATCGGGACAATTATATCCTGTTCGCGAAAATATCCTGGCGAAAGAGGGGATGAACTGAGCCGCGGCGAAGAGCGGGGAGTGCTCGTCGCTCTGGGTGTTCGGGACACGTCTATCGGCGGAATCAACGGACTGGTGGATCTCGAACACACTTTTCCAGATCCTACGCCTACCATTGACACCTCTTCCTTATCAGGAGATTGGTTTTTTCTTCCGCAGCTACACGATCGAGAGATCGGCACACGTTGAAGTGTTAGAAGAAAAAGGCAAGAGGTATGCATGGCGCGAAATAATAGTATGTCCAGAATCTAATTTCTGATGCAGCCTCATATATGCATATATAAGAGCGGTAACGACAATCAGAGCATGCGTAATTGCTAGATAGAAAGAGGGAGAAAAAAAAGAGAGAGAGCGCAGCGTTCATCAATGTTACAAGAACTTGACCAGTGAGAACAATAAGCGGACACTACGCTACAAGTGCATCTGGCAGGCTGGCAATTAGATAACTGTAGTAATACGACGAGGATCATATAACTCGATACGTATACGTGAATACGCGAACGTGTGCTCTATACCTGTAACACTCGAATAAACTGGTACCAATAAATCGCGACCGATTGATCCTTTGATGAAAAAAGGTAGAGTGAATTTATGGCGATCAAAGCCATTACATTAATTGATAATTCAATTCCCGCGTATACCGCTCCGGGCTGAAACGGCCTCGACAAGTTCATATATGAATCTTCCATCGGGTAAAACTGCTATCCATATGTATACGTGCATGATACGGAATATAGGTATGTATATACATATGTGACTGTGGTACAGAGTGTACGACATAGACTGCATCATTGAGGCAGCGGAGAACGCGGTGAATCGTTGACCAGATTTTATTGCCTAACAGGCCAATGTATGTGGTACATAGATCGCTCTTATTAATCTCGAGATAGTCTGATTATGAGGCAGCTGACCACGCGAGCAACGAATACCGCAAGTTTACTGGGTGACGGAACCGAAATGGATTGAGTAATGTGAAATTTAAGAGAAGAACTAACCGAAAAGCTCTGAATAATAATTTTCGAGCATATCTTCGTATCCATAATTTGGATTTTTTGTATTCGGATCCGGGATTCGAATCCCGAGACCCGATGAGTCCCCCCAAAACCGACTCCGGACCCGGGACCCGAAAGAAACGTGAAGCATGGCGGATGGAACAGTGGCAGACAACGCGATCTTGTGACGGATCGAGCTGGAAGAGGTAGAGAGCGTCTCCGCAGCTGAATAAATTTAACCATTTTTCATACTCTAGGTGAATAAACATGGAAAGATTATTCGCCCTTTCGATACTACGGTTACTCGGTATCAAAGTAGGTATAGGCACCATATTCCACTTATTGGATTCATCGTTGACTCGCCCGCGCGGGCGAGGACGAATCTTCGAAAGATATTATTACTCCGCGGCGGTATTTTGGCAGAGAAATAAACAAATCCGGCCCGTACTTTAAAATACAGTTTATTTCCATGGCGTGGAGAATTCGTAGCGAGGTGAAGGAGGGAGCGAACGAGCAGATTGCCCGCGAGTTTCGCGTGAAATAAAAATATACCCATCGTATTTATTCGGCATTAAAACGTCTCAGAACCGAACGTAAAGCAAAGATCTGGCGAAGCGTGTGCAGTGTATTATACGAAGTCGTGTACGAAGAAAAGAAAATATCAACGGTTACTCACTAACATAGTAAGTTTGCAAAGTCAATCCAAGCTACGCATAACAGTATAAGCAATAGCTAGACCGTATCGATCACCGACTGTCAAGGAACTCACAACTACTATACGGTCTACACATCGCCATGGCATATAGTAAAATGTTTCACATCGGGCCATGATACGGTGGAGGTATTCACTCGTCCGATAACGAATGAAAGGACTAAT
Source organism: Phymatocera aterrima (assembly GCA_963170745.1). Lineage (NCBI taxonomy): Eukaryota > Metazoa > Arthropoda > Insecta > Hymenoptera > Tenthredinidae > Phymatocera > Phymatocera aterrima. Next base: position 3,769,825 of record OY720668.1, read on the forward strand.
AAATTGCAGGACATGGCGACCTGCGGGCGCGGAAAGTAAATCTTCACAAATCGAGCAGTGCATACTGCATTCGATGGAATTGAGATATATACACCGACCTTGATCTAGATAGTTTTCAACTTGGATGTGAACCGGTGGGACGTCGTCCGTCACCGAGGCTTACGCGGTATTAAACGGATCGCGAGTATATGGATTGACCGGACAGAATGGGATTGTCTTTAAAACCGTCGCATATCGTATATTTCTCTGCCTCTCTCTCTTCCAGATCTTTATATACCTATAGCTGTAATCTATCATAGACGCGCAAGGTACTGTATATTTCCGAAACCGTTATGCCTATACGCATGTATCCTAGGTATATATAAATTAGAGCGAAATATCTGACATGAGTGATAAAACGAATAAGTATAGTATAATGATGCTGAACTTACGTGGGGCAGAATAATTTTTGGCCGTTACAATTGTTGCTAATGTTGTTTGCGAAGCTATCGGACCCCGAAGGAGCACTGTTACAAACTGCCGTGAGTTCGGGGACTAAACCGAAGCGATCAAGCTGAGTCGTAGCATCTTTCGTATCTGCGTTGGTGACCTTCTGGGAGGCCTGGAAATAAAATGCACCGCGGTATAGAACTGGTAGATGTATATAGGTACGTCAATACCATCTCGAGAGTCACAGATGTATGATATGAACTATATTCGTGTTTACACAAAACGGTGAAATAGTATAATCCAACCAATACGCGACTCTGTGTATTATCACGTGTGCCTTCCGTAGGTGTCTCTCTTCGTGACGCGGAGATCACGAAGTATGATCACAGAGCTCGGTGAAAGAAACGAAAAAAAAAACGATCAATAAATAACAATTTTAGTTATTCCAGATGTTGAACAAAGCGATGAAGATTGAAAGCGTTGCCACGTCGGATATAGAGTGCTGCTATGAAAACTGAGAACTTAGAACTTAGAACTGTACGCGTCTATTGCCGGTGTACAGATTCGGCGATACCAGAAGCAGAAGGTGAATTATAATGCGAAAACAAGAAAGAACGGTGGTTTTTTGTGATGAAAATAAACTTTAATCTGTTACAGGTCATCTCTCAGCCAACCCGGGTCCTATGGTACACATTGGCTACGTGTAACAGCTTGTCTACGCGGCCAACCACGTGTGCGAATGAAATGTTTAACTAAACCATTAATCTCTTGCTAGATATGTCGGGAATTGTGAGGAATACGCTATTCTTTCTTCTTTAATCATCATTATCATTATTCTTATTACGATTATTTACATAGTATAACCTCAGAGAATTATCTTCGTTCGATTTTCATACGCTGCAGATATGCAGCGAATTAAAAGTACTATATATATACTGCACCGTTACGATAAATTGCATACGAACCACGAGGGAGAATATTGTTAGCACGTGTCGTATCTGGGATTTGAAGTATTGCAAGTCTTCGGAGTAGTTCGAAACGTGTTCTTCGTTCGCTGTGGCTTGCAGGAGCCCAGTCTGGACGGCGGGCGCACAAGTTCGTGCAGGCGGAGTTCCGATTCCCAGTTGCTTGTGCGATGCTGCAAATTCGGCTGCGGCACTGTGAGGTAAAATTCATTGCCGCAAGTCAGCGATTATTGGATCAATTATGAATCTTAAGTCGATGTATTCTGCGCGTGGTATAAGCTACTTCGGTTTCACATTCGAGTTCAATGCAAATATACTAACGATGAAGTATTATATTACCTTTCTAGTTGTTCGCTCGCCCAGCGCATGGCGTCGTGGTATTCAATGCTATTTGTATCTTGGTCCTCAATGGCGTCATTAAAAGTGATGTCTTCCACGGCTCCGGTGTCCAGGATGCCATATCCCTGCGGACAAATATTCTCCTATGTACGTACTCGCTACGTGTGCTTGCGGGAGATTATTTTGTTCAGACCAATACAGGAGAAAGTGGAAAGGAAGAGGCCCGCAGTTAATATATTATCAAATTTCCCGAAATTTTTCGGTTCCACCTACGTCACACGCAAGTATAGATGATATGAGTAAATTTTCATCACGTATACTCACCGTGGCCTTCATTTCGTCGAGTAACGAACACGGCATCATTTTTCCCGACTCTTGAAAAATGTCCGTCTCACTTTCCGGTCCATAATTATCAGAAGACCGACTTGTGAATGACTGTAGTATAAGAGAAAAGATAGGAGAAAAAGATGCAAGCAGTGGTTGGTATCTCTGTACTACTTAACTAATATTTTGTTTGGTTGTTTGTTCAATTATCATTGTGTAAATTAAATCTCGTGATATATGGCCTGATTCGCGCAGATATAAAACGTTCCCATATTGATTCGGTGTATTTACAAATATAGGTGTAGATAGGGGGGGGGAAAAATAGCGTAGGAATTGTTCGAGAATAATCTGCACCTGATTGCTCATTTGGAACACATGATTTCATGGGAAAGAATTTCAACAAAATGTCGCACTCACCTCCGCGTCCTGTAGAATATAATTCCGGTTCGGTTGTAGCTCGGCAATTCGAGTTTCCAACTCTTTCACAATGACTTTGAGATGCTGGAAGAGTCAAATACGAGCTGTATTGATAAGTGTTGTTATCCGTTTTCATTCCTACTTTGTTGAAGCGTAAAACGAGTGGGATAGGCAAAGGAATGAGAGAGGAAACGATGAAACAGTAACACTTTTTATCATTCAACGCCTGTAGCCGGGCAGCCCGCGTTACCGTCCGGAATAGCGGGCTCAGATATCCGATTGCGATGCGCGGAGATCACTTTGTAGTTAAATTATGCAACTGAATATGAAACCGAGATATATCATGAGAGCGGCTGGAAAAATGAAAATTAGTTTTTCACCTCATTCGTGCTCGTAGAAATGTCATGTTTTTCTTTAAGCTGGTCATTGGCCAATTCCATCTGGGATATTTGTCTCTTGGCATCGTCGTACAATGAATGTCGTTCGATCAGTTCTTCACGACAGCGGGCAAGAAGCCTAAGCCGTTCTTCCTTTTTCTCGTTCGCCTTATCCAGCTCCGCGTTCAATCGTCGCATCTGCAAATCGAGGTGAAACACTGATCAATGTCAAGCTGCTAAGGCGAAAAACTACCGAGAGCTACCGAGGTTTATGTATACACGTACTTCCGTCTCTACGGCTTCAATTTCTTTTCTGAGCTGGGAGTTTTCCTTTTCCAGACGGTGATTCCGTCCGCTGATGGCCTCTCGATCCCTTTCGGCAGCGGCAAGGAGTTCCCTGTGTTCCTCATATTCCCCCTGCAGTCTTTCATATCTGGTGTTCGTCAATTCTCTGCGGCAATGTCAAGCCAGTGCATTGAGGATAACGGGTACACTGAGAGGGCGTATGAAATTTTAAAGGATCGTTAAATCTACGCACAATTTCCGCCCGATCACAGCCAGCTGCCTTTCGAGTGTAACTATGGAATCTTCGGCGCGTTGCAGCTCCTCTCTGAGGTGGTCATTGTCAAGGGCGTACCTTTGCGCCCGCTGCCGTAAATCTTGTGGAGTCTCGGCAACGGGCTGGTCAATCGCCATGTGAAACGTACCGTCGACGGAGGATAAATCTCCGAAGTAAGGGTCCGAGGTCTCGCATCTTTTCGGAATAGGAGACAGTCGACGGTTATATGAATGTTACGTATGTAACGTATTGACGTAAAAGTACTGACGGCTGAGTGTTTTCTAGTACCAGGACGTTTACCTCGAAAACGATTGGTACAAATGGAGAATGAATACTCGATACTGGAGAAAATGAGGTGTACTGCTATAATGGTGCTTTTACGTTGTTTCTTTTCAAAAATCGTTCACTGTACTATCTTTGAATACGCATCGAAATATTATTCGACAAAATTTTGGTATGGCAGTATATGGATAGAGACCGTATAGTATTTTACCTTTCGGTGGTATCGACGACAGTGCTCGTGGATAAGTCGTGGAAACCTACGTGCAATTAAACCATGAATAATTAATGGCGCGTCAGTTGATTGAGTTACCAAGCTACATGACGTGATTAGAAGGATTGCAAATAATCGTTGAGATCTCTGAAGAGGTTAATCTTACCACGGAGGTTCCTCGCGTCAAATTCAGATCCTGAATCTGCAGTATCGGAATGTGAATCTTCCACCCGCGGTCTATTTCCTGCAGGTAGTTGGCTATTCGACGCTGGATCATCGGCGAAACTGTCACTGTACCAAACGGAAGTATAACGAAACATTTTCGAACCAGTATAATTGCCGATTGTCCATAACTGGGCCACGCAGACTTACGTGGGAATTCAACGACGACAACCATACGCATAATAACGCTACCACGGTACACGAATTCTATTATCAAGGCTCGCGCATCTTGTACCCGCGATGAACCTAACTTACAGATACATACGCGTGAAAGAAAAATTGAAACGAAAAAGAAATTGGAAAAGGTGCGGTAATTAAAGCGCGAACTTCGTCGACCAGCGAGTCGATCGGGGAAACCAAATTCTCAACTGCGTATACAGGTACATAATATATAAACAGAGACACCTGACACGGGTATGATATAGATTGGTTTACTTTACGTACGTCTAATCTAACAAAACCGGCTAACCAATTACGTTTTATCTCTATTATAGTCCATGAACAAGGCGGAGTGCGTCTTAGGCTTAACAACGACTTGAGCAAGTTTTGGCCGATTGTATGAGAATGCAATAGAAGGATTTTTAGGGAATTGAACTGCAGGCCTATTCACATAATAGAACTATATCATAAATGTTATCGCTATTATAGTCGCAATTACGGTATTGCAGCGTATAGAATGCAGGTATGTATAGTATATATTGTCATTATTAAGATCTACATTCACTTTCCAATTATTGTTTTACTGTGGGTGATTATGATAACTATGATACATGATCAGAATCCAGTAGAAGAAACCACCTTCAATCCATGTCCTTGAAAATTTCGATGAAAACAAGCCGTGGAAACTTCAACAGGTTTTTAATGATGAGCCACTGTGGTCAGTTTTTTAAATTCCATTAAAAACTCGTCTTCTTATCGGCACGGGATGAAGCGTGAAAAATAATGAGCGCACAGTGGTCAATAATTCGCGGATACACGCACGTATGGTGCACCGAAAGTTCACACCAAAATCAAACCGTACGGATAGTATGAAATATTTTTAAACTGCAACTGTCCGACAGACGGACTGTTATTCATTCATAAATAACACATTTGGGACTGTATGTAGGTACGTGTGTACCGCACGCGGTCATTCTGTTGCGATATTTAACTCGACCAGCAGACCCAGCTTTTGTATCAAGGAACTCGATCTTCGCCTTGGAAAGATATCGGCTGACCTTCGATTCAAATTTACGAGAGACATTTGCGGTCACGGTATAGCCTGTATATATAGTAAGTATAGAAACGCGCCGGCGACAAATTTTTCCAGAGTCACAATTGCATGTAAAAATAACCACGTATACCTATAGGTATATATATCGCGGTTATAACCGCTGTATGCAGCTATTGCAAATATTAAAATTTACAATTTCATGCCGAGAGCAAGAAACTATACCCATATGCCATAAGAATTCGCAAAAGTATAATTATCGCGAACCGCTATGTATACAAGTATCAGAGTTGATCGTCAAATTTGGAGATGCATCTGTAAGTTATAATAGTTGAATAAATTCCATTTGTATAATTCATGATCACTTCGCGCACCTTCTGATTACGTAATTATCAGGCGAATTATTACGTCTACACGTAATTTCAAAACGCACACTACATTTCGCGTATTATAGGCAAACCCAGTTACGATACACTCGATCATATATCGCGAACTGCTCATCGAAAGGTATATCAATTGGTAGGAGCTTATCACTCACAAGACACTGCGCACGCATAGGCATTTCCGCATACGTTATACAATTTAGATGGACTCGCATCCGCGTAAAAACATCGAGAGATTTGTTTGGATGTATTCTTCGATCGAGGACACGGAGTCTACCCGTACATTTGCCGACTGGCACCGGCACAAGCACCAGCACCGGCACTGCGATTAAGATTTCGTCAGACTTCCTTGGTTAGGATATATTATACGCGTTTATACGCGTTCTTGGGCGAGGCTGTTTGCGCCCACATGAGCCAAAAAGAAACGGAAACCAAAAAAGAAATCGGTCGAAGGCAAGTCAAAACCGTCCTTCCGCAATACCTGCTCGTTATTATACCACAACTGGAGGAGACGCGACAACACGATTACGCGGCTTGCAGATATCGAGTACTAATACCTGTGGACTGAAACTGTTCATACGCGAACATTGAATATACATTGCGCAGTCCATGTGGCCGTCGCGTCGAAGAGTTATGAAGGACTGCGAGTCGCCGATATTCAGATAAAATTTCATACGGTTCTGCCGTAGACTGTTGGTTGCCGTCACGTAAAAGGTTCTAGAAAATGTATTTTTCAAAACTTTCGAAGATCATCAGCTGTTTGCGAACATGAATAGGAACTTATGCAGTGAATAATAAAACTAGCTAACTGAACTACGGCGAACTACCCTGGTCAAATTTTGTGCGATGTGTTTTTCTTTTTTTTCGTTTTATTGGTTCAATATTCTCTATCCCCTTTTCTCCTAATGAGACATCTCAAAGACGATTGACGGCCTATCTAATCGACTGTCGTTTGTGGCTAGACTCACATCAGAAGGATAACACCCATTAATGGAATAAAGTACTTCAACCATCCGAAGTGGGTGCGTCGCGTAATGATACTTGTTCCAAAATAAACCGAACGCTGGATTGTAGATGTTTATGTTATGCAGTATAAGACGCGCGTATAGTGTAACAAATTATATCGACAAAAATGGTTTTACTATGTATGATGTTATTCGTTCGTATATATGCCGAACGGCCCGCGGTATATGACAAATCTACAACTTACTGACCTGTTGCGACCAACGTGGAGATTATTATTCCCGTCTTGATGATTTTCTTGATAATGTTGACGGTTGCGTATTTTTGCTAGCCAGAGTCTGCAAGCGTTGTAATATTGTTCCCGGGTTACTTCGCCATTGTACGAAGCCACGGACATTGACTTACGAAGATCTTTGAGGATTTCAGGACTGCAATGAAATCGATCGATCAAATGTAGAACCGCGTGAATGGAATCGGGAAAAGAGACATTCAAGATCTCCGACCTATGTCAGCCTCCGCGTGTCGTTTAGATTGCACACATAAATTAGAGGTATACATGCATCATAACAATAGACACGCGTCCGTAATTGCTCATGAAAATGTGCTAATAATGCAGAAAGAACATCTGAAGAAATGTGCCACGCTGTGAATTACACTCGTATATATGTATATACATACGTATCTACATATTATCCGCCCCGTCGAGGGTCACGTACAATACGGATAGATATATTAGTGCATATCGGTAATGCATACGGCGTGCACATACTTGTATAATACATACATTACATAAAGCATTGTATTTGACAAACATATTGGCGGGGGTAGAAGACCCTGAGAAATTAGAGGGAGAAGAGAAGAGGATGCTTTTCTAAAACACGTGATGGCAAATAATCTCCTTGCATCTAAGGGAACTTGTGGATGAGTAAACAATGAATTTAAATATTAAAAAAAAATGTGAATTTATTCCAGACAGAATATAATCTCTCAATCAATTCAAATAACGGTAATTATGTATGCATGTGATACATATACATACTATTAAATGCAAATAATGGAGCTATGTTTATCGTTGAGATGAAATGAATTTACTGGAGTAAATTTCAATTTTACTTATTGCACCGAATAACACGGCGTTTCATTCATTTTACGGAATAAAATATATCAACAAAATTGGAAACGCACCTGCCGTGGGGGGACATGCGGTCGCGCATGTAGCCGATAAGTTTCGCGATCGAAACTCTACCCGTCGATGAAACGTCACATTCGGAGAAGATCTTCTCCAACGCGTCTACAATTTATACAATCATAACGTTCATACGCTGAATTCAATTGCTGTATTATGTATCATTTGTTATGTAATCGTGAATTGACGAATTCATGATTTTCCGGTAATTATCCGTACTTTTATATCAATGGTCGTAATTATTGCTGCAGATTTCTACGCGGATCATTATAGCCGCGGTGGAATTATTATCATTCGAGGTTACATACCATCTTCTTGAATCGGCCGATCTCTCCCTGTGCCTTCTTCGTTGTTCACATCACACATATTTCAATAACAGTCAACAGAACCTAATTCACACGAATAATTATTTCATCGACCTATAACCATATTATACAACGTAGTCCGTAGTATTTCCACGTGGTCGATGTTGTTGTTGTTGTTATTATGAGTGTTTTTTCTGTTAACCTTCCGTGACATCTCGGCGACAAACACAACGCATGAAACTATTCATATCGACCATCATACTGTAACCGTTGATTAAATATCCACACTTGTATTTGCACACAGATCGTATTGTATATTTGTATGGAGATCCAGTTCGGATATGTGGGAGTTAGTGTTAATTATATAATTTCAAGTTTTTCATCCGTTTTGGTAAGGAAACTACATAATATCATATAGTAACCTTACAACGTTCAAGATACGAAACTTTATAGCGTTATATTGTGTGTGTGCCTTTCAGAAAAATTTGAATCTCAATCCGAACGTTGCGGTTCAGGGATCTACATAATGTAGGTACGCACGACATGAATTTACCCCAATGCACTACTTCTTGAACCACCGAAATGATACGATTTCCGCGGATATCCCACAACAGACAGTAGACACTGCCAGCCTACACTCTTGACGTATTTACTTTTTTCAAAGCTCCAGCTTATATCGTAACAACTCCCGCGAATATCGAACACCAACAGCGATGACCTCCGACTTCAAGATCGCGATACTTGACTCTTCGACCCCTGAAGCTTCGACCCAAAACAGTCGGTGCCAGCTTCACGCTGTTCTCATTATCGCATTTTTTAGCGACATCTGTGGACCAGAACTAACAACACTATCAACCCATTTCACTGTTCGCGCCACTGATCTCTACCATTCAGTGGTTCGCGCTCCACGGCTGTGAACTGTCATTCCGCAGTGCATGCGTTGTTCTACACTCAACGGTACACATACTCATGCGTATAACCTAATATACTCCGACAAGTAGATTTAAAGAAATACAACATTTATACCAAAAGAGTAAAATGCGAAACGAAGTATCGCAAGAATAACAAAGAGTAAAGAGAAGAAACATAATTGGCATAATTTTACACTGTTTTACGGAGATATAGGACAAACGTAAGTTGTTCGTACGTTTTCGTGCGTGTCTCACGCCGGTATAAATTTTAGAGGTTATAATATAATATACATAGGTATACCGGCTTTTTGTAACTCGGAATGAATTGGTCAACAGATATTATACATCGCATAATAAAGCTTCCATTTTCAGTTAGAAAGTGTCGCGATGAATGAAACAACGCTGCCTCCGTCTCCGAACTGGTATCTTGGAAGTATTCTAGCCTGTGCTAAAGATGGAACCGTTGCTTGGGGTGCTAGGAATGCTATTGTTATTACTACACCACAACCGGATGAAAAAATATTCAATTATTCCATTATCGAAGATGCTCATCTTGACAGAGTAACTTCCCTTGATTTCTCTCCTAAATTCGGAGACACAGATCAGAGGCTACTTGTCTCTGGCGGTGACGAACATGTCGTTAGAATTTGGAATCTAGATTCCATGAGCGCAGTCATGGCTTACTCCTACATCGATGTAAGTTTGTACTTTTTAGCACAATTCGGTGTTTACAGGTCATTAATCATAGAACTCAAGATTTTCTAGCAACTTGAAGCATCTTCTGGACTGTTGCGTCATGCAATTTAATTCTGTATAAATTTGTGGAAATAGGATCATTTCTTCGCTATCCTGATCATTCCACTCTTCATCACTCAAGTGCTTTCAACTTACCACGCTCTGGTTATTCTTTAATAATTTTTAGACACAGCAGAAAGTTGCCGGCGTCGATTGGTCCAGAGCAAACCCAAACACAGTCTGTTGCGTTAGCACCGATGGATCGCTTGTCGTCTGGAATGTATCTCATAACGTTGCGCAGCTAATTACATTAGGAAAGTTGAGTGCTACCTGTTTATCTTGTTGTCCACACGATCCTAATATCGTTGCAGTTGGAACAAAAGGTGGATTGGTATACGTTGTCAATGTACACGGTAATGGTAAAGTTGTCTACAGGCTGAGAGGGCATGACACTGAAATAACGAGCTTATCCTGGTGTCCTGTACAAACAAATATTTTGAGCGGCACAGACGTCAAGGACCTGCTCCTCGCTTCAGGTGCAAAAGACAGGTGAATTCTCATAAGTTTTCATTCTGCCTATCACAGAATTAAAATTGATAAAACGTTTATACTCATGATACGCTCTCTTAAATTACCTGAACAGATCCATATTCATCTGGAAAGCTGGCGGAGATGGTAGATATCAAACAGAGTTAATATCGCCAAACAATCCTGTGGATTCGCATCAACACAGAAGTAAACTGGGAACTGCAATAGGTGCCTGGACTGCTTTGCGTTGGGTGGCGCCGAAAGTATTGCTCACCAGTTCTTGTTGGGGAGAATTAATATCCTGGGACCTGTCCGGGAGTTCTAAATCTAGACCGGCTTGGAAATTAGTTCACGCTTGCCACTCTAGAGGCCTTTTCTGTATTGCCACAGTGAAAGCAGAAGGGGAGACGGAAGCGATCGATAAAAATTGGAGATTGGCAGATACAAGAGGGTATGGACTGCATTTGTAAATTTTGATACAACCAAATGCATGAGTTATTTATCCATAGTGGAACAAATTGCACCTTATTGGTATATATAAATGAAGTAATAGTCGTAGGGCTGCGGCGGTAATAGTATTAAAATTATTTCAGCACAACTGTATGGACATTAGCTCAAGATCGACGAGTAGTTTGTTGCAATGTAAGGACGGCCGGTTCAGAGATAATCTATAACGTTCCAACACAAGCTGGATATACATATTGCATAGCTGCTTCTCCTCTAGATACATCCAGAGTTGCCTTTGGCACCGGCGACGCGATGATTAGGCTGTGGAACTTGTGCGAGCCTCACAAAAATACTTTCGATATCACCATGTTCTGGCAAAAAATAATGGGAAGAGTCATGTCTGTAAGTTGTTTTGTTCATTACCAAGACCTAAACGCCTAAAATTGTCAATAAATTTTAACAAATAATAAAACTTGACCAATCTTAGGTATCGTGGCATCCTGAGAAAGAAAATTTGCTGGCTTTCGGCACCAGTGAAGGACGTGTTGGTGTATTTGATACAAACACTAGTAAACCCCCGATTCTCTATAGACAGTATCACAGACGCGCGGTATATACTCTCGGCTGGGCTCCAGAGCCGAAGGGCAAAAATTATGTACTGTATTCATGCGGCGATGGAGAATTAGTCTACTATAATTCAGAAAAACCAGATCAAGGTGAATGAGAATAGAGAATTTCTCTTATCGTTAAGCCTCATTAGAAGATGGCAAGAATAACAATTTATTCTTACTTATTCTAGCACCAAAATCGGTTATAAAGAAGGATTGCACGGAATTTCAATGGAAGCCGGACAACTCGTGTCTGGCGGTCGGTTTTGAGAATGGGTACATTCCTGAACATATGAATTTTATTTTGATGCCGAAATATTAATCAGAAAATCTGTTAATTCTTCTTCCTTTTCTTCCTCGCTCAGGTCGATCTCTTTTCTAAATCGGGATTTGGAAGAATGTGGCCCGTCAATTTACTCACTGAAGAAGGCTGTCCAATGCTTTGCATGGCATCCTGAAAGTACAGCGACAGATCCTAATCTATCACCTCTACGCAATCAATTAGCAGTATCGACCAATGCTCACTCAATTGTTGTGTTCGAATTGAACGAGCTGTCCAAAGATCGTAGCTTGACAGATGATGCGGCGACGGCAAACGGAAGCGTCTCATTACAGAGGATTGTTGCAACGTTGAATGGGCATGCAGCAAAAATTGTTGACTTAGCCTGGAGTCCGCATATTAGTGGCTATCTGGCTTCTGCGAGTTATGATCAAACAGTTCAAGTAAGAACTGCTCACATTTGGGGTACACATATTTTTGTAATGTTGAAGTCTGATGGTAATTGTAATTTTCAGGTATGGAAAACGGAATCTCAGGAGCTAATTGGGACTTACACAAGTCACTGCGGCCCAGTATACTGCTGCATGTGGAGCCCGTTGGATCCTGACTTAATCATTTCCGGATCTGCAGATTTTACAGTCAGAATATGGAAACTGTCTAAACAAGAAGTAATGAGGCCTGTGGAAAATCTCTCCAAATCAAAAAAAGTGAGAACCAAAAAGAAAAAACATACGGTGGAGAAGATAGTGGCTAATCAAGTCAGCGGTTTGGCAGAAAAAATTTCAGAGGTCCCACCGGAAGATGATGACATCACAAAAGCGACGAATATTGAATACGCAACAACTGAAAAGAGTATTAATCCTAATACAGTCAAATTAATTCTTAAGACTTCGATATTTTATGTTCTATGGATTGATTTTATATTCAATAACATTACTAACATCGGTACACGCATTTTGCGACAGATTTAAGAGAGATTTTGACTTTGGATCAAATCAGAAGGAGGAAATATAAGAAATCGACATACTTTCCGGTAATGGCCAAGGCTGCACGAAATAAGGAATTTTTGCTCAGTTCTGTTGTGGACCTTGTTGAGAGCTCGTGCCAATCATCTGTTGGAGAACCAGAGTTGACTCTAGCTAATGGCAACAGTGATGATGTAAGCTCCAATGGGAATTCCAGCGAAAAATCTCCCGCGTTATCATTATTCAGGAACAAAGAAGATATTTTGAAACTACTTGATGCTGAAAGTAAGTGAATCATGATAGTCAGAACTGATTATTTGATATAGTATCAACTGGTATTGAGAATCATTCTTCTAAATATATTTCAGAATCTGCTCACGCTAAGTTATCGCAGCACGACATGGTCGTACAAATGGATCTTTGGTGCAATAATTTGAATGAAAATTTACAGGAAGCAGCGAAAGGAAAACGTCTCAATGATTTTCTAGTTTCACTTGCGCCAAGCCTTTCATATAAGTAAGAATTTTACACATTCGAATTTAGAACCAAGAAATGTAGACTACATCTCCAAGAAGTTATACTAACGATACCTGTGGACATTTTTAGAGTGTGGCAGGAAATGTGTGAAACTTATGCTGCGCAATTGGAGTTTGAGGGAAATCATTCTAAGGCGGTGGCATACCTTTTGTGTATTCACAAAATTGATCAAGCTATCCAGGTGTTCGTTCAGGGTAAAATGTTTAAGGAGGCTTACGTTCTGGCTAAATGTAAACTCGACGAGAAGGATCCGCTCATGGATACTTTATTAGAAAAGTGGGCAATCTCCGCAGCTAGGGATGGAAATTTTGAAGAAGCTGTTCAATGGTTGGTATAAAACGCATGAATAATCTCATCATAATACGCATGAAAAATACCTAGTTATATCGTGATTCATGGGAAATAGAGGAATAACAATCAAGATTATGCTGAGCTTTACATCGTCGTTAAAAAATCGTACCAGAGTAGACAAATTGAGGAAAATTGATTTTAAAGACTGGTATTCGCTAACAATGCTCCCCTCTGTTTGTTGTATGTAGCTACATTAAATTGGGCAAATACAACGAAGCTGCAAAACTTTTGAGCAAACGGAGAGATTCTAGAAGCCTGGAAGTCGCTGCACGAGTAGCTTCGAAATCTAGTGACCACGAATTTAGTACGAGATTAGCTGAACAAGCGGTCACAGAGGCACTTATCAAGGCTGATTATGATTCGGCCGAAAATGTTATCCAAGTATTTCCACAGATTCGGGTACGTGTAATAATATGAAGTGAAGCTTTCTGGGTGATTTCTAGGTCAACAATTCTCATTTGTTCACAATTTTCATTCTTAGCATTGCAAAGTTAAAGTGGCAGCGGTTAGAGAATTGAATAAGATGCTTGAAAGTTCTAATGATGGGAAAATTTGGAATTGGCTTGAAGGGAAATCCGAGGATTGTGTCCTGGAAAATTTATCAAATCATTTTCCAGACTGTGATCAGGATTATGCAAAGCTTTTAAAAAGTTCAGAAACGCAGGAAAATTCCAAGGACAAGCGAATGGTGATTTATTACAATCAGAAAATACTGCTCTATTCCACAAAACCAAAAGTTGAACAGATAACTCTCTCTTGAGTACCGAATCTCTGATTGTTTTGAAATTTCAGATCTGGGTTGAGGTAGGTAGCCAAATGGCAATGGCAACGGTATGCCCATTGGCAGAGAAGAAACTTTATCATTTGGTTGCGGCAGTGGGTGCCGTATCTCAACATGAAACAACGTACAATGGACAAGAAAACGGAACTGATGACGAGGTTGCAGAAAAAGAAGTAAATCTTCTCGTAAAGTTGTTGTCCCAGCTGGATAAGCGAAGCCCATGCTCAGAACATAGCGTATTCATGGACAAAGAACCAAATGTCCGCAAGAGCTTAAGAGCTTATTTATGTTATGGGATTTTGAATTGGCTAATAGGTTCTGATTTAAGCCAAGTAGAACCAGAGGGCAGACGAGAAATTGTCAGATCTTTAATTGAGGATATTATTGGAGATGCATTGGATAAACAGACAGTAAAGTTCAATGTAATATCTGCCGATGTTAACAAACTTGAAGGATTATTGGCTACCGCAATCGGTAAGTCGTTTATTGATTGCCAGCATATCAATCTTCGATCCCGAAAGAAAATATATCTATTTAAATTTCGATGAATTAAATTCAACCCTTCCCCACAGGGAAATCAAATAACGTAGAAGATACTGGTGGAGATGTTCAGAAAGAGGTTGAAAATCTTATGGAGCGACTTGCTGTGATACGTAGTGACAGAGACAAATTTGTAGCAGAACGTCTGCGCGCTCCAAATCCTGTCTTGGTTTATAGTAAAGCACGGCAATTAACAAGCGCTCTTTACCACAGTGAAACTGAAGGAAAAATGGCACAGTTATTGTTTGACCTGTGGAGGAATGCTACCACATGAAAATAAATTCCTACGAAGTTGCATTTCTCTCATTTCGATTAATATTTTGACCAAAAACAGGATTGTGTACCTAAACGCTGATCCATGTTTTGAGAGCATTCCTGCCGTAATATTTTTTTTCTTTTGCCCTGATACTCAGAGACCTCTGTTCTATATACGCATGTAAATATCATGAATAAAGTTTTGAATATCAAGGAAGTTCAGTTCTTTGATATTGTATTATTAATTCATTTATTGAGAAAAATTAATTGATATTCAATAATTACAGTTGTTGCTTGTCTTTTGATTTTATTTATTGGTTCTGTGTGGCGATTGACGCTTCACAATACAAGGAGAAAATAATTGCAGAATCATCCTAAAACGGATAAACGCAATACTTGACGAAATTACTTGATATTCACTCTCCAGAAATGTAATTCTCTGTCATTGCCTGCGCATACGTACGGTAGCTTGTGATGCCAGCTAAGGCCACCGACAAGCTGTAATTTACCAGCAAGAACTACTTGTTTCGATTTCAAATTTGTTACTTTCAGTCGATTATCCGGTCTTCCGATGCTAGCGATCGCGTGAGCTGCTGATGGTGAAAACTTGATTATTTGGCCACCTTCTACATGTAATGGACGGGACTCTGTAGGCCGGCTGAAATTACATAATATCTCGTCAAGTATCTGAAAAGACACTCATCATGTCATTATTAAGCGGCAATCATATTACCCTTAGTTTTTACCTGGGTCTCGATACATCCCAAACCAGAAGCTCACCAGCAGCCAGAGCTGCAACTTTTAACGGATTTGGACTCCAATCAGCAAACATAAGAGGCGTGACTCCTGCATCAAGTGATAGTATGGCCTGTTGGCTTATCACATTGTACATTCGAATCATTCCATTTTTCTCAGCTGCTAATAATTTCCCAGATTCTTCTTTGTGCCAGCAGACAGCCACACCCGGCGATGTTAGATAAAATGTTACATTACATTTGTTATCCTCTTTTATGTCCCACAGCTTACAGGTGTGATCATCGGAGATGGAGGCCAGAATGTCTCCCTCGGGCTCATGGGAGATTGAGTTGATGTAGTCTTTGTGACCCTCTAGAATCTGTTAAGCAGATTTCCGTTGTATTAAAAAATTAGGGTTCAGAAGTTGAGTTTGATCAACTTGCAACCCACATTTGGTTCTGCGACTATACTATAAAAACAATTTCCATAGCAACATAGATCAGGCATACATGAAAGCTTAATGGTTGCTCACGGAAATTGCTAAGAGGCGATGGTTTGAAATAAATTCAGCGGCGTTACCCAACTTATTCGCATAACCAGGCCGTATATATATTAAAAAATAATAAAATAGAATACAGAATCTGATGTAGTATTCAGAGAAGTCGGCGCTATTGTTCGCTATACCTGTTAGATAAATGAGACCTTTATTCACCTGGTATTTGTTGAGGTCATTCAAGTTACTATTATATAAACGAATTTTATAATCTGCCCCTGCCACGCAGAATGCTATGACCTTAGGTACGACACTGAGAGAAGTTTCTGGGCTCCAAGAAAGCGCATGGGCCCGTGTCTCATGATTGAAGGTTTGAATGGGACTAAAGTCAATATCTTCAACGTCGTCATCCTCATCCTGCAACATGTTGATATACAAACGAAAGATCACAGCTATCAAGAGGCTCTACTCTATTGGGGATTAACTTTATCTGTAGCTAAATATTAAGGATGTGAACACCTAGTAGGGGAGTAATAAGATATTTGATGTAAAGGCATGAAGTCACTTATAAACGAGAATTTATTATAATATCAAGTGCGACACTTTTTCTTCTTTCTATTTACCTGAAACTTCAAAATTCCGATAGTAATTTTTCCGGTGAGAGCGATGCATAGCAAGTGCTGTGACCATTCATAAGGCGACAATTCAACGCAGTAAATCTGCTCTGAGAAGTCGAGTTTATGAGTCGGTGGGGATATGATGGCTTCTTCCATTATTAGTTATCGCAGTTTTCGATCTTATTGTCATAAATATTATCACAGATATATTCAAATTACACGGTTCTATTCTACCGAGTGTCCAGTGTTACGTTGCAGGTTATGTTACGTTATTTACGTTCTAACGGTCATTCAGCATCGAGCTACAATTACGGGTTGATTTATCGTCCTGGTGTACGATCGAACAGTTTAATCAATAGTCAACAAGACCTCGAACCTCATCGGAACTATAAATTCTTGTTGATGAAAGCCGTGAAAAACCGGCACTGGGAAGACTTTTAGCAAACAATACTGTAAAACATAACCCCTACGTCGAATCTAACCTAACTTATCCTAATCTCGAACCTAACCTACTCCCAAAACCCGACAATACGGGTGATTTAAATTGAGTTAGCGTAGCTCGTCAGTAGAGCGCAGCACAAACAAACGCGCATCGTTCAGCCACCACTCCACCAGCGTGCCGCATCGCGGAATAATAATTTCGGGTAAATAATAATTTTTGTATATTAATGCGAATGGATTTCTACCTACGTTTCGGACTTGGTATTGTAGAAATTTTCGACTCGTGCCATTGACATTTTGAGTAAATTTTTTACCCTAGAAACCATGATATTCATGATAAAATTTCCCACTGCCTGTCAAGGCATGGTCGGCGGCGTGCATGCTGTGCTTGCTGATTGCTCTTGATTCGAGTTGTTTTTCACCAGATTTTTTCTAAACGCAGGTTAGAAAACGTTCGTGATCTATCCATTGTGTTATTTTACGATCCAAAGTACACGATTCTTTGACACATGAGATCCACAAAATATTTCTCGCGGAACTCCGCCGTTTACTCGGTAAAAAACCACCCAGCAGCATGTGGTCATTTCTGAACCTGCAACGAAGAATGAATACAGAATAAGTAAATTAAAATAAAATCCAAATTGAACTGATATACTGCTGCAGGTGTCATCAGTCGCTTTGAACCTTCATGCTATATTATGACAGCTGAACTTCTGGCAATGCCTGACCACAGACTTATACCTTTCTAGATTTTGTTACTTTTATTTTTATTCTACCAAAGCTATTCGAATACCACAAAAATTATTCTATTTCCTATTTTCATTCGTTTGAGTATCGTTTGCATTCCATAGAAAGGATTCTCATAATCTCTAAGAATGTTGATAGAAATCTGGTCATATGTTGCATCATTTTCAATGATGGCTCACCTCTATACAATGTTCGTTATTATTCTGCTTGCTGAACAATGAGCATATTAATAAAACTATTTTATTTATTACAGCAGTGGGGTGAGAGATTAAGTAACTGGCAGTGAGCAGAATCGAACAAGAAGCTATGGATGCAGGGGTGGGCGATGTCGCCCAAATATCGGCTGAACTAGCCCGCGTAGTTGAGGTCATGATGTCGCCTGGAGTACCTCATGAACAGCGTCTCGAGGCCTACACTGCCTGCGAACGTTTTAAAGAATCATCTCCCCTCTGTGCTCAATGCGGTTTATTCCTGGCTCAAAAATTTATAAACAATAGTCCTGTAGTGAGACATTTCGGACTCCAGCTTATGGAGCACTGCGTCAAATATAGGTGGACTCAAATGTCTCAGCCGGAAAAAATTTTCATTAAAGAAAACGCGATGAAATTACTTCAAGAAGGTACCGAGCCTCTCTTGAGAGAAGAAACTCACATTAAAGACGCTTTATCGCGAGTTATTGTAGAGATGATTAAGAGGGAATGGCCACAACAGTGGCCTACACTTTTGGCTGAACTCAGTCAGGCCTGTACCAGAGGCGAGAGCCAAACAGAGCTCGTGCTTTTGGTATTTTTAAGACTGGTCGAGGACGTCGCCTTACTACAAACACTGGAATCCAATCAAAGGCGGAAGGACATATATCAGGCATTGACTACCAACATGGCAGAGATATTCAACTTCTTTCTTAGACTCATCGAACAACATTTCACCAAGTTCCAAGAGACTAGTGGCTTAGGTCATGTGAACGAGGCTGCTGCCCATGGAAAAGTTGTTCAGGTGATTGCTATCAAACTATTGATGAACGTTATTGAAAAATAGGGAGAATTTCAATTGTGTATTCCTTGAACACAACTGGGAACCTGCTGATATGAGTTTTATCATTGATAAACTAATTCAATCAATACTCTTGGTTGTCTTTCGTGTTCCAGGTTGTTCTGCTCACTCTCACGGGATTTGTAGAATGGGTATCAATAGGTCATGTGATGGCGGAGGATGGCCGATTGCTGCAAATTCTTTGTGTACTGTTAGGGAACCCAACATTTCAGTGTGCAGCCGCTGAATGCCTGTTGCAGATTGTTAATCGCAAGGGTAAAGCTGAGGACAGGAAACAATTGATGATTCTTTATTCCGAGGAAGCTCTCAGATGCATCTATAGCGCTGCGACTGCATCCACACCTCCTCCAGGTTCAAATAACGTTGACGAGAATCATTACTTATTCCTGAAAAAACTTACCCAGGTATGTAAATACGTTTATATAAATCCAGATTACAATTCATTCTCTTGCCACAGTTGTGTTGTTCATATGAAGGATGTTTTGTCAAATATCAGCTTTCTTCAAGCTTTTTATATCCGTCTTGTGCTCCCTCAGGTGCTTACTGGTATGGCAACACAACTTTGTACACTGTGGGGTAAAGAGGATGGATCCACTGTACGCCCAGCACATTTTAATCTCTTCTTGGATGCTGTAATGACGTTTACCATCCACTCCAGTCTGACCTTGTCACACATGGCTAATGCCATATGGATAATGCTGTTTAAGCATGACCAAATTAAAACAGATCCTCTGCTCTTGACTTACGTTCCAAAGTTTGTTGAAAACACTGCACCTAAGCTCATCAAATTATCATACACCAACGGTCGACCTACAAACGGGACGGTGGTTTACCCGCTTGCAGATTACGACTCTGAGGAAGAATTCAATGTGTTCTTCCATCGGCTAAGGATGGATTTGCTAGAAGGTTTTCGTCATGCGACCATGGTAGCCCCCTTGGTGACGTTTGCCTATGTCCAACAGTGGCTTACTGCTAAAATAACTAAAGGCCTGATCAACATCGGATATGAAAGTAATCCAAACGATCCGGTATACCTTGAATGGGAGGCGCTTGCCCAAGCATTAGACTCAGTTGCTTCAAGGATACTTCACGTAAATGAGCGGCCAAGTGTACAAACGGGCCTGCAACTATTAGAATTGTGCCTAAGTTATTCACCCCTTGACCCATGGTTACTATCGGCACTGTTGTCCTGCGTGAGCGGTCTTTTTGTGTTTCTCTCGATGTCAACGGGCTCAATGGAAATGCCGGGAGTGACTATTCTTCCACGAGTATTAGAGAAAATATTTGCTGCTTTAGTGTTTGAAGGCCGAGGTGAAACTAAAGACAATAGATCCAGGGCTGTAAAGAACGTTAGACGTCACGCGGCAAGTTTAATGGTAAAAATTGGACTCAAATATCCGCTCCTACTCCTCCCAGTTTTCGAACAAATCCACACTACGGTACTTGGGCTGGTTCGAGAGCCGAGTCAGCTTACCAAGATGGAGAGTGTTACTTTATACGAAGCATTGTTATTGATATCTAATCATTTTTGCGACTATGAGAGGCAGACGCGATTTGTTGCGGAGGTAATTGGTGAAGGATCATCACGATTCATTGCGATTGGTGCCGAAGCGTTCAAAGGACCGATAGAGTTTCTTCGTTTCGTAGGCCTGGACCGGGTGCCGAATGAAAATAACGTGGAAGATCCAACAGGAAAAAATCGTGCGGATCTAGTGTTTTGTATTATGACAATACTAAGCGTTGTAAAACGTTGTTCGGTACCAGAAGATCCAGACCGTGCTGCACGGGGTGGATTCTTGGCAGCTTTAAGCGAGACTGGAAATCCTGTGTACAGAAATCCCGCTAGTCCTCATGTAATTCCAGTACTACCGACGCTATTTGCCTTGATAAGAGCTACAAACGCGCTTTTTACCCCCAACGCGCTCGCTTCATTGTCAGAGGTGAGGAAATTATGATTTTGAAACTTAATTCTTGAATTCTCAGCTCTACTATATTTTTATCAATAAATTAATTAATTCGATGTTGAGTTTGTTCACAAGAAGCATTTGAGAAGAGAGGCTTGCGCGTAATCTAATATTTAGTTCAACATTGATACATACATAAAATAAAATCAAATGAAATCGATTAAATAAAGTACAATAAAGTAAAACAAATAACGATTACAATACACATATTAATATAAATAATGATATTCATCCGTTCATTTATTTCTTTGCCCTCATATTCATGTCTATTTATTCCAGGGATACAGATCGGCTCATGGACTTTTGGAATCTGAGAAATCGAATCTCTTGGGAGTAAATGCTTCGAGCCATGAGAACAACCTGGCTGATGCTGACCAAACAACCATCGCACCCTTGGTACGAATGCAGACATTTCTTACTAACATCCATGACAACTGTTATCACATGCTAGGGAGCGGATGTCACACAATCGGTCGGGACTTCTATCAGTTATCTGGCCTCGCGCCAGCCCTACTGAACTCTGTGTTCTCCAATATGGAGGTAACTATATTTATTTATTGAAATATACGTGGGTTGAAGCCCTTATGCCCGTAAATTATTCATCTATGTCATATGAGTATAAGGCCTGAGCTCCACCAAAGTTCAAATTAAAACATGCCCTACATTATAACATTGACGTTCCAGGTGATTCCAGACTATAGACTGCGGCCAATAATTCGTGTGTTCATGAAGCCCTTTATCTATTCATGCCCACCTGCCTATTACGAAACGGTACTTATACCAGTCTTGGCTCACGTCGCAACACACAGTGAGTAGAAAATGTAGTACAATATTGATCGATATTATCTTTCACTTATTTTATGGGACCGGTACAAGGCTTAGAAATAAGAGTCATGCATTGAATAGAAAATTAAAATACAGCATAAAATAAGATAAAAATAAAAGATATAAGACATAAGACAAACCTTGCATCAAATATTTTTGCCACAGTGTGTCAAAGACTGACAGCGAAGTGGCAATACATGACGCAGTTATACGAGTCTGGCGGTCTGGATGAAGAAAACAGTACAAATGCGCAAGAGATCATTGATGACATGTTGAATAGAAACTTGACTCGGGACTTTGTAGACGTTTTAAAGGTAGCTTTAGTCGGCGGTGCGGCAAGCGATGCTTCCCCACCAGATTTAATGGAACAGGACAGTGGTGGAATGGCGGTTGACGCGCCCTCGACCAGAGGTAGCAGTATCGTTGCTGAGGTAGTGAGTGAGCTTGGCGCCCTTGTGCTTCGACATCCCTCTACTTGTCACAGCGTCGTCCTCTGCGTACTGGGGTGAGTAGTTGATTCTCGTTGTCAAAAAATCAATACGATTGTCACATTTTCGTTGAATATATTATTATTATCATCGTACAGCGCTCTGTCTTGGAACGACTCAAACGCGAGTTTAAAGGCGACTACCCTCACGGGACCGATTGTACGAGCATTGGCTGTTGATGGAAGTCTCACACCTGCGATGGCAGCCCATGTGATGGTAGCTGTTCTCCAAGGGCTTCAACTTCATGGACAACACGAGGCAAATCAAGGATCTCTGATAACACTGGGAGCACAAATCTACGAATGTCTGAGGCCAAAGTTTCCAAACATAATTGAAGTGATGCAACAAATTCCTGGGGTGAATCCAGCCGATTTACAAAGGTTCGATGAAAAGATGACGGTCGTTAGTACCAAAGGAAACAAAGTTGAAAAGGGAAAGAAGGACTTGTTCAAAAAAATCACGAATCAGGTAAGAACTTGAACCTGCTTCCCAGTATGTTTTCAAGGTATATTCTTTTCACGCATTCCCTCTTACGTTTATTTTACAGTTGATAGGTAGAAGCGTGGGTCAATTATTCCGAAAAGAAGTGAAGATATACAATCTGCCACGCCTGGAAGTGACGGGTAAGCCACGAGCGTTCAGAGTCGACGATATATCAAAGAATTCATCAGAAACAGGACTGACAGCGCTCTTTGCTGGGCCCACGTAGCATACGGCTCGCGATCGTCAAATCTCTCAGGATTGGTGTAGCTCGTTATGCGAGTATAAGTTATTGTAAGAATCTAGAGATTGAATAATAAAAGAACGATTGTTATCGTGTACGTAAAAGACGTCCACGGAGCTGGTTCTTTACGGGCGGCGACAACGTAATTGCAGGGATATGAACTAACTAATAATCCAATGATTATTTTTACCATTCATTGTAAATGAGAGGAGCATTTACTAAACCGCTGGAAAGCTTTTACGTTAAATTCCATATTATATATTTTTTTTTTCAATTGGCGGTTTTTTTTTTTTTTTTATTTCTGTTCTTTTTCCACACGTGTCCAGACATACGCGTACGTTCCTAACTTGAAAACAAAAATAAACATAATGCCTGTTATTTTATATTAATGTTATATACATATACCTTACTATACCATTCTATGTACTATATTATTAATTATTGATCATTATATCGAATGATTAAATTGTAGGTAATAATTTAATTGCAGTTAATATACAAGCGGATTCGAATACCTGTTTCTACAATTTCCGAGATTATAGATATCTGGATTAATTAGGAATTACACACAACACGACATCATGTGTTTAATTTATGTATCAAGATAGTGAATTTACTTTTTCAAATTTCATCAACATCACTCTGTATAAAAAGACACTATGCTTGTTATTTTATACACAAAATATCTGGAATGACATATTTTCAGGTACCACTTCGAAAAGAAAAGGGATGACAACTAGGGATATGTAGGTATCTTATCTATTGTTTCCCAAAGCATACTATTATATCTTAGGTATTGTAATAGCTATTTATTAAATTATCTAATAAATTCGTATAAAACTTGATAATATTCTCGCACAAAGAGCAGAGACTAATTTTTTATCGGCATCGGAGATTATTTATGAGTAACCGTTACTAAAAATAAGTTCACAAATGAGAATTCACTATACATATAGAGCCTATGCTAGAATAAGTCTTTTCAATTTGTGTTGTGCTAAACTCCTGAATCGCCACAGGAGAGCCAGTATTTTCATTCAGCTGTGAATATGATGCTTGTTCATAATATAATAATGAATGCCCACCAATCGCTCTGAAAATAAGGTATATCAGTGCCTTCTACAGATATAATTCTCTCATCTGCAGCACATGAAATAATTTCTCTCCCTCGGTATTATCCTGAACATATTCCATACATTCGAATTAGTTTTGCACCTCGTATGGCTATGTTTGGATGGATTTTGAAAGCTTGCCCTCATTTGTAAGCAGTGCGCTCGTGTTTTCGAATGAATCAGTAACAAAGATCTGAATTATAACGCGATATGTGACTGCTGATTACTTTAACTTGGTCTTGGCTTTGGTGCGAGTAAACTTTCATAAAATCATCCACATACTACTTCTTGTTGTGCAAAACTTATTTTGATATACCATAATGCATTCAAAATACGGACAGCGGCTGGATAGGAGACTGACTGTTTGTTGAGAAAGCTTCAAGTTATGAACTAATTTCCAATGTCTTTTGCTGATTATTAGTATATTTGGTTGTCCATTTAGCGCTTGTTTGTTGATTTTTATAGTATAATTATGGTTTTCGCATAGCGTGCCAATTCGTGCCAGAGACAGCAAGCTTTCATTCCTCCATCATTGGCTGGTAACTTGCATTCATTTACAAATTAAGATATGGTCACACAGTTTCCTCAAATTTCAATTATACCAATTATTCCCCATTTGAGTTTAATACTAGAAATCTTCGAATAGTAATGGTCAACCAGTTGGAAATTATAGTTTCGTTTAGCACACAAAATATGTTGCATGTTTAACTTCACCTTCATTAATTTATTGTACAAGCCGATGGTACATATGTAACATAGGAAAAGTTTCTTTATTCGACAAGCGGATGTTTCAAGGGGCTAGGTTTTCACATGTATGTGGTGTGCGGATGTACAATCAGGGTACGATTGTAATACACAAATATGCGGTATATTCCTACTCATGAGCAAAGCTTCTCATCTAATTGTTCCATCCGCCTGACCCTAAATTTTATCATTTCATATAATATCAATAAAACCTTGTAATGACATTGTCCGTTGCAGAAAGGATGTCTGATTCATAAGTCCAAATTGCCCTCGTGGTTGTATGACTGGCGTTAGCTCGAACCGATCATACTATTCTTGTATATATTATTGTGTTGTAATAAAAAAAATCATTGACAATAATCTGCCTGAGTATAGCAATCCATGCAATTGTTATAATTTTGTAAAAGAGAAGATGGTTCCTGAAAAATATGAGAAATTTTCCGCTGAAACATTATTTTTTAGTGAAAATTTCCACCGTGTCCTCAAAATAGTTTTTGGAGTGATTGACCAAAAATGAAATGTTTTATAGACTAATAGTAAATATGCATTACACGGAAATATGCAATTCAAGTTTATTGACATTTCGTTGCATACAAACACATTTATAGCACAATTATAGGTACTCGTGATAAGGATAGATTGTTTCCGCGATCTTATGACGTGGCTGTAATATCTAATATAATGGAACGAAGTTTAATACGTTGGTACATAATCTTTTTCAAATGGAATATGTATTAGGAAAAAAAAGCGGAGATTCGCAGCGCGTTTTTCATTCCATTTTAGCGTAGTTATAATTACAAAATGTATACAAGACAATTCATAGCATAGTAAACCGAAAGAATTTCTAATTATTTTACAATTATTTAATACTCGGCGTTTGTTTCCATAATCATGAAGGCACTCTGACGTTGATAATGTGTAAAATTGATAACACTCTTGTGACGTTAGATTACAAAAAAATAAATATTTTTGTATATTAAATATATTATATGTATATAGTATATCTTCATGTATTCATACATCGTAAGTTCAAATAATTGCGTTTCCCGTTAGTATACTAGAATCTTAAATCTCTACTAAATATCTCTTCATTCTTATATTATATCTGTACTCCTTCCAAGAAACAGCATACCTCAATCGACGACGAGGTAATTTTCCAGCTGTTCGTGGCTAAACAATAATTCACGCGTCAATATAATTATTTAAATTATGATCACGGTTTGACTAATAATTCTTTCACATTACCTTAGAACCACGAACCAAAATTGGAATGTCGTCCGACTAATAATTGTTAGTCATTTATGAATTATCTTAAGCTCTCGGCGTGCAACAAATCAATTATACTACCTATACCGCCATATTATTTTCGAGCCAGGTATGCGAGACATGAATTCTTTGAACTCTATCATCACCTTCTTCCCTATTCAACAGATTATTCCAAAAACAGGAAGGGGCGATTTATGATCATCGATAAGAGATAAAAGAATCCACCTCATGCGTAGGTATGTATATCCACTTATAATTAGGTACATTATTACTCTCAACAAGTGCCGCACGCACTATTAATTTTTAAAATTCAATCATATTTACATGTTCAAATTGTACGGCTGCTCATGCACATATTCCTTCTCTCAATTGAAAAGTTATTGAATCTGTGATTCAGATTTAATATTATTAGTCCTATTTCATTGCTTTCCAAAATTGTTTAATTTCAATCGAGCGAAGAGATAGTTGGTACTGGCAAACCAATTCTATCTACAATTCAATAGTAATATCGATAATTATAATAATAGTATACAACAACAATGGGAAAAAAGAGGAAATTTGAATAACAACAACAAGGATAACGCATATGTATTGGGGTACAGAGTATCACGAGCTTGCACACCACACACATACAATTCTACGAGCACTTGACCACCCACAACGCACGCACGGGGAGGGGGAGGAATATATTGTTATAGGAACTGTCTAGAAGCATCCATATGTACACAAAACAACGGTAAAAACTAATTAAACAATGATTTTAGCATAAAATAGAATAATATACATCTTCAGAGTAATAGGTAGACATGTATACATGTATATCTTCATTTTCTTCAGCCCGATTGGTATAATTGAGCAAGGATATACTATATCCCATATGTATATAAGGTACTTGTATAAATGTAGGCCACTGAATCGTTTTATAATCTGAGAGAACTCGTCCAGCACCTATGGGGATGGTTCCGTGAAAGCGATTTGATATTTGATAGTCAGGATGATCTAACAACTCTATTTATTCATTTGTTTGGAACCAGGTACTTAATTTCAAATATTTAATAATAAAACTCTCAGCTTTCACCTTCGGTACCTTGAACCTTCAACAGGAAAACATCCATATTATCTTTACCCTTCACATATACCTGACCCCTTGGCTCGAATTCGTATCTGTCGGCAAGTACTTCCAAACAATTGCTTGGTAGCTGTATTCTACCAGCGACACCAGTAGAATCCATTCGAGATGCTATGTTCACTGCATCGCCCCAGATGTCATAATACAATTTTGTATCACCCATGACACCGGCGGTAACGTCTCCGTAATTATACCCAATCCTCAATATCAGCTTGAATCCAAGGAGATCACGATTGAAATCATAAATAACTTTGTGCATGGCTACAGCAAAGTCAAGGAGTTGAAACAAGTGAGTGTATTCATGTTCGTTTCCGTGCCGTACCTGAGGATTGAGCCCACTAGCCGCCATGAACGTACTTCCGATTGTTTTAATTTTTTCTACGTTTGCGAATTCCGATCTTTCGGACAACAGTTCGTCGAAATCACCAATAAGCTCGTTGAGTACACGGAGATATTCTTTACCGCCTAAATAAGACTCATCATAAAGTTCGTTGAAGTTTACAATACTCGCGAATATGATACCGACTGATTTGTGGTTCTGCGAGTATTTTGCAGTAGTCTTCAACTGGTCGGCTACATACTTTGGTATAATATTATGAAGGAGCCAGTCGGCCTGGTTCTTCATTGATTGAACTCTTGCCTTGTCTCTCGCGGCTACCGCGTTCCCGTGAAAACTGAGTCTATAGCTGATTTCAAATTCGCGATTTAGGAACCACACGAGAACAAGCAATAATGCCATATCCAAGAAAATTTCCGATCTATACAAACGTTCGTCATTGTGCATTTGACGGTTGAGATCTGGCTGCGGGAATTCGGAACTGACGTTGGATTCTTGATTGGATGTTGTGATCTCGATGGCGACTAACCCTATGAACAGCATGCCTGTAATAGTAACTAACAAGTTTTTCATCCAACAATTAAGTTGCGTAAAATTGCAATAATGTACCAAGCCAACGAACATCAGATAGCTATAGTAATACTCGATATGATCGAGTTTCGTGTGGATCGTATCTTGGCTAAAATTGATTAAAATCGAGACTACTGGCATGCTAACTAGTACAGCTCCGCAAATATGCCAGGGATGCCATTGAGAAAAAAATGTAAATATCCTATGAGTAAATGTAGTGTGTGTTGTGTTCGGATTCAGCAATTGTCTGACGCACAGATAAACGGCAAATACTTGGATGACTGTGGCCAGTGTAGCAAACGCAATGTAGTATATCGTAGGCCTATACAACAGGAATAATGATATTGTGACGGCGGTAAAAACCAGGGCCGATATTAGTATGTCGAAGTAAGTGTTGAACCTCGATGTTGCAAGAGTTGGCGGATTGTCTCCTACACCCTCGTTTGCTTTGTGAGCAGTTTCTCGATATTCTTGTTCCATTTCTTTGTTTTTGAAAAACAAAGTCACGCTCGACAATGGCGGCTTCACGAAATACGAACGCTGTGAGCTTACATTATCCTGAACACATCTGGAAGATTACAAATTTTCATTATAAACAATAATTATGAAACTAGGCAATAAGCTTTACGTTTCTACTACAATAGTCCCTCACCTGATTAACTGCAGGTCGGATTGTTTTCTAAGTTTGTGAAAACAAGCTCCAAAAGTATCCGTCACCGCTGGCGGAAATGGGTATGGTGGGACAGAGGAGGGCTGATCCTGGGCTGAATTCAATGTCGATTGGCTTGATGTGTAATAGCCGCTCACCCTCTGCCCCAGTATATCCCCTTGAGCCATCCCGTTCATAAGGAATAGCTACAGAGCAGAGAGCTACATTGAAATTCGAATCTTCAGAGGGCTAGGACCTCTATGAATATTTCACTAGGACGAATATTTGCCTAAGATTCATAATTGGACAGAATACATAGGAAGATACAGTCGCTTGCAAAGATCTGCATCCGCTCGCACCTGCTGTTGGATACTGCTGCGTCGACTGGTACTACGGATTCCAGAATCTTTTCTACTGCAAACAGACGGCACTTCACTCTCGGGATCTGGGCTTGATATCAATGGGGAATGAGATGCAGGCATCGGGTCACTTTCAACACCATTATCAATTGGCACCTGAAATCGCAATGAATGTTTCACATTTCAAATGTATTACTGACACGGTGTTACACAGGTGCTAACATTAACAATGCACTGCTGCAGTTTGTGCAATTGTTAATTACATACCTGTTCATAATATCCGTTAGTACGGTCTTCCTGGATCAATGTTGTTGTTGGTGGCAATGTATTGCCACAATTCAGCGCTGGCTCTTCTTTTCGTCCACCTTTATCCAACGGCGTCATTTCTTCGGTAGTTCTTTGTCTCTGTAAATATCGCCACGGTTTTTGCTTCACTTTTTTCTTCCCGTAACTCGCTATAGAGGTGGGACTTTTGTTGAGATCATCCTTTTCATCTCCTGTGTCTCCATCATTATCAGAGTCTAGTATACTTGGTAAAGAGTTTGCCTTCACCCTGTAACTTGCAGGACTCGTAACCATGTGCAAGTAGTGAGGTCGTCCAGATTTCACCTGGTTATTGCAAGAGGCCAGCCGATGGCGCGCAATATGCGCCGTTGATATCAGTGGTGACGGTGGTACTGAGTTGTTACCCGTTTTATTGACATTTGTTGTAAATTGTGACATAAGATCAGTTTTTCGACCTCTGATGAAATAAGATTTTACACCTGTGGGGATAAGATTTTGTTAGTTACATTGTTCGGTATTACAGTTATCGTTCTGCAAGCTGTCAGTTATTTTTCCTTCACAACCAGAATATAAAATCAGATTATCTAACCATTGATGGTGTCACCATCCTCGGTCAGATATTGATTTTCAAGGAAGCTCATCGTAGTTTCACTCAGATGTACCCTGCCAGGTTTACCGGTGCTCTCGAGCTTGTTTGCCAATGTAACGTCGTTGGACCAGACATCAAATTTGAAGCGTTTTGTACCCACGATTCCACATAGAACAGTTCCTGTGTGTACACCAACGCGCATATTGACACCCTCGCGTCTCTCGATGTCAAATTGTTTTATTGCCTCAATCATTGCTGAAAATATTTGAATCAATAGACTTTCAAGATCACTACGAATGTTTGTTTGTAGTAGAATGGTCTTTTTAAAGTCCAAAAATTAATTGACCGAACAAATGATATGATTAGGAGATAGACCACTTACCTAGACCCATTTCTACACAACATTTTGCATGATCTGGCCTTGGCTCGGGGCAGCCGCTGACACAGTAGTAACAGTCACCCAAAGTTGAAATTTTTTCGCATCCATGTAGTTTGCAAAGATCGTCAAATCTGTCGAACAGGTCGTTTAATATCGCTACCAGTTCTTCCGCAGTCTTATTTGAGCTCATTCTAGTGAATCCGACAATATCAGCGAACAGAATACTGACGTTTTCCATTGAGTGCATATTGAATGGACGGAAAAGCGAGTGAATATCGGCGTTGTTTGAGGGTATTGAACCCTTCTTCAGAGAGTCTTCTCTCTCTCGTTCTCTCTCGCTTTCTTCCATCAACCAGTCTGCAACTTTAGGTGGCATGACAGAATGAATCATCTTCTCTTTCAAATGTTTTTCCATTTCAAGTTGACGTCGCACCAAAAGGGATTGTCCGACTTTCATAAATGTTCCACGCATGCGGACAAACGTCATAATCAAAATGTGAAGCCCGATTAGGTGTATCGATGCCTGCATCAAAATTCTTATCATCAAGGTCGAGGCATTTCCAATAATGTCTTGCAACGAATCTCTGTTGGCGTTTGCTACATCCATATTGTTCCTCCCAGTGGAGATATGATGGGTACTTAAATCAATATTTTTCGTTGAATTTGAGTCACCTAAACCTGAGATTACGCCCCTGTTGTCTAAAATAGAATTTACAGTAGTGCTTAAAGTTGATAATAACTTCGAATTGCTTAGAGTTGTGACTAATCTCATCACTGGACTAGGTGCGTTGCCATTTTCAATATCAATATTTGATAGGAAGTTTGAACTATTCACAACCGAGCTCGGTGTCGTATTATTCAACATACCGTCATGAGTAAAGTTTTGAAAATTCGGTATTACGCTAGGGTGTTCAGATCTTTGCATAAAATATTCTTCTGATCTCAGATCAGATAAATTAGTGTGTACATTAATATCATTAATAGAGGTAGGTCCTCTGACGCCGTTGGGGCTGTAGAAGTAGGCTGTTATAAATTCAAAGAAGAATGAATAAAGAGAACAAATCCCAACGCAAGCGTACAGTGGCATCGGTATTACCGTATAAATTAAAAGTAAGATTTCAGTACACAGGGCAAAGTGTCCTACCAAAGTTAGCCCATCTGAATCTGGTGGTACCAGAGCAACAAATAACAGTGATGAAAGACATAAAACAGAGGCAACTAATAAAGAAGTCGGCAAAACGTAGGAGCGATACGAATTTGTGTGAGTAAAATAAAAGACAGCCGAAGCCATCACCCCGAGAGTTCCAAGAGCCCCGACTATCACTGGCCATGTCGAAGTGTTATCGCTTTTCATTCCAGTGACTAAAAAATATATCAGCCAAGACATGGAGATGAGGAGAATGTAGGCAAGAGCATATCTGTAACACGTAAGGGAGTCAATATTATTTGCGTGCCGTTTCATTTCTCTTAAAAGCTTTCTCCTTGCCTTACCTGAATCTCAGTCTAATTTGAGGATAGGCGCTGCACTTGTACTGACCCTCCAGTATCTCTGAATCAAATTTCGGATTCCACCAAGATCTCGGCGCCGCTCTCTCAAATGGAATTGGTAGCCGAACACCGCAGCATCCTGACCCCTGCCCACTGTGCGCCAGGTAAGTTTGAATGTAAGGGGCAAGAGATATTTGAATTTCATCTCCGGTATCCTCAGCATCATCCTTGTCTCGCGTGAAACTAACGGATGAACCACGTTTGTGGTTCAGTGGCGGAGTCATTTTGACTTATGACTGATGCCAAGGCTTGCGACCAGTCTACAGAAAATCATTGCTGATAGGCGCAAGGAGTCCAATGCTGTGAATTTGAATAAACAAATAAGCGATCAATGGTTTCAAATATTCAAATCCTAGAAATAAGGATAATAGAACGAGACAAGTGAGTGGGAAAACAGAAACACCTACAAATCAGTATGACTAAATAACTAGAGTGGGTGCGACGAAAATGAGAGAGAGGGGGTTGAAAGCAGTGGGAGTGAACAAACAGGAATGATTGACAGGTAAGGCCTAGGGCTTATCGTCGTATTCTGTAAGTACCAGCTGACTCGATCTCTCTCGATTAAACTTGAACTCTTCCCGAGCGTATGTTCGATTTGTTGGTCAATTTATACGGTAATTTTATGGAGGTACTTACTTGGACGTCTTGGAAAAAGATTTGACGTTAACTTTGGCAGATCATCTTCAAATATTTGAAGGACTTCACTGATATCAACGAACGTCTGTTTGTGGCATTTCTAACCTCATCGGTCAGTCTGCTCGTTTACATTCCACAAATAACAACAGAATAATCACTTAGGGTTGTGCAACGGAGGATAAAAAACTTATGATAATAGTCAAATTTGAATGGTGCAGGTAATTATTATTGGAACAAAATCATCTGTGCGCGACCCATCCCACTACCGGGCGGCCATATTGAATAAACTAGACAGTAGACTGGCGCGGCCTCCGCGGCCATGACACCGCCCCAGAAGTTTGCGAAAGGAAATGCGTCATTGTAAAAGATTGGAGGCCATAAACAAATATGAACAGCTTATAGCCGAGATATATTTACAAATGTTTTTCCTTTATGTTTCTTCAATTCCTACTAGACCGATTAACGAGAATGCGATTCACTCGGACTGGCTGGCTGTTGCAACTTGCAATATTTGATAAAAGTGGTACGCAAGAAAGCCTCGCGTCTTCAACTGCAGTCTTCAACCGAAACAGGAGGATCGCAACTTCAATCGAACGGTCAGAAATGTGAAATCAAAATCCACCACAGGTCAACAGGTGTAAGTAATGTATAGTAATTTACACGTAATATTATTGTTCCAAAAACGCTACGTCGACTGACTGACGATCTAGTCGTCATTTCACGAATCAAAATTTCAATTGCATGTAATACATATGTAACCGGACATCGTTTTTCTGTGTCTAATTTTCATTCCTTGCTCTTTGAGCCAGTAGCGTATTGCATTCGTACATGCATAATTGCCACAGCTTCAATATCGGGTTTAAATATATCACCTGCGACTCTCTGATCGCGATGTCCATGAACATAAGATAACATAAAGCGCTTCGTCATTGACAAAATTTGAGTACAGTTTGTAGATATAATTTTTTATTTGCTCATGCTTGTATAATTATAATATGTACGGTAGGTATATATATTATATTGAGCCGCCTCTCGCGCACCGGCATGTATACACACCATTAACATGTATATACCTATAACGATTACACAGGTTAGGTATAATAATTAATATTGAATATCGGTTCAATGGGAAAAGGATGCGATCGGCGGCCACTTGAATTCTTCTTGATAGGTGACGTACACGACCCAGTAGCATATGTTCAAGAGACCAAACGAAGCAGGGAAACAAATTCTGGCCGCTCTGTCGATGTAAGATACGCTGTTCACGTGCCTTTCGGCACGCTCTCCCGGTCGGCGAATACCCTCGGCTGCAGCCTCGCGCTGCCTCTGTCTCCTGCCGAATTTCGCTCATTTGTCCATTACTTTCTCTCAATTGGTTCACCGTATACGAAAATAACTCACCTAAAAGCGTCATCACCGACCAAACAATAAAGAAATTGCCTCCATTTTGGTAATCTCATTAGTTCCGTCTGCGTTTGCCTTTCCATTGTTGTCACCTTTGGGGTTGTATTGTGCGGTGAAACCGTACCCAAACTGTAGGTCCCTGCCGGATCCTATGCGAGGACAGTTCATAGGTATAGCATGTCTTATGGTATATCAATAGGATACACGCATACCTACATTTTATCGTGGTTATCCAAACTTACGTTGTATATTGGACAAATTAGAGAACTCCGCCTTCTTGTTGTTGTTATCGTCGTTGCATGATTACCCTGCTGTATGTTACAAGACCGCAGAGGAAGTTCGGCGATAGTATCTGCGTACTCGTCATCCCATTCCTCTTCGTCTACAGGAATTTCCCCGCTGCCAACCTGTATACACGCAGATATGTCAGGTAGCGTATATAGATGAGAATCTCATAATGTTGGTGGTGGAAATTACAATCGGTAGAGAAACTTTTTGATGCAGAAAGCGAAACTATGATATAAAAATCAAGAATTTTGTTGATCGGAGCGAGTATTCACCTTGGTAAAATAGTGGACACCGGCAAATTCTAGCAGGGTCGCGATACAGTATGCAAAGCTCATCAGCAGGAACCAGTCAAGGGCTGTGGCGTATCTGACCTTTGGCAGATCCGTACGCGAGTCCAAACTTATGGTCGATAGTGTTAATACGGTCGTTATACCTTTAACGCGAACCACAATTGATATCGTTCGGAATTCTATTCACAAGATCAAAGGCGCAGCGAGTGCTCCTGTGAGTGTTATTACATGGTCCACTCACGTTAGACCGAGTCATGTTCTGCTCACCTAATCCCACGCGGTCGCTAGTCGCCTCTCGATGAATCCAAAATGATACCCAGCTCAGCACGACTATCAGAACGCACGGGACATACACTTGGATGAGGAAGTAGCCGGTGTGACGTTGCAGATTGAACGACACTTGCAACACCGAGAATTCACCTTCTCTTCTTGGAAAAGTTAAATTTCGATACGGCGAACCCATCAGATCAAATTGCGAGAGCGCCATTCCTGGCACAAAGTTCACCGACGCGCCCTGCTGCCATTCATAAACCAGTTGTCTCGATGTATACGCATCTGGAAGATTGAATGACCGTTTTATACTCGAAGTTTCGGTTTCAACATTCTTTCCGACGTGGCATTTAGTGGGAGGTACGGCTTTTGTAAGTCATCCAATATCACTGGCAGTCTTAAAAGTTAAAGAATGCGCGTGAAGACTTCTGGAAGTTACCGATAGTCATTGAAATCAATCGCGAGCCACTGAAAGTCATTGGAACTCATCGGAAGTCACTTGTACACCTCAAATCGGCGTCAATTGCACCCCGATTAGTGCTGTTGGAGTACTTGTAACCGTAACAGCGAATGATAGTGGAGGGCATGGAGGTCAACTATGAGTCCCTACACCTATATCATACCCAACGTACAATCGCACACACTTACAGCTCCCCAAAATCAATGGGCATGATTGACGATCCATGGGGAAGTTTCTCAATTCCATGGGACACTTTGCCTTTATGGTGAGCCTGAAGATCAGTAAACGATAAAGGGATATGAGAATTCAGGATAAGACGAGAAGAATTGAAATGCGATGAGTACGAGTATTTCGACAAACAAACTGTAGATGACGAAATGAGAGCTGATTTAATATATTGTGTATACGCGGGCTTAGGAAATACGAGACCTCATTGAGTAAAGAATGTCGCCGTCCTGGGAAATACGTAATAGCTTGTTAGGTACGGTTATTGTGTGGACGTAGCTGTGCTTCCCGTTGTAGAAGTAAGTGTCCGGCCTCCAGATCCTTTCCAACATCTTGATGCTAAGACTCAGAGATTTGATTGGCCCGAGGAAACTTAGACGGGAGTCACGCCAGTACTGTCGAAAGTAACAATCCATGGAGTAGTCCTGAGAAATCAACGTCAGAACAACTCATGTCCCCTTTTCCATCTCCACTGCAACTTCACTGAGTATTGTTTCATCTATAGGTATACCTACCCTATCGCTCGCAATGAATCTAGTAAAATTTCACTGAAACACCACAAGCGACTCACCATGTCGAGCTCCGAGACTGGTCCCATGCTTCTGATCAGAATGTTGGTCTTCACCACAGTCGGCGTTCCTGCAATTTGTCAAGCGTGGCCCGTACGGGCTTCTAATGAGATCACCAGCTCCATGCTCTGGACGCGGATACTTATAGAAATGTGGGCTGTCCACCAGGAACGTGCTGTTCATAGTGCTAAAGGCGTTCTTAGCAAATGTTTTTTCACGATGATTCGAGACCGATGTGGGCACGGCTTCTTCGATCACAATTACCGCGCTGCAAGTCCCAAGGGCTACGTTTTGACCCGTGGATCGGGCAATCCGTCTCATGTGTCATGTCGCTGGTCATATAGGTAGAAGTGAATTTTAAAGTACCGAATGTATGGTGGTCGCGTAGAAGTTTTAAACAACATTGACAAGCTTCGAGCGTATATTCATCCTGCGAAGACTGGTCAAAGATCCCGTGATGGATGTTCAATAGGTTGATTAACGTGGCATAGGTACAATTGAGTAGCTTAGAAAAGAGGATGAGATTCGTCACATGATCAAACTGCAGGCATTGACAGGAAAAACGAGGTTCCAAGAGATTGATGAAGGCACACGTCTCATCGTAATAATCAATACGTACAATTAATTAGCGCGTTTTTGTCTAAGTATATCAGTAGAGAAGCATTCCTTTGAGAGGATGCCAAGGATTTTTGATACGGCGGCTGCATTCAGTATATAGGTGTCCATGAATATTTCTATCAATCGCCAACGCTGCAGACTGTGTGGTCAGGATTATACCCTCGCGTCGTGGTGAAACGTGTTATTCGTACAGGTACAAGCAAGCGTAACGGGGCTATCTACTTTGGTATGATTAAGGAAATTTTGCTAAAGCCTGAAACCGAAGAGTTCCTCTAATTCACCGGTATGTGATTTACATTTTATCAGAGCCTGTATAGGACTTACCTGAGGGAAATACGGAACATAGGCATAAAACTAATGCAGACTCTTGCAAATGTAAAATTTAGATCGATCTACCCCCTACCCCCTGAACGGGGCTCCTTTCGCCTCTTTGGCCACTAACGTATAAGTATACAATATGTATACCATTTGGCTAACGCTGGTTTAGCTTGTGCAAAGCTGCGTGAAACATCATTAAAATTATTTCCATATAGGAAAATAATAAAATCTCAGGCAACGAAGCCGGAGCACAGCTCCCTCCCTCTCGTTCTTGTACAATGTACCCATCGTACAACGTGACCCACGTAGGCGAAGTTGAACAATACCCCGTTGACGGGTGCGCAGAATTTCACATAAGTTAGGGCACGAGCGCGTACAGAGGACTTATCCAACTGTGTAAAGTTGATACCATGTAAGTTTGTGTGGAGGAGGTTCGAGGTCGGTAGAAATGGAATGGATAATGGAATGTGAACGAGTTTGAAGCAGGAAGCAGAACTTGAATCGCATGGTAGTGAAAAATCTGTATCCACGAGACAGCACGTCGCTGGCAAACCAAAACCAATTTGAAATCAGGCAATAGTTTTCTGTGTCGTTGGCCCGCCTCCAAATTTATGCTTGTAATATTAGTACTGAGCCTGCATCCGTATAGAACATATCTCTGATATCTTGCCCTACAGGCATTTTCTCTTTTATATCATAAGGAATTGTCGGTGGTGGAAGAGATGGAGCTGGAGGGAATGCAGCGTAGACAAAGAAATATATTGATGTGAAGCTATAGGCATGCCGCGCATAGAATATATAAATCCTACAGAAAAAAATGCAGATTTTGGAGCGTGTGTATGTAAATTGTGGAACTGTGTGCTGTTGACAAGCAGCTGTATGTATTGTGATGTGTATAGGCATACAATTCATACCCATATACCGCGTAATTGCACCTAGTCGGCCTCATCAGCAGCCCTTCGCCTGGTTTCATCCCGTTCATTATACATCTTAGCGACTTACTTGATTATTTCATATGGTATGTGAATTCTACGGTTGAAAGAGCGTGTGGCTTGCCCCCCGAAGGAAAAAGAGACTAGCAGAGTAGTAGTTAAAACTAAAGAGAACGTTTCGGAAACTTCTTAAGCTTTATACTTGAGAACAGCTTCGGAAAGATCGTCGAGCCGCAAAAGCACACAGATGAAATTGTGAAATGAGAAGGCACGCAATTGACACCCGACGTAATGATTATTCTGGTGATCTGTCTCTCTACCTTTTCCATGAGTGGGAAGTTGGCTATTTTCATAGTTCTTCAGCAAATTTTCGAGCACCATAGTGATGTTTTTTGAAACTACATCGTTTGCGGTACTTCTCCTTTTTCGCAAAACGACCGGCATGCTGCGACCGGATGTAGTTATGGTGCCGTTGGGATGATCCATGTTTCTATCCTCCGAATCTGTATCCCGGTAGGCCTTGTCAAGGGACAGTGGCGTTATCGTCGAAAGGACGGAGATGTTGAGCGGATCCAGAGGCTGACCCATCAGCGCGAGATGGTATCTGCATTGAATCGATGGAAGCCAGACGACGACTCTGGACAAAGAAAATTAACAATTCTGTAAAGGTATGAATTACCATCAGGGCGAGAATCCACGCAGCTCTTCAATCGTGGGAATATGTACCTTGTACATCAACCTACATACCGGGTCGTTGGCGGGTAGGATTTATTATAATGAATGTATCGCGTATAAGCTGCATGTATGCTGGAAAAGAGCGTATATACGTGAAATGTTGGGAGCCTGTTATACTCATTTGCAGAATTAAGTTGTTTAGAAACTATTGTAAGGCGCTGCATCAGGCACGCGGAGATATAGGTAACCATCATAATTATTACATAAAATTATGAAAAGTACGATGCGATCTTCGCAGCGTAGATACCGGCGTGGCATACGGATGAATTGTATACGCTGCTGGTATATAAAAATATATAAGGTGTCTCCATCCTCTGAATAAACGCTGGAGCAACTCGGGTTGCGTTCCTATTATGCGCTATTTTAATTGAGGTCGGCGACATAAAACACGAACTTGACGATGAGCATAGACGACGCAGCGTAGCGACGAGAAAAATGATTTTTTTCCCTGAAATTGTGAAACAATTGATATAAATATATTCCAGTGGAGTACGGACCGTCGTATACTTCTGCTGACTAACCAAAATGAACTCATATCCACGCTTGCAGTCGAATCAGTTGGGAAAAAAGGTTGATCGTGGATCCTCAAAAGTTTATCAGATGATTGATACACGCGGATTTTATTCACTCGGCGTGGAACACATCTATCTAGGAATTCAGATGTGATAGAATCCCATAATGAAGCGGGCTTGTAAATCGATAATGACCGCAGAGAGATCGGCGATAGATGTTTATCAGACAATACGATGACCCATGCGGAAATTGAAACTCCAGTTTCACAGTATTCAACGAGAAACTCGGCCTCCCGGAATTTTCATTAAAAATACGTGGATACGTACCCATGCACGTATGTAGGAATTTAGGAACAGTGTATGTACCTACTACCTATAGACTTTCGCGTGTAATCACAGCCTGGGGTAGATCGGTTGTATAAGGACTGCGATTATGGTTATAAATTGAGAATTCATAACAATCATGTAATGTATTATACTTGAAATGCAATTCATTCAATTGTAGTAGATACGTGTATACTGTTGCGAAAATAATTATCCAGCTCATTGCGCCGGAAAAAATGATTAACCCGGAGCCGCGATAATACCAAAATTGCAATTTTTATGGAAAATATAGCATCACATGACATGAGTGCTAAATATTTCAACTAATTTCGTGTTCGAGCGTACGTCGGGCTTCTCTAGTGTGTGAATGCCAAATTCGTAAAAGAACTCGGCCAACATCGACCTTCACGGTCTCGCATAGGTGAACAGAATATAGAATAAGTACTCGTCAACCGCATTCAAATTATAAAGGGCCTGCGACTAACGAGGATTCTCCCGTATTCTTTAGTCTCCCAAATGAGAATGGTGATACTGCCAGATCGTTAAGTACCGCGACAGCATCGGAGATTTTTAGAAACTATAAGCAAGATGTGGTACAAGAAGATTATAACACGATTCTCAAACAACCAAGGTGTAATAGAGCGTGAAAAAGGTTGACGATGCAGAACAGTGGATACGAGGAACCGACATATCACGCGCCCAGAGATATATACCGCAGGGACAAATATACCGATCTGGGTAATAGCAGAAGTAGAAGAAATATTCCGGATTCGGGATGGGAGAGTGCTTACGCAGCATCTGCGGCGGTGGTCAAGTCGAGCGACCGCGTCGTCCTCCGGGGAGGACTAAAGTTCGGCATGCCCAAGCTCCTTTGAACGGGCCCTACGTAACATCTAACCGAACATATGGGTATATGTATGTATAGGTTTTAACCTATGTCAGGATCGAACGCTCTCAAGAGACGCTGAGGCAGCAGCATGCTGCTTCAAATGACGTTGTGCGGCCTCAAGTCCTAGGTACTTCTAGTCTCTTTCTCGGCCGTCTCCGTCTCCGTCACCATCCCCATCCTACTGTACTACTCTATGTCGTATCCGTGTTCCAACTCTGCACCCGTTAACTTTTCGATCACACTTTCGAATGGACTAACGATGGCAGTTTATCCAAGAAGGATAAAATATTCGATATCTACGACGAGACCTATATGGATAATTGTAACTTGGAAACTACAGCCGACCCGTGATTTCTTCGTGCGTGAGCCAATGCTACCTCTCTTCGTGACCAAACGCTCTTTTTCTGTTTGAAACGTTATTGCTGGATTTAGGATACGTACTTAGGCAAAAAACATGCACTGCAATTTCGAGTCAAGGTATGTGGTTGCCACTTGGCCTAATGGGTCTAATACGTCGTTAAACGATATAGAGGCACGTGGTAACGATGAACAAATCAGAGTGAACAATAATTGCAAGTAGTTAGGTATGTTATACATATTTTATGCAATTTTCGATAGTCACGGGTATATTGATTTTGGAAAGTAAGTACAATTATTGGGAACGACTTACAAGAAAAGTTTGAACAAAGTGTCTGCGCTCCACCTCTTCGTCTCGGAAGACATTGCGTGATTCTGTATTCAGTGAATGTCTCTTGATTCTCTTCCGGCGGTCTCTTACGCACTTCGTTTTAACGAGGCTACAATTATAATGGTCAGATTATTGACGAATGGCCGAGGACACGTGCCAAAGTTACACGAAAACGGTCACCAAATGATAGCAATATCTTGAACGGACGTGAAAGCGCGAGGCCAACAGAAGCGAGTTTCGCGCGGTGATGTTACCGCGGCATTCATAGACGTGTAGAAAACAAACCGCGTGGCGCTCGCGGTTTTCTCTCCCGCTACCAACCCCGGGAGCCATGCGATTCTAGTCTCCATACTGTATCTTTGGGGGGCGCGCCAAGGTTACGCGCAAGCTCAGAAATTTTCTGCGCGCGTTTTACAGAAAATTTCATTATTTCTCGGTGAATGTATAAAGTCTGTGAAACCTGAGATAACTATTTCATTAACTGTGCCAATCGATTGAAATCCAATCGCTCCTCGAATCTCCGAGGTCTGGACGTGTATATATTACGACTCAAAAATTACACTGGAAAGATATATCTGTATGCAAGGTAGGTATAGAGAAATGGATCACATTGGTATGTATATCATGATTGTAGAGCCCGCAATCGTTACGCGTGCGCGATGGTGTATCGTATTATATCCTACACGGACAATTACGCTTTCAGGAAGTTGCCGATCTAATAGGATATCCGATCATGCTTCACCTAGATACGCGGTTATCCGAACATATAGGTACCTACACGTACATACTTCGTTATATTAATGATACCATTATCAACGAAAACGATCATATATAATTATCATCTTGGTTCAAATCGATCGCAACCCTGAAATGTCTTGGCTCGTATTATCTATACAGCTATATCGTACACCGGTGTCTCTTGGATCCAGTTCATGCAGCACAATCGAAATACCAAATTGGAGGAGTATCGTATGTCGGTTTGTGCTTGCGTCGGGTCGTTCAGTCAAGTTTGGTTATCCCGTTACATATCTACTATGTTTTAATCTGAACGAACTTTCTTTACCGCGAAAGATGGAGGGTTTCTTCTCTTCTTGGGAAACAATTTTCCGTGTCCACCTCGGAGCGTTCCGAGTCACGGGGATCAGCTAAAGTTAATTTACAAAATGTGATGTCGTAACTTCTTCTCTATACGCGGAGAGACGGATGGGATCCAGGTGACCTGTAGGTTCTTATTTTCTCGGCAGTTCTCGCGGGAAGAGTTCAGTCTCAACCCTCAACCCCAACATGTAAGAAATAAAATTGATGTGGCCTCCTTCGGGCTTCACCCATTTCACAGCCAAACCTATACGCATTATATTACCCACGGACGTTCGTTCTATACACTTTTACTCGACCACTTATGGTTCGTCTCTTAGGAGGTATCACAGGTTTTGAAGAGAAAAAGTCACTCCTCGGAGACAGCGAACTATTGTGCGGTAGAAAGATGGTTAATTGAATTGTATACTGCAGGGACTGCAGGGAAGCAAAAGAAGCGAGCGCAGATTTGGGGCGGAATGAAATTACCTTTACTTTATTTCTGTACCACATAAATTGACAAAATACTGAACAACATATCCCACGCTGCTGAGCTGTAAGGGTGTTCATAGAAGGAAGATGAAATTCTAGTATAATTCAAAAGTATAATTATGTATATACATGATAGATAGTAAGACAGTATTCGATTATTGCAGTGGATCTGAGACCCCAGATGATTAGGCGGTGATCACTGATCCTCCGTCACATTGCGGACGAAAAGAGCGCGGTTGATCGTCGGCGTTACGTATAAAAATGGAGAAAATGTTCCTCAGTCAAACGTTCATTGTACGTCGAACCGTTCATCAACCTTCTGAACATTTCGTCCATTTTTATACGTGAGTTTATCGAGATATATTACGTTCCGGGTGAGCAGCCGGTGTCCCCCATCGCAACATTCCAAAAAATTGTCAGATGGCGCGAGGCTGCAGGGTGAAGTCGCGGCCGAAGGTATAGACAGCTCCTATACGCCGGCATCTCGGGGTAACTGCGAGGGTATTCGCATATATGGGGTAAGGTAGCGTAATTTTGATCTTCGATCAAGAAGCGAAGAAGAATAACCTGGAAGGTCCAGTTCACTCGACTTCATCCTATTCATGTCTATATCGCAGACGCATCCACGTAGTGTTTGGTATACAGCATAACATGTAACTATGCGAGGTGCTATGCGAGGTAGGTATACCTATACGCCGCGTAAATGCTCCTGTCGCCCGCGACGTGGCGCCTGATTTGGTGGTCGGGGGTGCACTTGCGCGCGCCCGCGCTCTCTCGCGCAAGATTCATCCCTTCTCGAACAGTATACAGAAATTCGCTCCAGTGTCATCCTATCCCAAATATTTCTGCTTATCTGGTCAGAAAAATGAGATATAAAGGGTGTAATATGTAGCGGTTAATGGTGCATTGATCAAGTTCAACTATTCCTCGTACGGCTCCTGTCTTGCCCCTCGATACAGAGTTTATCCACTTAAGTGTAGATATAATCGGGATGAGGGCACTCGGGAGGATAATACGGATGAATTGGGCCGGAAATGTGCTTTAACCGAAATCACGACCATTCGTGGATTTCGAGTTCGCAGGGGAGGGGGATGGGGGATGCTTATTGATAACTGACGTGATCTGACCGTGTGGTTTAGCCGTGGAAAATTTCAACCACGCTTTGTCCTATTCGGAAACAAGATTTGACTCTGTTCACTTGCACGATGCACAAAATAGACTGTCATTTATATTGTTGAATTCGTGATGACGACAAGCATGCGAGAGAAACAGTAAATCGTTATGAAAAAGCATGAGTGAATTTTCACTCCGGCTAATCGACCGTGTAAACTTCCGCAGCTGGAGATCGTGTACTTTTATGAATTGTTCAATTGTCCCCATAATCTGAGCCGAGTATAACAATTAACACATCGTGCATCGGAGAGCGTCGGATATGTGTCACGTCTCGAGGATAATCATCATTATAGCTGGTGTTACTGCCACGTTGGAGCCCCGATCACGCCTGATTCCTATCGGAAGCTCGGGGCAGATGAAGCTTGAAAATTCAACGTGAAAATGATTCAGTGGGCGAGAAGATGCTGGAGGAAGAGCTACGCGAGCGGAAAAATGAGTACAATATTTATGGCTCGTAAACAATTGGGAGAATGACACAATATCAGCAACTGAAGTATAAGGTACTGATGACAACAGCGATTACAGCGATTGCAAAATCGATCTGGGAAACAATAATACCAACGATAATCAACCTTCTTGCATGAGAAAGTTATTGCCTATAGGTCAATTAAAAAGACGAT
Source organism: Phymatocera aterrima (assembly GCA_963170745.1). NCBI lineage: Eukaryota > Metazoa > Arthropoda > Insecta > Hymenoptera > Tenthredinidae > Phymatocera > Phymatocera aterrima. The sequence continues at coordinate 3,814,500 of OY720668.1, forward strand.
AACGTTCATTAAAATTATAAACCCGAGCCTTCGTATGGTTCCTCACCAATGGTAACGACTCGGACAACGAGTGGATGGGGAATGATGCTCGTTTAAATTGCATTTAGTATAACTAATCATCATTGTCTTCCTCCCACGCCGGAAGATCCGCGTGGATCTTGGGATAAGATATGTTGCCGAAACCACCCCGTCTTCTCATATTTCTTCTTTTGTACTTTCAACAACGCCGAGTTTGGTAAGTATTTTCTTCACAACCTGCACGCAATAATTGATACTCATAGCCATTGCTCATATGAGCCATATCATGCACGCAAACTCCGCTGTTCATGTGTTGATATTGGAGTTTGAAATTGCACTTTTCCAAACCAATAGGGTAAAATTGAGGTCTCAAAGATTGGTGATTTATTCCAAAAGAATTCAGAGAGCAGGTGAAGATGGATGCGTGCTTTTCGATGGTATATCCGAATTATCCGTATTTATTTTGCGAGATGTATTTCACTGCCTTGTGTGAAAGTGAGGATGAAGTTTTCAGGAATTTAAGGATGTATTGGTCGTAAGATCTGGTGAAGTTGGTTCTGCAGACGAACGATCACATTTCTCTCTCATGTGAAGGCGTTTTTCGGAAATCTTTTTCAGTGGATTTTAGAGATCTCATCGCCGATTTGAAAGAACCTCGAAATTTCAAAATCGAGCTGTTCGTGACGAATGTTCATATTTAAAAAAGATATGAATGTAACGAATCTTATAAAAAAAATGCAAATTTCCCTCAAATGATCCGATTTTGAAACTTCAAGGTTCATTCCAATCGGCGATAAGATCTCTTCGAATTCACTGGAAACGATTTCCGGAAAACGCTTCCGTATCAGAGAGAAACGTAATTGTTCGACTGCAGAACCAACTTCACCAGATTGTACGACCAATACATCCACAAAATCACGAGAATATAATATGAATGGTGGGGGAGAATCCTCCCGTATGTTTTCAACACATCCGATATTGATGCCATTCAACCGGAGGCCTGAGATAAAATATGTAGGTATAGTTAACTGGTATAAAATGCGGTACGTACGGATGTATGCAATTTCTTTCAGACGGCCTCACGTTACTTCGGAGTTTCTTATCTGGTTATATAATGCGTCTCGGAAATCTTCCGTCGAGACGGTCTTTGAATTTATATAGACAGATCAAACCGTTTGGTGACTCGTGGCCATCAGCCAGAATATCAAACAGATGATGATGCCGGCTAAAACGCTGTTCAACGCTAGCCAGTCGCACGGGTTCAGATTAGATACTAGATTGCATTGTATTCCAGGCATTGTTATACTGATCTTCCAGAATCTCGGAACGTAGATGCGTTTCCAACAAAATTTCCATGGCTAGCAGGCGCCTGTGCATTCATGATATCTCACCGCTTCGAATAGTCGCAAATATTTCGGGGTTTCGAATTACGTTCTGCAAGGGTTGCGAGAACCGATGATTTTGAGTGACGGTTCAAAAATTTGAAAATTTTTGCGACGACTACTAATTCCAGTGATTATAAGTATTGTATTACACCTACATACCTAGTATGTGTGGTATTTATCGTTGTAGAGTAATGAGGAAGCAAAGAGCGATTATCGTTAGCAGAATGATCATCAGAGAACATCCCAGTTCCATTGTGGAGCAGCTAGTGCTTTTTGAGCACATATGGTTTATCTATAACTGGTTGAACTGTTTCGTCTCATACAACAACGGAGCTAATTTGCAAAATTGATAGGACTTGTTAATTTAGGTTGTAACCGCATCGGAATTTCATTCGAGTCGACATCTTGCTCGAAACAAAAGAGTAACCTCACTCAAAGCCTACTATTACACCCATCTACATATTCTGCCCTCTTGTATCGTCGCGGTCACGTCGTACCCATCGTTTCTCCCGGAATACAAACGATCGTATCTTTGCCAAAAAAAGCGTTCACAGTCGCACATTCGGTTTTACGATCACCAATACTTTATTTAGTGGACATCCAGACGACGCATGATATATTACAGATCGTGCGGCGTATTGGTGCTTTTTTTTTTTTTTATCCGGACAGGGGCTCTTTGGAGAATCATTTTTCAAACCCTTATATCTTCGCAAACGAATGAGGCTTGCGAGCTTTTCATATGCCAAGTATGGGCCTGCTCCTGCGCGCTCCGCGCGCCTTTGATGCTCGGCGCTTTGTGCCCCGCACCGTCGTTGTAGTTTTGGATACATGAGACGCGTTTGCAGATGTTATTGGTGAACTTTAAAAGCAAAAACCAAGTCGATATCTCATCGGACCCGAGAAATCTCAATGGTTCCGCGAAAACACGTTTTACCCCTTTTCTTCGCCTGAGGGGCGAAACTCCGAAAAATGGTGACATTTCTTCCTAGGTATTTGAATCAGCAACCTTCAGACGAAAGAAGCAAGTCGATATCTTATCAGACCCGAAAGATATCGAGAAATCCGGGGAAAAACGTTTCACCCTTTCACGGATAGAATTTCAAAAAATCCGTTCGTATTTGGTGCTTACGTCATTAAAAGAATATGCCTCGCAAATTTCATATTTTGAAGTCGGGTTCAGGCTGAATCACTCAGAACATCGTCCTCTGTAGATGTATACTATATTAAAATCCTGAATCTTCCAGTTTCTAGAAAACAAAAGTTCGTCCGGATAGATGACCGCGTTCAAATTTTATTCGTCTCCCAAAACTGGCCGGTTTTTCTTCTTCTTATCCCAACGGGAGACAGGTACGCGCGCGTCCTCGCATCCTTGCACCTATCGCATCTATAACACTAGCTGCATACACTGATATGAGTGGCTGGATACATATGTATAATATGCATATTCATCGTCGTGGATCCCCTCATATTTACCGATATATTGAGGTGGCGCGCGAACCGATACATGCACATACTAATGTGTGTATGCATATCACAGGGGTAGCGGAGACAGCGGCACCACCAACACAGAGATGTCAGACAGGCTGGAAAACGTGACCCAGACGATATCCAGGATCCTTGAGGGATACGACATTCGATTGAGGCCAAATTTTGGTGGTACGGTCAATTAGTATTCAATATATCCTCACACGAAGGAACACTCACTAGGATAGTTCCGAGATTAGGGTAGGGTAGAAATACGGAAGTGAAAATTAGGCGGAATTAGGGGAGGACGTGAGTAAGAATTTTTGCTAGACAAATCTATATTTCTGCATTGTCACTAGAAAAATGCCAGTACCAACCCCTACCTACATAGGTCATATATATCATGTACAGGCGAACCGCTCTTTGTGGGGATGGATTTGACAATTGCAAGTTTCGATGCCATTTCGGAAGTGAACATGGTGAGTCGTCAAGATAATTAACAGTCCACAATTATAGACGCCTGCGTATAACGAATTACTATAACGAGGCATTTGTCACAGGATTACACGATAACGATGTATCTCAATCAGTACTGGAAGGATGAAAGACTGGCATTTTCTCATGAGGAGGAAGTCCTCACGCTCAGCGGAGATTTCGCCGAGAAGATCTGGGTACCCGACACTTTTTTCGCTAACGATAAAAACAGGTACATAATCTATTATCTACATAGAAATATAGAAGTTACTCTTGTAATCTCTGAGATCATTGGTGTGACGAATAACAGAAGATTACGCAGTTATTATACCATATCATAGCTACAAAATGTTCACATTACATCGTTGTGGATAGCAGGCCTAATACTATAAGATGCGCACGGATTCGGGTTAATCGCAGATCATGCAAAATAGTTCCCTTTAAGCTGGGCCACTTTATGAGACCAACAAGAAAGGCGGGGTGAGTCGTCGCTATACAGCGACTGACCTCGTTCGTCGTAAGTTTCTCACATCTATATCGCACGCGTAGCTTCAAAGTTGCGCGGCCCCTGAAATCCGTAATTGACCCTGGAGCAATGAAACATGAGAATTTAATCGTAATGCAGTGATAAGATACATTGCGACGAGAAAGCGAAAGATTGAAAGTATTTAGACGCATTTTGATTCGAAGTGCTTTTGTACTGCACTATCACCTATTGGCGCATGCATATAGCCATGCACACATTTTCTGCAGGGATAGCGCCGGCGCCATTTGCATCCCCAACGACCCCCGACATCCCCCACAACCTATATCAACATTATACATGTAGGTACATACTACATCATCACTCGTGTCGTCAATCAATATAGGAACGTGAGGAAGTCTGTTCGGTACCGGGCCGAACACACATTTATGAATAGGAATGTATCGTCCCGCGCTTTACCTATTTTTAGAGCCTTTTCGATGTACGAGGCGAGACGAAAAACTGTGATAACTCATTCACGTCGCCTCGGCATGGACTTTGGTTCAGTCCAAGGACCAATTTCATCGTTGAATGCAATCTTTCGCGCGATTGCTTCACGTTATTGCCACATGAAGATTGCTTCCTTATTCACGATTTGCGGTATATATCGCGTGATTTCTGAATTTCAGTTTCTTGCACGATGTCACGGAGCGAAACAAGCTCGTACGCCTGTCCGGAGACGGATCTGTCACCTATGGAATGAGATTCACCACTACCCTAGCCTGCATGATGGATCTCCATTACTATCCTCTGGACTCTCAGAACTGCACTGTGGAAATCGAAAGTTGTACGTTTTCAAACTGTATTTTCAGTCCGTAATTTTCGCGCAATGCATAAGAATTACAGCGGTATGTATATAAGCAGCCTGGTCGCCAAGCAGATGTTATGATCTGCGCTCACATCGTCCGCGTTGTATAAAGTACATCCGACGTTGATCCAAGCCTCTATTAGATCGTGATCTTGAATATACTTCCATGACGATTGTCGACAGATGGATACACGGTACTCGACGTAGTCATGTACTGGAAGGAGACACCGGTCCGCGGCGTTGAAGAAGCGGAACTACCCCAATTCACGATTATCGGGTATGAGACGAACGACCGTAAGGAAAGATTGGCCACCGGTATCTATCAGCGTCTTTCTCTGAGCTTCAAGTTACAGCGAAACATCGGTTATTTCGTATTCCAAACGTATCTACCTAGCATTCTTATCGTGATGCTCAGCTGGGTGAGTTTCTGGATAAACCACGAGGCAACCAGCGCAAGAGTCGCATTGGGTAAGACTTATCTAAAGCGTGAATGACTGTAAAGAGGAATCGAGGAAGACTGCCACGGTTGTACTGTGGCTGCAGGCACGGTGGAATTTACAGTCAAATCCGCCCTCCACGTAAAATTCTAAATCAAATTTCAGGCATCACCACGGTTTTGACGATGACTACGATATCGACTGGTGTGAGAAGTTCACTTCCGAGGATAAGCTACGTCAAGGCAATTGACATATACCTCGTAATGTGCTTCGTATTCGTATTCGCCGCCCTCCTAGAGTATGCTGCGGTGAATTATACCTACTGGGGCGCAAGGGCGAAGAAAAAGACCAAGAAGAAGGACGAAACGGGCAAAAAAACAGTCCCCGCCGCAAAGATTGGTATGCAAAAATCTGACTTGTACGATTACAGACGCGATCAGGTATCTACAGACACTAGAAGTAGATACATATAGCTTCCGCATATGACGAACTTGAAAATGTGCAGGTAGCAAAGCTACCTCTCCATTCACGGACGCGACAGACGCGGACATCATAGAGCTCCAAGATCTGAGGATGTCGCCGTTGCCTAGCATAAGAAGCAGAGCTGGGATGTCGGGTGGTCCAGGTGGAGCCGCAGCGGCCGCCAGAGATCACGATCCTGCAAAGTTCCCACCAAGTTTTAGAATCTCTCGAACTGCCGGGTACAACACGCACACCAGACCGAGCGGTCTCCGATACAGGGGAGCCAGACAGCACAAGCCGAAAGTAAAATTTGTCCATAGAATGCACGATTCGCTGTCTATTTTTTGTTTATAAATCTCTCACTCTATGCTACACGATATATCTCGGCTGTTCCAGGTATTGCACGCATTGAGAAGAGGTGCTTCGGTCCTAAAAGCTTCGATGCCAAAAATCAAGGACGTTAACGTGATCGACAAGTATTCGAGGATCATATTCCCCGTCAGTTTCCTTCTGTTCAATGCCGTATATTGGATTTTCTATGTCCTTTAGAAGTCTCCAATAAATACCCAGATACGCCTACATACCTATAAGCCGGTGTCATTGATCGATTTGAGACACTCCAGTTTAAACGCAGCTGGATGATGTTCATTAACTCGGACTCGAATACTGCGCAATCCGATCCGATCGTTATTATACATTGTAGGTCTTGTACGTGCGTATGTGTGATGTTATTATTACCATTATCAATATACCTACGATAATTGTTATATTTTATGCGTAATACTGCGAACGATCTTCGAAAATGAGGCGTCTACAACGTTAGATGAAGTAATCAAGTTACAATATAGGCATATGAATTATACGTACAATATATTATACCTGCACGCGAACAAATCGTTGACATTGCAGCAGACACGTATGAAGGAAACTGAATAGAAATAATTATCTGACAATTATTATATGCATATGAAACCGGCAATGGAATATTTATCCATAAGTATAATTTAGCGCGAGACATGCCTGTTCCGACGTGTTGAACATTCGGCGGGCGCTCCTCATTCTTATTCTCATGGAGAACGGTCGCGCAGGGTATGCCATCCCCGTCCAAGGGTTGATTATTTTTCATAAATAGTAAAATAATAATATTATATAAATAAAAGCTGATATGCACGATCGCCTGAGCAGCGAACTGTGTAAAAATAATCACGCAAGTAATGTACTGTATAGGGGGCCAATTTGATCCGGAGAGGCTATAATAATGTGATTGCAATCTGCTCTGTCGGAAATATCTATTTTTCGTGTACTTTTCGACTCATTATGTGTTATAAGCGTCCGCCGAACAGTCGATCATTCGATGATAGCCGTCAGCGTGGAATAATTGTATGCCTGATACGCGCGTGTATGTAATCACGGGACTTGTAAGTTACAATTAGAAATTTGATCAGGAGAACAGAACGCTGCACCAATATGTATATCGATCTAGGCACGTAAAATTATTTGAACTTTCTTGTAATAAGGTAGAATTATGAGAGTGTGTGAAATTATCTATATCCTATACGCATGAATTCAAAATTGTAGAATAGGTAATCCATGTTCCCGCAGTATATTAATTATTGTTCAACCCATTTCAAGGGACTCCTGTACCGATTGTTTTGGCTATCAGAAAAAATAATCTGCTTTAAAAAAGAACTGCCACTCCTATGTCTCTGAATTATATCCGGAAATGAGCCTGCAGGAGAATCCAAGCTGAAAAACTTGACGTCCATGTGACGCGACGACAATTTCGATTGGACCTCAAAGTGTTCATTTTTTTGAGTGTTCCCCGCGTCACAACTCACGAATTTGAATATTCTGGTTCAAACTCTTCTGGCTGAATCCTGACGAATATTCGGTTGACAGAAATCTAGTTTATAGTTAATTATTTAAAATCCGATTATCTTTCCTAATATTACGAATTTCTTTCTTGCTCCTCTCGGCAAACCATCTATCTGGGAGTCCCTCGATCTCAATAAGATCAAATGACGCAAAGAAAAACCAGGCAAAAACTGAATACGTTGCAGTATTTACCAACGAAAGAGTAAATTGAGTTATTTATAGGTATTAGCATGTAACTCCGCGGGATCCACGCGATCGTATAATCTCGATTGAGATATGCAACTCTTGCGTACGACAGTTATAGCATACCTAGATATACAGATGCTATACGCATATACAACGGGGAGCGCGTGTTGCGAATAATCCCTATGGTGGTTACCTGTAATACTACACGTAACACTTATTCTCGTGGCCAGTTGAACTAGTATTATTTGAATAGCTTTAAGTGTTGTGCAACATCGATTCGTTTACAAAACGGCAATTTGGCAACGATTTACCAAATACCTAAAGCGGACGTGGAAGCTTCGCCTCCATCCGATTACGTTACAACGCACCATTTCAGAGCGATCATACTTCACGCGGTCTTGATCAGGATGAAATCACATTGGTAATCTGTGAATGTATTTATTCCAATGATATACACATGGTATGAACGCGGAGTCTGTACATACATCTCTTGCGCGGTCTCGCGGGCACATCGATACGATATACTATAATAATATACGTAGCATGTGTGTTTTGAAAAATCATAAGGATTGTCCGTCTAATTCTATAAGATGAAGGAACGTTAGTTTTATTTGATACTTATACGTGAATTATGAACTGTGAATATTATGTTTTATAAATAAGTGTGTTTATTTAAACCTAAGTCGATTACTCCGCCGCGGTATTCCCTATTGCACATTCCTGCAACCCAACCCCCATGGAGTGTATCGATTACTAGCCCAGTTTTCAATTACCCCAATCGAACGTCCGATCGTCAGTCAGATACGTGGGAATTGCATGCCATAACGTACTTCCAGAACAACGAGCAGAGGAAAGAAGGAAGAGGGAAGAAGATCGCAAAGAATGTGTTCATAAATCTGTCATTCACCGAATTACTTGAAAACAGCGAAGGAAAAAGTCTGGTTTTCTGATGAGCATACAGTATTTACTCTACACGACGATAGCTAGATCTTATCTCAATTTGGAGTACTGATTAACACTCCGCAGACTGGTCGCAGAATTAATGTAGCAGGGAACCGTACCTCGATATCATGACCATCACGAGGATGAACGATACAGGGTCAATAACTCTGTACCCGCGGTATCGACCGGCTGGAGAAGCTACCCTTGTCGTAGGTCAGGTCGTTCGGTATCTGGCTGGTGGCGCCATCTAGTCTGATATTTCAGAACTAGAAAGAGCGCAAAAATGTTCTGTGGGTTGCCTTCAACGACGCGGGGTTCTAATGCACAAATTGTCTATGAATTCCTACAACGCATTGTCGCAGATTATGAAGCAGGGTGCCAACAAAGATCATACATATAATACATATAATAACGAATTGAAAGATGTCTTGAGATTTATGTTCATTTCCTTATTCGATGACTAAAGATTTCCAGCCATGGAATCTGAGGAAACAGTACGACGTAAAATATAAAAATATAAAGATGAGGGGAAAAAGTGTTCTTGTTATTTCATCATGAAGTGTATGTTCTCAAAAACTCAGTGGCCACTGTTGTTTTATCCTCAAACTGATTGCATCGATGCGTCAGAGGACTTAATAGCTATACCATTGTCATGAAGATTATAATATTTCCTACAGGCGCACTAAAGAAACGCATCTCTCCCATCCCTCTGATTCTAGTGCATGAGTGTGCGCAGGCGCGTAAGGGCTTGAAAATTATGTATGGCGATGGCCGCGAGGCGGCGTATCAGCTTTCGCACACTCATCTGTGCGCGGAGATCCCTTGGTAGCACAACAGTCGGTGAGTGAGCCCGCATCGTCAGTTTCAGACTTTGAGTCGAACAAGGTGGTACTGTGGTTGAACAGAGCGGCGCATACTTCGTCGCAACGTGTGGTGCCGGTCCTTGAGATATTGACAAATAGAGTTGCGCGTAACAGGAATTTCCGCGAACATACATTCCTAACAACAATCCGGACTCTGGAGTTTGTTTTGCTCTGATATATGAAGTACTAGTGGTTTTAGCCAGTGCTTTCACCTCGCATAACTATAACGCAAATTGTCAAAGGCGTGGTATATCGTTGTGTTTAGTTTTATTCTCAAGTGTCGAGTGTCGAGTGTCGAGGGTCGACTGTCGTGCACCCCGCGAGGGTTGAAGCCCGCGTTCGTCAAATCGCGAGAGGAATAGTCGCTCTGTGAAGTTTGTGTAAATCATAGGTTTCATAAATAAAATACTGCGTGGCGTAGCGCGCCGCAGCATTTGGCCTCCATCGACTAGTGCCTATAATGGTATAATGACCGAAGGGTTGAATCACGATGAAATTCACATGTCCACGGTATGTATACGGTGCAGCTGCGCATGCAATTCATACCTACCATAACTAACTGCAATACGCATTTGCCAATTGGACTCCGAACTGAAATGTCTTACAGCGTCAAACGGTCAACCTCGATATGTTTTATCTGCATTTTCTGCCGGCTGACAGTTCAGAGATAGTCACGTGCGCATTCGAGCGACTTGTATAAATTGTCGGCTGCTGATGCCTGCTACGAACTTCTTGTATCTCGTTGTAATCATCGCTCGTCTCCTACAAGCGAATGGAATAGTTACTTGAGCATCAATTGGCAATGCTTTTCCCAGCCTAATTATCATTTGGTTATCGAATGCGACATAGGTATGCATTTTGTAATTAACGATGAAGAAAGATTAATGCCACTGTATACAGTATCTTGTTTGTATATACATACATCTTTTACGTCGTTTGTGTTAAATACGAATGTGAAAGTTTTCAACTACTTGTGAGAGTTGGTATGTATATATGTATGTATGATATGTATATATACTACATAATGTTTGCGCAAATGAAACTGCAAATTACAACATGCTACATGGGCAGGTTGTCCCAGGTACAGAAATTTGGGAACACCGAAGGCGCCTCCCTCGTGGGCATTCTCGCCCCAGGCGGCAAGAACGAGTTTCTTTTTTTTTTCTTTTATGTAGGTTTGGTCTGGTTGTGCAGTATGCGCAATGAGCATCCAATCCAGCTCTAAAATGCAATCAGCCCCTATGCTTTCGTCGTGGAATGCATATTGCGCGTACGTTTGTTTTACATGGTATAGTAATACGTAGTACTGTATACAATCGCGAATAGATAGCTAAATATTTTCCGCGTTTCGAAGCAAGCTACATAGATGCATGTATAGCACGACAGTTTATGTGACAGTGAAAAAGTCCCGGATAAAGTTACCGATGGCCAAAGCATGAATTGAAACGACACACATCAATGGAGCGAACAATATATGTGTCAATCAACTGGTTTTTGTAATGTTGTCGCGCTGATTTGGATATCGATGCGCGACCTTGCCAATGGGTTACACAAACGCCACGTGTGCCCCTAATGCGTACATACATAATGAATGGCGGACGATCGGAGTCCATGGTACCTCAGAATGGTTGAATGTCGCGCGCGAGATCCGCGCAACACCTATAGTATAGGTATAATGACAACAGAAGTGAATGGAAACAGAATTATACTTGAGAGACTTTAAGATATAAGTAGGTAACTCAAAGTAATTGAAAGCCGCAGCAATTACATATTAAGAAAGTTTCACAACGCTCCGCAGAAGCTTCTAGAAGTCTCCTGCTACGGCCAATGCAGCAGGCATTACCAACTAACAGCAAACACATCTACGGTGGTATGAGTCGGTTCAAAGTCGCCGAAAGATATTAGCAGCCTCAACAAATATTTCGGAGCACTTGGGATAGCAGCTCAGAATCCTCCGGATTTGTTACGCTGCAGGAAGTCGTCTGCATAGTCTTTGATGGTACCTACGAAGTCCTGTATCAAGATCATTTTGAGCCGCCAACGGAATTTGTTTGAAATTTTGTGCAGCATATGTTGGCCGCAGTAATAGTTTGAACGTAATGCGTGACCAAGCCGAAACTCTTATCAAATCGTACCTAATTCAGAAGTCGACACCGTTGCACCTTATCGATAAAAGTGACCTAGGTGTTCATTCCGATGGATGCGTCATGTCTTATATAAATAATTTTTGTAGTAAATACATACACGTACATCCCTACATTATACTTGCGGCCGTTCCAGCGATATCGTATCGATCTACTGCGGTTAGTTAAATTCCAATACTGCAGTGGTCAGAATGAACCTCTCCATGTGTACTATACATACAACACATGATGTTCATGTAATATGATACAATTTTACTGTAGACACATTCAAATGCTTATGCAGCGATACGAGCGCCGTGATAAAACAATAGTAGTCTCCATCACGACTAGACGCGTAACCATGAAAGATCGATCCACCATGTCGATGCCTGCAATAGAAAAAGCAGCACGTTTCACATTCCGAGTTGAAAATAGTATATTCCAGATTCTATAGGTATGAAAAGCACATCAAGCAGATTGAGAGTGAAAAACACCACGTTTTAGAATTAGGTACTAAAAAACTAGGACGATTCAGTTAACAGAGTCAACCTGAACCGTGAATATACATATAGTATCGAATGAATGTGAAACGTGCTGTTCTTCAATTATCGAGCCTCGTCGATACATCGCCGATTTTTCAAATTTCAGCCCGAATTAATAAGACTGCACGGATATCCAGCAGAGATACACCACGCCTGGACGGAAGATGGCTACCGTCTTGAGATGCACCGCGTACCTCAACCCCTCTCTGAAAAAATATCTATGACTCCATTCTCGGAGGACAGCCCCAGTCCTAATCCCAGCCCTAGCCCTACCGCCACCCTTATACCTGTAGAAACGACCCAAAACGGCTCCTCTCCGGCCGGAACACGTGAATCGGCAACACTGCCCAACGGAAGGCCACCTGTACTCATACTACACGGTCTATTGTCCAGTTCGGCGGATTTCGTTCTTTTGGGACCGGAGAAAGCACTTGGTGAGTTGTTCGGCGATCTTAGATATCTCCTGTGTGGAGATTCTTATGCGAATGGATCGGTTCTTATGTGGTGAACACGCTGAGAAAATGATATAATGGACTCAATGAAATATTCGCTTCAATAGTCGCAATTGAATGTTTAATTGGTAGAACTCGATTCCAATTGATGTGATTGAAAATCGGTTGATAATATGTGATACTTGAGGGGAATTTGGAGTCGCTATCTCGAATGTACAGTAACCATTTCGAAAACGAGAATCGTAAATTTTAGGGAATGACTTGATCGATTCCGATGAAACTTTGAGAATTCATCAAGTATGATGGCACAAAGTGGCTAAGTATTTTAGTTTTTTAAAACGTCGATCGGGTTTGATGAGAAATTAATATTCCCTGTGTTGGCTGGGTTAGATTGCCAGTGTCGTCTCCGAATTTCCCTTAATTAGACCAAAAGATGTTTTGTTGCGCCAGTTGAATATTCACTTAATTGAGAAACGTTAAGAAACTGGTTAGAGTCTGGGAATTATGTGAAAGGACTGAATTTTCATGATTTCGGAATGCATTGCCTATCCCTTGACTGAATGAATTTGAATGCATTTTTCGGAAAGTAATGCGCATCGGTACGAATTTTCTAGAAATCTGTTATCGCAGCATGTATGTACAGGCCCAGTTGACGAACAAACGAGTAATAAACGTATTGCGATTCAAGAATATTTAGACTTGTGCTATAATATTTAGAAAACAAATGTCTTGGGAAATTTTATGTTGGAGAAATCATATGCCAACCTGATAAATTGGGCTTTGCATATGATCATTATAAGTATACCTACGCATTCATGCGTCACAGATCCGAGTCTGGCGGACGATGTACACTTTATTGAGAAGGGTGAGGTTTATTGATCCTAGCAATGTCAAGTGATGAACAATAAATACTGATTGTACTAAGTATGCTATACCATACTATGCAGCAGATAGAACATATTGATCGCGTCGGTTGTCGAGTGCAGTTGAAGCATATGAAGCGAAATGGTTAGTGCACAAATGGCACAAGTGATGTTAGTCGAGATAATGAATATCTTGGAGACTCTAGTATGGGCATTGGAATACTTTCGACATTAAAAGCTCGGCCTAGTTTCCTAGTTAGTAAGTATTTCGAATTATCAGGTCTTGGCCATCAAGCCCTGTGCTGGTCACCAATTCATCCACATTATGTTATCTCGAACAGCTCTTATCGAGTGCTGTTAAAAGACGATACAGAGTTGCATCTTATACTCATCGGCAAACCCCCCGGGGGAGATAACGTCATGTGATTGAATTTAAACAAGTGGAAGGCTCTTCCTCCCAATGACGCACGTGATTATGCAGAATGACAAAAGTAAACGCCGAAGAAAACATCAATCTTAATTCCTATAATACGCTGATCAACAAAACGAATATATGATGATTTTTCTGCGGACGAAAGGAATGAGGATTACGTACTCCTGTCCTGATCGTAGATGTGCTGCACATTTTATATAGAAGGGATAAACACCCGGGATGATCGGGATGCGGAGATGACGCAACATAATATAATGAACGTATCAAGGAGGCCTGCTCCATCCGCACTTGGCTAATCTATTTATAAATCTGACGTTTTACAGTTTACGCGCTCTGCGATAGCGGATACGATGTTTGGCTCGGAAACTCTAGAGGAAATGCATACTCCCAAGTTCACAAGGAATACACGATCAAAGACAGGCAGTTTTGGGATTTCAGGTATGTTTACCTTACATTTTATTGTGAACTAGAACTTTGAAGTTCCTACTGTGGCATGCCTTAAATCCTGCAGTATCATGCACGAATTGAATATACTATTTCTTGAGAGACCAAACGGGTGGCGGGGGATAGAGAAAAGAAAGAAAACGGGGGGAACGGATTCACGTAGACTCAAAATTTTACCGATTATTTTGAAAGCTGGCATGAGCTGGGCTATTACGACTTGCCGGCGATGATCGACTACATCCTGGAAGCAACGGGGCATACATCGTTGTATTACATAGGTTACAGTCAAGGTACGACCATCTTCTATGTCCTGGCGAGCGAACGCCCGGAATATAATTCCCGAATCAGAGCAATGGTGAGCCTTGCGCCAATCGCATTCCTTGCCAATCAGCGGAGTCCTCTGATCAAGCTTAGCGTTCACTTTTACACTCTGATGGAGGTGAGTGAACTTTTTTCTATCGATTCAAACCCGATATGGGATGAATCTTGTCCCGGGAGGAGTCGTTTCAGTTTTATTTTAATTTTATTTCTCCCACCGTATTCGAGAGTCATTCGGATCTGGGTTGTGACGATTGTGAAATACGTATGTAGGCACTTATTTACCATTACATCGTCTTCACGTTTATACTTACGCAGGATAACATGTTTTCTTGGCCTCATCGCGTTCAGCGAACGATAACCCAATCGCATTACAGGGAAAAAAGAAGCAAAAAAAAAAAAAAAAAAAAAAAAGTTCAAAAAAAAAAGCAAAAAAGACAACTTCTACTAATTGCATCGTTCTACGAATCCGTCTCGCGGGTAAACATGAACCGACGTAAATCGGTATTATTATGGGAATGATGTAGTTATCACATTCCGTAAGCACAGTATGCCGAAGAGTAGTATTCAGAAACTTTCACGAAGTGTTCAGAGTATGAAGTCTCGAATCTGCATCTTTTTTTGTTGTTCCTTCAAAGTTTTTACACGCCTGTAATGGCAGATGGAACTGTTATAAAGCGTTATAAAGTATCTCACGTCTCTTCTCCACTAACTCTAACAAATAGTATGAAGCCAGTATACTAAAAGAAAAAGTGTTCATCGACCGTGATGCGATGCATATACATATAGGTATATTTTCACGTTGTAGTGGGGCTCCTCGTACTGCAATATCCACCAGTGGTTCCCGAGGAACAAGCTTCAGGCACGGGCCCTTAGCACTTTGCTACGTAACGCCCCTGGTACGCTTACGAAAGGTGTATGTACCTCGTGGCTTTACCTCATCGCCGGATTCGGAAGTAATCAACTTGACAAGGCGATGCTTCCCCTCATCTTTGGTCATTTTCCCGCCGGCGCATCCTACAAGCAGATTATTCATTACGGCCAAAGCGTCCAGTCGGGTAAGTGACCGCGAAATACGTAACGTAAACAATTCGTGAACAATATTTACGGTTCCATATCTGAACATCAGAGGACGCGATTATATTGCAGGATCTTTCCAAAAATTTGACTATGGGAAGAAGAAGAATCTGGAACTTTACGGTAGCGCCCAACCGCTGAAGTACAATCTTGACAAAGTCAAAGTTCCCGTCACAATATTCTACAGCGAGAACGACTTCATGACTGATCCACGCGTAAGTTTCATGTTACAAATGTTCTCCGCTGATAATCGATTACGTTAGCACGTATATAATATTCGCGTTGACATTTCTCGCAGGTTATACCGTATAACAGCATCAACAAACACGACTGATGATTACAATGTTTGTGTATACATACTCCCACCACTTTTTATCCCTCCAGCTCCACTGTGGATCCCATGACCACCTAATCGTTCGAGAGTTAAAATTACAGAACATGATTTTTTTTCTTATATTTCCACAGGACGTGGAGAGGCTGGCCAATAAGTTACCGAACGTTATCGAGACCTACAAGATTCCATATTCCAAGTTCAACCACATCGACTATTTGTGGGGTGTCGACGCAAAAACACTTGTATACAATTATGTGATCAAAACTCTAAAGCAATCGTAACATACATTGATTTTTATTATGTGTGCATTCACCGAGGAGCTGTGATACCTACGGTCGAAACGAAGACGAATGAATAGATACGAAAAAAACAAAAACAACTAGAAGAAGGATGAAACTTTTATTATGGCTGTTTATAATGGATTCCGTAATACTGAAAATGCGTGGCGTGTGGTAGCGAGCAGCGATCATTTGCAGGGTTTTTACGTTCTAGATCTTAATTCTAATCACGATGCACCTTGTGACTTACATAGATCAATTTTTTTATTTTTTATCTTCTTTTCTCGTCTATTTCCTACTTTTTTTTAACATGGCCGACTGTAGCCCCGACGCGCGTTGCAGAGAATCGGGAAATATCGAAACAGGTATACTGAATAAGATCACGCGCAATCGTATACCTATATCGTATATACCTGCGACGTGACGGCGAGAATTTCTATTCTTTTTTCGTTGATATTAGTTTCTGTCCTTTCTTTTCTCTTGCTTTTTCTCGGGTTTTTCCTCCGCCTACTTGTGCAATAGGTATTCGTTGAGTAAGATTTTTTGATCCGATTTCACGGAATGATCAGCAACACGTATTGGAGAAAGTTGTTCCCATTAACGATGAGTACGAATATCTCTCGTCTATTTGTGATTGTGAAATGCACTTGGAATCAGGGTTGGGCACGTCTAATTACTATCCAAAATCATGATGTGATTATTCTCTCAATATTTTCGTCGAGAATTATTATTTTGATGTCACAATTCAAAAAATCTGTAGCCTATAAATGTCTTACCTTTTATTACCAAACTAAAATAGACTGATTTTGATGCGTGAAAATATGAAAAGAGTCAAAATAATCAAAGTAATTATCAAAAGTAATAAGCTAATTACATTCTAATTACACATGATGATTTTGGATAGTAATTAGACGTGCCCTGCAACCCTGCTTGGAATTCACTACATAGATATAATATTGAACACGCAGGTAGACCCTCCTCTCATCAGCCTCGACAGTTTACGGATAATGTGAAATTATCACGGTGATGATATTACAGAAATTCTCCTGAATAAATATGTACACGGGTTATACCTAGGTACTTTTCGTCAGAGGAGAATAAACTGATGATCGTCATACACCGAGTATATCAAATTCTAAACCACTGGCAGTAACTTTCCATGCATATATATAGAAAAAAAAAATGACAAAAAAACGTTGATTATCATCGAACGAAACTGCTAAATTATAATAACATTTCGGCGGTTATCGCTGTAAGTCACCCGACGACGAATCAAATCCAAATTGATAATTGCAGTTAATCATCTGAAATTTAATGGGATGAGTCATCTTTCGCTTTTATTTAATTTCTAATTGATTTCTCGCTATTCATGCCTCGTACTGTAATCGCAGATAATATTTATAATAGAGTGAATATAGTCATGTTCTCGATTTATTTTCGTGTAATGTATATTTTAATACTACCTACTGCGGAAGTGTGAATAAAAATTTGTATAATTATTTGTTACAACGGCTCGGTTGTTTTCCGTTCTTATATTTACTCGGCTCGTATGTACCTGCACTCTGCACATTGTAATTGGCTCTGTTCTGAAGTAAGCCACGCTTGTGTCCAGACGCTCGGAGGGTAAGGCAGAGCCCAATAAACGTGACGCGTTCGAACAAATTCGAAAATCCCCCACGTTGATTGGTCTCTGATTCACCTCTGAAGTGACTTGTCGCGAGTGTAGCTAACTTCAGAGCAAAACCATTGATGAGCAGCAGTGCACGTCCAGTATCGTCGGAGGCGGCTGCAGCTGTTTTTTTTTTTTTTTTTCTTTTCTTTTCATTGTTTTTGAACATTACGCGGCGTAGCTAAATTGAATGTTTGAGTAAATCGTTTGTTTGCGCATGAATATTTCTCGCTTTCCTGTTGACTATGCGCGATACAGTACACACATGCGCACGCAGGTATGTAATCTCGTTTGTTATTCGTGAATGTTTACTTCGCCGAATGATCTCGTCGACAAATATAGAGCCATCGACATCAGAATGCGTATACCTACGCCGGGTAGGTATTGTTATTTACAGTTTTACAAATTTACGAATTGAAGTCATACCCGCATATATACATGCAATAGTCTGTCGATCGCGAGTAGGTATACATCGCGAGTTTGTTCATCATGTTATCGACAATTCGATTAGGTCTGGCGCGTCAGACCGATGCTTGCGGTATAGTACACTATTTACCAACCGCGGTAAAAGAAAAGAGAAAAACAAATAATTAACCAACGAATAAACTGCGATCAAACACTCAACTGTTATACACACGATCTTCACTTAAATTGACGCGTAAATACGTAGATCACTTAAGTAGGTATATATTTATTACGTACCGTTCATAGTATACTATAATACACGTATGATACGCAGAGATTGTAATTTGAGAATAACGACATGGCGAGATTGGAAAAAGACTGTTCCGAAAGTGAAAGTCTGTGATTAACCCACAACTCCAATTGGCTTTGGATTTCTGCTTCTCCCGGGGTCACGGCCACCTCTCAGGATTTCAATTTATTGTTGAATTTTTGTTTAAAAATCTCTGTTACTGCAACAACGTAAGTATAACGTACTGTACCTCTACAAAATGAATAAATTATAGCTATAGACTATTGGCCATTTGCTTTCGTACTTGAGGCTTGCATCATATACCTACCTGTAGTTTGTAATCCGCATATCTAGAGCAAAACAAAAAAAAAACAAAAATCAAAATCCACGCTGCTTATTAGACGCCTGTTAGGATGACGTTTTATCAGACGATTTTTTCCCAAGGCAGTTTCGAATTTTTTACGGTACTTTCATTGTGCTCGCTGCAATAACTGCAGATAGTTGTTAAATGTAAATCGACGCTATCCATTTTGGGAATAAAAAATCCCTGCCGTCTGTATGGTCACGATTACAAATTACCGTGATTTCATTGAATCAAGCCCCAACGATGAAAGGAATTGGCTTCCCTCATCCGACAAATATGACGAAGCGTAGGGTATAGGTATATATATGTAATGTACTACAGGTAAATGATAGGGTATATATTATGTAATAATGACAACAACCTTTATTTCATTTCAACATAATATCATAGGTACAATTGTTCTTTTTATTTTACTTTTTTCATTTTGCATTACTTCTTCCTTTACAGATCATCCTGCGTATAGAGTATAGGTAGTACTATTCGCATAATATAATACGAGACATATATGTATATCGGATTTGTATAATATCACTAGGTATAATATGTATGTATAATATAATATAACATGATAGGTATATGGAGTATGACAGTAATTAATTTCTGCTTTTGCAGTGTTTGTAGCGCTTCTTATATGCATAATATTAGTTCTTGCGCATATACATACATATGTATCATATAATTATAGTGTATACCCTCGATTTAATGTACAATATATTCATATATAATATTTCCATGCTTAACTAAATTTTCTATACATATACTATATATGTAGTGTATAGTATACTCGTGTCTATACCCTGTACGGTTGAATATGTACATAGATAGGTATAATATATACTATGGATAATAATATTACATGCTCATAGCTTTTTCACAAACGATATGAAATTCTGATCTATGAGGTTGAAGCTTATAACGTTTCAACGGAACACAATCCCAAAGAATTCCGGCCGATTCGCAATTTTCAAAAATCGTTTGAAAAAAAAACACACACAGAAAAAAAAAAAAAAAAACCAAGATTGTTTCTTTACCGAAAAATTTCTACCGATATTATTTTTTTCGTATAATTTCATTCCGTCAACGTTACAAACTTCACCCATGGAAGCTGACGATACAGAACGAATTATACAGTGCCAAATAGATAGTGCATGATATACTTATACCTATAGCGTCGAAGTTGTACCTGTACTATCGCTCATCATACCATTGACCGGTGTAAATTGTTACACTATTACGGGTACATTGCATGAAATAGATTGATAGTACAGCGTGAAAGCGAATGAAAGAATTTTTGCATTTAAAAATGCTGATTTGGCAATTGAGGCGCGATTTATCACGCTCGTTAATAGGTGACGAATGTAATCCGTTGGCTAGTATCTCATTCGGAGTTTGACTCTCCAGTAGTCGCTGTAATCCCATCGTCCGCTGTCCGCACTTGGTATATATATGTGTAGTACACACGTAATACATAATATTTGCGACCATGCAATACGGGCGATTATAGGCGACTGTATAATAAAGATTCAACACACACGATCGATGAGTATGTATGTTTTCGGTATGTATGTAAATGGAATTTTGGCGTGTCAAAAAATAAAAATAACAATACATGAAAATATGTTATAAATCAGATGATCCCTGTGTTAATTACAATATTTTGAATTTAGGTATAATGTCGCATCTTTTTTTTTTTTTCTTTGCTTGTTTCATGCGACTCCATCTTCAGGCTTAATCACAGTATACCTACTCCATGATTCTATCCGTCCGAATTTCGGTGAAAAAATTTTGAAAATGGTGTTTTTAAAGGCAGAGTGTGAGTATGGGATTTTCGTGTGAAAATTATTGTTTCAATCTTTTGTTTGTTTCTGTTTTCTCTCTCTCTCTCTCTTTCTTTCCCTCTTTTGGCACGCCCGAATAATCGAACATGTGTGTGTTTGCGTGATTGAAAAACATATAATACATTCTATTTACAAAATATTGTAAACTAACTTTTTTTTACTAATTTCTACACGATTAAATCATAATTATTATGGTATGATATAATATACTATACTATTATGTACTTTATATATATATATATTATATCGGATAATAAATAGTACCTAGGTATACTAAATAATATCAAATATTTTGAGATTGAACACCACGAGATTCCGTGTGTCAATTTAGCACCAAGGGCACCCCCATAATCATTAGAAATATAGGTAAATATTTATGAAACGCGCGGAATTACATAAATCCGAGATATCGGACGAGGAGGATGACCATTTTGGCAAAGTACCATGTAAATACGCGAGGGAGTTGATGCGGTCTAATCGTCTAACGCATCACGCAAAAACTATGAAAAGCGGTACAAACTAGTGTATATCGAACTGATATTATATACCTATGTATCTTACTTTCGACACCTATACAATTTATTTAACATTTTTCCCGTAATATCGCATAGTATCGTATTAGCTACGTTGAAATATCATAGTTGTATAAGGAAAGAATTAATCATCATCTAACACCGTAGCTTTGATTACAATCCTCTAATATACAGAATCTAATCGTAACGGTGTGTTATATATTTAAACTACACACGGATAAGAGTATCCAAGGGCATCTCAGTCGTGCCTCGAATAGTCGTTGCTGCTGTAGATAATATGCAAGTCGATATTATAGTATCTTTGGTAACTGAGGAGGATTTCCTTTCTTTCGCATTATAACTGCAGGCGTAGTATATACCGTTGAAAGGGCAAGTAAAAATCATATCATAATTATACAGAACTGCAGTAATACGTATCTATACTTTCAATATCTTTCGTTATTGATTATCGCATCAGTGCTATTGGAATAATTGCAGATCTCAAAGCTCTATTATAAAGTAAAATCCATAGTTAGGCGGTGTATGATGATTTGAACTCGAGTTTCGATTAGACATGTAATATGTATGTATATAATTTATGCTATGTATGTATGCAATGTATGTATGTACACACGTAGGGTTTATATCCTAGCAATTCCTTGCGGCACCTCCTCCCCGCCGTGTATAACAAATTCGTTGACCCTTTCTATTCGTTGTAAAAACGCGAGGAATCTAAGGGATAACTATATCGTAGACAATATTGTTGTTTCAGGATATAATAATTATATAAAAATAGTCGTTAAGCAGGGAGATTAATTATCGATCACGATTCTAATGCGTTGATCATCATAGTGTTTACATGCTCACGAGTGGCGCGGTTGCGCATCAGATTGTGACTTCTATTTTTCATGCATACTCAATTCGCCTTACATCTGTATAGCACATGGATGCAGTACATGTATCAATGAATCCCTTCACACTCGCGTATTTACTCGGCAGAATAAATCTTCTTCCAGCTGTACGAAAATTCTCCGAAAGTCGATCCAGGCAGAAGCGAACATGATCAATCGGACAGTCAGAATTATGAATTCAGGATGAAAGCGCGAGTCCCAATCGCGCCAGGACCATCTCCTTTCGAAGTCTTGTGATTTCCCAGTAAATGTCGTGAACTGTAACAGTGGAATGAGTTGTAATACATTACCATGGAACAGGAGCTCGGATTCTATGGCTAAAAGTGACAATATATCGAGAGGCTGGATTACGTAGGCGGAGAGTCTGCAGAATTTGATTACAAGAAGTATAATCGAAAATTGGCTGTCTCCAGAGCATGCGCAAGAATTATTACACCCCGCACGGTTTCGTGTGATCGGTATATCCACTCACCTGAGCTTTTGACGAGACCACGCTCGATGTATCTCAGGTAATTGAGAAAGTCGCATACGGCAATTATCTATGAACGGATGAAGAAAGTTTTCGTCAATAAAGTGATCAGACTATCTCTGGCACCAGATGCGTCAGGGTTGCAGATGACGATCGGATCAGCCGAACAATACATCAGCTACGTATACATACTATACTGTATTGAAATTGTATAATTCCTTACCCTGTTGCGACAGATTTGAGATATTGAGTGCCAGTGATTCTCTTGATCGCCAAGCCTCATCCGGTAGTAACATTGCCGCGGTGCTTCGAGCAGCGCGCATTTTCTGCAATTGATAACAAGTTCCATTGGATTAAAACCCTGAATCAATAT
Source organism: Phymatocera aterrima (assembly GCA_963170745.1). Lineage (NCBI taxonomy): Eukaryota > Metazoa > Arthropoda > Insecta > Hymenoptera > Tenthredinidae > Phymatocera > Phymatocera aterrima. Next base: position 3,837,631 of record OY720668.1, read on the forward strand.
CTGCAGTATGTAAATATTCCCCGGTCAAGCGGTGCGCAGTTCAGGATCCTGGGGGAAACTTACTTGGGGAAGGCGACTTTAGTCTTGTCGCTCACCGCCTCGATAAATACGATCCCGTCGAGAACAGCTTGTCTGACTTTAGCGCCGAGTTCTTTATTGGCGAAGTCTAGGCAGAGATCAATATCCTCACGGAATATTCTCTTGACAAAGGGATCCGCCTTATCGACGCAGGGATTTGCCTTCCACTGAAGAAATTCCTTATGCACGATTGGATCCACCTCGAGACCGTCGCGGAAATCCCGGGCACCGTTCAACGCTTCAGCTGGTAAGGAGGCCCGTTGTTCTTTTACGGGAGAGTCTGGCGGCGAATTTTCACGGCCGTACTTCAGATTGAAGTGCGACGGCGATCTTCGGTGACGTTTGGCGAAAAGACCTCCGGGGGTTTCCTCCCGGCCACGGCTGTCGATTTGCGGGTGGAGGTGAGGGTTGGGTCTAGCCGGGGTTGAAGTTAAAACCAGAGTCTTCAGGGCTGCCACTTCCGCAGCTAGTACCTCGGACTTCATTCGACTCTCCGCTAACAGTCTCTCGGCTGTAGCTTGCCGCACGTTTGCCTCCCTCACCATGTTGTGTGCCTCCTGAAACAAGAGGTAAACGATGAACACATTGCCATTATCGTTATTATTATCACGATTATTACGATTATTATCATTGTCAATGTTGCTGTGGCATTGGTTATCTCTGCGCGAACTTATGTGAGTCCTCGGACTCGCCTATAACATTTGTAGGTATATAGAAATGGTACTTGTCTTCTGTAAAAAAATATGTCTTTGTCTACGCAGTGGCACAATAACCTTTCAATACAAATATGGAAACTATGCACAAATCTGTATAGGCGATGGATAGCACCTCCTCCGTGAAGTATGGTTCCAAATTTTCAATCTCGAGGTGCAATTCTCGTAAACTGGCGCTCAATCGGCTTCCCGGATATCGTTTCATGTCTGTAGTTTTAGTCGGTGTATTCCGACTTTGTATAAGTTTCAGATTTTCACTCCGATTTCAGTGGATAACGAAAAATTGTAGGTGATGGTTTTCATAAGCTTTTGCTTCGTCCGCAGATCGATACAGGACGGTTGGCAGCCTCCGAGGATCACGCGCCGATGAGAGAAAGAGCTCGGAGATAAGGTGGAACGTCAGTCGGTAGTTGACGAGGAAGAGGAATATAATCAGCTCTGCGGCGACTCTGCGTGACTTTGATAAAATCGCGATGAAAAGTGTCCTCAGTTTTATTTCTCCCAACGTATCAAGATTCGAGAGAAAGGTAGGTACCCGAGAAGTGGAGGTGCAATGAATTTCAACGAGCTCGCACCGCCCTCGCCAGCAACAAGGCGTATTCAAACTGCCGAATTTTCGCTTCAAAAATACCAATGAATCCGCAAAAACACAGCGAGCGATGGTCTCTTCCCCTTTTCAGAATATCTCACAATTCATAAATATATGTATAAGGTACTCGAAGTACAGTGAAATGGAATGAAGATTTATTTCCAAAGCAATTCTCTCCGTGTATACCATATCCGTTACGGCTGACTTACGAGCACAAACTGATTGCGAGTAGAAGCTTTCGTAAAAAGAACTGGTTTTCGCTAAAATAATAACACAGCTACAAGCCGAGCAGACCGCAACGTCCAGTCGACGGATTGGAGGGAAAGAGGGGCTGCTCCTCATGATGCGTGGCTTTATCCGAGGCGGCAGGAAGCTGTGGCCTTTGTATTTCTATTGAACATGCTTTTCCTGCTACAGTAGCAGCCGCTGTGAATTGGAAGGGAATGGATGTGAACAATCTTTGGATTTCACAATCAGACGCGCCTGCCATCAGAATTGTGAGAGTCTTAACCGGAGTACTTGACACGACTCTAATGAGGACAAGTGTCGGGTCAACTTGGTTTACAACGGTTCGAATTTACGTGATGTCACCGTCGTTATTACCGTCAAACGTCTAGTTCTACTCTCCACAAATCTCTCTCTCTCTTCTCGTGTGTTACAATACACCGGTTAATTAGTCGTGAAACGATTCCATATCCCAGCAGTCTCACGTTAAACGGTTTAGTTTTGATAATGCCGTGAAAGAAATACCCGTAAATCGTTCGAGGGAAATTAGCGTGGCATTAGGTTGACGTGAGACCGGAAGTTTTGCATTCCATTCCAACTATATGTATACATAGCACAAGAGAGAGTCATTGTAGTTCAACGTCGCCGCGGGTAACTACAGTTATCCGCGGTTCTCTCAGTGTATACACATGTATGCTCGATCGTTAGCGTCGCGTGACAGTATAATATTCGTACACACTGTTAGGCCCGCGTGGCTTTTTCCAAAGTTCTGAGTGCATTGGTGAATTTAGTAGGTATTTATTCAGACTTCAAATCGCCAATCGTGATCTAATAATTCTCTTTCATCGTATGAGGCCAATACCTGCGAATTGCGTCGCAGTTGTGCGCTTTTGAATCTAGATCAATCCGACGATGATAGGTATATCCGAGACGCGGATTCGTCGGATGCCACGGCAAAAAGAGTCTGCGCTCTCATTGCGCTAGATTAACTACAGTGTTGGCTAGCCCAGTAAGTAGCAAGTGTCGGGGATTTGGAATGAGCCGCTAGACGTGGGTAGGGAGCAAGCGAGGTGAAAGTCACGCGCAAGTATTACCATGCGGTACCAGGCGCCGTTGGTACGAGTATATTGAGTGCTCAATCAGGTTCCGCCGCATCGTTTCTTCTTCCGCAAATCCCGGATCCTGCAATTTCTCGCGTTTCGCAGAAGTTAGGAAGTCTCGCCTAACTGCAGCCGATGAATCAAACGCTACATATTTTCTCAAAACTTGAACCCAAACTTAGTTTCGATGAATTTTTTCTCACCAATCCACGCTTTCCTCTTCTCCGACATTCGTGAATTATTGTTGATTATCTTTTTTCGCTTCAGAACAACGACTGCTCCGGATCGAAGCGGATGTTGTAGAGGTTAATCTCGGGAAATTCTTCGATTCGTCGTGGACGAAACTCGTTTAGTAGGAATTAGAAAATTGGCGATCAACATTTGATCTTGACAATTTATGTGACCGCAGACCATTTGTCTAATTGCACGTAACTGGCTGAGCGACCTTCTTCTCCTTCCCAGGTGTAAATTATAGTTATCGAGTGCAAGGTGGTCGACATTATACGCACGAAGGCCATTGCTACGATTCACCGCCTCTGCAAATTTACCTATCGCCGATAAATTATAACAATTTCTTCTAGACCTACTTGAAACAGGCTAGCGGTGAGGTCCTCGAGTTCGGTTTCCACGTCCTGCCTGATTCTGGACAGCCTCGTTACCTCCTCGGCCTTGAGTTTCAGTTCCTCGTGAGCTCGTCTCAGCTCATCTTGGAGCTTCGCAACTGCATGCTCCTTAACTTCAGCCACCGCTCTGCCCCATTGAACTGACGTTGGTGATGTCGATCTAGCTTTGTTAGACGGACGTCTGTAGGGTTGCAATTCCTGCTGCGACTGGGACTCGACCTGAAGAGCATAGGAATATCGAGCAAATGTAGTATTGCGGGTGAATTGTGGGAGGGAATGTGATTATGGTAATAATATACCGAGTTTAGAGTAGCTCACGGTAGCACTTTGCGAAATTGAAATCGAATGAATTCAGTATCGAGGAGACCGACGCGACGGTGCATTAGTTTAATTACCTCTGACTTAACGAGCTCCGCTGTCTCAGCAGAAATCGTAATGCATGATGATCGACTCGTGAGTGTCGACCCATCCTCCTGACTTTCGATGCTGTTGTCGAAATCATGCGACGGGCTGTAAAATGGATTAGAACTATCTTTCCCCTGGGTAGGCCTGGCAGTGGTTACGGTAGAGGGGGCGATTCCTGCCACCTCTACTCCACAAGCGGATATTTCTATCGCGGGCGTGAAGGGAACGAGTGTCAGGTCCGTCGGTCTTTTGCACATATGAAATTCCGGACGGGTCTCATTCTCCTCACCGTTCGATGCTGAAGTGCTACTCTCTAACGAAGCGTAAAACGGGTTCGTAGATCTTGGATGCGTCAAATCCTGGGCCACATTACTCAGCTTCGACTCCGGCGACATCGTCACCCCAACCTCTTGGGAATCTTTTGCAGAGCTACACATCATTCATATGGGCACGAATACTGTATTGTTCTACACCGAGGATGAGATTGGACGCATGCAATAGTGTCTACATAATAATCTGCGGATAATTTCTGCCGAAATTGTTATACCTCTTCGCTGTTCCGGAGAATGAAAACTTCTTTTCATCGTCATCGAAGAGTCCTGTCGGCTCATCGTCTTCGTCGTCGTCATCGTCGTTGTCCTTGGCCTCGTAGCCGAATAGGTCAGTCGCTGCACGAGCCAGGTCCGACTTGAGGATCGGATGGGCTGTCCCACCCGGACATTCAACCTCTTCGGGGTAGAGTTCCTCCTCGTCGGTTGTGTATTCCTCGTCCCCCGTTGTCCCCGTGCTTCCGGCACGCCGATGCTTGGTCGTTAATGGCCGGTAAACGTATTCCGCTACCGTTACACTACCCGCGGCGCTGACCGCGGGGATGGTTGAATCCATAGGGTCTCGATTCTGCTGTTTTGCTGTTCAATTCATTGCCCTACTTCCATCTTGGTAGCCTTGCAATTTTTCGCCGCCCAGTGCTGAGGACAGAAAACTATCTTGAGTCCGGGGACGAATCATTTGAATGAGAATCGACTGCTATCCGTTGTCATAGATTACATTACGCTAGTATGTCGGGCCAGCTTCCAGACAATCAAGTAATTATAGAAAGTATAACAAAGGGATCATCCCTAAGTGGTCAATTGTCGGATTGAGAAATTGTTAAATTGGACAAATGGCCGAATGACGGTAGATGTATTATCACAGCGTAACATATGGAGCGAATTATTGTAGGCGGAGGCGGCGTAAAGGCTCCTATTAGTATTTCGAGCTATTTCATAGCTTCGCGTCATCCAGCCTTGTCCGCAGTTTTGAATCCCTCCCCCGCCCCCGCCTTTCAGCAGAGCAAACGGTGCAGCTGCTGACTCGGTTACGAATCGTGTAGTTTGTCATTCCCATTTCCATGAAACATATTTCTATGTCTGGATCTCGGGTTACGCAGTTCGGCGCGGGTATAGAATACCGGATCAGAGTATGTACAACTGCAATTTAGCAACAAATTTGAACTCGCTTTCGCTATTGACCGCGGTGACGCGCACCACGAATAATTCAGCATTATCAGCAGGTATAGGAACGTGTCGTTAATGAGGTAGAAATTTTTCAGAGCTAGCACGTGTGCTGCATATGCGCTGCGGATTAATTTATACCATTTGAAAGTTTATTCGGCCGATTGATGAGCTCGCTGGTTTCCAAATAGAATAAAAACGGGATCCTATACACTGCGTCAATGATCCGGTACCCGAAACCAAGTCTATTCTACATCTGGAGCGCGAAACGTAGAAATCACTCTGATATAGGTATCAATACGAGAGTTTCATTGGTAAAAAGCTATAGTTGTGAAATCTTAAGGATAAATTTGTATCAGCCATAAGAGCAGCAGCTCTGCAAGTATTCTGCCGTAATATCAGCTGTTGTCCATATTGGTTTAAAAACTCTACACAACGACCAATTTATTTGTTTCTGCTGTATGAATTATTCATGGGGAATCCCAGCGATACTACAGGCTATAAAATGCCGAGCTGCAATGTGGAGGGATACAAATATTATTGTGAGACCGGTTTTCACAACTAAATTATTCCATACGATATCTTTGAATACGTAAACAGGTTGCTGTTACTGAAAACAATTTTTCGAAATTGGCTACTACAGCGTGAGTTATTGTACCTTCAAACTGTATCTATACAGTCCTGGGATTTCCATTTCATATGATCAACCTCAAGGAGTGCAGGTATCGCTCACGAACGATATCTACCAACTGATATTCCTGCTTCCGATCTTATTTTTGATTTACGTCATATTCAGCTGGGCTTAAACCGGCTGGGACAACTGTACATCTATATACATATATGTGTAGATATACGATGTATATAGCAGGGATAATATTATAATCCATTAAACCAACGTAGGAAGGTCAAACCTAGGCTCAGATTCACAAGTTCACCACGTTTCTAATCTCTCCTCCATCGACAATTAGCATATTCGCCGGAGGTGCGTAGCACAATTAGCCTCGACTCGAAAAAAAGGAAAAAGAAGACAAAAACCAAAGGCTAGGGCGTATCTTCGAACCAAACAGACATTATATAGGTATAATATGTACAGGCAGGCGGGAACAAAGCGATGAATTATTCCCTCATTGTTTCGGAAGCACATGGCTTGCTCGATTATGGACACTAATTGCAACGCAGTAATTAAATTCAGCTCGGAGCACCACGTACCAAGATGTTTGACCAGGTTTCAAAATAATATCTCGGATTGGCCGGTCCACAGTCCAATGTGCGAGAGGGGGACGCGCGGAGGAAACTCGGTCTGTGTTTATGTTATAGTTTGCTCACAACGTCAACACTTATCGCAGACGTCGGCCACAGGGATTCGGAAATATTTCAATCGGAGTAGCGCGGCGCCTTGGATAGCTACAACACTAATATTTGGAGTCCCGGACGGCGACAGAATTTTCTGAAAATTGATAACCGCAGCGAGACAAAACAAGGAAAAGAACAAAAAAAGGAGGAAAACACGCAGCGGAAATGTAACGGTGATAAAACGGTGAGACAACCATGAGCCGTATACTCGCGATACCGATATACTCTTCTGTCCTGGACGGTATTTCCTCTACTGAAACTTATCTCTGTTCCGGAGCAAAGTTTCGGCCTCGCGGCCAACGACGACCTCCTCCCACCATTTTAATATCTACTCCCACACGGGCGATGGGACCGAGGAATCTACCAGCCTCTCGGCTGGTACTGCAAGTTCAACCATTGAAATAATCTCCGGCAAGTGATGTGGCGGGACGCCAGAGGTGAGAGGCAGAAAATACCGCACACATGGTTAATCTCCCGAAATTCGAAGATGAAGTATTACTGCTAATAGTCAGAGATGGGAATCTCGGGATCCCGATCGGGAATGATAGAAAACGGGCGCGTGCGATGATCTTGAATGGAAGAAGTGCAGACCTCTATTCGCCGATAACTGGATGCAGGTTATATTCTTACCAACGTGAACTCAAACTGTACCGTTGTCCACCTTCGAATCGTCTCGACTCTCGAGATACGGAGGCATAATTTATGTGTTCCCTCCTTTTATTTTTTTCAAGAGCACCTCAACGCTGTAGTGTACTATGTTGTGTATGGATACGTGTATATTATACGCGTGCGGTGTATACATTCAGGAATGCATATCCACACGTACGTTCCGAGGCGCGTGACGTGACGTGACGTGACTTCAATCTATCGGGTCCGGTAAATTCCAGTGTGCTCCCAAGCTGACACAGACGCTTGCACGGCGATAAAAAGTGAAGAGGAAAGAAAACACCGTGAACAATGAAAACCGGGCGGCCTGGTCGGAATCAATATACATATACAGCTTTCTCACGAAAAGAAGTATGCCTATCGACGACGCAAGGCGAAGCTATACTCATCGGAAATGTTTGCTTACGATTATAATAGCCCCCGCACGTTCGCTGCAGTCTTGCGAAAATCATTTCTCCCTCCTGAAACCCCAGTGCTTATCGCGGAGGAGCTTGTGCCCGGCAAGGTCGTAGATCGGAACATAGGTCGTTTCACTGGTCAGCTATCAGGCATGCGATGGAACGTCCGCAGCCAACAACAATCAACAGTTGCAGCCACTGTAAAACGGAGCGTTTATTCTGAACGGTTTCAATATTGTAGATATATATCCACGAGTTTTATGGCTTGTTATGCATATTCGGAATCCGTAAACGTCGCCATCGCGTCCAATCGTGCTATCTCGTGGAAATTGGCATATCGGTATAGGTATGCCTGCCGTTCGACCACTTCTCATATCCAAGTTCTTACTGATATCCAGCTGAAGCTTGATCTATATTATTATATCACCGATGAATAAAATAGGTATGCCAGGTAATATGTATACCGATCTCTGTACAGACGTGAGCGCAGAGGAATTGGGGCATCAACCACGTTTTGCGATAATCCACATGATCGTATGTCACACCGTCGTACGCTTTCCGGAGAATATATGCACGCATATCTGCCCTAGTATACGTGACATTCGAGAAATTTTGCATCACTTTGCCCACTTCGGATGAAATACGTGAAAACATTTACAGCAATGTTATACCTTTCGTATTGATCGGATATAGATAGGTATGTATAGCTTTCGCGCAAAATGTAGTCCTCTATCATTTATGTTTTGCGCAGAGTTAACGCACGAAAAATATCGCTTTTCTAACGAGCATACAGGCACGGGAATTAAATTGTATAACGAGCGTGCACCGCGGCTAACAATTTATCTCTGTATACGACTGAAGCTGTAGTCTCGACGCAACGTTAATCAAGCCGAGAGCAACAAGTTTCTAGATCCCGCGACGGGGCATTAGGATTGGTAGTACCTACGCCGAGAGCCCGTCTCATGGTGCAATTACCAGGAATTTATATAGGTATTCCAGGAAACCGCCCCGGCGTCCTAGCTGCTCTGTCGAAAATTTCCTCCCTGCGTCGTCCTGCGTGCAAGATACAGCGAACTGTACAGTTGAACGACTTCACCTATTTGCTGCAGCAATTGTATGAAGATGCGAATGCACACATATTCTTTCCTCGGGTCAACCTGAGAATAGTAATTGATTCGCCAGCTCGAATGCCCACATGCGGCAATATTTTACATCGAAATTTCATTTCGCTCACGCCTTGATAGGCATCTCTGAGTATGACATACGGGACTTTGTCTCCTGCATCGATGAACGTATATCGAATGACTCTGAGAGAGGCACGTACGTATTTACATAATATGAAACGTACGTGGGTAGACACTGTCGAGAAGGCAGGATCTCCACGCCGGTGATATTACGATCATCAGAAGCCGTTAGTATTGTCCAGACTCTGCACTCCCGAGTTTCACATACGCAGAGCCGCAAGATCATATTACTAAGTATGCATGTTACATACCTGCGCGTTTTTCGCACTTGATCCTCGGCCCTTTCTGACCGTTGTATAGGTATAATTCTATACCTACTAATGCAGGATGTGCATAATGAAAACCATCTACGCGAGTCCATTCAGAAGAGAAGGCTGATCTGATACGGCCGCGAGCCACCCGGAAAGAATGTTGATAGAATCATTCGGTAACTTCATAGTTGGATATAAATCGTCGATACATACTTTTTGTTTTCGCAATATTTCGCAGGTGTGTTGCGAAAAAAGTAACTACGTAGTCGGTACCGACTCTAGTATGTGAGGAATCATTGTGTTACGCAAATCCCACACACACGTTCACTGCCGCGAGGTTTTTGCGCAAAACGTACGCCTACTGGTTAACGGATTGTACTATATCCATATACCTAATATGTGACCATAGGAATACTCATGGCCTCCGCAAGTAACTGAACTCAACTAAACTGGATTCAACTGAAGTCGATGTTTCGCCATGTACAGCCTGACAGCATCATCTTTGGGCAGCTCTGCAGAGTCTCTGTATTTTCTGTAAGATGTATATACGTGTAGGTGTGCTACATGCACGGTACCTACGTATTCCGTAATAGTTACGTGCTCGGTTAAACGTGAAAGGAGAAGAATACGCCCGATCTTCATTTTTCTTATTTATATAGCAATGTCGCGTTAAACTTCGCCACAGTTTGTATGAACTTACATTCGGTACCAAAATATCAAGAGATACCTGGAGACCGAAGGAGGAAATGAATCCACTTGGATTTTCCACAAATCATCTCATATTCCGCGAATGACGCAAGTCAGCAGGTATATATTATTGCAAGAACGGGTTCAGCATATTGTATTTGATAACGCGTCCATGGATTCAAGAATGTATACACACAGATGTATATTATACTTGTTTTCACAGCTGAATTTTACACAAATGTATAATGATTAATGTAATGCGAAGATTATAGAATACGATTACTCGTGGCAGATTCGGGCATTCCCGAGCCCCAGAACATCAAATCCACTCCGGTGAAAAGGAGATGGATGAGCTAGATGATTTTCCGAATGGTTCCGCTTTCCTCCATCCTCCGCACCCTAATTCGTTCCTCTGGTACAAGTTCTGGTGTAATATTACAATCGAGATTTCCGTGCCGTGTCTACGATAGCCTACATCCATCCGCACGCTGTCTCAGAGTATATAGTAGCACGCGGAAGTTGGGCTGTCCCAAGAAATTTTCCGCTGAGGCAGTTTTCGCGAGATGATCAATTGTTCTCGTCAGCGCTGTATAAAAACATTGCGATACTCGGTGATTATCGGCTCATCTCGATTCGCCATCCGCGGCTAGAAGTGTAATCGTACATGGGCGGCAGTAGGTTCGCAAACCACTGGATATAGCGCATCAAAAAAGGCAGCCGGCTTATAAAATATTGCCGATAATGCGGCGGAGACTTTTACAACTCTTTGAGTTTGATGAGTGAGATGACGTATGTAAGTATGTAAGTATATGTAAGTACAAATGCACAATGTCGCTGCTATAGTTCCATCGGTAACCCGACCTCGCGAGCTCTAGACATCAAATACGTGATAATCGTAGGAATACGTTACCGCAAAATAATTACCGGCTTATAGTTTAATATAGGCGTGTGCTGCCACGACAGTAGGACATATTGATTGAGGCGGGGCGCGTCACGACATCGCATTGCCGCAACTACACGAACAGGAGTCTGTACCCAACCTACGTACAGATATATACCTACGGAGACCATGGCATGTCCAGTGGGAGATGTGTATTGTGTTACTTCACGTCACTGACAACGGTCGCGGGAATCCAGCTGCCGTGCATATAGTCCCTAATTACATTATAGCAATGAACAATGTCCTCGTTGAGAATATATATATAGGTATAGTCGGTACTACGTGTCGTATCGAATTTAAGCGGCCTTGTATTCATCTGCACTCCCGCGCCTAGCTTATTCACGGTTCCGAATCCGGGGAGTCGGTCCTTGATCTTCGGTCAAAAGTAGATTCCATCAAATTTCGTATACCTTTCTACATCTGTTGCAAGGCTAAAGGGTCAAACAAATATAGATATATACCTACGTACGTGGTTCCGCGGCACGTCTATGTGCCAGCTGCTATAAATATTTCACTTATACTAGACGTGAGTAAGTCGGACGCAGACAATCTCGTCGAGGTTTCACTGTAAATAGATACTTGGCAGGGAGGCTGTGCTGGTGGGTTGATATAGGTATGCGTCAACTTATAGGTATATCGGCATTCTTCTATACCTAAAACCATTTATTTTTAGTTCAGCGCAGGAGAGCTGCAGGTTAACCAGAAATGTGAGTGAAGCAGATTAATTCGGATTCTCCAAATGGCCCCAAGCTAGGAGTCTACCATATTCGATCCTTCGACTACGCCATACGCGTGCGCCGAGAGCGATAAGTCATAAGAGATGAATGAGTCGAGAGGAAAGGAGGAAAGAGAAGAGCGGAGAGCTCTCGGGTTCCTGTGTGTACCGGGTTTCGGCTACGGTAGAGGATAGAACAGCGTGTGACCCTATTTGCAGCGGTGCGAATGTTGAACTGTTGTTAGTTTTACGGAAAATCACGCTGGCCGAACATGACGCGGTGCCCCTTCTCTATAAATTCGCCACACCGAGCGAGGTTTTCATGTGTCGAATACCTATGTCGACGAAGATAAGCTTTCCCCTGAAGCGATCGTAGGAATTGAGACATATTTGGAGCAGCCAGGAATTTGGTCGCCAATTGTTTCTTGTTCAGAGGCTTTTTACTCCAGTATGCTATAGCGGTTTGAAAATAATCGTATTATTGTGTTATTCACAATTAGACTGTCTCGAGGTATAAGATATACAACACAAACGTTTGCGGGGCTTCGCGAAGCCTTACATGCATCATGAAGAAACTTTAACAATGAAGTTGATCTACCAATAATTCTCCGGCTTTTTCCACTTAAACTGAACAGTTCTCCTGCACTCTGAACAATACTCCGAGGGAAACAGTTTCCTGCCGCCAACTGTTTCTACTTGAGAATAATCGTGAAATATGAGTTTTTATCAGCGTAAGACTAACTTATATAGATTGTCGCGGGCAACGCGCGGACGTAGTCTGCGCTCACATAAATATCAAATGACTGAAGTCGCACGTATCCATCTGCTATGGAGGTAAGCATGTGCGCAACAAGATTTTACGAGCCAATAACGCAGACAAGGATCGAGGAACGAAGAACGTTGCATACGTGAAGAGGAAATGAAGTTTATTGAATTTTCGATGACACTCCAAATGCCCGTTCGAGTGGGGTATCATGAGAAACCACTTACTCCGAATGAAAATACGGCGCACCTTGCAAATTGTTCGCCTCCTCCACCACCAGCGGCGCGGAGTCGTGCGAGGCGAGAAGAGTGAGGCACGAAGAAGCTATAATCACTACATACATAGACAGAGAAAATTGGATCGAAAGGTATATATACGTAAGTGTATATGTACGAGGAGAACAAGGGGAGGAAACGAAGAGAGAAACCCACTACCTACCATCATGGAATGCGTTGCGTCGCGGATGTAAAGGTCGGAGGTGGGTACGACCCGTGAAGATTTTATCCATCAACTATTGCCGCCTCACGCGGTACCGGTACTCAAGTATAACCCCAGACTCAGGCTTGAACTATACCTCGATTTATCAGCTTTGTAAAAGCGGACGCGCAAGGCATGTGACTACGGAGTTTGCTTCATTCCTTCGAATCGAAACACTGTACTTGACGTTGTTTTACGTCGTTGTCGATATTGATTTCGTAATTCTAATAATAACTATCATCATCGTCATTGCCATCTCCATTATTCTTCTGTTTGCAAGTAATTACATATTACGAAAACATACCTATTGCACAGTGGCTGGGAAAATACGGTATGAAATCACGTGGCGGTCCCGAAGTGCCGACGTTGTAGCGCATGTTCGTATAGTTGCGCGGCGGTACGTGCTAGGGCAGCTTTATCCCTCCGCAATAAAATGAGATGCAGATTCTAATCGTCCACGTCTAGGTAGGTATAGGTATTATGCTGTGAGCCCAGAGTTTAATTGGCGACTGCAGTATAATTTACCTACACTATCTGCAATAGGCTGGAGTCTGCGTAAGATCTTCTTTGTCACGTAATATCGCCGAAAGAGGGAGGAAGAACAGGAAAAAGAAAACAGCTATAACCGAGTTCCCGATGTCGTTTGCGTAATGTTCAACTATAGGTACGGTACGGGAAGTCTCTACTTGGAGCTGGCTGCGGGGGATCGTAATTCTACTATGTGCCCCGGAGCGGTGTCCCGTAATCGCAGGTGTTGCATTGGCATACCTTTTCTCGCAGGAATACTATACCATGTGTGCACGCATACATGAAGTGGTGCGACGTCGGAGGCGAGACCTTAGCACCGGCGAACACCGAGCGGACACACCGGTTCTTCGAGTTCGTTGAGTTCTTCGGAAGTCAAACTACATACGACAATAGTATAGAGCCTCCGTTCTCCGTTCTCCGTTCTCCGTTCTCTGTTTACTTCGAGCTCTCGCAAGCTCCGCGCAAGCTCGCATCGCCACGGAGGATAAATATGTACAGGTATGTACAAGCATACACGTTATGCATCCACTACACGATCATACACGTGCTCACGTATCGATGCCAATAAACAAGAAATATGTGCATTGGAGAAACGCGTAGTATACGTCCATGGACATCCTCGCAGCTGGCGTAGATACCTACAAACCGGTGGAGGCCCGTCTATGTAGGCATAAAGGTATAGTTTAACCCGCATAGCTGCGGGAGGACTGCATGGTATGCTAATTGTTTCCCCGCGGCGGCGGCGGAGCATCGCGTCGGTCGTTGCGGCCAGGCGGTTTCCTAGATTAATCCAATATCAGGTGGGACGGAATTAATCGCAGGTCATACCTATGGGTGTACCTGCGGAGTGGTCAATTGGTGTGCTATCTGAACTTACGATGTTACTATGATTCTGAAATGTTCCATAAGCGATGGGAAGAGTAATAAAGGAGAGCGGTGATCGTGTTTGATATGATATACTACGTATGATTAATCCATCGCGAGTATAACTTCACGCGTACATATACATTTGATGAGACGGGTACAGGTTGGTGAGCATGGAACGTGGGCAAAGAATAATTACTTCTCTGTTCATGAGTACTACCTACATTATATGCGAAGGCATTTCAAATTATAATCAGAGACCGGGAATCTTTCAGGATTCCCAGTTGCCTCGAGTTCTCACTCCCACGCGAATGTAATAACGTCATCGTGCAACAATAAGCTCTCGCTCGTGTCCACCTTGCCGTGAACTGTTGTACGCTTCTCTCTCTCTCCCTCTACCTCTTTCTCTCTCTCTCTCTCTCTCTCTATTTATTCAACGAAGAAGAATTGAAAATATACAAGTAGATATCGTAGGAGCATGTTCAATCAGCTGTATATTATAGGTATTATACGTGGCATACCTATAACTATCGGGATTATTGCCGTATAACCAGCGCGCGAACATACATCATACGATTGAAGATCATTCCCATTATCCTGTTATCGAACGTTCATTATATACAGCGATGTGCAGCATCAGCTACAATACCGTAGGCACACTGCTTATTGCGCACAATGCGATATGTCACGGAATTGTCGAGAGCGGGAACGCTGAAACGGTTACAAGTAGGCCATTGCGCGTCTCACGTCCCTTGATCGTTGAATGCTGCCTGTTTACAGAGTCTAGACCTTCTCAGACTTTCCGACTTCAGCCGATTCAGCAATCTTTCGTAGCTGTACATTGTTGTAACTATCGTTGGGTATTGTACTACTAGTATAAGTAGTAATGTGTACAGCCGCGAAACTGAGGAACCCAAAAGATGTGAATTGAAAGAGTAGAAACTTGTACCAACGTGCGAAAAATCTACGCGGAGTACTTTCCAGTTATTTCCCATATTCCGGCATGAGAAACCTCAGTAAGCTTACTCGGAGGCAAAAGCGGGTTCACTTATGCGTAATTGTATAAACGTGGGAGAATTTTGTGCAAGGATTGGCAAGTAAGCGCTATGCAGAGGTATAATATATGTTTGTATGTACATATATACCTATACATGAGATGCAGTCTCGGTATGCAGCCGTGATGGCGTGATACAAACTTCATGTATAACCGTCGGCCTGCATTGTAAAGTTGTTAAAGGCATGTATGTTTACCGAATATGATAATAATAATTCTAGCCCAGTTCTAGTTTTCCGGTATATGCTTCAGCCGTACGCGTATCGGAGCTAACAAAGGCTATGGTAATTATTGGTTTAGAACTGCCTTCTGGGTCGCAAAATGCAGATAGGAGAAATTGTTCAAGCCGAAGTTCTATACAGCACAGATAGCCACGAAGCGAGGTATACCCTATACCGTACCCATAGGTACGGAGTGTTGGTGTAGATATTTATAATTGTGAGTGTATATGTCAACTTTCACCGCAAATTAAGGCCACTACTGTAGTTCACATGTTAATAATCAATGCCACGATCGCGAGACTAATCTCATCCCATGAAAAGTTGTAGAATAATTGGATTCTGAGCTATCGGAATAACCATACGAACGGCATAGCCCCCGTGCTCCCTTCGCTCGACATAATATACCACTTGACATCTCAAAACGTTGGGAGACCGCGGGAAGGTCGGCGCCACTCGGAGATTAATCACTGGCCACATATTTACGACCGAGCCAAAGACCCCCGGGGATCCTTGGGTCTCGCAGAAATTGTTTCTCATCAAATTTGTCTGATTGTGAGGCACGCTCACCCCATGCGATGACTTCCGTACTGTCGCACAGGCATAGAAGAGGACCGGATGATATTTCATCAATCGTAGCTACGCTAGAATCACGCCGTGCTTCGTCATCGCATGAAAAGAGTTAACGCTACCGTGAAATAGCCATAACGGTCCAACCAGCCGCGTCGAGCGGAGGACTGCTTTCCTTAGGATATGGAAGAGGAGCGAGGGTAGGGGATTTGGACCCAACGTAATCTATTCGACGTACCATGGCTTTGTACTCTGGTCAATCGCTCGATGACGCTTTCCTCGACTATGATGTTTGTGTTTGCGTAGGATGAAAATCTGGACCGAGCGTTGCTTCGGTTCGAAAAGTTCAAGATTCGCAGCAATATGCAGATCAAATCATTGATATCCTATGACAATGTTACTACTCAGTTCATTAATGAATGAAAGTGTAGCTCACGGGAGAATCCGTTCCGTATAAATTTCGTGACGTGATGGAGAGTATTTGGAACTGCTGACGATCATCAGTGACGAGCGTGTGTGCTTCTACTACGAATCGATGATGGCAACCGCACACAGTATCACTCGTCAGCTCATCGTGTTTACATCGCAGGTATGTACATACCTACACCACCGAATTCGCGTGTTGCTCTATGTATATATCTCCGCGTATGCAATCTTCCTAATCGTGCAGAGAGATATAAAAAGACGCGACTTACTTGCCAAGATGTGACCCTGGGTCGGTTTGATGCTGTAGTACAGGCCTTGGTTTTGGTTCTATAATCCGAACGACTATTCTCTGAATAGCGAATGCACAACACTACGATTCCCTACACTTCTACTAATGATTTGATGACCGAAAACACTCGAGACGAGACATCAGAAGTCTCACTTGCTTGATTGCCTGCCTCTAGTCTCTAGCCTCCACTGGCCTTCAACCTTGGCTTACAATCAACCTGCTGTCTGCGCACAGTCGAATACTGCCGAGTCCCGACTGCCAACTGCCTAGAGTTTCGGTGTCGTTCACCGTCGCGCCGAAGCTTGGAGCTCAGCGGTCTGCACACCCCGCGATCCCCTGCTGCCGGGGATAGGCGGACAACGAGCAGCGCTCCGACGATTGGAACTTGGAAAGTCTGTACTAATGTTGCCATGGCGCGAGTCCGAAATGTACCCTATACACTTTAGGAGGGTGAGACCAAAAAGCTACTCTACTGTAGGGGTGCGCTTCTGCGCAGTGAATAGTCCGCGGGGTCGCGACATCGAAGCCACGAGCACTTCGCTTCGGGCACGTGTCTCGTGGCTTGAGATTCGTGACTTGATTTCATAATTCGCTCATGAATGAAGAGATTCCCGGTGATGAACCGAAGAATCTTGGAAACATCAGCTAACCAAATCAAGTCAGGTATCTTTGGCTTGCCAAAGTGCAGGGCATGTATCATTACTGGGATTGGAGATAACATATCGAGCATTTCTGTGTTATCGACGGAATTTTTTTCTAATCGGCATCTCTATTCTGTTGATAATACAGAAATCGTTGATATTCGGCTGCACTGGGTATGGCAATCGATCGGAAAAAAGGAGACGAGAAGAGATCGAAAACTCCAGTTAAAAGTCAGTCGGACGGGAACTAGTTTCCGCATATAATCATAGTTGTGACGAATGGTACTCATGTGGATAGTAATTGAACAATCGTATGCAATTTAATAACGATTTATAGGTGACTCTAATCCAAGTCTACAAAAGTGAATGAAATCTTTTGAATACCTAATATGTCTGATTACAGGGAGATATAAAAATACGTATATGCACACAAATTTTGATGAAATAATCGTACCCGTAATGAGATTGTTCATAACTTTTAACTAGATGTGAATGACGCAGGAGACGTGAGGAAAACTAATTCGCGATAGTCCGCGATCCCTTCGGAATCGGCTTCTCCACCCCGAGTCGATATTTCTCCAACACGATCAACATCTGCTTGTAGACCAATTTCGGAGCATCAATTCCCCAAAGAAAGTCCAAATGATTAAACTTCGCAAAGTTCACCCTGAACTTGCCCAGTTGATTTGGCAAAGCTTCGTAGAGCCTCCCGACGTCCTGTACACACATTTCGATAATTCAATTGAAATGTAAAACATTATTACCCTGCACAAACGTACTGACGGGATACCTACAACGTTTCCTTCCACTTTCTTTAACATTGATATAATACATACAGGGGTATAGCGGTACTCACCGTAATACTCGAAAGCCAATCGTTATCCGCGTAGTACAATGCTACGGGTACGGTGATTCTTGAAATGTTGTATTCAGGCGGCGACGCCGTGTGATATATTTCCAGATTCTTTGCCTCTCCGTAATCATACTGCCGGAATTGGCCTGATAGATAGAATATACATGAAGGAAAAAATGCGTGTATTGCAACTTCGTGTTTAAAGAACCGACAGCGGGCTTATTCTTACCCGAAATTATTTCCTGAGCATAATGTACCAACGATTTCGTTGAAGCCCCGGCCGGTGTATGACCCAATATAATTGGCAGCAGGGTCTGAAAAGCCCGAGAGTCGATAGATCGCAACAGATTGGGATTTACTGTACAAGTATTGGTATGGACATTTATCCAGATTCAGATAATTGGTTAATCTTACATTGTTGAATTGATAGGGGTCGAATCCGCAAATGGCGAACAAGGAATTCGCGCAGATTTTTTCCTCCGTGACGTCAATGTCGCAGCCATATTTCGCTAAAAATCGGAGAACGATTCCCTGCGGTAGGAACTCATCAGCGCCCAGGAAATGCGCGATAAACTTGAAAAACGAGAAGTTGGAATACAAAATTTGATCAAATAGATTTACACAAGAAGCTAGGAGAGATATATGAAAAGGTTCATCACCACGATATCTTTCCAGTAGGGAGCGACGATGCGAATTGGACTTTTGACGTGATTCATGAAGGCGACTGGGGCTAGGCTGAACATTGCTCGAACTTTACCAGCGATTGCGGGACGCTCCGATGCCATCACGTAGAACATCGTTGTACCCATTGAATGGCCGACGTAAAGAAGGCTCGCCTCTTTTTTGTAGGATGTAATGTATTCGATTATTGCGGGGAGGTCGTAGCAGCCCATCTCGTGCCAAGTAAAGTTCCAGAACTTTGTATCGGACGTCGGCCACTCGACGTGGGCCCTTGAGTAAGTGTTACCACGTGCGTTTCCGAGCCATACGTCGTATCCCTGATCTGCCAATATATACGCTGCGACGATCGAGAAGAAACATGGATTGAGAATTCGAACCGAAAATATACGCAAACGTTATTATGTTATAGATACTTGCCCAAAGCTTTTCCTTTTCCAGGTATTACCCAATCGGCAGAACTGCCCAACAGTCCGTGCTGCAGTATCACCGATGGCTTATCTCGGGTAACAGGGCTCCCAAGTCTTCCGGGGATTCGGTGCAATGTCAGCAAATATCCATCCTCCGTTTCCACGACGTGAGTCTCAGAGTAGTATCCGGCGCGTCTAACCAGATAAGGCTAACGGAAATGGAACGTTGATAAGTCACGTGTAGTTTATCGTATACAGAGCATATTTTCACCAACTGCCTGACCTATTCTGGTTAATTACCGGCTGTTTCTCATTGTTCTGAGAGTAACGATCAGCCAACTTCGGAAAATTCCTTTTCGAATAATTGGTGTGACAATTGTCCAAAACAGGAAACCACTTTAGACTACGACACAAATTTTGTACACAATTAGTGAATCAATCCCTGGTCATAATATACTCACCGTTGGTAAATCCACTTCCGGATTGTAGTATGGTGGCTCCGCAGGTGCGAGCGCCTCATCGTTGGCATCGTGATTGATTACGGTGTTCATGGCAAGAATGTCACTATGATCACTTAGCGATGAACTCGCAAGCATGAACAACACGGAGAGATAAAACAGCATTTTTGGTGCTCCGACTGGGAGTCTTCGTCAACTTCGGCAGACAATTATCCTCAACTGATTTGATAGATATAGATGCGCTCACCTAGAGCGATGGAGCGCTAATTGAATCCGACCTAACATTTATTTTAGTATTATACGCTAAACAGAAATCGGATTCAACTACAATGTGAATTGTCATCCACATGCGAACGAGAAATTGACTATAACGGCGTCTTTCTTTAAATATCAAGAACGACTAAAGGGAAGCGGTTGCTGACTGTTTACGATGTATTTAGCTCGACACGTCAGAACATTCGATCCTCATTCTTTGCTTCACACTGAGTCTGCACATGCAAGATGCAGTTACGCGTACGCGCACCGCGTTGGGAGTATACAGTTCCGGCAAAGCCAACTGCGCAATAGATGTCAAAGTGAATCTCCGATCACATAAGCCTGTATATCACCGAACTGATGTGAACCGAAGTATCTCGAGTGGTGAATTATTTTTGCCTCAGTGAAACTAAGTCCGTACGGGGAGGTCGGCGATGCACACGTTGAAGCTGACATGAGTCAGAAAAGACTTTGGAACCTCGATGACTGTGCTTTTTACTAACGCCCACGGAAATAAACTTTTACTCCGAGTCGCAATTTCGGCACGGCGATGAAACCGTTCAGAACAAAACCGGCTTCGCGTCGAAATCTCAACTGCATCCTGTTGTGAATGATCTCCGCGGACACTGCGTCCCCGCGTACCACTACGGATAGAAGGACCCATCAAATCTGCCGCGACACTACTGGGCATGCGCAATGGACGTTCCATTCTATCAACGACGCTAGCATGTACACTTGGCGAGGTTGATTCTCGGAAGACTTATCGTTAGTAGATATCGTACGTCGATTCATTTTTATGGCTAATAATAAATAATATTAAAATATGGACCAGCGTCGATGAGAGTGCGCTACGCAAGGCGCCAGAATGATTCAGCAATACTATTGTTGAAGGTTGGATGCCATTCCACATCGCACATACTCAAGGAATTAATTATAAACAATGAAAATATCCGAAGCGATTCCCACCGATTGCCGTCACTCTCGGCCAAATTCGAAATCAGGAAGCGGCCAGAGTAATTGGGTCATTTTCGATTTTCTGTTTTTTCATTGTGTACTTTGATAGTTGATGGATGAAAATTATGGCATATTGTTTGTTTCAATTGCACGAAAATTCTAGATTATACAGTCGATTGAAAAGAGCTAGCTGATGACGTCACCTATGCTAAAGTATGTCTATAGGTATATCGTAGAAACGCTGATATGCAACTGCCTATGGTATGCGTAATTGTTATTTTAGAGGGAGAAGGGAAAATATGTCCTAATTATTTTAAGCTACCCTACCAACATACACGTATAACGATTGCAATTTTTTCTTTTTGGAAATGACCCAATAGCGATCTTGGATATACGGTGGCCTGGTTGAGGCCACCTTATGGAGCAACTGTTTGGATATAATTAAAATGAACTTGCTACAGATGACTTCCATACATAATTAATAATTTTGGGGTATAGGGTATACCCACCATTCAGCTGTGTGATCGCGCAGATAGAATAAGTACACGATACCAGAAAGATTGTAAATCCCCAGTAGAATTAAAATAGATTAGGAAAAGCATTTTGTTTATTTGAAAAGTCATGTTTTCACACACTTTTATATTTACGTCTTTGCTGTAAATTATTGTGAGATCTTGTCCTAATTTCTTAAGAGAACTTGAAAGGTCGATGAAGTTTTTGTATCCATACATATCGATCTTGCAAGAATTTGGGACAAGATTGGGATTCGTTCCATACACGAAATTATTGTTCTGTAGTCGTATCTTACCTGAATAAACTTGATGATTATTACGTGTTCTAAGATTATTTGCCGAGTTATTATTTCATTGCATGAGACATAATCATTTGGAAGACCATCATTACTATTAAGTTGCAGCATCTCATGACTTTGCATGCCCCTCCATCTATGTTCATCAACATCTGCGTGCACTCTCTTCCATACCGATGCATATGGAAACGAGATAAAATTAGACAACCTCTTGGGCTCGGATGTTATCCTAATACTAACTCGAATTTTCAGTTAAAATTGCGAAATCTAGGAATTCAACGGAATCTGCTCGTGTCTCTGCTTGTCACGGCTCTCACCTACATGTGTCCTCTCTCGCATTCTCATGCATACGCGGGAAAGAAAAAAATCGTGCCACCTCTTAGCCTCAGATGTTCTCCTGATAATATTGCAAATTGTCAGTTAAAATTTCGAAAATCCATGATTCCAACGAAAGCTGCTCGTTTTTTGCCCGTTTCCGCATACGCTCTCATCAGCGCCCGTGTGTCCTCTCTCCCATTCCCATACATCTGTGTGTAAGAAAAAAGAAAAAAAAAATAGTGCCACCTCCTTGAAATTCATGTTCTCCTAATAAATACTCGTCTATGCCTGTGTCCTCTCTCCCATTCCCATACACATGTATATTAGAAAAAAAAAGAAAAAAATTGTGCCACCTCTTGGGCTCAGATGTTCTCCTGATACAATTGCAAATTGTCAGTTAAAATTTCGAAAATCCATGATTCCAACGAAAGCTGCTCGTTTTTTGCCCGTTTCCGCATACGCTCTCATCAGCGCCCGTGTGTCCTCTCTCCCATTCCCATACATCTGTGTGTAAGAAAAAAGAAAAAAAAAATAGTGCCACCTCCTTGAAATTCATGTTCTCCTAATAAATACTCGTCTATGCCTGTGTCCTCTCTCCCATTCCCATACACATGTATATTAGAAAAAAAAAGAAAAAAATTGTGCCACCTCTTGGGCTCAGATGTTCTCCTGATACAATTGCAAATTTTCAGTTAAAATTTCGAAAATCCATGATTCCAACGAAAGCTGCTCGTTTTTTGCCCGTTTCCGCATACGCTCTCATCAGCGCCCGTGTGTCCTCTCTCCCATTCCCATACATATGTGTGTAGGAAGAAAGAAAAAAAAAATAGTGCCACCTCCTCGAAATTCATGTTCTCCTAATAAATACTCGTCTATGCCTGTGTCCTCTCTCCCATTCCCATACACATGTATATTAGAAAAAAAAAGAAAAAAATTGTGCCACCTCTTGGGCTCAGATGTTCTCCTGATACAATTGCAAATTTTCAGTTAAAATTTCGAAAATCCATGACTCCAACGAAAGCTGCTCGTTTTTTGCCCGTTTCCGCATACGCTCTCATCAGCGCCCGTGTGTCCTCTCTCCCATTCCCATACATATGTGTGTAAGAAAAAAGAAAAAAAAAATAGTGCCACCTCCTCGAAATTCATGTTCTCCTAATAAATACTCGTCTATGCCTGTGTCCTCTCTCCCATTCCCATACACATGTATATTAGAAAAAAAAAGAAAAAAATTGTGCCACCTCTTGGGCTCAGATGTTCTCCTGATACAATTGCAAATTTTCAGTTAAAATTTCGAAAATCCATGATTCCAACGAAAGCTGCTCGTGTTTTGCCCGTTTCCGCATACGCTTTCATCAGCGCCCGTGTGTCCTCTCTCCCATTCCCATACATCTGTGTGTAAGAAAAAAGAAAAAAAAATAGTGCCACCTCCTTGAAATTCATGTTCTCCTAATAAATACTCGTCTATGCCTGTGTCCTCTCTCCCATTCCCATACACATGTATATTAGAAAAAAAAAGAAAAAAATTGTGCCACCTCTTGGGCTCAGATGTTCTCCTGATACAATTGCAAATTTTCAGTTAAAATTTCGAAAATCCATGACTCCAACGAAAGCTGCTCGTTTTTTGCCCGTTTCCGCATACGCTCTCATCAGCGCCCGTGTGTCCTCTCTCCCATTCCCATACATATGTGTGTAAGAAAAAAGAAAAAAAAAATAGTGCCACCTCCTCGAAATTCATGTTCTCCTAATAAATACTCGTCTATGCCTGTGTCCTCTCTCCCATTCCCATACACATGTATATTAGAAAAAAAAAGAAAAAAATTGTGCCACCTCTTGGGCTCAGATGTTCTCCTGATACAATTGCAAATTTTCAGTTAAAATTTCGAAAATCCATGACTCCAACGAAAGCTGCTCGTTTTTTGCCCGTTTCCGCATACGCTCTCATCAGCGCCCGTGTGTCCTCTCTCCCATTCCCATACATATGTGTGTAAGAAAAAAGAAAAAAAAAAATAGTGCCACCTCCTTGAAATTCATGTTCTCCTAATAAATACTCGTCTATGCCTGTGTCCTCTCTCCCATTCCCATACACATGTATATTAGAAAAAAAAAGAAAAAAATTGTGCCACCTCTTGGGCTCAGATGTTCTCCTGATACAATTGCAAATTTTCAGTTAAAATTTCGAAAATCCATGATTCCAACGAAAGCTGCTCGTTTTTTGCCCGTTTCCGCATACGCTCTCATCAGCGCCCGTGTGTCCTCTCTCCCATTCCCATACATATGTGTGTAAGAAAAAAGAAAAAAAAAATAGTGCCACCTCCTTGAAATTCATGTTCTCCTAATAAATACTCGTCTATGCCTGTGTCCTCTCTCCCATTCCCATACACATGTATATTAGAAAAAAAAAGAAAAAAATTGTGCCACCTCTTGGGCTCAGATGTTCTCCTGATACAATTGCAAATTTTCAGTTAAAATTTCGAAAATCCATGACTCCAACGAAAGCTGCTCGTTTTTTGCCCGTTTCCGCATACGCTCTCATCAGCGCCCGTGTGTCCTCTCTCCCATTCCCATACATATGTGTGTAAGAAAAAAGAAAAAAAAAATAGTGCCACCTCCTCGAAATTCATGTTCTCCTAATACATACTCGTCTATGCCTGTGTCCTCTCTCCCATTCCCATACACATGTATATTAGAAAAAAAAAGAAAAAAATTGTGCCACCTCTTGGGCTCAGATGTTCTCCTGATACAATTGCAAATTTTCAGTTAAAATTTCGAAAATCCATGATTCCAACGAAAGCTGCTCGTTTTTTGCCCGTTTCCGCATACGCTCTCATCAGCGCCCGTGCGTCCTCTCTCCCATTCCCATACATCTGTGTGTAAGAAAAAAGAAAAAAAAAATAGTGCCACCTCCTTGAAATTCATGTTCTCCTAATAAATACTCGTCTATGCCTGTGTCCTCTCTCCCATTCCCATACACATGTATATTAGAAAAAAAAAGAAAAAAATTGTGCCACCTCTTGGGCTCAGATGTTCTCCTGATACAATTGCAAATTTTCAGTTAAAATTTCGAAAATCCATGACTCCAACGAAAGCTGCTCGTTTTTTGCCCGTTTCCGCATACGCTCTCATCAGCGCCCGTGTGTCCTCTCTCCCATTCCCATACATATGTGTGTAAGAAAAAAGAAAAAAAAAATAGTGCCACCTCCTCGAAATTCATGTTCTCCTAATACATACTCGTCTATGCCTGTGTCCTCTCTCCCATTCCCATACACATGTATATTAGAAAAAAAAAGAAAAAAATTGTGCCACCTCTTGGGCTCAGATGTTCTCCTGATACAATTGCAAATTTTCAGTTAAAATTTCGAAAATCCATGATTCCAACGAAAGCTGCTCGTTTTTTGCCCGTTTCCGCATACGCTCTCATCAGCGCCCGTGCGTCCTCTCTCCCATTCCCATACATCTGTGTGTAAGAAAAAAGAAAAAAAAAATAGTGCCACCTCCTTGAAATTCATGTTCTCCTAATAAATACTCGTCTATGCCTGTGTCCTCTCTCCCATTCCCATACACATGTATATTAGAAAAAAAAAGAAAAAAATTGTGCCACCTCTTGGGCTCAGATGTTCTCCTGATACAATTGCAAATTTTCAGTTAAAATTTCGAAAATCCATGACTCCAACGAAAGCTGCTCGTTTTTTGCCCGTTTCCGCATACGCTCTCATCAGCGCCCGTGTGTCCTCTCTCCCATTCCCATACATATGTGTGTAAGAAAAAAGAAAAAAAAAATAGTGCCACCTCCTCGAAATTCATGTTCTCCTAATAAATACTCGTCTATGCCTGTGTCCTCTCTCCCATTCCCATACACATGTATATTAGAAAAAAAAAGAAAAAAATTGTGCCACCTCTTGGGCTCAGATGTTCTCCTGATACAATTGCAAATTTTCAGTTAAAATTTCGAAAATCCATGACTCCAACGAAAGCTGCTCGTTTTTTGCCCGTTTCCGCATACGCTCTCATCAGCGCCCGTGTGTCCTCTCTCCCATTCCCATACATATGTGTGTAAGAAAAAAGAAAAAAAAAATAGTGCCACCTCCTCGAAATTCATGTTCTCCTAATACATACTCGTCTATGCCTGTGTCCTCTCTCCCATTCCCATACACATGTATATTAGAAAAAAAAAGAAAAAAATTGTGCCACCTCTTGGGCTCAGATGTTCTCCTGATACAATTGCAAATTTTCAGTTAAAATTTCGAAAATCCATGATTCCAACGAAAGCTGCTCGTTTTTTGCCCGTTTCCGCATACGCTCTCATCAGCGCCCGTGCGTCCTCTCTCCCATTCCCATACATCTGTGTGTAAGAAAAAAGAAAAAAAAAATAGTGCCACCTCCTTGAAATTCATGTTCTCCTAATAAATACTCGTCTATGCCTGTGTCCTCTCTCCCATTCCCATACACATGTATATTAGAAAAAAAAAGAAAAAAATTGTGCCACCTCTTGGGCTCAGATGTTCTCCTGATACAATTGCAAATTTTCAGTTAAAATTTCGAAAATCCATGACTCCAACGAAAGCTGCTCGTTTTTTGCCCGTTTCCGCATACGCTCTCATCAGCGCCCGTGTGTCCTCTCTCCCATTCCCATACATATGTGTGTAAGAAAAAAGAAAAAAAAAATAGTGCCACCTCCTCGAAATTCATGTTCTCCTAATAAATACTCGTCTATGCCTGTGTCCTCTCTCCCATTCCCATACACATGTATATTAGAAAAAAAAAGAAAAAAATTGTGCCACCTCTTGGGCTCAGATGTTCTCCTGATACAATTGCAAATTTTCAGTTAAAATTTCGAAAATCCATGACTCCAACGAAAGCTGCTCGTTTTTTGCCCGTTTCCGCATACGCTCTCATCAGCGCCCGTGTGTCCTCTCTCCCATTCCCATACATATGTGTGTAAGAAAAAAGAAAAAAAAAAATAGTGCCACCTCCTTGAAATTCATGTTCTCCTAATAAATACTCGTCTATGCCTGTGTCCTCTCTCCCATTCCCATACACATGTATATTAGAAAAAAAAAGAAAAAAATTGTGCCACCTCTTGGGCTCAGATGTTCTCCTGATACAATTGCAAATTTTCAGTTAAAATTTCGAAAATCCATGATTCCAACGAAAGCTGCTCGTTTTTTGCCCGTTTCCGCATACGCTCTCATCAGCGCCCGTGTGTCCTCTCTCCCATTCCCATACATATGTGTGTAAGAAAAAAGAAAAAAAAAATAGTGCCACCTCCTTGAAATTCATGTTCTCCTAATAAATACTCGTCTATGCCTGTGTCCTCTCTCCCATTCCCATACACATGTATATTAGAAAAAAAAAGAAAAAAATTGTGCCACCTCTTGGGCTCAGATGTTCTCCTGATACAATTGCAAATTTTCAGTTAAAATTTCGAAAATCCATGACTCCAACGAAAGCTGCTCGTTTTTTGCCCGTTTCCGCATACGCTCTCATCAGCGCCCGTGTGTCCTCTCTCCCATTCCCATACATATGTGTGTAAGAAAAAAGAAAAAAAAAATAGTGCCACCTCCTCGAAATTCATGTTCTCCTAATACATACTCGTCTATGCCTGTGTCCTCTCTCCCATTCCCATACACATGTATATTAGAAAAAAAAAGAAAAAAATTGTGCCACCTCTTGGGCTCAGATGTTCTCCTGATACAATTGCAAATTTTCAGTTAAAATTTCGAAAATCCATGATTCCAACGAAAGCTGCTCGTTTTTTGCCCGTTTCCGCATACGCTCTCATCAGCGCCCGTGCGTCCTCTCTCCCATTCCCATACATCTGTGTGTAAGAAAAAAGAAAAAAAAAATAGTGCCACCTCCTTGAAATTCATGTTCTCCTAATAAATACTCGTCTATGCCTGTGTCCTCTCTCCCATTCCCATACACATGTATATTAGAAAAAAAAAGAAAAAAATTGTGCCACCTCTTGGGCTCAGATGTTCTCCTGATACAATTGCAAATTTTCAGTTAAAATTTCGAAAATCCATGACTCCAACGAAAGCTGCTCGTTTTTTGCCCGTTTCCGCATACGCTCTCATCAGCGCCCGTGTGTCCTCTCTCCCATTCCCATACATATGTGTGTAAGAAAAAAGAAAAAAAAAATAGTGCCACCTCCTCGAAATTCATGTTCTCCTAATACATACTCGTCTATGCCTGTGTCCTCTCTCCCATTCCCATACACATGTATATTAGAAAAAAAAAGAAAAAAATTGTGCCACCTCTTGGGCTCAGATGTTCTCCTGATACAATTGCAAATTTTCAGTTAAAATTTCGAAAATCCATGATTCCAACGAAAGCTGCTCGTTTTTTGCCCGTTTCCGCATACGCTCTCATCAGCGCCCGTGCGTCCTCTCTCCCATTCCCATACATCTGTGTGTAAGAAAAAAGAAAAAAAAAATAGTGCCACCTCCTTGAAATTCATGTTCTCCTAATAAATACTCGTCTATGCCTGTGTCCTCTCTCCCATTCCCATACACATGTATATTAGAAAAAAAAAGAAAAAAATTGTGCCACCTCTTGGGCTCAGATGTTCTCCTGATACAATTGCAAATTTTCAGTTAAAATTTCGAAAATCCATGACTCCAACGAAAGCTGCTCGTTTTTTGCCCGTTTCCGCATACGCTCTCATCAGCGCCCGTGTGTCCTCTCTCCCATTCCCATACATATGTGTGTAAGAAAAAAGAAAAAAAAAATAGTGCCACCTCCTCGAAATTCATGTTCTCCTAATAAATACTCGTCTATGCCTGTGTCCTCTCTCCCATTCCCATACACATGTATATTAGAAAAAAAAAGAAAAAAATT
Source organism: Phymatocera aterrima (assembly GCA_963170745.1). NCBI lineage: Eukaryota > Metazoa > Arthropoda > Insecta > Hymenoptera > Tenthredinidae > Phymatocera > Phymatocera aterrima. The sequence goes on from OY720668.1 coordinate 3,866,512, forward strand.
GTGCCACCTCTTGGGCTCAGATGTTCTCCTGATACAATTGCAAATTTTCAGTTAAAATTTCGAAAATCCATGACTCCAACGAAAGCTGCTCGTTTTTCGCCCGTTTCCGCATACGCTCTCATCAGCGCCCGTGTGTCCTCTCTCCCATTCCCATACATATGTGTGTAGGAAAAAAGAAAAAAAAATAGTGCCACCTCCTCGAAATTCATGTTCTCCTAATAAATACTCGTCTATGCCTGTGTCCTCTCTCCCATTCCCATACACATGTATATTAGAAAAAAAAAGAAAAAAATTGTGCCACCTCTTGGGCTCAGATGTTCTCCTGATACAATTGCAAATTTTCAGTTAAAATTTCGAAAATCCATGACTCCAACGAAAGCTGCTCGTTTTTCGCCCGTTTCCGCATACGCTCTCATCAGCGCCCGTGTGTCCTCTCTCCCATTCCCATACATATGTGTGTAGGAAAAAAGAAAAAAAAATAGTGCCACCTCCTCGAAATTCATGTTCTCCTAATAAATACTCGTCTATGCCTGTGTCCTCTCTCCCATTCCCATACACATGTATATTAGAAAAAAAAAGAAAAAAATTGTGCCACCTCTTGGGCTCAGATGTTCTCCTGATACAATTGCAAATTTTCAGTTAAAATTTCGAAAATCCATGACTCCAACGAAAGCTGCTCGTTTTTTGCCCGTTTCCGCATACGCTCTCATCAGCGCCCGTGTGTCCTCTCTCCCATTCCCATACATATGTGTGTAAGAAAAAAGAAAAAAAAAATAGTGCCACCTCCTCGAAATTCATGTTCTCCTAATACATACTCGTCTATGCCTGTGTCCTCTCTCCCATTCCCATACACATGTATATTAGAAAAAAAAAGAAAAAAATTGTGCCACCTCTTGGGCTCAGATGTTCTCCTGATACAATTGCAAATTTTCAGTTAAAATTTCGAAAATCCATGATTCCAACGAAAGCTGCTCGTTTTTTGCCCGTTTCCGCATACGCTCTCATCAGCGCCCGTGCGTCCTCTCTCCCATTCCCATACATCTGTGTGTAAGAAAAAAGAAAAAAAAAATAGTGCCACCTCCTTGAAATTCATGTTCTCCTAATAAATACTCGTCTATGCCTGTGTCCTCTCTCCCATTCCCATACACATGTATATTAGAAAAAAAAAGAAAAAAATTGTGCCACCTCTTGGGCTCAGATGTTCTCCTGATACAATTGCAAATTTTCAGTTAAAATTTCGAAAATCCATGACTCCAACGAAAGCTGCTCGTTTTTTGCCCGTTTCCGCATACGCTCTCATCAGCGCCCGTGTGTCCTCTCTCCCATTCCCATACATATGTGTGTAAGAAAAAAGAAAAAAAAAATAGTGCCACCTCCTCGAAATTCATGTTCTCCTAATACATACTCGTCTATGCCTGTGTCCTCTCTCCCATTCCCATACACATGTATATTAGAAAAAAAAAGAAAAAAATTGTGCCACCTCTTGGGCTCAGATGTTCTCCTGATACAATTGCAAATTTTCAGTTAAAATTTCGAAAATCCATGATTCCAACGAAAGCTGCTCGTTTTTTGCCCGTTTCCGCATACGCTCTCATCAGCGCCCGTGCGTCCTCTCTCCCATTCCCATACATCTGTGTGTAAGAAAAAAGAAAAAAAAAATAGTGCCACCTCCTTGAAATTCATGTTCTCCTAATAAATACTCGTCTATGCCTGTGTCCTCTCTCCCATTCCCATACACATGTATATTAGAAAAAAAAAGAAAAAAATTGTGCCACCTCTTGGGCTCAGATGTTCTCCTGATACAATTGCAAATTTTCAGTTAAAATTTCGAAAATCCATGACTCCAACGAAAGCTGCTCGTTTTTTGCCCGTTTCCGCATACGCTCTCATCAGCGCCCGTGTGTCCTCTCTCCCATTCCCATACATATGTGTGTAAGAAAAAAGAAAAAAAAAATAGTGCCACCTCCTCGAAATTCATGTTCTCCTAATAAATACTCGTCTATGCCTGTGTCCTCTCTCCCATTCCCATACACATGTATATTAGAAAAAAAAAGAAAAAAATTGTGCCACCTCTTGGGCTCAGATGTTCTCCTGATACAATTGCAAATTTTCAGTTAAAATTTCGAAAATCCATGACTCCAACGAAAGCTGCTCGTTTTTCGCCCGTTTCCGCATACGCTCTCATCAGCGCCCGTGTGTCCTCTCTCCCATTCCCATACATATGTGTGTAGGAAAAAAGAAAAAAAAATAGTGCCACCTCCTCGAAATTCATGTTCTCCTAATAAATACTCGTCTATGCCTGTGTCCTCTCTCCCATTCCCATACACATGTATATTAGAAAAAAAAAAGAAAAAAATTGTGCCACCTCTTGGGCTCAGATGTTCTCCTGATACAATTGCAAATTTTCAGTTAAAATTTCGAAAATCCATGATTCCAACGAAAGCTGCTCGTTTTTTGCCCGTTTCCGCATACGCTCTCATCAGCGCCCGTGTGTCCTCTCTCCCATTCCCATACATATGTGTGTAAGAAAAATGAAAAAAAAAATAGTGCCACCTCCTTGAAATTCATGTTCTCCTAATAAATACTCGTCTATGCCTGTGTCCTCTCTCCCATTCCCATACACATGTATATTAGAAAAAAAAAGAAAAAAATTGTGCCACCTCTTGGGCTCAGATGTTCTCCTGATACAATTGCAAATTTTCAGTTAAAATTTCGAAAATCCATGATTCCAACGAAAGCTGCTCGTTTTTTGCCCGTTTCCGCATACGCTCTCATCAGCGCCCGTGTGTCCTCTCTCCCATTCCCATACATATGTGTGTAAGAAAAAAGAAAAAAAAAATAGTGCCACCTCCTCGAAATTCATGTTCTCCTAATACATACTCGTCTATGCCTGTGTCCTCTCTCCCATTCCCATACACATGTATATTAGAAAAAAAAAGAAAAAAATTGTGCCACCTCTTGGGCTCAGATGTTCTCCTGATACAATTGCAAATTTTCAGTTAAAATTTCGAAAATCCATGATTCCAACGAAAGCTGCTCGTTTTTTGCCCGTTTCCGCATACGCTCTCATCAGCGCCCGTGCGTCCTCTCTCCCATTCCCATACATCTGTGTGTAAGAAAAAAGAAAAAAAAAATAGTGCCACCTCCTTGAAATTCATGTTCTCCTAATAAATACTCGTCTATGCCTGTGTCCTCTCTCCCATTCCCATACACATGTATATTAGAAAAAAAAAGAAAAAAATTGTGCCACCTCTTGGGCTCAGATGTTCTCCTGATACAATTGCAAATTTTCAGTTAAAATTTCGAAAATCCATGACTCCAACGAAAGCTGCTCGTTTTTTGCCCGTTTCCGCATACGCTCTCATCAGCGCCCGTGTGTCCTCTCTCCCATTCCCATACATATGTGTGTAAGAAAAAAGAAAAAAAAAATAGTGCCACCTCCTCGAAATTCATGTTCTCCTAATAAATACTCGTCTATGCCTGTGTCCTCTCTCCCATTCCCATACACATGTATATTAGAAAAAAAAAGAAAAAAATTGTGCCACCTCTTGGGCTCAGATGTTCTCCTGATACAATTGCAAATTTTCAGTTAAAATTTCGAAAATCCATGACTCCAACGAAAGCTGCTCGTTTTTTGCCCGTTTCCGCATACGCTCTCATCAGCGCCCGTGTGTCCTCTCTCCCATTCCCATACATATGTGTGTAAGAAAAAAGAAAAAAAAAATAGTGCCACCTCCTCGAAATTCATGTTCTCCTAATACATACTCGTCTATGCCTGTGTCCTCTCTCCCATTCCCATACACATGTATATTAGAAAAAAAAAGAAAAAAATTGTGCCACCTCTTGGGCTCAGATGTTCTCCTGATACAATTGCAAATTTTCAGTTAAAATTTCGAAAATCCATGATTCCAACGAAAGCTGCTCGTTTTTTGCCCGTTTCCGCATACGCTCTCATCAGCGCCCGTGCGTCCTCTCTCCCATTCCCATACATCTGTGTGTAAGAAAAAAGAAAAAAAAAATAGTGCCACCTCCTTGAAATTCATGTTCTCCTAATAAATACTCGTCTATGCCTGTGTCCTCTCTCCCATTCCCATACACATGTATATTAGAAAAAAAAAGAAAAAAATTGTGCCACCTCTTGGGCTCAGATGTTCTCCTGATACAATTGCAAATTTTCAGTTAAAATTTCGAAAATCCATGACTCCAACGAAAGCTGCTCGTTTTTTGCCCGTTTCCGCATACGCTCTCATCAGCGCCCGTGTGTCCTCTCTCCCATTCCCATACATATGTGTGTAAGAAAAAAGAAAAAAAAAATAGTGCCACCTCCTCGAAATTCATGTTCTCCTAATAAATACTCGTCTATGCCTGTGTCCTCTCTCCCATTCCCATACACATGTATATTAGAAAAAAAAAGAAAAAAATTGTGCCACCTCTTGGGCTCAGATGTTCTCCTGATACAATTGCAAATTTTCAGTTAAAATTTCGAAAATCCATGACTCCAACGAAAGCTGCTCGTTTTTTGCCCGTTTCCGCATACGCTCTCATCAGCGCCCGTGTGTCCTCTCTCCCATTCCCATACATATGTGTGTAAGAAAAAAGAAAAAAAAAAATAGTGCCACCTCCTTGAAATTCATGTTCTCCTAATAAATACTCGTCTATGCCTGTGTCCTCTCTCCCATTCCCATACACATGTATATTAGAAAAAAAAAGAAAAAAATTGTGCCACCTCTTGGGCTCAGATGTTCTCCTGATACAATTGCAAATTTTCAGTTAAAATTTCGAAAATCCATGATTCCAACGAAAGCTGCTCGTTTTTTGCCCGTTTCCGCATACGCTCTCATCAGCGCCCGTGTGTCCTCTCTCCCATTCCCATACATATGTGTGTAAGAAAAAAGAAAAAAAAAATAGTGCCACCTCCTTGAAATTCATGTTCTCCTAATAAATACTCGTCTATGCCTGTGTCCTCTCTCCCATTCCCATACACATGTATATTAGAAAAAAAAAGAAAAAAATTGTGCCACCTCTTGGGCTCAGATGTTCTCCTGATACAATTGCAAATTTTCAGTTAAAATTTCGAAAATCCATGACTCCAACGAAAGCTGCTCGTTTTTTGCCCGTTTCCGCATACGCTCTCATCAGCGCCCGTGTGTCCTCTCTCCCATTCCCATACATATGTGTGTAAGAAAAAAGAAAAAAAAAATAGTGCCACCTCCTCGAAATTCATGTTCTCCTAATACATACTCGTCTATGCCTGTGTCCTCTCTCCCATTCCCATACACATGTATATTAGAAAAAAAAAGAAAAAAATTGTGCCACCTCTTGGGCTCAGATGTTCTCCTGATACAATTGCAAATTTTCAGTTAAAATTTCGAAAATCCATGATTCCAACGAAAGCTGCTCGTTTTTTGCCCGTTTCCGCATACGCTCTCATCAGCGCCCGTGCGTCCTCTCTCCCATTCCCATACATCTGTGTGTAAGAAAAAAGAAAAAAAAAATAGTGCCACCTCCTTGAAATTCATGTTCTCCTAATAAATACTCGTCTATGCCTGTGTCCTCTCTCCCATTCCCATACACATGTATATTAGAAAAAAAAAGAAAAAAATTGTGCCACCTCTTGGGCTCAGATGTTCTCCTGATACAATTGCAAATTTTCAGTTAAAATTTCGAAAATCCATGACTCCAACGAAAGCTGCTCGTTTTTTGCCCGTTTCCGCATACGCTCTCATCAGCGCCCGTGTGTCCTCTCTCCCATTCCCATACATATGTGTGTAAGAAAAAAGAAAAAAAAAATAGTGCCACCTCCTCGAAATTCATGTTCTCCTAATACATACTCGTCTATGCCTGTGTCCTCTCTCCCATTCCCATACACATGTATATTAGAAAAAAAAAGAAAAAAATTGTGCCACCTCTTGGGCTCAGATGTTCTCCTGATACAATTGCAAATTTTCAGTTAAAATTTCGAAAATCCATGATTCCAACGAAAGCTGCTCGTTTTTTGCCCGTTTCCGCATACGCTCTCATCAGCGCCCGTGCGTCCTCTCTCCCATTCCCATACATCTGTGTGTAAGAAAAAAGAAAAAAAAAATAGTGCCACCTCCTTGAAATTCATGTTCTCCTAATAAATACTCGTCTATGCCTGTGTCCTCTCTCCCATTCCCATACACATGTATATTAGAAAAAAAAAGAAAAAAATTGTGCCACCTCTTGGGCTCAGATGTTCTCCTGATACAATTGCAAATTTTCAGTTAAAATTTCGAAAATCCATGACTCCAACGAAAGCTGCTCGTTTTTTGCCCGTTTCCGCATACGCTCTCATCAGCGCCCGTGTGTCCTCTCTCCCATTCCCATACATATGTGTGTAAGAAAAAAGAAAAAAAAAATAGTGCCACCTCCTCGAAATTCATGTTCTCCTAATAAATACTCGTCTATGCCTGTGTCCTCTCTCCCATTCCCATACACATGTATATTAGAAAAAAAAAGAAAAAAATTGTGCCACCTCTTGGGCTCAGATGTTCTCCTGATACAATTGCAAATTTTCAGTTAAAATTTCGAAAATCCATGACTCCAACGAAAGCTGCTCGTTTTTCGCCCGTTTCCGCATACGCTCTCATCAGCGCCCGTGTGTCCTCTCTCCCATTCCCATACATATGTGTGTAGGAAAAAAGAAAAAAAAATAGTGCCACCTCCTCGAAATTCATGTTCTCCTAATAAATACTCGTCTATGCCTGTGTCCTCTCTCCCATTCCCATACACATGTATATTAGAAAAAAAAAGAAAAAAATTGTGCCACCTCTTGGGCTCAGATGTTCTCCTGATACAATTGCAAATTTTCAGTTAAAATTTCGAAAATCCATGACTCCAACGAAAGCTGCTCGTTTTTCGCCCGTTTCCGCATACGCTCTCATCAGCGCCCGTGTGTCCTCTCTCCCATTCCCATACATATGTGTGTAGGAAAAAAGAAAAAAAAATAGTGCCACCTCCTCGAAATTCATGTTCTCCTAATAAATACTCGTCTATGCCTGTGTCCTCTCTCCCATTCCCATACACATGTATATTAGAAAAAAAAAGAAAAAAATTGTGCCACCTCTTGGGCTCAGATGTTCTCCTGATACAATTGCAAATTTTCAGTTAAAATTTCGAAAATCCATGACTCCAACGAAAGCTGCTCGTTTTTTGCCCGTTTCCGCATACGCTCTCATCAGCGCCCGTGTGTCCTCTCTCCCATTCCCATACATATGTGTGTAAGAAAAAAGAAAAAAAAAATAGTGCCACCTCCTCGAAATTCATGTTCTCCTAATACATACTCGTCTATGCCTGTGTCCTCTCTCCCATTCCCATACACATGTATATTAGAAAAAAAAAGAAAAAAATTGTGCCACCTCTTGGGCTCAGATGTTCTCCTGATACAATTGCAAATTTTCAGTTAAAATTTCGAAAATCCATGATTCCAACGAAAGCTGCTCGTTTTTTGCCCGTTTCCGCATACGCTCTCATCAGCGCCCGTGCGTCCTCTCTCCCATTCCCATACATCTGTGTGTAAGAAAAAAGAAAAAAAAAATAGTGCCACCTCCTTGAAATTCATGTTCTCCTAATAAATACTCGTCTATGCCTGTGTCCTCTCTCCCATTCCCATACACATGTATATTAGAAAAAAAAAGAAAAAAATTGTGCCACCTCTTGGGCTCAGATGTTCTCCTGATACAATTGCAAATTTTCAGTTAAAATTTCGAAAATCCATGACTCCAACGAAAGCTGCTCGTTTTTTGCCCGTTTCCGCATACGCTCTCATCAGCGCCCGTGTGTCCTCTCTCCCATTCCCATACATATGTGTGTAAGAAAAAAGAAAAAAAAAATAGTGCCACCTCCTCGAAATTCATGTTCTCCTAATACATACTCGTCTATGCCTGTGTCCTCTCTCCCATTCCCATACACATGTATATTAGAAAAAAAAAGAAAAAAATTGTGCCACCTCTTGGGCTCAGATGTTCTCCTGATACAATTGCAAATTTTCAGTTAAAATTTCGAAAATCCATGATTCCAACGAAAGCTGCTCGTTTTTTGCCCGTTTCCGCATACGCTCTCATCAGCGCCCGTGCGTCCTCTCTCCCATTCCCATACATCTGTGTGTAAGAAAAAAGAAAAAAAAAATAGTGCCACCTCCTTGAAATTCATGTTCTCCTAATAAATACTCGTCTATGCCTGTGTCCTCTCTCCCATTCCCATACACATGTATATTAGAAAAAAAAAGAAAAAAATTGTGCCACCTCTTGGGCTCAGATGTTCTCCTGATACAATTGCAAATTTTCAGTTAAAATTTCGAAAATCCATGACTCCAACGAAAGCTGCTCGTTTTTTGCCCGTTTCCGCATACGCTCTCATCAGCGCCCGTGTGTCCTCTCTCCCATTCCCATACATATGTGTGTAAGAAAAAAGAAAAAAAAAATAGTGCCACCTCCTCGAAATTCATGTTCTCCTAATAAATACTCGTCTATGCCTGTGTCCTCTCTCCCATTCCCATACACATGTATATTAGAAAAAAAAAGAAAAAAATTGTGCCACCTCTTGGGCTCAGATGTTCTCCTGATACAATTGCAAATTTTCAGTTAAAATTTCGAAAATCCATGACTCCAACGAAAGCTGCTCGTTTTTCGCCCGTTTCCGCATACGCTCTCATCAGCGCCCGTGTGTCCTCTCTCCCATTCCCATACATATGTGTGTAGGAAAAAAGAAAAAAAAATAGTGCCACCTCCTCGAAATTCATGTTCTCCTAATAAATACTCGTCTATGCCTGTGTCCTCTCTCCCATTCCCATACACATGTATATTAGAAAAAAAAAAGAAAAAAATTGTGCCACCTCTTGGGCTCAGATGTTCTCCTGATACAATTGCAAATTTTCAGTTAAAATTTCGAAAATCCATGATTCCAACGAAAGCTGCTCGTTTTTTGCCCGTTTCCGCATACGCTCTCATCAGCGCCCGTGTGTCCTCTCTCCCATTCCCATACATATGTGTGTAAGAAAAATGAAAAAAAAAATAGTGCCACCTCCTTGAAATTCATGTTCTCCTAATAAATACTCGTCTATGCCTGTGTCCTCTCTCCCATTCCCATACACATGTATATTAGAAAAAAAAAGAAAAAAATTGTGCCACCTCTTGGGCTCAGATGTTCTCCTGATACAATTGCAAATTTTCAGTTAAAATTTCGAAAATCCATGATTCCAACGAAAGCTGCTCGTTTTTTGCCCGTTTCCGCATACGCTCTCATCAGCGCCCGTGTGTCCTCTCTCCCATTCCCATACATATGTGTGTAAGAAAAAAGAAAAAAAAAATAGTGCCACCTCCTTGAAATTCATGTTCTCCTAATAAATACTCGTCTATGCCTGTGTCCTCTCTCCCATTCCCATACACATGTATATTAGAAAAAAAAAGAAAAAAATTGTGCCACCTCTTGGGCTCAGATGTTCTCCTGATACAATTGCAAATTTTCAGTTAAAATTTCGAAAATCCATGACTCCAACGAAAGCTGCTCGTTTTTTGCCCGTTTCCGCATACGCTCTCATCAGCGCCCGTGTGTCCTCTCTCCCATTCCCATACATATGTGTGTAAGAAAAAAGAAAAAAAAAATAGTGCCACCTCCTCGAAATTCATGTTCTCCTAATAAATACTCGTCCATGCCTGTGTCCTCTCTCCCATTCCCATACATATGTATATTGGAAAAAAAAGAAAAAAATTGTGCCACCTCTTGGGCTCAGATGTTCTCCTGATACAATTGCAAGTTTTCAGTTAAAATTTCGAAAATTCATGATTCCGCAGGGTCAAACAGGAGAATGGAGGGACAGATCCTAGGGCGCGAAGTTTTGCTATTTCTATTTTCACGATGAGAATAAAATTATCAAAATTCTCATTGGAGAAACGGCCCATCAATCGTTACCAATCGTTTCTATATCCATTAACAAGAAAATGGTCTGAACACAATACCATTCAGAGGCTATACGCAGAAGATCCGTATGCGTAACTTAAAAAGTGATTTTTCAATGAAGAAATTAGCGTCAAACATCTGGATTGGGCCATCATTCGCTATCAAACAACCGACAATTGAATGCCGATAACCCAACCCATACCGAAGCAAAACCAAGTTAAGTAAGAATTTATCGTGTGCGATGGAACTTCCAACATTGCAAAGCGCCTGATTGCAGGCAACCCTCCACGCATTCACGATCTTTGCCGCCCTCCAGCTAGGTATTACAGTTATAAATCTTACGTTGTGATCGCTGTTCACGGGGCAACTTATTCGTTGCTCATAATACTTCATTTTTTTATTCTGTACCACGTTCACCTCCTACAATGTATTGCAACAAGGTGAGTGATATTCTCTTGTTACTGAAACAATACGATCGATCATTGATGTGTAGCATCGGAAGCCGAATTGTTAAGCGAATCAGTGATAGCAAAGTTTATTAGGTTATGTTTTCCCCCGGCTCCAACGACCGGTCTTCTTTATGCACTAATTATTGAATAATTCTAAGCCTATCATAATTGATGTTTTCCTACTAATATTCAACTCATTCCTTACTCCAGTCTCCCTTTTGTCAGGGAGGAAATGGATCTTCACGAATATTAGTAACTTGGAATGTTCAGGTTATGTTTCTCACGGTACGATTTTTAGGTTTTCCGAAGCATGGCTCGACAAATACTTTCAAGCAACACCGTTAGAACAATGGCAAACGTAGCAGAAACTTCGAAAATAGAGAAATGTGAGTGAACCCCAAGTTTTAGAATACTGCAGGACGCATCTTTATTGCGAAACTGGCTAATTCTCAAATTACGTATTCTGCATTTCAGCATTAAACCAAGTTACCGTGCTAGGCAGGGTCGGAGCCGACCCACAGAAACGAGGAACAAATGATCATCCAGTCGTCACATTCTCAATAGCAACGCACACGAACTACAAATATGAATCCGGTGAGTTGTACCTATATAATGTTCATTTAAAGCAATGATATTTAATTTCCCATATCAATAATACCAGTATAGCTCGGTCGTTGGTAACATATTCTAATGGCATTGAATGCTCGCCGCTTTGTGATGATAAAGACGAGATATGACTGGAGATTTCTGTGCCATAGATTTCTTAGTACTTTATATTTATGTGTCAACGATACTAATTTGAGACTACTTTCCCTTATTTTAACACAGGTGACTTCATGCAAAGAACAGATTGGCACAGGGTCGCTATATTCAAACCAATTTTGAGAGATACAGTTTACAATTACTTAAAAAAAGGTAACAGAGTATTGGTGAATGGCAGGCTCAGTTATGGTGAGATTAAAGACGATGACGGTAATATGAGATCCACCACATCTATAATAGCCGACGAAGTAATATTCTTCCAAACCAACAATGGCGCTTAGATCATGAACCATATATAAAAATAAATAAACTTAGCATTGTATCAAATATACCGAGAAATATTTCTAACCAATTCTGATCCCTGTTTTCTAAATTTAAACCACTCCAACATTTCTACACGTCAAAGTAATTCCCGAGCTGTAGGCATTTGCCTTGCAATTAATAGCAAAAAAAACTTTCCTAACTTCTCGCAGAGACGATGTCTTGCGGTACTCAAATTAAGTGTGATAAGATTAGAAGAGAAGAGAAATCAGGCGAATGTTGATAGAGTTAATACAGAGACGATAAAAAGCTGAAATCCTGTAACGGAATGGGAGGGATAAAAATACAAATTCGTCATTTTAATAAGTAAATAAGTCTATATTTACAACATTTCTCCTTCGTCATTCTGATAACAAGTTACATAATAAAATGACATTATGGGTAAAATTTTACAGATTATTATATTTTATACACACTTAGAATAGAGTTCTTTTTTCTTTTCTTTCATCCGTCATCTCTCTACTTCTCCATTTATTTTTTTTCCTCTCCCACATTTCTTTCTTATGAAATAGCATCACTTATATTTACTCTGTCGTATATAAATTATTTACATTTTATAATCGAAAAAATTATATTTACTATATATATATATATATATATAATCATTTATTCATTATTATTATGCTTTCGCTAGACGCGCATATTTTCTTCCTTTACTTTAGTTTTTTTTTTTTCTATTTATTATTATTATTTTTCGTTTGTTTACTTTATAGAGATCACAGTATTTATAAGAAGCCAGATATAAATGTTAAAACATCTTGTTTTACTCTGAAATTTCGTGTAAAAATACAATATTCATCTTTTTTTTCTTTCTTTCATCTTTTTACTAATCAATATAACTTTACAGGCGATTAATTAATTGGATATTCGTATTTTGAACATCTCGATGTGGAATGTTACGCCACAATCACACCAATAATATTGAAATTTCGAATATAAATTTTGGTAGTAAAATATATATAACTCTGGCCCCGGTATTCCATTGAATTTTTGTTATTTTGATAGATTTTTTCTCTCTTTTTCTTCGTAGGTATATATGCGGTAGGGTAGTGTTACTTTGTGTAGGTATTTACATAAATTTAAGAGATCCGATACGCTATAACGTAATGAGTTATTAAATACCGTATCGCACTCAGCTTTTCTGTATCTCCTATTTCACCGTTGACACTCAATTTTTTTCAAACCATAAAGATTGACCAAAATATTCGAACATGGAGCAGATGAAGGAGGTAGAGAGAGAAAGAGATATAAAAAAGAATGAAGATATCCGGACCTCTCGTTAAATTTGTTTACATATCAATAATCATTATAACAACAGTATTGTTCTTGGCACAAGTATTTAGATGGGGAGGGAAAACCCTTGCTTGTAGCATGAATAACGGAGTAATAAAAAAAAAAAAAAGAAAAAAAATGAAAAATGTATATTAATCTCTTCAATGTGAAAATAGATAATTTGAAAAAAAAAATTTAATGTACTAATATCGCAAGGGCTTAAACACTATAATCGAGAGTTGCAGACTTCTCCAACGACTGTAAAATTTCTTCCCAATCAGAATTAATAAAATTAATAATATAAATGGAAGAGATACGATTTAATTGTGTGTACGCTGGGGGTGTGTGTGTGTGTGTGTGTGTGTGTGTGTGTGTGTGTGTGCATCTGCATGTGAGTAAAATGTGTAGATGAATCTCTGAGGTACAAATTGTAACGTTGTTGCAGAAGTCAGCAATCAATCTAAATATATATATGTGTATATAATATATTTCTATCTTAATGATCTAATATGTGTGGAGCTATCTCTATCATCTTCGGTCTTTTCGAGTTGAAAATACACTCTCGAAAGTGTGCGATAAACACAGTACGTTCCTTTAAAGCTTAACCACCTAAGCCACAAATGGCCACAATTTTTTTTTCTCGATAGTTCGTTGTGTAGACAATGATACGGTGGTTGTACCGTGACCACGAATATGGCGACGAAAAACAGAATTGAACCAAAAAAACATTGGAAAAACAAAAACAAAAAAATCCCGAGTATTAAATGCGACGATTTTACTTTCATCAATGTCGTAATATAATAATACAGCGATACGATTCTCATTAGGTATACAAGTCACAATCCATCTTTCCGCATCTATTGACGACCATTTCTTTTCACTTCTCGTGTCGATTATTACATTTATCACACTTGCGCATAATAGTAGATATATTGGAACAGTAACATATTCATAAGAAAGATCCTCATTATTCCTAAGTTTAAATAAAAATAATTATCTATTTATTCATTCATTCATTTATATATATGTATATATATATATATAATATGTGTAATTTGTGTAATATGTATATATTTTCTTTCCTTGTTTTACTTATCACGATAAAATCGGCCATATTCCATTTTGGTCAACTTTTTTCACCGCTATTTAATTATTCTTATTATTATTATTCGTATTATTATTATTATTATTATTATTATTATTATTAATATATATTTGAAATTATCATTATTATTATTAAGATTACCATAATTATTATGATTACAATTATTACTTTTATTATTTTTACTGTTAAACGTGACAACGCTGTTACAGCCAAGTTTTTATCTCATTACGAAAGACAGTTTTTTTTTCTCCTTTTCCGCCAGTCACAATTGCACTTCATCGAATTGTCCGTTTGTTATTATATTTATTTATACGTTTTACAAATTTATTTGTCACAATGAAAGGAAAATCCGTAATCAAGCATATGATATATTTGACGTTTCAAAAGTCTCGAGATTTACCAGTGAGCATATTATATCATTGCTCTGAGCTTGGCTTGGAATGTCGAAACACCGACGAGAGGATAATTATCTATGAGAAAAAGAAAGAAACTCCTCAGCCAAGCATGACGATATTTTTTGGAAGAATCTCTTCACGGAGATTCAGTACTTCATTGTACTTGAAAATTCGTTATTCTATACTGATATAGTCCATAGTCTTTAGTCTTTTGTTCACTCAAATGGCGTACGCTACTAATCAAGTCGAGGTAAAGTTCAGTTTGAAACATTTCGGCGCTGTAACTCATTTTCCACCCGTCAACACCTTCGAGGGTCGTAGTTACCAGTTACGTATTTGCGTCGTCAGTCTCGATTCAGGTTAATTAGAAGTATGAACTCACAATATCTGCGCACGAGGCAGTATGATTCAGATGCAATATCAACTAACTTATTGCACCGCATTGAGCATCCATAGAATATTATCTCGATGCTAGACCTCGCGTCACTTCCTGTCGTCTGGCTCTTGGTTAGTTTTTACAAGATTGTAAGCGTGGCTTCTATACTTTGGCGGTGGATCATGAAGCGGTAAGGGTTCGGTCGGTTGATTCATGCTAGACATTGAGAGATCGGTAGGTAAATCTTCTACCGGTGTTGCGTTGCAGTCAACATCCTCGGGTTCTGACTTTATCCGCATTTGTTGCCGCAGTAGTGAAATGTTCTTTATATTTTTCAGTTCGGTAGGATTCCGAAGGAACCTGAAATCATAAAAATTTGGGCTGTGAGATTCGGTGTGATCCATGAATCAACTTTGGCCTCTATTCCGCCGAGAAGGTTCTCAAGCTCTGCAGCTTTATCACATCATTAAACGAACCTAATAGCATTGAAAGGAATTGGAAAAAACTTACTGGTAACAATGGCGTTCGCCCTGAACCTTCCTCAGTATGTTGACTCTGTAATAGTAGCGAAGTGCTCTGCTCATCTTGTCGTAGTTCATCGACAAATGATTCTTCTGTATACCCCAAAGGCGCGCAAGTCCCGGTGGGTCAACAATTTTAAAAACTCCCGTTTCCCTGCTCTTCCACGCTATGTAATGGGTGTACCTCTGCGAAGGGTCGTTCAAAAGCTGTTGTAAAAAATCCCACAGAAGTCTGCCGTCTGAAAAACAAAAATGGGGCAATGAAAATCTGCAAACATCCGATGTAAGCCTATACATAACATCGTCTTCGCTCTGCATGAAATATATTTGAACATGGTGAACAGACTCACTCGTGTTTGGCTCGGGCGTGTCATTTGGAAAGAATTCCCTAGGTGCTCCAGCAGGTCTGAATGCTCCCGGTGTAAGTAGCATCATCTGAGGTGGGAGAGTAGGACTCTGTTGATCCTTGACGCAGACTTCGCTCAATCTCTGCGTTGCGAGTGCGGTTGGTGTAGCGGGTGGGCTATTGCTACCTCCGGTGTGATTATCCTCGTCGGAATCGCTCTTATATACTTGTATATGTGGTTCGGCATGACCGGGCGATCCAGCCTGGCTATCGATGGACGGTGCGGGGGAAAGCGTTACGGAATTTGCAGACATAAGAGAGGCGAGATTTGCCGCGTAAGGATTTTCTGCCCACGTCGGCGTAGGAGGATGAGAATGCGGGCTGAGGGGATACGCTGACGGTCTCGTCGGGGTCACCGGACTGCTCGGTAAGCATCTCTGAAGCTGGTTGAAGTCACGTGCAAGCATCGTGAGGACGTTATGAAGTACATCCCCGGCGCCTGGGCAACGTTCACCAAAATCTGACTTTGTAAGGAGGCAAAGGGCCTTGCCGTTCATTTGGAACATGTCCATGTCGAACTGAGGGAGGTCGAATTCACGCTCGGCCCATCGCAGGAATGCGGCGACATCGTCCCGCGACCAGATACGTGGATCTGATGCTGAAAATTCACAACATGGATAAGTAATGGTGTAGAATAATGCCTTGGATCGTCGAAGACCGTGAATATTTGTGAAAACGTAACCACCGCGATCGTGAAATCGTTGAAAAATGTTAAAGTGACAGAGGAAAAACGGAAAAACAAAAGTGATAATACCGATGCGGAAAAGCATCCGGCAGATGTAAGTATACTTGAGTTTCTTACCTAGGCTGGTAGGTAGGTGAGTCTTGAAGTCAAGAAGAGGACTGGGCGGTGGATGAGCAGTAGGAGAGAAGCTCATGGGTCCATAGCGCCACAGTAGATCAGTGGGACTGAAGGGGAGAGCAATTCCCGGAGGAAGACGGGACTCCATACCCGTCATACCGCCGCCGACAGAAACCGGTGGTAACTGAGGCAGCTGTATAGTTGAGAGCAGTTTCATAACACGTCCAAGTTTCGCAGCGCCTGTAATCATGAAAAATACGTGCGATATTAGGAGAGATGTACTTTACAGTGACCCTGAGAGATACGCGATGAGAAATAATAATCCATCATGAAATTCCTCAGATATATATATATAAATATGTATTTTACGTCACCGCCGCGCAACAGAGCCTACAGGTTTGTACAATTCGCATAACGCGGGCACAACAGCTATGCATTATGATAAATAGGCAATGTATACACAATATTATACCGTATGAAAAGCTTTGTTGTTTGCCCTGATATCCCCAAGTAGACTGAGGTATACGACAAACCTAACATGTAAGTAGCTAGATTACATTTATTATGGATAACGTTGGGTTCTTATTATTACCGCATTCTTGTACAACGCGCGGGCGTTTGTCAGATATTCAAGTATACCTATATATCGGGTTCAAATACTGATGCAGACAGTTATTCTTGCATAACCGTGCCACGTGAAAGCTGCAGTAGGTAGGTATACGGATTGCGGACAGTGAGGGAAAGATGGCGTAACGAAACTTGTAGATTTTTTTTCTTTTCTTTAAAAATAAAAGAATTACTTATTCAACGGTAGATTTCCTCTTGCAACTCTTGCTAGGAACTGACGGAATGAATATAAGAGTCGGAAATCGGCCTAATAGAGAGAGTCGCAACCGGGCACTGTAATACGCCCGGCTACCTTACCTAACGTTGAGGACAATTGAGTTCGTACACAGACCGAGGGTGTGATTCAGTCCGAGTAATAACGTCCGACGCCAAAGTCAGTAAGCAGATAGAGACAAAGAGGATAAGAATACCACACAGGACTTCCGGAGACTTCAATGATATTTGCATGGAATATAATACGTGCGCATGTGTCTGAGAACCAAGGTTCATATACCGCTTAGCATTATCGACGAGCGGCAGGAAGACTGTATCCGCTGCTTATCGAACAATTTAAATAAACAATTTCCATTTCCATTTGGGTTACGAAAAATTCTATACCTCAGCGCAAGTTACCATAGATAATAGATCTATAGGTCTCACTGCAAGTTTACGTATATACACTACAATGGTCCCGGTTGATCGTATCACCATTCGCCGGTACGTTGGCGGCTGAATGCTGCAGTGGACCCAGCGATCGAAAACGATTTCAATGAAGTAAACAGCCTTTGAAACGGGCGCCATTTGCCGGTCGGTTTGACGATAAACGGACCCAAGTAAAATGGTCAATTAAACATGTAATCGTTGCTTGGCGCCTTTGGCGTATCGACCTGCACTTTATTACACCCGGTTATAGGTATATTCCATACCGGCGCTGTAATATATTATACCCGGATGAATGTGTATGTCGGGATATATATATATATGTGTGTACATATACTTAGATCCCGAATAATAGCCACGCACAACTGATGGCCATCGGGCATATAGTCTTGTGATTCGTCGAACGGAATTTATTTCTCGATGAGGTGGAGGAAGATTGCCTAGATAAAAAAAGCCAGGAGCTTGCTATTCATGGAATCAATTTTTTCCGAATGTAGCCGTATATATTCTGTATTTTTATGTTTTTCATTCGATTTTTTTTATTCAATTAGCAAAAAATCCTGGAGAACGCTATTCCCGAAATTCTTTTTAACTGAGAAATCGAGGAAAGTATAAAAGGAGCTCGGAATGAGCTCTCGAGTTCGTGGCTAGCCGGACGCTGAACGCATGAAAGACAACGGCACGCCGACCTTCGCGTGCCGTGCGGCGCGGCGCCTATTGCATTTTATAGGTATGCCAAGAAACGGGTATTGTTCACGCGCGTGAAAATCGTTCAATTTATTTTCTACACGGTATAATAATCCCGCCGCGTATCATACCCGCACGTACATACAAGTTTTACAAGTTGTATGTGTTGTACATCCGAGCCATAGGCCAAAATTATAGTGCCTTGTCCAATTCAAAAATCAATAACCGATATTCCGAGAACCGGTATTATAATCTCTATACGGCTCAAATATCTATATATTTATACCAACTTGTCGAACGGTTATTATACATTCAAATCATTTCCGGGTATAAAGTGACGCGAGGATTGCGGTATTTCATAGACTATGGCCTGTGCTATAGCAGCAGCAAATGAGATAATGAATGAATAATGATGGAAAACGTACGTGTCCCCATCGGGATTTAATTCATGCCATTGAGTACATGCGTAATATAGGTATAAAGTACTGCATACGTGCATATAACGAAGCTACGAAGTAGCCCGTGCGCTGTATTCCTTCTAGTCCGCGATTGTAACTTATCTCTTTGGAACGGAAATTGAAAAAGAAAATGTATATGTACATAGTTACCGCAATAAACACCGGAAATCCTTTGAGACCGGATCTAAACGGCCGACCTCTCACGACACCTTAACTTCTCATTAAGCATTTTTATCCGTACATTCTGTGCGTATAATATGTATTGTCTTCTCTCTACTTTTCGATCATATTATCATTGTGACTATTAGGTAAGCAGTCTCACGAGTCAAAGGTTCGTCTTTATGATTTATTCATTGAAATAGACGGGAGGAAGAACGCACTTGCATAATGCATCATGCGTGGACGTTAAACACGTGCGGTAATATTCGAAATAATCAAGCGATGCTGGTTCCATCTTTATACCTATAACATAGACGACACAAATGTTGCCGTTTTCATTTTTCTATCTTCTTTTTCATTTTTCTATCTTCTTTTTCATTCTTTATTGCTATCGACGACGGACTATTCGGCTCATTTGATATTTCTTTGAATTTTCTACTAGAACCGAGGAAGCGGCTGCTTCCGGTCTTGTGTTCAACCGAGCGTGGAATACATCAGCTCATCTTTTTTCGGTTTCTTTTACTGGCTTAAAAACGGAGCTCATATACGTAATAATTATAGATAAGTGTGTTACTTAACTTTGAGTCTACCCCGGATTTACTTGCATAAATCAATACAAGAATTTTCTTTTTTTCACGCATGAACGGAAAGGCCGATTTTGCTCCGTGTAATGGGGGAGCAAAGTGACGCTTTGCCTTCCACCGAGCCTTTTCTCTCTGGAAGTCTTTACTCCCCGTTTCCTCTCTCCTATCGACCGAGCCACACTGCAGTCACATAATCTAAAATAATCGCCGCGGTGCTCGTAAAATCGGCCTCTGTTCACGTGTAAAGAAAAATATCGTGTGCACCTCGGTCCACGGACTTTTCGTTCCCTAGGTGCACAAGACGTACTATTTAACATAAGTCTACACATTGAATGAGGTAAATGATGAATTTTTTTATAATAGTATAATCGTAGACGGATGCAGATACGCGAGAACAAACCGAGAGAGAGAG
Source organism: Phymatocera aterrima (assembly GCA_963170745.1). Classification (NCBI taxonomy): domain Eukaryota; kingdom Metazoa; phylum Arthropoda; class Insecta; order Hymenoptera; family Tenthredinidae; genus Phymatocera; species Phymatocera aterrima. Next base: position 3,886,405 of record OY720668.1, read on the forward strand.
AGAGAGGGAGAGAGGGAGAGAAGAAAAGGATCGTATTGGCCACCGTTAAAACGCTTTTGCAATGCTGTCGAGAGCTCGAGGCATATTGGTTATTAAGCACGGGATGTAAGAGCGCCGGCGTTCGCCAAGGACCTTCCTCGTTCCGTCTACGGTCTACCGTGTATAAGTATATACACATGTGCGTATATATATCTCGTTGCAGCTTCCTGGTTCTGTGTATTATATTTTCAGCATCGGGCTCGCGCACTGCCTCTAAAAGCTGTTCTTATACTACGCGTCTTTATGCATGTACATACATACGTTTCCGCAAGATGCCGCCGAGCTGAGTATAACTAACTTCCACTGCACTACGGACCAACTCCAAGAGAGCTCATAAGTTATGGGGAATCGCGTGGGGCCCCGGTCTCCGTACCAAGCAGGGATTCTCAACTCTCACCTCTCGTTCACCGCACCACATGAGGAATTTCTGTCGCATTATGCGTACTTCGCGGACTATTACGTACGCATACGTACGTAATTGAACATGTGGCGAACGAGTATCCAGCAGTTAGAGTCAACTGAATAAACTCCATATTCAGTTTCCTGATAGATAATTATTACTTCGTGAATAGAATCGGGACTCGGCTGCCGTTACCGTTGCCGTTGCGATTTACCATTCGGCGAAAGTGGTTCGGTTCGGAGCGATCGCGTCGGAATATTGTCAATTTTGTAGCGGCTTGCTTCGAGTTTGCCTCGTGACGCAACACATATACCTATATCGACCCAATCGACGACATAAGGAGGGCAAGTAGTCGGCCGATGTATCTCTGTACGTACGTATTCCACAGAGTGGGACGGGTCTCCGGGTGGCGGTCGATGCTGTGCCCTGTATATCTATATATACAGAGAGACGAGCACCGATATCCAGACGCAACCGCTGCTTGTGATCACCAACGCGGGTTCAGCGAACCGCTCAAGGTCATTGGGAAGAACCAGAGAACCAGGAAGTGAACGGCATAAGAAAATATCTTCAGAACTGATCGGGAGCATTACAATATTCAACCATCTCTCTTCCGCGACCCGATGTTCCCTCACTCGTATTTTTATTATCCGCATCACTTGAGCATCAATAGTTCCGGATATTCGGACTGCATTGAAATTATTCGGATAATCAATGACGCATGCATTCGACCTTTTTTTCTTATATAAATTATAAAGCAAGCAATACCATCTGTTCAGGCACCTGGAATCTAACTAGTTGCGGTAAAGTCGTGCTCCTACCTACTTTCGTAACCTAGGTAGGTATATATCTTCTCTACATCATTATAGTTATATCTGAAGGAGATAGTCGGATTTCCGGGTATAGCTGCTCATGGATACCCGGATCCAATTCAGCGTTCGCTTGATAGCTAGCTCATAGCTAACCTTGGAGTTACAGTAAATGGGGTTTGATATTTTACTGTTCAGCGTCTGTATAGAGCAAGTAAATCGCTTGTGATTGCCACTCGTGGCGATGATTTGTCGGGATAATCACACACGTTTTTATCATAATACAATCGAAACGAGTATTGTAGTTATACGGTGCTTGGCCGTGCTTTGAAAATTCCTATACAGTATATGTACACGCGAGAAACGATCACGATAAGCATGTTATAAATATAAATTGAGGCTTCAGAGTACTTCTTCATCTGGTTGTGCCACAACGGGAGAGAGACGATCGGAGCCGCGGGGCGAAAGGGGCGAAAGGGGTGAAATAATATCTGCACGCTCCGTGCCAGACGTTAGTTTCCGTATTGACAAACAACAGCCACGCGCGTGTTCTTCGGATCGCATCACTTGTTGCAGTACAGGGACAGTGAACTCATATCGGAGCGTGATACCGCTCTGTATAACTTTTGCGAAACAACACACTCGTGGGTTTATATTTGTTAAAATTCACCGATGAAAGAGCACGACATTAAAAACAAAAAAAGCAAGGGAAAAACCAGTTTCTTTCAAATATCTCATACATGCCAGCATTAATAGTGAGCCGTTTTTGTGATCGGCGGCACGGTATTCTCTTGCCACGTCGCGTATACGTATACGCCGTCCCACAACTTTGGGTGAAAATAATTATAAGCAATAACAAATACGCGGTATCTAATCTCCCGCGGTCAACGGCATATCATCCAGAGGCATCGCGCGATGTGTGTATGGTATATGCGTCGTCTCGCGTTATTCACGATGAAACCATTACATTTTGCTTCGCTGTTTTAGCATACTTGAAGTTCGCTCGTACCAACTTGCAAGGGGCAAACTGATTTTTGAAAAAGACTCGAGCATAAACTCCCGCGTGTATTTCCACGATTTTCGAAAGCGATTTTCACACGGCTAATGCCGTTTGCCGCAATTATACGAAGGTGCATCTCGCGCCACAATACCAAGGATTGCGGCATAGGCGTAGACCTGCAATGGGCATGATGGCGCACTGTATGCTCCAAGCAAACGGTGCGTGTTAACTCAGAACTGCCGACTGATAAATACTGAATGCCGAGTGAGTGTCGAGTGTGCTGACGAGGTGTCAGTGACCCTTCCTCGGCTCTGGCTCCAGGGCACCTGCTTCCCCCCCCTTGAGTACCGCGAGACACACACGCGACACTAACGTAACGTTGTATAGATTCCGCGCCTACATCATACCGTGGATTGTAAAATGATATCAAATCGCGAGACCAAATTTTAAATGCTTGCAAATGAAAAGATCGAGTGTAGTCGTGGCGGGTGAAGAAATGAGAGTGAACAAGATTGATCGAATCATCCAACCTCTTCGAACATTTCATTTCCACGTCTATACGTGAGTGAAAAAGCACCCAGAAAAATTGAAGGGATGCTGTAGCTCAGCCTGTGAGATAGATACAAGTGTAACGGCCGGAAAGCAAAGACGTTGAGCGTCACTGATCACTCCGAAGCGAGAAGCAAAGTAATGGCTGCACGTGCATGCGAGAGACCCGAGTAACGCCGACCGGAAGTCGATAAAAAGCTCGCTCTACCCTCGTCACTCGGCACCAGATTCTCGTCATGGGAACAAACGCTAGCGGTAGTTGGTCCACAGTTCCCCAGATTCGGCCAGCTCTTTTGCTTTCTTTCTCTCTTTCTCTCCCTTAGTTCTCTGCTGAAACTAAACATAACGAAACCTGTCTTCGAGTCGGTGTAGGGACCCGGGTAAAAAACCTGCCGGACGTTTAATCAGGTGCGCTTTTGAATTATTCACCTTTTTACGCTGCTAATTGAGTCGTTTCGATCTAAGGAATGAACGACGACGATTTGTTCTCTGGAGTTCGTTTTTTTTCTTCACCACATCTCACAATCATACGCATCAATGTAGCGTATATAAGCGAAATAAATGGTTGATACGAATCGATAGATGCAATGCACGCACGAACAGTATGCAGACTCTGAACGTTGTGGATTACGCTATATACCTAGAGCGCAGAGAAAATATTGATTAACGATATGACAATAGCCTATAGTTTACCTGAATTTCGTACAGACAGGTATCCATACTCGATTCATATTCACAGTCATTGTCTATTTAACGAAGAAAGCTGCCCATAGTCACCTGACCTTTTTTGAAAACAGGATTAACATCGCATGTTTCCCGAAATATCACCATGGGATACGAGGATAAATCCATTTTCTCCAGCTGTGGATTTTGAAACTACGACGGGGGGCGGCGGCAATTATGTTGACGGGTCAGAAGCGAAAAGGAAATAAGAAAGGAAGAACGAGCACGACGCGTATACGGACAGAGAGATACGAGAGAGTGAGAGTTAATTGAACCGAAGGAAGTCCCCGACAGCGCTTCGACAATATACAAAATAAATACTCCAATTTATACTACCTGAGACGTACTGTATATACCTATTATTATACACACCCAGATTAGGGGTGGTAAATCTTTTGTACAATAGCGCAAAAGAATGGGATACATTACACCTATACCAAGGCCAAAAATAGTTCACAATAAATGCCGAAGACTACTAAAAGGCAACTGCAATAGTAGCTGATGGATATTATATAGGTTGCCCCGGATGTATTTGACTTGCAAACACTTGTGCATACGTCGACGAGCGTCACCTTGCAGACGGCGTGACGAATTGTTTCAGTTTCTAAACTATACCTGCGCTCCATTTCAATGATACGAGAAGATGAATAAACATGAATCCTTGTACGACGGAATTCTCACGACAGTAGGGTACGTACATTCATCCGTGTCATACAGTTGTATATGTGGCATACATACATACGTGCGATACAATGTGATATAGGTGAAATACGTTATTACATTGAAGATTTTATTTCGTGATTGAAAAAAACTACCTATTACCTCACATTATACCTCGTTGTATATTATTTGGTTTTCCGCACCGCGTCGCTCGCGGTGTGTACTATCTGTATGCCTATGTTGAATAGGTACTAGGTAGGCTCAGAGAACCGCTTCAAGTTTGTTAGAAATATGCGAGAAGGAAGTATCCAATAATAGAACGTCGGCCGCGGGTCCGGTAGAAACCTATTATATGTGTTAGTAATACGGGAATAGGACTTTCGTCCGCTCTTGTCTGCGATCCAATTCGTAATAATAGTTGTATCGCGGAAAGGAATGTGAGACCGGGTGTGCGCGTGGCGTTCACCGAAGATCTACACACATACATACACATATATAGTGTATAATACACTTGTAGATTCATACGTATATACCTATATATACATATATATGCGTACATTCCTTATAGTTGCAGTTATAATACCCACTGTAATACCCAAAGCAACGCTCGAAGGTTTCCTTTACTCTCGACCATCCGTTTGCCCTATCCCCGCCCCCCTTGGCCACTTGACTCCATGTCATAACACGAGATCGAGCTGCGTAGTTGCGTTGTTGCTGTTGTTTTTCCGCGAGCTTCCCTGCTCCATGCACGCCGAGAAAAACGCATGTGTGTATAATGTAGACGACGCAGAGTCCGAATGAAGGAAACACGAAGAGTAGACCTCGTAGCCCGCCTACCTACCAGCGACGCATTCTCAGACTACGACGACCGAGCGGATGTCATCCATCGCTGTAGAGTCGTGCTCCGTTTTCCCCGGTCACCAATACTCAAACTTCTCTATACCCCGCCGAGTAATCTCAAGAGACGAGGTAGAGAAGCTGATAGTATGCACAAGATATAGCCATAACCCTGCACTAACACGCGGAAACAGAGGTCGAGAGAAGTCAAGTAAGCCACCTGTTATATTGTCGTTGTTATACCTGTGTGTAGAGAGTAAAAAATTTAACTCACTCCTAAAACTTGGAAGAGTTGAACGAAATTCTCGAGCGTAACATGTATTATCAATATAAAATACCTGTTGCAAGTCGGACGACTTTTGTCCGTCCCAAAAACATGATAAAGCGCGTGTACTAATAATGTCAGTGGTTTTAGTTCTAGACGTAATCGTTTCGCTGGACATCCGCTTCGATATGTGTATTTGATTCTATAGCCTGTTAGGCATGGAAAAATACTCGGTGACATAAAGTGATTAGACGTCTACCTTCATGGCTCTGCACTGTTACAACGGCGCGTAGGTAGAAACGGTTACAGGTATATATTTGAAAAACCGTCCGCAAGTTCTTCTGCTCTACCTACGAGGATACTCTGTTATATCATAGCGGCGGAGCACTTCCGCCGCTGATTTGGTTCGTGATTTCATAAATTGAAATATATAATCTAGTCACAGATTTTCTCAAACTTTCTGCACGCACAAATATAATAGTCGATACCAACATATTTCAGCCTCAATCACTAGCAGTTACGTATTTTCCGAGGTAAGACCGTTCACAGGAAAAGAGGATACATAAGTTTATCCTTTCTAGAAATAAATAGGGAAAAAATTTTGCGTGACCGAAATCAGGTGGAATTCTGTTTCTTCGGTACACCGCATCTTGAATGGTATCGGTAGGTAGCCGCGCAGAAAATTAGTCTGGCGTCCCAGAATCAATAAAGGCCCTATATGGGCATTATCAAGGCATTTGCATTATCCAGATGTCAACATACAATATTTCCGACGCGAGGAATAATTCTGAAGTTAGCGTGAGACGTCGTGAGCGATATAAAGTGGTAAAATGGAACAAAAAATTTGAAAAATAATATGAAAAACACGTGTATTTTTTGAAAAATTTACTATCGCTGATTTGGCTAGGACGGTATCCATTATTGGGCCCAATCTAGGAACGAATATGGGTTCACGTTCGGAAAACAATATAGGCCCAGCCAGAAAGTGCCTGACAAAAACTATACTGGGCCAAAGATGGTGACCTAATTGGGCCGGAGCTAGAACGAGGATGTTAAACTTGGCCCTAACTTGTAACTGGGCAAAATTTCTACGCGGATGTACGCGCCAGACAATGACATTTGTAGCAGCGAGAACTCGTGCTGGTCTCCTGATGGACTCGAATCTTAAGATTTCACGAACGAAATGTAAAGTTTCGTGAGTAAAAGCGAACGTATTTAAATTACGTCGGGCTGTGATACCGAGAGTGGACCCCCTCTCTCTCTCTGACCCTGTCCGGTTGCCCGCCCGCGGTGCATAATACGTAACGTTTTTCAAGATCTTGCATAATCTGTAGAAACTTTGCTAAAGTATTATACGCGCTACGCCTGTAAGGAATAACGGGGGACATTTCTTCACTATATCCCAATGCTTCGGAATCGAGGTAAGAGGCTGGTGCCTATAATGATCAAATTATCGAATCAAAGGCTGACGGAATTCCTCTGTTTGGTGCCAAATCAACTGGCTTGAATACTGTCGCGTTATCATTCTCGTCTTGTTGTTATCAGCAGAGTTCTTCAAACGTTGTAACGTTGTATATATACGTATTAGACATATTTATTATCTTGAGGGACTTTGGTACGCGGGTGAAAATTCAAACATCTCACCAGCGCGAGCGGCTCTTCTGGATCTAGATTCTAGCTATGTACATACATATATACACTAAAGCGATAAGAAATTGTGTGTTACGTATTCCCTTCCGATTTTCAGATTTATCGCTTGGGTACATACAATAAAACTGCAAACTCTTCCGAGAGATGGCAATGCGGGCTGACGACAAAAGAAACTGTATCATGCTACCGCGCTATGAACACATATGTATGCACAACCAAAAAGCAGAATAAAAGAAAAAAACAAATAAATAAACAAACAAAAACCCCCTTCTTCACGATATTTCTTTCGGACAGTTTTTAAACCCGCAATTGTTCCCGATAGCGTCCGTTTCCATTCGAAGCCGACGACGAACGATTATTCTTCTGTATTCCCTCTTTTCTGCTTCCTTTTGCTTCTCTCTTACAGTGGTAGCAAATCATTCCACACATGGACACGTTTCAAAATTCAGATAATTGAAACAGCGCATTCGTTCCATCGATTGATCAAGCTGGAGTAAATGGCTGTGAGTGTCTAGACTCGGATCGTAAGATAGGAATGAAACGATTTTCTTGTATTTGTCAGCGGTGTTGAAACAGCAATGCTGCCAACAGCTATGGAAACGTTTCTAGTTTCTGTGAGTGGACTGATCACCCCGCTAAATGATTTCCTCGTCGCCCCGCGATCCGGCAACCGCACTCAAGTTACAAACAAATTAGGAATAGTTTCAGTTCAACGGCGGAACGTACCCGGAAGTGCCGCGCGTTCTTTGTTCACGGGCACAAGAGGAAGCATTCCGGTTCTATGTATGTACTACCTTCAAGTTTCAAAACTCCTTAGAAACAATTCTATTTTTTCAAATTATCGGATGATCAGATCTTAAGGTGACGATATGAAAAACGCAAGGAAACTAAACAAAGGAGTGCGGGAGAAATCTCTCTATACGATATGGACGAGTAGATTGAATATCGAAAATTGAATATTTCGCATGTGATATTATGACATGAGAGGATACATGTTATAATTCGGATAAAAAATTACCTGGATCTTCAGTATTAAATCCTCAATATGATAATCACTGGCATTTGATGAAATTCAAACAAACTTGCGTCACTTTAACTTTGTTCATTTGATTAATCCACAGGATAATAATTGTCACCGAATACAGTTGTAATACTCCAAAATAGAAGAGCTGTACGTATCACAGATAAAACTGATAATCATTTATTTCGGTTTGAATAGAATAGGCACCATTCGGAACGAGATCTCGTGACGTTATATTTTCTAATAATTCATGAAATTTATACAGGCGTATTTACCGGTGAGCATATCACTGTCCCGAGTCCAAGTTAAGCGGAAACGGAATAGAAAACGAAAAACGGAAAAACAACGAAAATAATACAGATTTTACACTCAAGGTCAGGAGATTTGGCGAGTCGGGGTTTATATTTAGTACGAATAATAATATCTCGTACACGTTATACACACTATTTTAGATCCCGATGATTTTGTTGTGTTGTTGTTGTTGTTGTTTATCGCTTTGTTACATGCTCACGTTACACACTTTACAATGTAACCAATAATTCCTCGCGGAAGCGAAGTGCGTTTGAAGTTTTAGTCTTATCACGTCACGTCGATACCGGCTTCACGATATATATCTTCGAAAGGTTAAGAGTGATATTTCGTCTCGCGGTCAACGACTACAGTGTACGTGTACAACGACCGTCCCGTCTCGAAGTTGGCGAGCGACTGATCGCCAGAGCCGTACCGCGCGCTCTTGTCGCTCGGAAGTCGAGCCAGGTCTCTTGAGTCTCCCTCGCTCGCGATCGGCCCACCGAGTATCGCTGTCTTTCTCTGCGGGATCCCGTGCTGCCCCTACTTGCTGCTGCCGCTTCTGCTGTTGCTGCCGCCGCTGGTAGCTGGTGCCTATGCCGCTGTTCCCCGACGGTACCGTCCCGCGCAGTCCCGCGCGTTTAGGAAGTACGCGACAAAAGAAACAAAATAAAAGATCGTTCCTCCGTGTTGCGCCGGATCGTCCTCCGCCGATTGGCCGGGAAGTGGAAATCTCGGCGTGCGATAGGCCGTCCCCAGGCGTCGAGCGGAAATAGTCGAAGTCTCGCCTCAGCGGTGGGGGGACGAGCGATGGGCGACGGGAACGGGGAGGGACGGAAGGGGGTTAGGTAAAGCCACTAGGGAAGTACGCGTGGGGCGAGGGGAGGAGGGTAAACGGTCGTACGGTCGTGCGAGCTATACACTGGCTGCTGCTGCTGCTGCTGATGTTGTCGCGCGGTAAGAGAGGGGATACTTCCTTGTGCTTCCTCGCATAGATGCGTGCCACACTCAACCCGCGCCACGCTGCGTTGGTGTGTGCCACACGATCACGCGCCGCGTGTATGCGGTGCCGACGAGATACGAGATACGAGACCGTAACCGATGCGAATATAGTAGGTAGCGTGGAGAACAGAGAACAGACTCTGAAATAATAGATGCGTATTCCGAATTTCTGACGCACGTGACACGTATCGCTATGACTTATCTTTCTCTCGAATCAATATTGTATGTACATCAAGCAGTACACGAATCTTGTTTCCACTCAATTTAGAATTTTCGTTTCGACGGATTTCTCGGCGTTTACGGGCTTCACGGCGCTCAAGCCAGGTCTTATCATCGGGGGAAAGGGGAGAAATCTTATATGAAAGTGGAAGGGACGGGGGGAGGTGCAAAATGTTTGCACATTGATGACAGAATTCAACAAAATTAGATGCACAACAATAGTAATGATTCTATCATATGATATTCCGACGTTTAACATGACTCATAATTAATAAAACTCCATTACATTATGAAACGCTTCTTTCAATCCCGATTGGAAGAAATTGTTTTGGCGGAGTCCCGCGAGCGAAAGAATTCCGCCGAACTAATTACCGTGATATTCAAAGAACGTAAATGGAAAAAACGCAACAAACTGCAAAAAAAAAGGTGGATTCTACGGGGAGAAAGTGTGCTTTAGGGTACATTCAGGGGGAGGAACCTGCGGTTTTGGTGTGCTTATAGAGGAAAGAAATGGACTAAGGTGCTTTTAGGGGAATAGGGGACCGGCCGTGTAGCCTGAGCCTTCATTACAATCTATTTTCACAGATTGATGGCGATTCAAATCTTACGTAGATACACGTAATTTATTAGTTGTAATATGAATAATGAACGCCTACTCCGACGATATAATACTGGAGGCCGCGCGGAAGCAGTTCAACCGCATGGTACAATATCTTCACGTTTGTTAGCAGAATCGAAATGAAGAAATCAAGATATAAAGAAAGCCTATATGAGTTTCCATAATCTTGACGGCGAGTATAAAGTTTTTTCCCGTAGATGGGTATACATATAAAAATACTGAATGGCTAGGCAAGTAAATAAATGCGCTATCGTCGAGTGTCGCCAAGTCATACGCAAACTAGGTACACGGACAGACAACGCTGCTGCCGAAGTGAGCTGCTGAGCTGCTGAGGCGACCTATAGCTCGACTCGCCGCACAGTTGCGTTACCTTCTCGCAGGTGAAGCTGTAAAGGCGTCAACAGGTGAGAAAGGGTATACAGGTGGGCTTACCTGTGGTAGATTCACAGGGGGGAAAAAATGAACACCGGTGTTACGCGACCCACGTAATCTTCCAAATTTCATCATACGAGTTTTAAATCTGGTGCACATGAGACTGCAGCGAAGCGGATCACGGCGAGGCACGAATCGACTAATCGCTCACCAATCCTAGCAGGCGTCGAATCGAGTTTAGACGGAATGAGGTACCGCTAATGCAAGAATGTGAGTAATAAACAAACCGCGCCGGCCGGCCGGCCGGCCGAACCGAAGCGAACCGAACCGAAATATTCGGTGCATGCTCAGATTTCGTGGAAAACTCACCGCTCCGCACGTATATGAGACAGAGAAGAAGCGACGCGGAGACCCATAAGCCGTCCGCAGGGAGGACACAACAGGTCAAACTGGTTTGTGGGTGTCCGGACAGCTACCTGTCCACTCCCCCACCGTTCCCTCGACCTTACCTCTCAGGCTCCGCTTAATTCCTGCGGAAGGGGCCCTAAATCGGTCCCTCTTGCATGCAGCTCCGTTCTGACCCTCCGGTGCACTCCGCGCGAACGGACTATAACTTCCAGCTTGGAAGCCCTTTCTCCTTCCTCCCGCAGGCTTTGTGCCGTCGTACGTACCAGTATAATGCATTTGTGCGATGTACACCTATATTGCCTACGTGTATGCATGGCCGCGGGCAATAAAATGATATTGACGATGACTGTTATCAACGATCATCATGTACCGCAACAACAACGACGACGAGGACGAAAATAACAATAAGAATCATAATTCCCGTTGAGTAATGGCTAACTCTCATACCAGAGGGACAGACATGCGAAGCATAATCGTGGTTCTTCACTCGTTAGGTATTTAGATTTTATACCATTCACACTTTTCCTCCATCTCTCTGCCGCGGCTGCCATCCAATATTTTAATGTTAAATATGAATACCGCGTACATCTAGGTGTAGGTACAGGTACGTGTCTGACGGCCTGAGGGAGTTGTTGGTTGAACGGTCAACTTGTCGTAAATAATTAACGAAATTAACGTCGTGTCTAGCCAGACCGTACATTTTCTCAATAAGTTCTACCTAATGTAGGACGCATGTCTTCGAACGAAAATAAGAAGGAAAAGTATATAATTGCAGCGAATACCTAACGGCTTGGTCTCCGTTGGACGCGATAACAATGTGTCACGACGTCTTTTCTCTGCCTGGCAGTACCGTACATTCATACCTATCCCATATGGTTTCTGCACTCTGATATGCATATGGTACACACTACACATGGTATCTATAATATACCTGACGGCCTGCCACCAGCAGAGAGTCTTCCGAGGTGGGTTTCTTGTCTGGGAGATACCTCCCCTCATACAAACCCCGCAGATGCGGATGTCGATGATGATGAGGATGAGGATGAGGATGAGGATGAGGATGAGGATGGTTGGTCGGTCGACCATAATTTATTCTCCCGTTGTTCATATGCGCTGGTGGTGTGCAGCTAACACCTGCTGTTTTACCCCGGCGAATTTTCTGTCCTAACTCTAGCCCGCCTGCACAGGTACGACTAACAAACAGAACGATTAACGTTATCCCTACCGTATACTAATTAATTTTGTTTCGCTTCGGGGCCTAAAGGAACCCGTGCGGGTATTCAGGGTCGAGACTTGAGGAAGGGATTTCCTCGAGCACGAAGCAAAAGTTGTATTTCAATAAGCGACTAATTTCGGAATTACCTACGCGTAAGCTCTTCCGTATACCTAGCAATCTATACCCAACCCGGTCACAGAAGTACAATAATGACAATACCTGCGCCCAATTAGTCCCGAGAATGACGTTGGCGAGTCACTGCTGCTGAGAACAGTATTGTATTCGTGATTAGTATAGGTATGTACCTGTTTACCGTTAATTCGGTTAAAATCGGAAACAAAAACACTGTATCGGCAGCTAATTCCGTTTACGATCCTGTGGTGTCAGCTCAGACGATTTACATGGTTCAACCTACGTGCAACCTACGTATCGACCGTCGACCTCCACCGGCCGGATTCATGCGGCAAAAACTCCGTTGCTACTCTTATACCTAGCTCGTAATCTTTCCGGGTGAAAAAGAGACTCCTCTAAGTATCCGGTTGCACGCGTTCGCTACGCGACAAGTGAGTGCGTGTCCGCGTGTGCGCAAGTGAGCGAGTGAGCCAGCGAGGGAGTTCAGGGTCTCAGTCGTTACGGGGTACCTACGAGATATCAATCCCAGTATATATCTCAGCCCGACTGCATGCCCCGACCACTTTATTTATCAGCTACTATTATCATCGAGAATGCGCGCGCACCTCGGTTCACCCTGTTGCGTCGACTGCTCTAGCCGTACGCGGGACGGACTACACGATATTTATACGTACATTCCGTCGCAGGGGCACACGACACGTATGCATGTATGCATCTGCGTTGTGTATCGTACATCACCCGTGGGAAGACATACTATTGTCAATCCTGAATTGAAGATGATTCAAACATTGGAGGATAATCACGGTATTATAACATTGTAAATTATTACTATCCTTTCCCTCTTCACGATCAACATAATGATATAGACTATAATTACGGATGTGATGACTCGAAGTACATTTTACTGTCGGATCCGACGGATCACGGATCGCGGATCGCGGATCGCGGCTCTCCCATTTCTACGATTAATTCTGCGTCCCTGTAGCGCTCACTCAAGTTGTATAATTGATTATATAGTCTGGATAGTCGGCAGCTAGGATTACGAGAATCGTAAAGTGCACCGCGGAAGTCATGCTCAATCTTGAGAGCATAATGCATGCAGGGTTTAAAAATGGTAAATGCAAATGTAAATGTAATCGCAGGTCCATGATGCATGGAATCTGTTGGAGGACCATCGTCGTGCGGAGTTGAACTGCGATGGGTATATAACGCTGTAATAGACATTGTGGGGAAACTTCGTCATTCGACTGCAGAGAATCTCGAGCTTAAATGGAGGATGGATTCCTATAACGTCTGAACACTCGGAGTAACGTTCGGGTGGCGGTGAAATCTACGTGGTCAATTTTTTGCCGTTTTAGCCAATCAGAAAATCGGAAACCGCTAAAACAATTGCCGTTTCGGGCTCGCAGCCACCTCAACGTTCCTCCGAGTGTTCAGACGTAGGAATTCTCCCTGTATGTATGTATGTAGTAATGTATATGCGTGGGTATATATCCTTGACTCAAGGTGGACACTCGACGACTTCTTCGGCGAAATGAAATGGAATGAAAAAATAGGAGAAGAAAACACTTAAATATATCCATATGGCTCGTGTGCCTTCGGTCACGTTTCCTTTTTGCGTATACATCTACGAGAGAACTTGCGTCTGTTGGTGTCATTGTTTATTGGCATTACTTGAACCGGTTTTATTCTATTCGTCACGAGTCCAACGATCGAATGCGTTACATATATATTTGAGTGTGTGTATTATATATATTCGGTTTTTTGTCTTTCGCAATTCCGTCGAACGGAAGCGCATCACTTGATAGCATATTTACTGAGCAAAGGAATGAGTCAGTTCTCTATAGACACAGAGGCGTAACCGGGCTTCCGGTTGAACGTCAGTTCCTTCCTTAAGCGGTCGCAAGATCCCGAGGCCGCAAGATCTCCGACGAAAAGAATTGGAGAACATGATTGCGAGTATATCATTTTAATACAAGTAACCTAGCCTACGGCGTGTGATTCACGTTCACATTCGATCATTGCGTCGGACATGAGGAGAAGGGAGTGAGAACAAAAAATGAGAGAAAAAAAACACTCTTCTTGTCATCGAAGCCTCTCAATGGCGTCTCGGGTTATTTTTTCCTCTCTATCGACTCTTCCTGATACCGAACAATATACGTGTATATATATATATTTATATATAGATACAGATTCGAACCCGGAAGAATGTGAATATTGCGCAACGGGCTATTACGTTCGGTCTTAATTAATTGCGGTAAAACGAACTATATAATAACCGGTGTGCGTACAGCGAGTATAAATAAATTGTTCGAAATTATAGTTGACAGGCGACAAAAGTTGTTACATTCATTTTCAGTTTATATAGTTCCCCACATCTGAACTAGGCGCCTAAGATGCATATAGCATGGATACGAAGAGAATATATATCGCACTATAATATATCGTCCATTATAGGAAAGGAGGAAAAACATATTCATTGGTCTCATGCGAAACGGAGAACCGGTTTCAAAGAGATTCTCCCTTGATTCGCAGGCGGGAATCCCTCACAATAAAATTCCTGATGGCGGCATGAATAGCTTGGAGTATTACACATATGTATATCATGAGACAAATGTGACGGGACAGGGAAAGAGAGGGGGGGGGGGGGGGGGGGATGTTGGCACGCCGCACGATACAGTATGAAAAACGGAAGAGGAAATATTGAAAATATTGGAATACTGCTCACAATAAAATTCGTCACGTACAGATAGTATATATTAGCACGTAACCGCAATGACTGCAAAATCTTACGGCACGATCGCAGCCATAACGCCAGTGCTCCTACAATTCTATCTAATATCTCTATTATATCACCGCACGATATAATATCTTACGCGATTTTACGAGTATCTCGCAATCGGGTGTTCCGGAAACACTGCAGACGGTGGAGAGAAAGATACGACACACACACTCCTTCGAACTTCGGTCTATAATATTTTCACGCGTAGGTACCGCAGCTGTACGGATTTAGCCGATATATCCGCATATTGATGATAATTACAATATAATATATGTAATATAATGTGATACAATATAATATGGTTTGCGTAGGTACCTGCTGAAATATAACCGTGCAGCTAGCAAAATGTCTGAAACCCAGCGTGAGGTCAGCCTCGAACAATTAGTAAGATTGGCGGCGGCGGGAAATAGTTGTGGATATACTATTCTCGGCGTGGCCAGAAGTGTCGGGATTTGTAGTATAGGTATACAGCCCGAGTGACGGAGGGGATTGCTGAACTATAACGTAGGTATATATATATATCCACATGAATCGACTGCGGTAGTGTTATGCTATAGGATGTGCGTCCACACCAGCAAGAGGTTTCTAGTAGATATGTGCATATAACTAGGAGCAAGAGCGAGCGAAACGCGCTGCACGCGCCGTCAATGTAAGCGGCTAGGTGAAGCATATCTATGCAAGTGAGCTGACTGAGATACGACGGAAACTATGAAATCGGTCGACAACTCTAGAGA
Organism: Phymatocera aterrima; assembly: GCA_963170745.1. Classification (NCBI taxonomy): domain Eukaryota; kingdom Metazoa; phylum Arthropoda; class Insecta; order Hymenoptera; family Tenthredinidae; genus Phymatocera; species Phymatocera aterrima. The sequence continues at coordinate 3,902,130 of OY720668.1, forward strand.
TCGTGCTGAGAATGAGGAGATTGTGCGACAGATTCGCGCATCGATGACCTTCAATCTTCCTGACTTGAAATACGACCGCTTGTTAAGAGTTTCACTATTATACACAAATATTTATTCTACATGAATATACATCCTACCTATATATATATATATAGATCTATGTATATGTATGCACGGACATGATTTACACGCGTTCATGTATTCGTGCGTAATGTGACCTGACTTATAAGTATAGCGAAGGCCATTTGCCGTAACAGTAGATAAGGTAGGTAATAATTGTAAGAAGGCGTTGGCTCGCAGGCGCTCCTATAGTCTTAAACTTGAACGGAAATTAAATTATTCTCCTTCTCGCCACTTCTCGCATTCCTCAACGCTGCTGGGATATTCCCCGTGCATGGTTTGCACGTACTACGAACTCACACGCATATATCATCATCATCATCATTATTATTATTTATTACTGCTTTTACACGCGTGTTTATGTCCGCATGTATAGTAGCTATGTGTCTGTGGACACATTAAATTGAAAGTTAGTGTTGTTATCGCTGAATGTCACTCCGTGCTTCGCCGCGGTTGGTTAAACGTATCATTCAGAATGTAAACTGTATACGAGATAGACCTCTGTAACTAATTTTAGTATGTAGTACCTTGCAAATTTGATCAATGGATTGAAAATTGATCAGTGTCCATGTATCGGGGTTATAGATATTGACAGAAAAATTGGGATTCGTTGTTGAGGAGGAATCTTAGCCGAAATTCATGCTTGGCCATGATTTCGTTACGTTAACGTTATAAACTCTAGCCTCAAGCTACGAGGCGCTTTGCTATTCCATAAATTGACGTAGCGTGTATATCGCGGAATTTACTGCTACCCTGTACATCCGTAGTGAGGAGTTTCGGTTCGGCTCAACGGTGGTTCAAGTCCCTCGGTCTTTGTTAAAGATCCTGGACGAGACGCATACAGGACGCACAAGAATGCCACGTAACGAAGCCCCGCGTGGAGGCGCACATCCGGGAGGATGAGATGCTGGGCTCGCCGGTGCACGGGGAAAAGAAGAGATAGGTAGAGAGGACGAGAAAGAGAGGAATGAGTGAGTGTGTGCCTCTGTGTCTGTGTGTGAGGGAGAGGGAGAGAGAGAAAGAGAGCGAGCGAACGAGGCGATGGTGACGAGATGGGGCCGGGAGAGAAGAGAAGAGAAGGGAAGGGAAGAGAAGGGAAGGGAAGGGAAGGGAAGGGAAGGGAAGGGAAGGGAAGAGGGCCGAGAGTAAACGAGATGGAGGGAAAGGAAGACGGTGGGGAAGTGTGCAGGATGGAAACAGGAGTGGCGTAGCAAGGTAAGCTGGTCTTTGCAGGTCTCTCTTCGGGCTTCTTGAAGCATAGAACGCTACGCAACAGGAAAGTCTGTTTTAATGGATCGTTTGTCTTCTCCTCGCGTAAACAGCCGCGTACATACCTACGTAAGACAGACGTAGGAATGTATCTACCTAGATATAACCTACATGTGTCTACATGGTATGTATACCCATACCGCCTGCAGGTAGGTAGCTAATCACTCTTCTAACACCATCCTCCATTACGGCCGGATCCGAATCTTCTATTATTTCCGATAATGTGGCAGGTATGACCAAAAATGAGAGTGATAAGCAGTCGGTAGGTACGTTTCATCTATTTTCCTCGCACTTTTTCTTCTCACGCAATTATTCAGCATAGAATTATCCCCCATGGGTTCGCAACGTCTTGGTGCGGTGCCCCGGCGAACTCCAAGCTCCGAAATATTCCCAACAGTCTAAGCACACCAATGTCTGTTGAGATCGTGAGGGATGATGTACCAAGGGAATCTATGATACGGTTCAAATTATAGATTTCAAGCGGATGGCTATGAGACTATATCGCCTGTAGGTATACGGTATGGTATATGCGAGTAAAAAAACGAAACGAAGGAAAAGTAAAAGGGAGAAAAAAAAAGACCACGTCCGATCCCCGTGACATATTCCAAGGAATGCAGACACTTGCTGCTACACGAGGTTTATCCCTCGTCATGATAATAAAAAAAGTGAGAGAGAAAGAGAGAGAGGAGAGAAAACAGAAAAAAGAACGCTCCCCTCCTCAGATACGACGAGACGTGGTGCGTAAGACGATAGCCAGGGAAGTTGGGTCACTTTGGTATATATATACACTCGCTTTGTCAGGTATACTCGCGCACGTATGCGAGTATACGGTACATCCCACATTGCACAACTGCGCGAAGGGTGACGAGCCTAGAAAACGGCTGGGTAGAGAGAAGAGGGGTGTTGTTCCGGGGCTGGAAAAATCGCTGCAACAAGTGTGTGAATGTCTCACCCCGCGAGGGTACGACCACCCTCAGAGTCCCCAGAAGACGGAGGGCTTCCATGTTTTATTTATTTATTTTCTCGTCTTCCTCTCCCTCGTGCGAAGCAAGGCGAGTCGAGTCAGCCCTTCTCCTTTCCTAATACTGCAGTCTATAGGCCTACAGTCTTCGTATTTATGGAGACTCTACATGAAATGTGCACACTGAATGTAGGTATAACATGAGATCGCTGGAATCGAATTTTTCAGGTCAAGTGACCGTCTGGAATCCAGAAATCCAGGTAGCTAAAATCACACGCCAGGCAACAATGCATCTGTCAAATCGATTCCCCCCCGTCCTGCCCCCCTGCTCCGTCCCGTCCCGCCAAACGCTCACAAAAAAGAAGATATTCGTCGGATCTATTCTTTAAGGACAAGATAGATGATAAGACGATTCGCCTCGGAAGAGAGCGGTCGTCAGACTTTAGTCGCCCGCTGAAGATGCAACTCGTTCCGTCTCCTCTTCCAAGAATTCATTTATAACGACTGGCAGAGAGACGCCTCCTCCGAGGCCTTCTTTTTACTTCACATCCTGACGCTGCTCGGCCCTTGATTATATTTCCTCAAATATTTCTCCTCCGCGACGGATCACACTTGCGAGTTAGTGAAACTTTTTATTTCCTATTTTTTTTTAAATTTATTTCTCCGTTTCCACCCCGGGAGATTTGACCATGATAAATTTATCGAAAGCACATGGTCTGCCAACAGCAAGATTTTGATTTTGATTCAGGTATTCGGATATTGGCGGTAGGCGTATTGGTAGAAAAACTTACTGCTCTAAGCAGCCCGTCTATAGTTTTAACACTTGAGGAAAGCATATGCTTGAACTTCTCCATCGTTCTTTCAAGTTTCCTCACCGTATTTTTCACCGTCGTTATAGCAAGAAGCTGGATGGAAATATGCGGCGTGAAAACAGTCCGGGAGAGATATTTCCTCCCCCCCCCCCCCCCCCCCCGGGTTTCCCCGCTGCACATCGCCCGCTTGTCCCCGTTTCTTCAGAATCCCGTGTATCTATTTATTGCTTTTGCGGGTACAGTACAGTACGGTATATAGTACAGTATGTACTGTGAGCGTCAACAAATAGATACAACGTTTGAGACGCGAGAAAAGTATAAAATAATAAACAACAAGCAACGTTTTTTTTTTTCCTTCTCAACCAAAGAAAGAAGAAAAAGAAGAAGCAGAAGCTATGTAGGTAGACACCTACCTAAGTATAGAGTTATGTACTCCTCGTCACGTGAATATACATACAATAATATGTGTAAGGTTGTAAGTTAACGTAGTACCTACATAGGTGAGTTATGCCAATACGGACAGACGTAGATTATTATTCTTCGAAACTGTTGGATATAAAATAGTAACCTGCCCTACCGTAGAGAATGTGAGGGAGGCGGTGCGAGGTGAATTTGCGGCACACCGCTTACATCTAATCGTGGATCTTCCCGCGATTCTTATACCGTATACTGCACGTGGATTATACACCCCCGAATGAATTTTCTTTCCGGTGAATCCATTATGACTCGTTTATATTTGAGGAACCGCGAGCGCTGAGCTAACCTGTCTTTTTTTTTTTCTTTTTTTTTTTTTATTGAATTTGCACCCTGGAGCGATCGTTTGCGACTGCCGGCGTCACGTAGGTTTAACAAATTATGCACAGTTTCATCCAGTCTGTGTCCCCTTTTAGAATCCTGATGGTAATTCAACACCGAATTCTCAGTTCGATGATATATCGGGCAAGTGAAGCTGTCGAACGGCGATGAATAAATCCTATAATTTCGAGTGAAATTCTACCGTGGGGCTGCTACAGTATGGCTCTACATAATACATATACGCCGAGCGGCCAGACCTCGCCTTCTAATCGCATTAATATGTCCGTTCATTTGGAATAACTGTCAGAGTCGTTATTATTCCTCGCTCGGCAATGTGCTCTCCAAATAGTTTACTCATATATAGGTATACCCCGGGCTGCAGTCTTATCACATGACGTCATCGTTTACCGGATTTAACCGAAATACTCGACAATAGGTGACGTGACGCGTGTGCCTTAGTTTGGGCACGCCGCGCCGCGCCGCGCCGCGCGTAGTGCAAATGTACAATGTACAAAGATAACGGACGTCTCCCAATACTCTTCGGTTGGAATTGCGCTGAAAATGTGATATTGAAAACTCGGAAAACAATGACGAGCCATTTCTCCGTAGCCGTGAATATTGACCTAATATAATCTAACAATAAGTTATCCTTCGAAGCGGCCGATTCAGTTGAACATTGCCCTGAACGTGACATACGGAAAACAGAATCCCCCTTTCTTGTATGCAATCCGGAAACCGCACGCGGAAGTGTTTCCGCGCGGGTTGCGGTCTGCCAATATCCTTCGAGCTGGCTATGGATGAACGAATAATCATAGTACGATCTCATTGGAATTCGAAAAGAAAAAATGTCAATTCATGGGGCTGCACGCTGCAAATGCGAGCGCGGTGGAATACATCTCTCGTCTCATTCAGAATAAATGGAACTGTGTAGGTATGGGTGCACGTGCGGTTGCAGTAACCACGAAGAAAGCTGGTTCTCTGATTTTTAGTGAAATTTACGGAATTTAGCGATCGCTCCGCTCTATGTTAGTACAGGGTATGTTAACTCGGAAGAAATCGACCCGCGCCAAGTTCTGCTGGAACTGCTACAGTGATTTCATCCTCCGGCTATAAACGTACGAGCATTCGTATTTGTAAAACTCACGTGCGACTTTGCACCGATTGCACGCGGATAAAATTAACGCTGAAACATGTATGATCGATGAGTGTACGCGGCTGTATTGAGGTTTCTTTGTGCCCGCGTGTGGCAGTGAGTCATGTATACAGTATATCTGACTGACTGACGTAGTTTTTCGGTGTAGGTAACACAAAACTTCTCTAGATACATATATACATATTATATGTCTACGTCTATACTCGCAATTTTAAACTCCTAAACATATTTTGCATGATACACGCATCTCGTACAGGCACATACGTCATCATCTTCCACTACCTACTAATAGCGAAGCTGCGTCATAGATTTGCAGACTCTTGACATTTTTCGTGCCAATGAAAACCGATACCACGATATTCTCGTAGGTGTAGTATGTCGCAGTCGTATACTTGAATTGAAACTATCCAAAATATGATTTACGGACAATTTCTATCAATTTTCATTCGAATTTATCCAGCAGTTTATTTCTGTAAACGGCCATAACACGGCGCCTATACATAACGTATAAAATACACTTTTTCCTGTATCGAATGACTCTCCGGGATAAAAGTCCACGCCTGTGATTTTATGGGGAAGAGCTTGCGTCACGCGGGAAGAAACTTACGTATAACTTATGTACGCTACGACGTGATACCTAAATATATACATGTAGTAAGTTTGTATATAGTGTGAATAGGAAGGAAACCACGATCGCTTCTGCAGACACGTCAGTCTGTACAGGAGCTTGCAGAGCGACGATCAAATCCCGCGTTGTGAGTCATTAGAATTTCCGGCTACTCGATAGTCTGCGGAGAATCGCTCGGCCTTGCACTTTCTAATTATAATCGCATCGAGCAGTTCGATAATGATGCCAATTAACGAAGAATTGAATCAATATACAGCGGCAAACTTACTCGTTTCCGCAAACAATTTAACTTCATCCCGCCCAATTATGAATACATGCGACTAATATCCATCAAAAGACGAGAAAAGGAATACGGACGATTCCAGTAAATACATCGTATCTATCTTATACGCATGAAGTGAATCGTGCTCAAAAATTATATTGCTGCTCGTGCCAATCGATGATTGCCTCGGTTACAATTTTCACAATCACACACCGCAGTATGAAACGTGTCACAAATTTCACTGATCGCTCATCTCTGGTTTCTTATCACCTCGGCTATAGTATGCTGCTGATAAACGTTAGAGACTTACCGTACGCCGACGATAAGAAATGAACGCCATATTCTCTTACAGGTATATATCTCTACCGGCCTGAAAGTATTGGCTTTCTGTTGCACATCTGCATCTCGCTGCCGGATAAAACAATAACAACAATATCGTGATGTGCGTATGATATACGTGTGGGACACACATGTGTAGGTAGGTATCTATATAATCCATCCATGTAGGCGAGAGCCGGTTATATTTGTCTGTCGCGCTCTGGGAGCAAATATTTTCGTCGTCTGCGTAGCATTCCTGACTGCTGGTAGGTGGTCACACCTCGCGGTTCCCGGACTGTATGCGGCACAATGAAGCGTCCCTACAGGCCGCAGGGTAGCGGAATGGTAGCTACTTCTTGAGCTGCTGGTGCCGCAGTATCAAGACGGAATATTTATCGGTTATTCGTTCACAATTGTGATACATGTACATACGTACATAGATAAATACATACGCCGCGCCGGGTTCACTGGCAAGTGGTTTGCGTATCGGATTGATTTCTAATCGGAGCCAGTTTATTTTATCTAATTCTCTTGTTCTGTCGCTCCGCAGGTTATACATAATGTACAAGTGTACTATGTAATAAATGCCTTGTATTAGATGAAAGGAACAAAATAGTTGCAAGACGTTCGCGCAGCCGTTCGCGGTTATAAGCGTAGGTAATGAAAATATCCGACACATAGGTGAGTCTCTCGCACCTGAAGCCAACAGTGATAAAATGAGATGAGATACGCAATGAGTTGTGGAAATAAGCGCTATCTGCAGTCCCCGCTCTGCATCTGTGTTTCATTTCACCGTGAATACACACCGTCGTCGCAGGCGTCAAGCACGAAAACAATTAGACAGAAGGAGAAGAAAATAAGAACGGAAAGAAGAGAATAGAATCCGAAAAAGAACTGTGTGAATAGAACACAGGGTTGGCGTCAAAGTTCCATACATATCTTATAGATATATTACCCACATTCAGGTACAGAGGATGCGAGAAAACTTCGGCGTATGAGGTTTCATCGTTTGCACAGAGGCTGTACAGCGTTGAGATTTTTTTCAAGAAATATAGGAACCAGATGTGTCACTTCGGCACCTGTACGCTGGCAGACATGCGGATGGATTTCTTCACTTTTATCAATCGACTTGGGACGAGCTCTAATCGATGAAGCTGAAATCAATTGAGGCCACCTAGCGATCGGCCATCGCTGTACATACGTATAGCTGTATATATGTCACCATTTGAAAGTGAAAGTAATCATTTTCATCGATTAGGAGGCAGGTATCGAAAGCTAGTCCGACGCGGAGCCACAGCTGCTATACCGCAGACCTCCGACATAGTATCTACATGGAATGAAGTTATCGGTCAATGTTTAAAAGGCGGAAGACTATAGCGAGTGGTAAATCAATTATTCATTCTGAATATGCCGAAGAAAATGTGGAATTGTGCGGACTTATGCGTGCGTCAATTGGCATTTTTCCGCATACGCAGATTTTCATTTAAATTCATACAATTTTCGGCCTCTTATCCTTCGGGGCCGTATATCCGAAACGCAGAAGTTCTCAGAATTTTCATTGCCTCGTACGTGCGTGAGGAAATTATACTAATTATTTTCCTGTCCCACTGACGTCTCCTCCGGCGTGTGTTCGATGTCTTCGAATAAATTGCTACCGGAGGTGTGAGTCGCGGTGTCTCAAACTCCCGATGTTTCACAAACTACGTTCACAATGGTTGTTTCATTTGTGAATTCAATATTACAGAACAATGGTTATTCGAGGTAACTTAAGCAGGTTTCCGGCCAAACCTCGGGTTCTCTTCCAATACCAGAGATATACCTTCTGGTAAACGATTCTCGGCAATAACAACGATTATCAATTATCAACGGCCAGCCCACTTATCTATGCATGTCAGCTTACTGTCACTAATAAATATAACTCAATATCATACTCATACCGCCGATATGAGAACCCTCAATTTCCACCTGGATATTATAATGCGTTGAGATATTGCTGAAATACTGATAATAATCCCCGACATACCGAAAATAGTGTTTCCGTCATTTCTCACAATGAGAAGAAGCTCAAGCCTCATTCGGTTGCACGTATTCAGAACTGACGCCAATAGACGCCCTGGAGTCTGTAAAGGTTGTCTAGGCCCGGGGTTATCGGCAATTGGCTCATTTGCATCCCGCGCACAAAACATATCCCACCAAGTATATGGTAGACGTCAGTTATACACACAGATCCATACATGTAGTTATATCTTTGACGCGTAACACGCTGGTGGTCACGTGCGACTGCAACCGATTATATAACTCGGGTGCCGTAAGACGCCCAAGCGCGAGGTGCCACTAGGGCACTTTCTCTTTCATTTGTCTCTTTCTTTTTCTCTGCAGTATAGTATTATCAGTAGCAGTATATAGTGCCCCGGTGCCCATACAAGTAGATGCGTCTCGCTTCGCGCTAAATTTGTTTCACCTCGACGGAGAATCCTTTCCACCGAGTGACCAACATGTTCGTTCGAATTCTTGGGCGCTATGTTCACCGATTATAGAAAACGATTTTTCCTCTGCATCGCGTCATCAATATCAATCTCTATCATGTTTTTTTGTCCTCTTCAAAAATTTTGTACGTACGTTACCTACATATACGACATGCATGAATGTTCTTCGGGGTCGTAGGGTGTAAAAAGAACTGACAATGAGTACTGGACCTTTACCTGCAACCTATACCTACAGCGAGAGCGCAACGATGCGGTGCATGACATACCCCCCCCCCCCCCCCCCCCCCCGCCCAACTCGACATGCGTATAGCCCATCCTCTTCGGTTCGTTGGGAAACGTGATTGCGTATATCACGACGTTGGATAATCGTGTGAACTGTGTGACTCGCCTACGCGTGTCCATCGGTATAGTGTGCGTACCTCACGGTATACTTACACAGTTAGCACATCCGTACAGACATTACTCAAGAGCAGGTATAGGTATACGGCATCGTGTACGATCACGATTCCGTGATGCCCGGTGTCGGTGAAATATCAGTCATTTTCACCCTGAACCAATAACGACACATACCTATATACTCAGGAATACGCTGTACACACGTACGCAGGTATGTCTTCTATCGGAAGATTGATGGAATAAATATAGTACGGAATAATAGAGACAAGAGCACTTGCACGCATGTAGGTTACACAAGTCGTGTTGGATTGACGGTGATTATCAAACCGTCGAGATCTCGAGTAGCGAGGAGATACGTATCTTCGGTTGAATATAGTAATTGCATGTATTTACGACCGATACTTTGGAACCGCGAACTCTGACGTCAGCTGAACGATATCATGTTCATGAACCAGCGCCTGCTTCAGGCCCCGATTCTCATCTCAGGAGGAGTAAAATTTTCATCGTTCAAGATGGCCAAAGTCTTTGACTCACCGGTCGAGAAGGAGAGAAAAAAAAAGAAAAAAAACTGTTCCCACTCGCTCGTGAATCACTCTCCGCAGAGAAGAATCATATACCTAATGATCCAACAACTGGAAGTGCCGTTTCATTTTCTTCTGTCCAGGTGAAGGAAAGTTGTGAAAATATAAGAATCAACGACGTGACTGATGCGCGGAGGTGGATATCTCCGTTGGCCGATTCTTTCCGGGCGTTCTCCGCATAGAAACCTGCATACCTAACCATATAATACAGACAAATATCAATAATTTGTCCGTCGTTGTTCAGGTATGTACGAGATCGGAAGTGGGCGCGTCGCCGCGGGTTATGGAGGCCTCGCGCTGTTATCTTTAGGGAGGTACCTATACCTACTGCAGCGGGGACGAGACGGGGCGAGAAATTGCTACCGGGTATATAGAAGTACAAGCGTGGCTAATAGTTCGACTCCGGGTCATTGTTGCGAGGAGTTGGTCGGTTGTGGGAGAGGACACCAGCTCACCGAGCCGTATCTGAAGGAACGGAAGCGCCGCGAACCTGAGTTCCGCTCCTTCTCGCTCCTGTCTTATTTCCTATCCAATCCAACACACACGCTCGAATATCTACGACTGAGAAACGATTCGCTCCGTTACCTCGAGAACTCACGGCGTCACCGGGATCGTCCGTCTGATATATACCTGCTATAAGTCACAAAGAGGCGAGATTTTTCCTCATTTTATTCAAATTTCGTTACCTATAACATGAATCCGTAAACTGTGCTTCAATGAGGCAACGAGAAAGCTTCTCGACAGGCGAACCTGATGGCCCGTAGCCACGATTTCGGGCACCACCTCTGTGGAATCTGCTACCCTGATGTTTTCCGGGGCTGCAGCTCGATCCTGCGTGAATGATTAGAGCCAACAGAAAATACTGACGCTAGAAATGTTAGTAAGTGAGTATATACATCACGTCGAAATGAAGTCTGCCTGGTGAGCGGAGTGGCTGTCTGCTAACACGAGTATGCATGGGTACATATAAGAAACTGTACTAGGATGTTGCTGCACGATTGTGCTGTCGGCGTTAGATAATAACCGGAAGCCAAGACGGTTGTATAATATTGGTGGTCGTGGTGGCCTGTTATTGCACAAGAGATATAGCTACACCCGCAAGGCAGACCTGAGCCAGCCTCGTTATATATGTTGGTAGGTACCGGTATGACGAATATACTCGCGGGTCTTGCTCCAATACATTATACATATCTGAGCGGCGGTAGCCACTTTTCCTGAAGCAGATTCATGTCAACTATACCTACTGCACGATTATGCCCTGGCAGACTCTCAGCGACATCCTCAGATCGAACTGACGTCCCCGGATGTATGACGGGAACCTGTTATCAGTGTTCCCGTCATACTTCACACGTCCGCAAGGGAAGGAGAAAAGAAAAAGGCAGGAAAGAGAAGTATCATACTTTCGTGGTCTCGCCCCAGTCCTCTTTCCATACTCATTCCTTGTACATACCAGCAGCGAGATTCGGTATCATGAATTTCGTACGTCGATATTTGATTTCGCGGGTACGTATAGTTGTGCAAGAAACGGAATAGGTATGTTTCAATGGCTTTCTTTCGGCGGAATTTGACGATAAGAAATTCAGCTGGAATGTCCTCGAGACATGGCAGCCAAGCGATCGGATATTCCGATAGATATAATCAGCTAAGAGTTAGTTTAATCGAGTGAATTGTACTTACTCGATCGTTGTCCCGCAACAATTCAACTTCCGGTTCGTCAAGATGGTAATTACGATGTCGGCATAAGCGAACAGGTAGGCACATGTATGCTTATAGTATACGCGAGAGATATCTAGTATTGACCTATCTGTAAGCATATTCATTCCCTTGAGCATTCAACAATGGTTTATGGTAATACTCGAAAGTTGTGATGACGTAAAGCGTATTTAGAGCGAGCATTATTTCGCTAGCGCGTAAGTATACAGGGTGGTATTTTTTAAACGCCCCAGGCGAATATTTTGAGGAATTATGAGAGATACGAAAGAAAGTTTCTCACAAAACTTCAACAGTGTCATGGGGGAAAAATAATTCTTATGTAAGTTCACCTCGGGTTTGGTCCGCTTCCGAGACAGCGCAAGGGACTTCTGTTTTCAGGTTTTTAGATATGGGGAACAGGTATTTTGGCTATGAGTGACTGAAAGCGGGACGAGCGGCAAATTCAAAAAAGTGGTGAAAAAAGAAAATTCAAGGGGAAATTTTACAATTTTGTTTATTCGCTTACAACTCTCGATTTTCATCCAAATGTTCGATCACTTCATTCTTCAACTGTTGGTTCGTAAATGATTCTGTGAAATTTCGATATCCGAGATAAAATGTGAATTCGACAAAGAAATCTTTAGAGACTAGAAAAAAAGAACGAAAAAAAAAAAAAAATTCAAATTTTTTTTTTCACGTTTTCGAATTTGTCTTTTATCCTATTTTCAGCCCGCACTCATAGCCAAAACAGGTATTCCCTATCCAGAGTCAGAGGTTCCTTGCCATATCTCGGAAGCGGGTCAAACCGAAAGCGAACTTTTATCGGAATTATTTTTCTCCCTTGATACCCTTCAAGTGTTGCGGGAAAACTTTCATTTCGTATCACTTATAATTTTCGAGACATTCGCCCGGGGCCATTAGAAAACACCACCCTGTACATAGGTACACATATTTCACGTAGGTATTATTATACGTAGGTATATATACGCGTGCTCAAGGTATGTGTGCAGTTACTCAGGTATGATATATCTGCACCCATGTTTCTTTGTGGGTATAAAACTCGATCGAGGAACGCGGTTGGAAGTATAAATTGCATATGTATTATATCGGCGACGCCCTCTCCACGGCACGGCGCTGCTGCTGGTGCAACCCGGTTGAGCTAACGATATACCTGAGTTCAAAGATCAATCGAACGCCTTTGTGCGTTCACTAACCATGCAGCCATTTTATTTTCTTCTATTCCGCGGAGGTTGGACTAGTCCATATCCTGTTCAGAGATATTTCTTACCACATCCGGCCGTCAAGGGTAAACTTCGATCGAGCCAAAGAGTTTGAGATTCGTTTCTGCGAGGACGGCGAAATGGAAAATTGGGTCGTAACGATTTCGGGGCAACAACTGAGCACATGTCCCGCCTTTATTCAGCCCGAATATCGCCGGCCTGTTGTAGGTATTTATCCGAATTGCAAAAGGGAGCGGAGGTGAACGAACTTGAATTTTATTGAGCGTAGGTCAACCAGCGTTACTGTCGCGAGTCTTAGGTATAGTATAGGAAATCGTATGTAAATCCACGGACCTGTTACGTAATTCTGTACGTACCTACCTACACGTGATTTTATTCCAGAGAATTTTCACATCGAGAAATATGTAGGCACAGGTACCTACATGCGTGTGCGTAATACCTATACGAGTGGGCGTCTCCGGCATACATGACCGTATGCGTGATCTAATAGCTTATTATAAACGAGCAGGTTACCATACGCGCTTCGTATACATATATGTATATGTGGTATTAACTAATCGCGGTTTTAACTGATCCCGGAAACTCGTAAGTTGGGTAATAAATTGTCAACGATGCAAATTACTTTGAGTGATCGGTACATATCTCCGTCCACAAAAAATCAACCATCGTTTACTCTAACGGAGTAGGTATATACGTCGGTTAGCATTCGGGCGAACGTATATGTACTACTGCTACTGCGTCTCCCGGGGTTCGTTTGAAAATAAATAGTATCCCGAATAGCCAGAACAAGGTAGAAGAACTATAAAACATTCTTATACCCCAAAATATAGCGTATACACAATAATATTTGATTTTTTGCCCCGCCAAATTTACAAAATTCTTCATACCAGAATCGAACGAACGCGCAACGGTCGCGGCGGCAGCTACGGTGCCAGCTGAGAGGCGAACGCGAACCAACCGAGCGCATACATAGACTCTGCTCGTTCAGTAATTTTATTACTATAATAACCACGGTGAGTGTCTTTCTTTTCCTTGTAGCATCTTCAGATGTTTAATGAATCATTCGCCCTACGCAGAATGGCAATTTACTCTAAAATTCCACGGAAATTATTCGCGATAAAGTATACGTATATACGTATATACCTACAACTGGATACCTGATGAGTGCTGGCACCGAGTGAATGAGCATCGAGTAATTAACGAGATATTCTTATTGTTTATTATGAATCGTCCAAGGACGCACTCGACGAATTGCTAATCATTTAATAACCAGTCTGGTTTTCTCGAGCTCGCATTCGGGCTATCGCGCGTAATCGAGACAACATTAACTATAATTACATCAGCTGTAGGTACATCATCGCCACCGCTATCCGCGTAATACTTTCGTAATTTCTATACACGTAAGATCCGTTACGGGAATTGAAATCAAATACACCAGGAAGTCTGTTACCAGTTTTGCCCCCCACCCCCCACCCCCCGCCGGTATGGGGACAACTCCGACTGTCCGACAAAGAAGATAGGTAAGATATGCCTGGACTCGCGATAGATACATAAGTATACTGTTTCAGTAGAATTTCAAGGGTACCTATAGCTGGCAACTATATATAACCCTTGGCTTGAAAGGGAAGCGGAGTAAGGCCGGAATGATGAAAAACATGATTTCTTTCAAACAGCTAGCGAGTCAAAATATTTTCAACAAATGCAGCGGTCGAGTCTCTATTATTAGTTATCGCCGAACGACTTTTCACCGGAACTTGTAACCGAGCTGAGAACATTTCACGAAGACGAGGTCGCGTCTATTTATAAGCCCTGTAAGAAGCCCAGGATGGAGAGCGAGCGCCCACCACCACCACCACCACCACCACCCGTATAATCATTCCTCTTCTGTCTGTACCTGAAGCGAATGGCTACGATTTTAAAAATCCCGAACCTCTCTGCCAACACCCCATCGCGATACGGTCAGTCGAATACATGTATACGATCGTAATGCTCATTCCTCGAACAAGAATCACAAAGAACAAAAAAATGCTTTTCAACGAGACGCAGCTAATCGTAAAAGAACGGAAGAAAAAAGCACCCGAATAAACCGTACTGCAGTAAACTTCCTGCAAAATATTCATGTTATCTTATGGATGTATATAGGTATGTATATACCTAGATACGATGTTTATCCTGTGTGTGTGTGCGTGCGTGTATGTGTCGAGGTGCCGCCTTCGGACTGCATCGCATTCACCTGCGTAAGACGTTCCACGCGATCGCTCGTGGTCAAGTATAATCGTAGGACGAAGCTAATCAACTTCCCCCCTCCGCCCCCCCGCCCCATTACTCCCGCCAGTTCCGTTCAAAGTCCAGCCCCTGGCCTTGGTTGAAACTGCTGAGATTTTCATATCCGGATACTTGTCGTAACTTCTAGCCGACAAAGAAGTCGTCGGAGAGGTAAAAATGTCACAGAGAGAGCGACAGAGAAAGAAAGAGAGAGAGAGAGAGAGAGAGATATATAGATGGATAGACAGATAGAGAGAGAGAGAGAAACAAAGAAAGAAAAAACTGGTTGAGAAATATCGCGTAACGAGAGACAGACTCTGCGCATTCTTCGTGACGTGGGATTATGTTCAAACATGAAACGATTGATAACGATTCATATAGATTCGCGATACAAAATTTCAAAATGTAGATACGGCTGGTCCATACATATGTATTGCATTTAGAGTGGAATCCGGTTGTCGAACCGCCTTTGCAGTAGGTACAGGCGAACGCGAGGTATAATTCGGATGCAAATTGACCGAGGCGAGGCATTGCGAAGTGGATTACCTTTGGCGTAAGAACCGTTAACCGGTATACCTGCCTGCGCCCTGAGTGCCAGACTGTGCTGCAGCGTGCGTAGGTACAGCGAAATCTCACGAGTCCATTGAGAGAAATTCACAACCTATTGGGGCGAGATCGTAATTGGTAACTGTTACAGTGGCATCTGAAGCCTGTGTAAAGAAGAAAAAGAGTAGCAAATCTGTTGGGGAAACATATTTGGTTGGAATTATACCGATCCTTTCATATAGAGTGGGCGGACTGGTGAAATATTATAAACACAGAAGTTACGGAGCGAGTAGGAATAGTATATATTTACCAAGGCACATAGATAGATCTTCGTGTATATACTCCCTCGGGGGTTGCGGAGAACGAGGAGAAGGTGGATGGTGGATGGGCGGTGGGCGGTGGGAGGTGAGAAGGAAGGAAGCCGGTAGGAGGGGTAGTACCTGCGGGAAAAGGAAGTTCCGTGAAACGGAAGCGAAGCGAAGAGAGGAAGGAGGCGAGACGAGGCGAGGCGAGGCGAGGCGAGGCGAGGCGAGGCAAGGCGCGGAAAGTCGAGAACGGCGGGTTGTGGAAAGGGGGAGAAAACGGCGAACGGGCCGGAACCGGAACCCGCGCCACGGCCCCGATATAACGGAAGCGTCGCGTTTGCCGGAAGTCGCCAAGGAAATGAAATGCCTTGCGCTGCCAAGGCTCCCATTCTGCTCGCGCACGGTATACCGACTAGAACTCCTCCCCAGAGTCTCGACGCTACTACCGCAACGGATAATATTCGTCCTCACGAATATGGGTACCTCATACTCACGACTAGTATACGAAAAAAATCTGAACTTCATTCTACGACAAAAGTCCCTTTCTTCTCTACGTGTAATTACCATTATTTGAAACACTTCAAATCTCCATGAATATGAACTGTAAAATATCTGCGTGAAATAGGTTACCGAACGCTACGGGATTAACAAACGACATCTTCGCTCGGAGGGTTGAATCCAGAGGACAAGAAACCCGAACGAATTCTTTCTCTCAGCTCTCAGCTCCCTTTTGGAAATCACTGTAAACTACATCACAGTCGGTAGGAGAATGTCGCGAGGAGTGGCTATATAAAAATTCATCGAATGTACCGCCTCGGCTCCATGGAGTATATTATTATGTTAAGTAATTTCCCAAGTTTCGGAGAGCGCGTGGGACCGACCGTCGAGCCGTCAATGAGGTTGAATAAAATTCATTCCACGCCCTCGAGACAATCGGTGTCCACGATTATAGTGACTGTATTTATTTCCGACGTTCTATTATACCCATATGCCATTCGTCTCGGGTAATGGAAATTGTGTTACGAGATGAGTTGCCTTCGTAAAGTGGAGGAAGTATCGTACGTGTCAGTGCGAGGTATAGCCGAGCGGCTGTTCCGACTTTGCTGTTTCTTTCAACGAACGATTCTTCCGACGGTTCACCAGATACCGTTTTTTTCGCCTCACAAATACGGAAGCGGTTGGCTACTTCGCCCGGAGCCTAGCGTACGAGAAGAGATTTTCACGTCGTGAATAACCTTAGATAATAAATTGTTGTCATAATTACGGTCTAGCCAGCCATAAACCTCCGCGAATAACGCTCGCGGCACTAATGGACTTCCGCAGTAGGGAACAGACGAATCATCGGGTCTCCATTGTCGCAGGTATAATAATATTATATTATAATAATATAGCGCTCCTGTCTTCGTAATGAAATCGCTATTTACAGTGCCTGATATAACATACGCTGTAACGCGCTGCATTGTCTTCACCTTTTCATCGTAAGACTACGTCTGATATACAACTATACAAGCTTCACAATTGTCGATCGATACATATATATATGTATCACTTTACGACGACCGCTCTATAGATGTAGGTTATGCGTCTGTAACGCTAATATATAGTGCGTATACAAGATAGAATCGTTTCCGTTCTTACGACGGAATACGCTTCGTCGTATTTTTTGTTGGTTTTTCGTATTTCCTTCTTTTTTTTTTTAGTTTTTTTTTCCCCTCCCTTTTTTCCTTCCTTTCTCCGACAACGAGAAGCTTTCCGACTGGAAAATCGATTTGACAGCGCAGCGATCGTTTCGACGGTGTTCATAATCATATAGGACAAAGGTGAAAAAAAGTTAATTGCGGGTTAAACGAATAGTGAAAGTTTTGACCCTGCGATTTGTGTGCCGGAATTCAATGCCTGAAGATAAAATTCTTCATAATAGAAGCTATGTTATAAAACTGTGATACAACTCAACTATGTGGTTACGAACGTTGATCCAATGTCTGAGATACCAGCTAGATATCGCGAGTATACCAGTAGTGTAGTAGATATACCTATATGAGTATTTGTGTACGCGTGCACTTGCCGTCCGATCGATGGATATATGCTCTCCTCGTATTTCTCTCGACGCCCCATTAGGAAGAGCTTCCCTCCTCTTCCTCCTCCCCCCCCCCCCCCCCCCCCCCCCCCGTTACATTTACGCGCAGCTCCAACTTCCGTTTGGCGTCTGGAATAGCACCAGGAATGATAGGAGAAAAAGGAACAGTGAGAGGAGGGAAGGTAGAAGTAGAAGTAGAAGTAGAAACAGAAGAAGAAGAGGCAGCCGTAAAAGTGGAGAAGGACGAGGTCGACCGGAGGCCAACACCCATTAGACCCAACGTGACTGTTAATTTATTACATTGCTACGCGCCGCCCACCCCTGTATATCCGTGTCCACCATCCCCGCCGTCCCGTCCGCATGTCAGAGACTTTTGCATGAATAATTATACGGATTTTCAAAGGATTTAAAAGCTTTCAGTGATTTGCATTCCTGTAATAACTCGAGTATATACATACGACCTACGGATCAATATACGGGGATTTACGGCGTTCGTTTTCGTTTTCGTTTTCATTTTCATCTTCATTTTTTTATCCCCCTTCAATTTCGTCATTAGAATTATCATCATTTTTCAAAGACCCGACCGAGTACCTACCTCTATTGCTCTTTCGATCAATTTTAATTGAACGGTTGAAACGTCGAATGGTAAGCGGATCTGACTTCCCACACGCGATTCACACGCAACGGATTCTCTATTTCTGGTTAGTCACGCTCACGCTTCATGTACTCCGATCGTAAGTTTGTCACTGAATATCAATCCCTTATTTTCTATGTGGGGCATGAAAAAGAAAAAGAAGCTTCTCTCCCAGTTATATATACACATATACGTATTTCTTTTTCAGACGCATTTTTTCTTCCTACTTTCACGGGTCCTAATCCGAAGCGGGGTCTTCGAATTCCTAGCTGCGTCGGTGTAACGGTCTCTGCGTGCCAAAGAAATCCCATAGCATCGTTCGAGATTGAAACCATATGAGTCGGGGATAAGATGCCTCGGGTAGTTTGTGCGGCCGCTGCAGTCCGATGCAGTCCGATGCTCCAGGGCCCCGGGCCACCTGCTTCCCGCGTCGCGGCCGACCCCTGCGCTCATCGTGGCCTAAGCCGCGCTCGCGACCCCGGAAGCGACAGCGACCAACTTCGACGCAGCAAACTTCACCCGAAGTCAATTTCTACCCAAAATCCCAGTCCCTGCGGTCTCAGACGCAAGCATCGCGGAAATGTTTGAATGAAATCGCGATTTATCGTGTCGTGCCTGATTGAGTACGATACAAATACCGGAGAATGATCGGTAGGCGGTTCGAGTCCGAAACGCGACCTAAATCTTGGGAGGGAATGAAAAATGAACGAACAGTAAGAGACGCGAGGGATGCTGGCGCGTTGCTTGCACACGTGTGCCACTCTACCCAAGGGGACGGCTTCGTAACCTTTCACACGGTCCCTGGCACAAAAATGCGTTGCGGCCTGCGTAATAATTGATCGTTTTTTACTTTGATTCGTCCTCGGCACGTTGGAATAACGAAACTGTAGGTGCTAGTAGCACGTAGGGGATACCGGGACGGAGAGAAGCAACGTTTCGTTTCATTGGCCGTAAAAAATCGTCAATGTAATTATTGAATCGGCATAAAAGAATGAGCGAAGAAGCGAATCTTCTCAAACTTCGTCTCAGGTTCAATGAGGAGAGGTCACTGTGTGATAATTAAAAAGCATTACCGCGTTGCGCCACCGCGTAATCCGCAAGATATCGCGAGAAATGAGAAGAAAACAGAGGCGAGCTTGAGCACAGAGCGAGCATAAGCGTAAGAATAAGAGTAACCGCGAGCTTGGGCTGTTTATCGGATGATGTAAGACGAGGTGCACCTGCAGCTGCGGGGCAAGTGTAATGCAACGAGAATGCAGGGGAGCTCACCATCCTGCGATCCCCTGACGGGAGAGAACCTTCCTTCCCAGGACCAGACCACCGGATGCCCCGAACCTTGGCCTGGCCCTCGAGCCTCCCCTACGAAACAGTGGTTCCCAATCGACGAAAGCACAGATGGATACTATAACTGTCGTCGTATACTTTAGCTCTGATTATATTTATCTTGCAATGAGAGAAACGAGTTTTCAAAGAGCCGAGATAATTTTAAACTTTTTATCCGTGCGGGCGCTGGTGTTACCAGGCGTTCGTGCTATGTATAGGTATACCTACAGTTAATATCATCGGCGTGATCTTACATAATTAGGCTGCGTGATTACTCAATATGAAATATCGAGCTGTGTGAAGTGTTGTAGCATATGTAACAGACGCATTCGTGCATAGTTTGGAGTGAAATGTTTACGCAAGTGGGGGAACACCGCACCGGCGAACGATTTATTCAATATTCGTAAAGTCAACACCGCAGGTGCCACAGGTGCCACCGCATTCGGGCGAAGATCATCTCATTGTTAGTTCGACGCGTAGGGGAAGAAACTACGGTCGTCGACTGACCGATGGCCTTTTCTTCTCGCAGTCTTAGAATCCGATCCCAACTGGGCTCCCCTGGAGAGATGAGAAGAAGTAATCCGGCTGTGCCTCGAGCATTGACCACAAATTCTAGCCCTTACGGGTGAAAGGACTAGGTCCAGGACGAGGACCAGGACTAGGATTAGGACAGGACTAGGACAATGGGTATTCGTTACTAACCAGGAAAAGAGGTAGTCGGTATTTTCCATCGTCGTTGACTTGCGGCTCGGCTTCCATGGAGATATGTTCGAAGGACCGACGAGTGGTGTCCCTAAAGAATTTTCGAACGACCCAGTTCCAGCACTGCGGTTAATTATAGTCTTTCGAAATACAATTAGACGAAAATCAGGACTGTCGAGCCATGGTCTCACGTTCCTGGATGCAGTTCAAGTAAAAGCTGCATCATCGGTTCCTCATCCCGTGATAACATTACACAGCTATCGCGAGTTCGATGTGCAACTTGACTCGAGTCATAGACGAAAACAAAAATAACGTTCCATCGATGGCGTCATCCGACACCCAACATATACTCGTATGCATCCCCTCGATTCAAGGGTGGCTACACATCTCCCTGGGGGATGCGGAGACAAGAAACGCCAGAGCGGTGCAGGTCGTCATTCCCATATGCGCGTTTCGTTGTACACGAAAACGCGGACGACGTCGACGACTATACGACTATACGACTATACGGCTACGACTAGGACGCCCCACGGGTCGTAAACCACACGTGCTACCCGATGCTACTACCATCTGGCTACATGTTCGTTCTTTGGCTCGTACGGCTTGTCGGCGGTTGCCTCGATCAGGAGGAGTCGATGCGCAGCTTCAATTAAGCTTTCCTGTTCATTGTATTGGCACATGAACAATGACCGACGATAAGAACTACTCTCATCTAGAATTATTTATCCAAGATTTTCCGAGCGGCACTAGTCTTTGGTGGCGAACTATTATAACATACTCCGATCCGGTCGCCTACTTGGCCACGTGTCGACGGTACGACATCTCACATTATTCTTCTCTTGAAATAAAAATATGTTCGTTACGCTGAATGGGGCCCTTGTTCTCCGCTTCCCGTTCGTCTCAGCTCTCCGGCGCCCCGACGCGACGGACGCAGGAGCCGCAGTGACGATACCCGACGAATAAGCCTGAGCATCGAGGAACGCGAGTTTCAAAATTTAGGAACATTGTGCCTACGACCGTAGGAACCAAAGGACTTCTATCTCGAAATCGATACATATATTTTCTGCGCCATTTCATACCCACGTTTCTCCGATTTCTTACGCATCACGTAATGGCCGAGTGTAAGTAAATTAGTTACAATCAATTTGAAACTTTCCTGGTGTAGTGAAATTCTTTCGCTTCGAACGATACGAACGCAGATCCGAGTGGCTAACTTGAAACTGTGTAATAATTCGCCACGCATGCTACGGTTAGCCATTCGACAACTTTTCACCGCAACTTGTAATGGCTGAAAATCAATGAATTTGCAATATGATCAGGTCTCGGAGTGCCATGAACCGCTTGACCAAATCAGCTTTTTATTTCACTTTGATTCAAAGTGGTTATTTATGTAACAAAACGATACGACGGCATGTGGCTGTACGCGGGGCGCCAGCGTCAAATCTATACCTGTTACAATGATTGATGTTAGTTTATGCACGAGGTATGTATATATACATACTTATTCGGCGATTATCGACGAAAAAATAAAAAACCGCATGTATCGCAACTTGGAAGGGAACGGTAAAAACCTTTATGCCTTTTTGCCTAGATCTCACACTTTGTCAGTAAAGTTGAATCGTGAATAAACGCAATATACGAATCTAGAACACATTTTCGCCAAAGCAGGTGTAGCCTGCCTTATAGTAGAAATATCGCCAGGTATATGTGTATAGATAAAGGTGTTGGTTTTTTATGGTGAATTCAATGTACGCAAACGGAATCTGGGATTCAAGATTGAATACTAATAAAAAAACGTGACAACGATCTGCCGAGCGCCATGTGCGCGGCGGACTTGACGCTCCGTAACGCACTGCGGGGGTAGAATGACAGAGAAGAATACAAAGCGAAAAACAAAAAAAAACAAAAATAAAAAAAATTGAAACCCCCAAGAGAAAGAGAAAGAGAGACGAAGACAAACATATACTTTCGGGGGTGACGTGAAATAGGCCGAGGGTAACTCGACAGGGAGGGGCGAAGGATAAATTACGAAGATGAAAGCTATCGTTAATGGGACGCCGCCAGCCGAGCTGTACGTAGGTTGGTTTATACATGGTTGCAGGTTTCATTCGAAGGCAGACGTACATACGTACGATCATTCTACACCGCCACCGGTTTTCTTTTTTCTTCTAAATCATGCGGCGATGATCCAGATGTGCACGTAGAGTATGCATTATGAGTTGCTTCGCGTACGCGTCATTAAACGAGTATAATCACTCCGATATTTGCACTGGATAATAACCGGTTTGATTCTTGGATGTCACGCATGACGGTTGGACAATTAGTCGCCTAGATGTCATCGTTTGCAAATTATTTTCATTCCGTATTGTTGATTCTTTGAGTCGACGTAGAGAATCAGGCAGTTCGGCAACTCAATGGACCGGTATAGCAGTGCCTCCAGGATGTTAGCGGTTACACAGATACCGGTCTTGTTTTTCTATAAGTTTTCCTATTTCTTCTTTCCCTTTTCCCTTTGACAATTGATTTTCATAGGCTATAGAACGGACCTGGGAAGCTAGTAAGAAATCCAAATGAGGTAATGGAGTGACGCAGCCTCGCAACGCAGGACTCTATTCTGCTATGGTTTCGTTCCAGATTTCGTTGTGATTTTTCTCTCTGCGGTCGAATGTGTCACAATCGTTTGATCTGGTGAGTTACGCGGCAACCGCATTGACGATCTTGCCACATCGGTTACGGGGTGTCACAATTATTAATAATAAGAAATTGCGCGTATCATACTAGCGCCAGGATATGGCGATACGTACAGCTCGTACTCACTCCGCAGATTACGCAACGTTGCGGTTTGCTACACTTCTTTCGTCACGCTTCTCAGGATCAGCTAGATAGCCTAGGTATCTCTCCCGCAAAGTCGGACTGCCGCAGGTCCACGGTATCGAAAGATTTGGGAAGAAAACAACGTTTCATCGAATCCGCCCGCTGCCCAGGCCAGTCAGCAAGACATTACGAGGTAGCACAGAGTGATTCGATAACTCGAGCAGGTAATTATAATCTATTTTCCATTTTCTGTATCTTCGCGAAGTTACTTCATCTCTCAGCTCTGTAGACAACGGCAGGAATGGCGCAGAGAGTCAAAATATCATTCCATGTGTCATTCTACTGTGATGTAGAAGGCAAATCGATCGCGAGTAGACACGTGTCATCCATTTTTTTCCTCGTTGGCCAAACGAGTTTATGTAAATCGAGGCCATCTGCCGTTGGCACGTGTTTGTATAGTTCGTTGTGTCGCGGACGTTAGACGTCGGGACGCCGCAAAGTGCGCCGCCGAATATAATACGTCGAATAGCATCACCGTCCAACGTGCATCATGCACCCATCGGTCGTCGCGACGCTTGCATCGCGTAGCGTAGCGTATTCAATTTTATTGCCTCGTTCAACTCCAGCCCCGATGACGTCATTGATAATCACCGTGTAATTCTGATTGTCGCAGATGCTGGCGTGACGAGCCTACTCCCGGGTCCATGGTATATATATATATATCTTTATATACATATATAGGTATATATGGGTACATCGTGTCACGCGAATTCGGGCGTTCCATGAGAGAACCGTTTTCGTAAGCGAACGCGGGAGGACGATTAGGGCGAGTAATGGTGCCGGCGATATTGCGCGCGTAAGCGCGATCCGTGCCCAATCCGTTGTTTCGCAGGGTGCGGGCTATAAATCAAGTTTACCGGGCCACGCAGCCAATAACGAGGGGGGCATAGATAGGAGAATAACATTTGGAAAGAGGCCCACAAGCAATAGGTAGAGGTAGACCCATGGTAATATGTATCTTTGATCCACGTTGCCTGTATATACTGCTCCGTGCGATAAAAAATGTTAGCGATTTTCAGCGGTCAACGGGATGTCCTGTTTACGAGAAGCGTTCATCTACTGTTCTAGTGACTGTCGCTGGTTCACAGTACGATTCTTCGAACATGGAAACATACAGGCATCTCGTGATAATTGCAAGCATAACATCCTTTGTGAGTGGAAATATGACATTAGTCCTCCGCTGACCAAACCGCAGACATCGAGTGCTTGCTACAATTCGCGAGGCGAGTATACTCCGATAAATGTGACGAGGTCTCGAAGCTGTCATCATGGTTTCACAGTTCTGCCGCAAATAATCCTCTGGATAACCAGCTCGTATATTGTTAGTCATTTCCTGAGATCGTAGAATTCCTTAGCGCGTGACAGTTTTGCAACACTTTAAAAGCGGATAATACGGTGGCTTGATACCGTGGCAGGGCATAACAGTTGGGTAACTTGGAATTCTTTGTTCCAGTGATACGTGACCGCCGTGACGATGGAGTCGCGCGACAGCCACAAACACAGCGAATGCATCCGCTGGTCGGAGTCCGTTTTTGCGATGTCGTAATACCCTCGGCCACCCTGGCAGGGACTCGATTCTAAAATAATATGATTGGACAATCTGATGGACGATCCTCGCGACTTGGCGAACATTATACGCCGTTTCTCTTCAATTCACTATTTCTATTTGTAAAATCTGTACCTAAGTGAAATGAATTTCAGTTCAGATTTCTGCATCTGACCTGATCTTGCTGCTAACCGACTGCTCGCGCTTCCCGTTTCCCTCCGGTATCACGATTCGTTCGCATTATGGTGCAGAGGCTGCTCGATGGTGTGTAAATATCTAAAATGGTGAGATGCGGACTAGTGCGTATAACAACGATAAAGTTCGCCAGTCACCCTCAGCGGCGAGAAAACGAACGGCATTAATACCCTGCGGGGATCACACCACTTGTACTAGGCGAGCCCTGCAGAGTTCACGGATTGATCCACCTAGTAGTCGGGGAGCCGAGATCCCAGCTGCGCCTCGAGTGACTAATATGTGGGCAGGCAATGCAGGGCACACCACCCACCCCCGGGGATCGATTAAACGGGAGTCGAGGGTAGTTCTGAAAGGGGGCGAGGATTTACCCCCTTATAAAACGAGTTTGCGTTCTCCGCACACGGAGTTTCGTAAACTCAGAGAAGGAACAAAAATTCACGAGTCTCTCTCTCTTTTTCCTTTTCATTATCGCCAACCAGCCAGTTTCCGCATGAGTATCGGATGCGAAGGAATAATAACGAAATTAGAGCAACGGATATACTGCACGGACCGAAGAACTTACGTGCTCACAAGCTCCTGTCTGTCCCTGCGGTTGGTGACGGGTCGGGAGAATAATCTTAATCGTGGTCCTGACTTTTGATAACAAATGATATTTTAACTAGCTCACATTCAAATCATCAGACTGAGGGTACGCGGCGCGGTGGTCCCGGGTCCGGCATAAATCTGGGACCTCTTTGATTCCCACATCAATAAACCGCATGTGGAAGCACATACGTTTATACACGGCGAGTGGGGTGGCGCAAGACCAAAACAAAAGAAGAAGAGTGAAGAACGGAGTACGGGGGGTTGTTAGCTCGGCCAAATTTAACGTTACCGAATTAATATAGATTTTCCGAGACCATCTTCTCGCCTCTTGCAGCTCTAAAAGGGTCAACTCGTTGTGTGAACTTTGTGCTTGAAATAGACTTTTCGTTGTGTTGTGTAGGACGCGCGCCGTACAGGCCGCAGCACGACCCTCCCTCGTTTCAGCTTTTCTATGTCTTACATTCTACAATTGTACACGTACGGATAATGCATGCGTATAGAGGTTCCAGTGACGTTGACGTGCTCGTGCTCATGCTCGTGCTCGTGCTCGTGCATCGCGCATCCCGCATCGCATATACATATGCATGTACTTACATGCACACACAAATACGTTTGTAGACCGCATTATGCCACATGCTTTCATGTACTATACTTATACTATACATATGTATGTAAAACGTAACGTGTCGTTGACCCGGCTAGATGCGCGTTCTCGACTACTGTCGAGGACAACGACGTAGGGCACATCTCTGCTAAACGATTCTGAATCCGAAGGGCCAGAGCGGACTGACCGCTAACGATCCTGATGAGGCTTGATGACCACGCCGACTCCAATTGTCTCGAGTGTACCTACCAGCAGTGGCGAAGGAACAAATTACAGATAGAGCTTCAGAGACTCGCTCTCAAATCCCAGCCTCGGAGCATAAATTTGAATTGAAAGAAAAGGAAAAAGAAAGAAAAATCAGAGACTCTAACAATCTGTGAGAGGATTATCTCAGCGGGCATTCGGTTCGCGTCGACGGTGATCATCAGAGAGTCGATGTCGAGTTACGCCGCGAAAAGGACAGCAGATTTTATTGCGGCATACGCCGATGCAGGCCTAATTATTAATTGTTCGTTGTCGGATCAGTATACAAACATCGCCGTATAAGAAACTGATTCTCACGATCAGCGGCTCATGTATATTTAATTCAAATCTGCAGTTTGATCAGTTCGTATGCCGGTGGCTTCTGGTTTTTGTTGTTGTTATAATACGTTTCGATTGACGCGCAAGAGTTTGGCCAAATCTCTCAGCACTCGATCGATAAAGTATAATACACAGAGATTTCAGATTCACCGGGTCCCCCGTACGAAATCGTAACCAGCGCGTCGCACCTAATCTTTTCGTTGTGCAGGAACCCCATTCGGGTGCCACGTGGTCTGGTTAAACAGAGTCGACAGGGGGAGCAGCGTCGACGCGAGGCGACCGGACTTAAATTGCATTCGGCGCACTATGCTGATCGGAAGGGTGCGAGTTGCACAAAGGGAAGCCTGGCTACTAACCAGGGCATTAGCGGAACCCCCACGCTTCCCAGTTTCAAAACCCCCCGTTCTTCTTCTTCTTCTTCACCTCGTGCTGGCTTTGTCGCTCTTTCTCTTTTCCCCCCACATCTCTTTGCCCCCCCCCCCCGCCTCCCCTCTTTTCTAACAAACAAATTCGACCCACGAAGAAACGCCCCTGGCTTACAGGGTGACGGCATAGAGGCTGAAGAGTGAGAGGGAAGGAAAAGGGGAAGCATACGTCGTTTGATATTGATTACCAAACGACAACCAGTTCCCTGATTTCATACTCCAGTAGGCATCGTTTGTCTGCCTCCCCCCTTTGATGGTCGCTTTGATGTCGAGGAGCCAAAGCAAAACGAAACCATCGTCGTTCCTACGTCCCCCTCCCCCTCCCCCTCGCGGGGCAAGAAAACAAGGTGTCCGATGTTGTCAACTTCAGGCCTTCACCTCGTACCGCGAGTTTTGGACTTCATTCGGATTCAACGGCGGAAAAAATAGACAACGGCGACGTGAAATACAATTAACTCAAACAGGAATCTGCATTTCATGAAAATTTATCCCAACTTGGGTGAACCTGATCACTGCGATTATACTCTCACCGAAAGAGATATCCTCGATTTCGCTGGCTCTCCGAATAGAGTGGATCATCAGAGAAGGGATCGTTGCAAAAATGTACGGATTTATTACAGCCGCCTCGTGCATCGAGCTGTGATTGTATTTTCCACCGCGACTGGAGACATTGATTTTTGCGTGAGGCACGTCGCGAGCAGGAAAATGACGTCAAGAGTATATCTCAGCTATTCGTTGAACTAATATGCTTAGCACTTTGAAATTAGCTGTCAACCGACAGCGGCATCCTTCCATCGGATCGCAACTGAATAATAGAAGCTAAACGCGATGCTTGGCTCAATTTCAGCCATAACATTGTCTGCGCTGGTGGAAAACATGTACACAGTGTAACCGTTGCATGAAAAACTCCAGAAGCCATAAATTAGCCGGCAAGTGTTATCGGTATTGAGCGATATCCGCGCCTAGATCATGACTCCGAACTGGCTGCTTATCGGCAACCTTTTCTTTTTCCCAATCGCCGATAGGCAGGTGAGTTCGGGGCTCAAATGCTGATTCAAAACTGTTCAGAGATTATCTGGGTATGGGTAGGGTCATCGAATCGTATGTTCCGACGCGAGACCATTCCCGAAATATATACGCTGTTATCTCCCCCCTTCCAATTCGAAAATCCATTCGTCAAAGGTAAATTTTTCGTCGTTGTTTCTAGATCGAAAAGACAATCATGCGGATGATCCTGTGGATACCCTGGATGCGAAAATGTTTGAAAAATCGTCAGTAAGATGGAAGTTGCCGGGTAAGTAACGCGTGCGCGGAGTGTCTCCTCATCTGACGTGAGAGTAAGTGCACAGCATGTAGCTGATACTATTACAGAGAAATGCTGCGAGCAATTCCCAACCGAAGCATAGAGGTTCGTAGTGGCTTTGTGACTCGGCCCGATGTCTTTTCCGCGTAGGTACATACATGCATACATATGCACATGTACCGCAGTGTCTATTGTTTTGCGTGTACTTTGTTCGCGCGCCATCTGCGTACCTACCGCGTGAATGTTCTTCGAGTTCGCGTTGGGTATTCCGTTGTGTTTGCGTAATGGGTCGTGTAATCAGCGGCTTAACTGACGCCCGACGCTGACGCTGACGCCGACGCCGACGCCGACGCCGACGCATAGGACCGCGACACTCGCGACACCCGACGCAGCCTCTTCTGCCGCAATGTTTTTCATCGCATAGCACACAATGAGATCCCTGCAAGGTTTTGTTTGCGGGAGCATACCTAAACGTGAAGAACCCGCACGCAATACTTTTAATACGGCTTCAGGAAGCTAGAAAATCTCGTTATTTAGAGTGGCTGGTCGCCCGATGACCGTTTTCAGGTACGTCGACGGGGTGAAATAGCATTTCCTTTGTACGTACATCCACCTACGAGTATTACGTATACGTATACACACCGGGGCGAGACATAAAAGTTACGTTGCTACATCCCTTGCCCATATCCTTTGAAAACAAATCACTATTTGTGAATCTTCGTGAGACGTGCCTCACTCAACTCTGTAATTGTATGATAATTCGTCGAATGATCGGGTGGTCACGGTATTCATAAAATAAGTGTCAATTTTTCAGAGTCAAAAGTTCCAGGAGCCTTAACTTAGTTTCGCATTCAAAGTATTTCCAGTTATCGAAGAGCAAAGATTCTATAGAATCTGACAGGCGATTGCATCCTTCGTACTTCATCCTTTAGCTGTGATTCTGACTTTTACCTGATAGCACTACTTGAAAGGAGTATGAACAGCAGATGAAACTTCTGCGAGTGAAAATTTGCTGTCGGGACATATCTTAAATGATAACCGCGAGTCGCGCGGCATTCGAAAATATTCATGTTGAGATTCCGCGATATCATTTCTTCGTGGAAGCTCGCGAATAATTGACAAGTTACGGAAAACGCGGCGTTCCGCGATTTCTTGCAGGCGAAAGCTCGACCGGGTAAACCTCTATGCTGAGTTAAATTCTTAATTGTATAACGCGGCAACGAACAAAACGTGAAATATACACGACATATTGTATGTCTGGTATAATGAAGTGTAGAGAAGTATGGAAATGAGATGTAGTGTGTAGTATACGTGAAAATGTGGCGTATAATACGTGATTCTGTTTGTTAATAGTACTTGGTAGGCGATAACCTCAGTTCACTTCCCTTTCTCCCCCGCAATGTAAATTAAAAGCGACAAATAAACTTTGCCCGGGTTCGTTTCTTTATCCTTATTCGGAAATAGATACGAGCTTATCTGTGACGTCTACGTCCGTTGGAAACTTCGCATCAGATAACGTCCCATTTATCGCGGGTGAGCCAATGATCCGTTACGAAGATACACTCGAATCATTTAGCGATAGGATACGGAGTCGGCTACACGTCACGTAGGCCACATCGTGATGCATTCATCCCATGCTCGAGTACCCAAGATTCTACTTTCGAATTCCCTGCACCGTTTCAATAATTCTCTCTATATATATGTAACCAAGTTTATATACTAACTCTAATATCGATCTTCCATGTTACGCGATCCACGAGGAAACATGCCGAGGGTAAAACGAATCGGAGCTAATAGATAATTAGAATTGATAACGGAGCTGATTCTTACTCAAAATATGACCTTGTGAACAAGTGTCACCCGTTTTATCTCAAGTGGGCACAAAACCCTCTTCACGTTTCGGTATCGAGTGTCAATGTACCGGCGATACGATCTGCAAAGTATAATCGAATTGGTATGTACGTATTTTTCGGCGGCAGAAGATCAGAAGATAAAATTCGACACTTCAGTCTCATTAGTCGGATATCCATACGTCTGAAGCTGGCTCATTGCGAGGCGGCTAGGCGTGATAATTCGTCACCATTTCACCTAGTTCGTTTTATAAGGTTTCACGATACGGGCCTGATGATTATTCTGTGTAAAAAGGTCCGGCTCCATCGATCCGGTGAATCTATCGATTCCGATTTCGATTTCAATTCATCACAAAATTTACGGACTAAATGACCTGCGTGACATTTTCGTTAAAAAAAAAGTAAAAAGCTCCGTGAGGTTCGCTAGACATTCGTTCATTCGGTCATTGTTCAACGTATCGAAAAAAAAAAACGACGAATGAATTGATTCCGTAGCGAAGTGAATGGCGGATCGTACAGTGCTGCAGTCAGAACCCACCATGTCTTGTTCTTCTTTGAAAGTCCTTCCAACCGTATTATGAAGGAATCGAAAAAAGGCAAGAATACAATACAAGTGCTGAGCAAGAAGACGACCGAAGATTAGGGGTAGAAAATTGACGTCCCACTCGAGGAGCCTCTCCGAGACGGTCTATGTTCCGTTTCCACGTACTTTTCCCGGTCGAGATATTATATTCAGGTATGAAAGGGAGGACTGCATTTTGGCCCAGTCGGTGGGCGTGTCGGACCTTTTCGGGATGTAACGTTTGAGCGGACAACGGTTCAAAATGCATTATTTACGATCTACGTTTCAGGGGCAGTCGGACAGAATTCCGAGATTCCGGTATTTTCCTCCAATGTTTCACCCTCCCGTTTCTCCGAGCCAACTCCCACGGAAGTAATCGGCTTTCCTCCCCATCTCGACTTTTCTTTAATACGTCCCCTGCCTGCGCAGGTAAGTATAACCACGGCATAGGAGACCTACCCGTTTTAGGTTTTCGACGACGGCGAATCGGAGGTATTCAATAGCGAGCGAATGAATGACCTGGTATGAAGTGATTTCGTTAATTTTCGTCCAATATTAATATATGGGCCAACGTAGGGTCGATCGTTTCCGGGACGGGGCAACTTATTCTTAGAACGCGTCTTCAAGTAACAGGATTCTCTTCAACTACTGAACGCGAGGTCTCTCCACAGGCGTGGGAACTTCTTCTGTTAACCTAGGCGATCAACGCGGTTGTAGTAACCTACGTAGTATAACGGATCCCTCGCATCTCTGGCTACGATTCGATTTTACCCTTTCACCCGCGGGGACAAACGCGCGAAGCTCGCCCCCCCCCCCCCCCCCCCCCCCCGCTCTGCCGATTTCCTAAGGCGATTTAATTCCTCGTCTGAGGCCACAAGTCGAAACACTAAATTGCTTTAATTACTGCAGCATAAGTAAGAAGAGTTAGCCAACGTTCAGAGCCGATCTTCAGGAAGCGGAATACTGTAGCAGTTTATGAACGATCATCACACGGTAATCTTTTATGATTGATCGCCAATGAATCGGTGAATCCCAGAGCATAATACTGCCATAATTATCTTTCACACTCTGTCTAACGCTCGTTCATAATTCAGATCTTCATTCTTCATTGCCGTTAGCCATAAAGCGGGAAAATAAGTATTTGTATAGAGATTATAAGTGTGTGTATGCATACGTGCATGTGTGTATACATGTATATACATACGTACGTATCTACTTATTGTCAAGCATGTAAGCAACGAGCAATGATCGTACGTTGCACGCGTATAGTTTCACTATGTATATACATACGTATGTACATACATGTACACAATACGTGCTATACGAGCGTTCTTCCCACGCCAGACACCGCCGAAGGATTTATGTAACTTCGACGCTGAGGTTCGTGCTTTGAGAATATTGTGGGTAGGTAGGTAGGTGAGCTTACCTATCCGAGAACATGACCTCCATTCGGTAAGAACACGTGAAATCTACAGGGTGTCCAACCTCTTCCATCACATTGCGTTCACATTGAAAGCAAACTATTCATTTTTTCCATCAGCTTTATATAGTAGGATATCTAATTAGAGTTTGAATTTTTTTTTCCTGCGTTATAGGCAGGTATATTCCGCGGCTTCGAACCGCCAACATATCGGATTCCGACCAACGCCTACTTCTTTTTCCACAAAAGAATATCATATTTTTTTCACTTCACCCGCAGGAATGTCTTCCGACTTGGCGGTCCGCCGCGGTCGGTCAATATAATTCTTTCAACTATGCCTGATGATCAGAAGCCGTGGAAAATTTTGGAAATACCGGGGATCCCGCTATCGCGCCGCGTTCCATTTTAGTTTTGTTTTCAACATTAGCCTGAGGCGACGAGACCGAATTTGAGTTCGTCGGTCCATCAGTGAGACCCCGCGCCGTTTCTCAGGCGGTTAGAAAAACTGCTTATAATAACATAATCACGGGGAGCAAGTTAGGAGACTGTATATATAACACACATAGGTATGACGTATGTATACCTACCACCGTTCCGTGTGACAACTCTGTCGAAATTTTTCACTCTATACGCCTAGAGCTTCTTGTAGCCCAAAAAAACACCCACGTCGTATAATTTCGTGAGCTGAAGGAATATGCTTATGACCACAGACCGAACTACTTCTCTTCAACGGGCAGATGCTGCTCACAGAGGTTTTTCCACGTCATATCAAACTCAGGGATCCGGTACCATTGAATAAGGAAATCGAATCCCGTTCCGTTCGCGGAGACGGGGATTCGTTGAATAAATATTTTGACTGGAAGCCCCGCTCGGCCTACGCCCACCGACCGACCGAACGAACGACCGACCGACCACTTGTGGAAATCGAGACTCAAGCCGATGCCTAGACGAATGTACGTAGTAGGTATTGTAATCTCAGGTACATTTCAAACGAGCAACTGACCGTCGTGGCTAGAGATGGCGGTCAAGTCCCCTTGAAGATGAGAAAAACATGAATCTCTACTAGCCATCTCCCTAAAACTTAAGCCCGTCAATTTCGGTCCAACTCGTACTCCCCTGTACGAGTTTCCGTAAAATATTCGACACTTGTTGCTTCGGATTGGTGCCACGGCGACGAAGCCTTGCCGAAGAAAGACTGCGTTAGGTATGCACACACGAGTATACGAGGGGTCGAAGCAGCAAAAACTTCATGAAGACAGTGAGACAGTAAAAAGTTTCAGCGAGTAGCCAACTTCTATTTTCCTGCCGCCCCGCACGTTCTCGAACTTTATATGTACGTGGTACCATGAAATCCGATGAGATGACACGACAAAATCCGCAGAAGCCTCCGCGTAAACTTTGGACCTCTGTGTACCCGCGTGAAGTTTTCCATGGAACAATTATCGCATCGGGAAGTCATATTGATAAAGAGACACAGACCTCGGTGAACGCGACCCCCCCCCCCCCCCCCCCCCCCCCCCCGGTGTTTCCCTGGACAACGGTGACGTGGACCAGTAAAGCTATTACCGAGAAAGGACGGCCTCCGACACCAGGAGGCGAGGTGAACAGTTACCTGACAGTTACTTGGGGTGCACCGGTAGTACCGCAAACCTACCTACGGCAAATACCTATTACACGCCCATAACTATAGAGATATAATAGCCGCAGTATTTAGATCGGGGTTGAAAAACAACCATGAGTTTTTTGGTCCAAGTCCCCGAGCCAACTGCGGGGCTAATTGGGTTTGCTGCATTAAGATTAATGGGGATTTCGAAATTGCGCCAATCATGTTTCGTATTTTCCTCTCGGTTTTTAAAAAGACATTTTCTCTCGCTCGTGTGAAGCATTGCCCGTTGCATCATAGTATCGTATTTCTCGAGCCGAGGAGGATAATTCTGAGCCTCGCAACCGTATTAATTATGGTAGCTCTTATACGCTTGTCTTCATCAATCTCTTTGTCAGTATCACCGGTTATGCTAAGAAATACTTACCGCAATCGCGGTGAAAATAAAAATGAAGAAACATGGTAGGATGTATACCTACTTCCTGCGTCCGCGTGGGAGCGAAAAGTGAACTCTTGAAAGTTCGAGCTGAGGTTCGCGCCTGGCACTTATCGCAGGTGACCCAATGAACGCGGTATATCCGCAAAGAACTGCGAAGCAACGGTACCATGCAACGACGTTCGCTCACCTCAGCAGCCGCGCCGCGCCGCGCCGTAGGGCGGTCGGTCACCGAGTTACGCCGAGGACACGAACGAACCTCCGTATAGGAATCAACGCTTCAACGTTGCAACGGTATAGAATAACTCGCAACGTCTTTCCGTACCCCGGAGGCTATTGCATAAATACATTCGCCAGGGTCAACTGCATTGATATATTCCTTCCTAGCTCACCATTATACAGGCACATATTTCTCACGTACGAGAGCTGGACGGGCATCCCAAAAAGCTTTATTATCCCTCGGCACGGGGATACATGGTAAATTCTTCACGCTCCCTGGAGGAACTCTAACCTCCCTGGGCTACGGGCACGGTATGGTACAAGATACATTGGTTAGGTCGGACCGGAAGTTGCGGAGACGCGAGATTGGATACGTAATGAATATGGACGGGGGAGGGGGTTATACTCTAAGGCACACGCAAACCGCGCCGCACGTACGTCCCGGGTGATGCAGACTTCGAAAGACGCGGCACGGGTGATCGGGTTACCCGGGCGACGACGTGAACCTATCCGCGAGACAAAAGGCGCACCGCCCTCTCCGTTCGTTACGGTGAAATACCGATACCCTCGTTGCGCCGGTACCTATACGTGGTCGGTAGCGACTACCCAAGGGTCTTCAGTCCCGATCACGGCTTAGGAATTTTCGAGCGACCGAACCGAAGAAGGTTACCGCCGCTGGGAGGACAGGAGGATCCTCGCGATCCGAGTCATGACCGCGGCCTAACGGGTATCACGCGACACGCGAAACCCTGAAGGGAAAACAAGCTTGCGGTCGAGGTTTAATGTTCAATAAGAAATGTAACAATATTCGTGGAAGAGGAATATCTCCGCAGTAGGTATTCATTCCTGCGTGTAGGTAGGTGGTACCTCACCTACCTACCTACTCAATACACGATTATGAACTCGTGCGTCCCTTCGCTTCATATGTTCGAAAAATGACGTTAATTGTTTAAATCTCGAGGATGGTGTTCACCCCGAGTTCCTATGACAGCCGTCGTTGAAACGGCAAGACATAGATAATAATTCCATATTCGTGAAAACGAGAATGATAATCGGATGGTAAACCGGAATGCGTCCCAAATATAGGATGAGGATAGACGTGGACAGGTTCGAAGATTATTCAGAACAGGGAGTGGCGGTTG
Source organism: Phymatocera aterrima (assembly GCA_963170745.1). Classification (NCBI taxonomy): domain Eukaryota; kingdom Metazoa; phylum Arthropoda; class Insecta; order Hymenoptera; family Tenthredinidae; genus Phymatocera; species Phymatocera aterrima. Next base: position 3,938,042 of record OY720668.1, read on the forward strand.
AATTTATTGAGCTGTCGGAATTAATTCGTCAGACTTTTCAACGCGGACATACCCGAGATGCCACCAACAGCAGCTAATATCACGTTATACTGCGCTCATAACGTAGGTATACGGACAGAAACGGATCGAAGTTCGACAACGATTTGAGTGTAAACTCTGTGAACGAACCGAGGTATATAGGTGCATATCAACGTAGTTAGAATATATGCAACGTAGTATAACGCCTCGATCTACACAGCGTTGCTAAAACTGAAATAGCGCGCGCCGGCCGGCCGCCTTGCGACGACCGAATGTCTAATTGAGATCAGTTTGACTCAGTTTATATCAATCTACGGCGTACGAGAAAGTTTTGTCCCGTGTTCTTATCTTCATGCGTTTCCCCCTTGTCTGAAGTCGCATTATCAAAGGTGGCCGTGTAAATTTAGCGAATCATTACTCGATTCCAATTCCGCAGAGAGGTTTGTCTCGCCGGAGACTCTCCCCTCGGTAGTGGAATACGAAGATATTCCGATGAACGAAGAGGGGAATTCTAACGCCGCTGAAATCGACCCTAGTCAAGTGTTAATTCAGACAATTTGCGGTGCCGTGCTCAACCTATTCTCGTGCGCAGTCGACACATGGCTACAAATTTTATGAGACCAGATGAAGTCTGATTCGCTCTCGGATGATTTTATTCTAGCTTCTCTATCCAACCACGCATTATGCCTAATACTTCACCGCGTGAACATATCCGCATATGAATATAGGATACAAGGTACAGGTAACACTCGTAGGTATACTGTATCAATGAGTGTGTAAGTGTAACAGATAATATACCTGTTTAATGTATGTAAAAACCTACAAGCGGATTATATCCACACGCCGTATCCGTCTCTCATTCGTTATACGCTGCGGCGATGACGTCACGGGCGCAACAACACAAAATTACCCTACTCAATAAATCGGGCCGAAAAATCGATCTCTGGTCAAAGCTCACAGTTGCACACCTTACAGCGACTCACGGAATTATCGATCCAATACATTTCATTATCTGTAGGTCTATGTATGTATATACATACATAGAGGTGGAAAAAGAAACATTCACAAGTATATCGTAGCGGGTGGAAGAATTAATTAGCACGCCTTCTCTCATAAGATTGAAAAAACAGAATAGCTACCTATTGTCTTTCACGATAGCGCAATTATCGGTTAAAATATCGTGTGTATCGAGTCGGATTCGTACACCTACCTCCGCGATGAATAAGATAGCAGTGGGTGAATATGCAGCGGCTACATGCTATGGTAGCTATACATATGCGAGCGGATACCGTCGAGTTTATATCCATTTCATTGTATCCGTCACCATCTTGCGGTCATATTGTATGTACACTGTACAGGGTGATTCAGGTCGAGCGAGATAGATTCCGTACTTACATAGATTCTTCGTGAATTTCTGAGACGAGACGAGTCCTCCGTTAAAAATTCTTTCGGCTGACGGTTCACAAGTTACAGAATATTCAAGGTAACCAATCGCAGCGCTCATACCTATGTCAGAATGCAAAGACTGTGTTAATTCACTCGCTCATCCAAGCGCGCCGTGTCTCGCTCACGTACGAGCTCTGTGATGGGTGAACCTAGATCCTATGTAGCTCGAAAACCGTCGTCGGTCACCGGTATTTTTGGCAAACGACTTTTCGTTTCAGAAAATCTCGAAGAATCGCCCGTCCACGATATGTGTTCCCGGTCAACCCCCGATCGCCCTGTATGTACATATACGTTGCATGCGAAAGAACAAGGTCCTGCGTTACACATCGGCGTCCGTTCAATATTCTTCAAGATACAATGCGATTGTATTTAAATACATGGTAGAAAATGACTAATATATAATTCTTCGGACCTTGGTTACAAGACAGTTGGACAGACGGACGTCCGGTACATTGCTCGCGCGGTTGCATACCTATATACGTATATAAATAGGTAAACCCGAGCGATTCATCAACGTGATTTTATGAATTAACCCAATTAATTATGTAGGTATATTCTTCGACCCACGGTACGCCTGACTTCTGACTCATTACACGAATGAACGAATACACATTTAGTTAGTTCCGTTCGAAAGTCGTTCCTCAATGTCGATCATCGCGATTGCGTAGACACTTACTCGACTCGCGATCTCCACCTATAGGTACCTACACAAATACGTATTCGGTACGTATAAAGCGTAAGAGTATGCCGTAGGTAGCTAGCCTTCAGGCTAGCGTTTGAAATACGTAAATTTCAAATCCTCTATAAATCTGATTAAAAATTCGACATGAACGACATTATGCGGCTAGGCCTGTCGTTCTCCCTCACCATATTGTGACCACGGCTGAAGATCAAGTATTATGGATTATACAGGTATAATATCGAGGCCATACGTGCAATAATGTGCGTTACGTAAGGGTCCGATGTCCACGAAGCTAGACAACAACATCCACACCTTGACCCGATCTTGGCGTCAGCGGCCTCACTTCCGCACATCACTATTTCCAGTTTCCGCTCCACGGTACGAGAAATAAGTATAACTGAGGAAAATTCTATAGAATTGGCGCTATAATCTATCTATTACGTACGTCAATTATTCCGATTGCATACTATTATTGTTCTTTATCTCGGCGTGTTTCAGTTAGCGGTTATCCAGCGTATTACCGATCTCCGTTCAACTTCAGCAGCTGCAACTGCATATACCTTACTCTCGCGGCTGAATGGCATTATTTTGAACTTATCGTTAGACTTAGAGTCGTCCGAGGTTGTTCGAGGTGAAGCAAACGTTCACCTGGAATAGGTACCCTGAATAATTGATCCCGCGGCGCACTACTGGCGTATCTTTTGGTGCGTGACTGCACGGCTGATCGTCGCGAGTGCCGCATGGTTAAGCAAAATTAGAAGACCGTCGAGTTGAGATGCTCCCGACTTATGATTTAGGCACGCATTAGTTTAGGAAGTAGGTTAACTTCTAATTGCGGTTAATTGCTAATTTACCGCCATTGCCATCGGAGTGCCGCGCGCCTCCGCGCCGCGCCGCGCCGCGCCACGCCGCCTCTTCTGCGGTTACGTAACATAACGCTCGAGCACATTTTAGGCTGTATATTTTCTTGTCTTGTTAACCAGAGTTGTGAGTGGTAAATTGGGGCTTGAAGCGAGTTGGACATTGTACAGGATGCGGAAATCGACCGACTGGCACTAACCAATCATAAGGCTGGGAGAGAGATATCCAACTTCACTGCAAAAACCCGGCAATGTCCAACCATGCATGTAGAAAAATGAGCTTTTAATCCCGTCGTTTATTTTATGCCCCGGGGTGGGAGAGGGAAAAGAAGAAAACAGACGAAGAAGAACAGAATCGTACCAATTATCCACGCACACCGTAACTCGCTCTGGCATATCGTTCGCGTTCGCGTTCGCTAATCGCTCAAAGCCTTCCCTACTCGGTATTATACCTGAGAGCTGAGCCCGCATCGTTTGATATTTCTCCTATAACTCTTCTATATACAGCTTCAGACGGCTCATACACGCAACGTTCCCAGGGAGAATAACGTCTTAACCTCGCCGGGTAATTTCCGGGTTGCGAAGCGAGCCTCCCGCGCTACCCGCAACTCCTGACTTCCGGCTCTGCCGCCGCCTAATAATGCTTCGCTCATAGAAAACGCAGGCGCGGCTTCGTACGAGTATGCGTATACCCATTACGTGTATCTCAGCGTATACACGCGTATAGGGTACAAGGTGATCGTGAACGATAACTCAACGAACCTATACGCGTATGCGATGAGTGACGAGCGATTCCCCGAGAGCTTTTTCTCACGGAGAAAACACACGCCGAGAAAGCAGCAAACACAGTTTGGTTTTCTTCAGTTTCTTAGGCATCGCAGGAATGGGCCTACGCCATGGGATTGAATAGCCAGAGTGCGCGGAACGCGCCGAAAATATAGTATCACCGCATGTCACCTGAATTGGCTGGATTTGATTAATTGAGTGAAATCCAATCGATCAGAGATGATAACAGTGCAGCAGAGCCCAGACATCGAACTCGTACAGCCGGTTCCTAGTGCTGGATTTTTGACTTTCCTTGTAACCTGCAGTTGAATATTTCATGAGCTTCCGGGAATGCAAAAGACGCCCTCTGGGCAGTATTGTACGAAGTATGCGTTTCTCTACTCGAGGTACTTCCCCCCAAGAGTTGAAGGACGCAGAAAATATTTTTGCTCGAGGCAACGGCGCGTTTCAGCTTCTCGAGATTCGGTTTGCGGTATCGACCAATATAGTCGCAAGCGAGTCACGAGTCATGGTAAGTCGAGGATGATGAGTTCAGTAGCTTCAGGATTCAGACATCGTGTCTAGGTACTAGCTTATACCGTTCACCGAACAATGTGACCGCAATGTCAAACTAAATCGCGACATCCGAAAGTTCAATGCGAAGCAATCGTTTTCAACTTTTCATGACCTGAAAATGTTTGGCTAACATATTCTGGAATCGGTTCTCCGGTATAAAAACGAGCCGATGGAATATAGGTAGGCCGTAGGGCAGAATCCCGCCCCGTATACTCAGGGCGGAGGTAGAGGCAGAGGCAGAGGCAGAGGCAGAGGTGAAGGCGGAGGCGGAGGCGGAGGGGTTGTTCCGTTCTCCACCCACCACCCCCCGAGGCCTCGTTTGCTCGCGATGCCGGAAATTGAGCAGAGTCCCGCGTGCTTCCGCCGGGAGCTTCCGCGTTCGTCATCAACTCCCCCTAAACTCCACCAACCCCCACGCGGTTGTGGAGCTACAGAAGATCAATAGAACCTCGGCGACGGCGCGTTCGTATAACGATTTACTCCAAGGCTTTGTTGAGCGTGTGGGATGAAATTTACCAAATTTGAAAATCAAATTCCGTTTCACTTCCGGATACGGAGAGATAGAGAGAGAAAGAGGGGAGACAAAGTATGGACAGAAGAGAAGAAGCCTCCAATAGCTCACATCAGATTCCATACCGTATATATTATCTTCCTTCACACATATATTTCTACGAGTTCATTCATAACTGATGGATTATTAGGGTATCGCAGATTCAGAGGGGCAGAATTCCTCGTGCATAAATAGGCCGACGCGAGTTAGTGTTGCGTCAACTCTCCGCTCTATCGAATCATCGGCCCGAAGATATATTAAACATTAGGGTAGTAGTCGCGTACTCCTGGGTGGTACAATGGTACACATCGCCTCAACGACGGATCGCGGTACGGTAGATCATGGTTTTGTCTCGACCGAAAGCTTCCATCAGCTAGATGGAAATTAGCAAAATTTCACGACACCGTGGTAACAAGCGTAGACGAAAACAAGAATTTACCAAACAACGAAGCTACGATACGATGTACGCGCTGCATAACACAAATCGAGGCAGCTAGCGAACTTTAGAGACGTATAGGGTAGGTAAACGATGAATCAAGGAGAAACGGAACGGGGCGGGGCGGGCGAAAATATTGCGAGACCCTTTCTAAACTCGTGTAAATTTTTGCTCAACGCGAGGCAATCTGTTGGAATATCGGATCGACCTGCCTCGCCTCGCCTCGCCTCGCTTCCGGAGAACCACGTCCCACTTCCGCTTCCGACAACGTCAAATCCCCCGTTTCACCCGGGTTTCATCCTCCACCCCTTCGCGCCAACGGTAAACCCCGTACGACCAATCAGCGACGATCTACGGCGGGTCGACGATCACGTGTACATATCTACGTGTACGACCTCGACACGAATGTATGTGATTCGGTTTCCGTGTTAGTTGACGTTACGGTTTTAAGTTGAAATTTTTGAACAGATTTGTAAATTTTTTAAGTATAGGTAGTACCTACGTGAAACTTGATTTGTATAGCTGAGAAAAGAACGACAATCTGTTTGTTCATCCGGTGGAAATAATGACTTGATTATAAAGTAGAACTCGATGAAGTTTCATCCTCCTGCATGTTCGCAACAGTGTTTTTTTCCGACGATAATTAGAATCCAGTTTGAGAAACGTATAGGTTATCGGTACTCCGATACCTAATCTACTGGCAGATCGAATCGCCGCGCAAATCTCCACGGAAGAGTTGCATACGCATTTGATAAGGTATAGAAAAGTAGTACCTAGTTGTCGGATCGGTCGTAGAACGACAGTATAATAAAATTACCTAATGGGATACCGCGTTGAAAAGTTTTCCTTGCGAGCGTGTGTACCTACCTGAGGGAGTCTACCTCAGTTTACTCCTATAGAGCTACACCTACCTATACCTACGCTGTTACTTCCGTGTTTGACCAGCGATAAAGAAATTTTATGCCTCTACCGATCGTAGCGTTAAACAGCGTTACACGAGTCATGGGCAAACACGTACAGATAAGGAAAAGGAAAAAGAGGAAGAAAACGAGTGGAGCGAAGTCGGATGGAGGAGGAAAAAAGCGTTTTCAAACTGACCATAACGGCAGCTAATGGCAGATTGGTCATTGGCCTATTCATCAGTTCGATAACATCCAAAATGGACCTAACATGAACTTAAGAACTTCTCTTGCGAGAGATTGTCAGTGAAATGTGAAGATCGAAATAACGAAACCCACATCGGTGGATGGCCGAGCGATCGATACCTGACGAACAAATCGTCAGAGTTGGAGAACAAAAAGACGAAAAAAAGCTCGATCTGACGTGGATACTCGAAGCTTACGAATCTGATCTAACTGCGTGCATTTGTAAAATATGATATACATATATATACATATATATGATATATATATCTGTATATATGTATACACGTAGGTATATTAGGCAGAGTGGCACAGATACGGTACATCGTATCTTTAATGGGCATGGGTATGGCTACGGTGACGGGGTTCCGACAGTCTCGTTCGTATCGAGGCACTTCCGGTTCCGGAAGCGACTTCGCGGGGCCCCGACCGTACCATAACGTCGCATCGCCCGACGGCGCGATAAAAAGCTCGTTAATGCTCATTGAAAATGTAACGTTCCGGAGAGAGCCGCGACCCCAAGACGCGGCGATCTCCACGCCCGTCGCCATCCCTTGGGACCACTTAATCTCATTGGGCTAGGGTTGCGATAACCGGAGGCGAATCCTTGCTCCGACCATGATCCATAATCCATAATTCGTTATCCTCGATCCTTACGCGATCCTTAACCCCATAATCGTGGCTTCGATCTGTGAAATTCTGGAAGAGATTGACTACAGCTCGTCTGTTGTGAGACATTCGTCCCCGCAAGTATGCTTTATTATATAGAAGCATGGATTTGTTGTGAAAAAATAACAACGAAATCATGAAGCGTCGCGATCGTGAGGCGCGTGAAAGCAACAGAGAAGAGGAACAATTCTACATCGCAATTGTGTAGCACAGTACATATCTATGCCAATGATATTTATAAGAGAAATACGTTTGCTAATACGAAGTCGTTTCATATTATATACATATGTAACATCGTGCGAAGTTCGGTACCTATATCTAGTCGAAAATTGGAGTCGCAGAAACGTGACTCCGGTAAGCGCTTCCCATCTGTGATACGCCGACGAGCGAAAATGTATTTTTCCTCGGCTATCTTTCTCGTTTCGGTATGACGGAACGTAAAATTGTCGGTCGGGGAGTATTTTACTCACCGGTTCAGATAATCGAATAATTATAATATCATACGCGCAATATCGCGGTATTGATGCAATTTTTGAAAACTCCACCTCAATTACAAATTCGCGGATTGAATCACGACCTCGATGAATGCCGCCTCGCGTTATCTGCGCATTCCCTGCATATCGAAGCCGTGATGTCCCTCTTGCGCGGTCTACATTACGTACCCAAGCATCAAAACGTACGGAATATGATCACAACACGAGGAACGAATATAGCATGGCACAGATAGTGGTCCACGTATAGGTTTACTATTACACTCTGTTGCACAGACCATAAAATATCGCTGCCGAAAGGCCCTAAACGATCTCGCTCCATATCGCACAGTCAGCATATTTACTAAAAATCTATTCAGCGGGCAACCGTTTATAGCTGATCTATCTGGAGAATAAAAAAGGCCATGGCCAAACGTCGCGTAGATGAAGAAGAAGAAAGAAAAAAAAAAAACTGACCGAAGAATTATGGGCTACAAATTTCACCGCACCCGACAGTCTGGAAGCTGTGGGTATACCTACACGATATGCTGCATGAGTAAAAAAGAATGTGCATTCGCCAAGATTAGGATCCCCCACGGCACCATTATACCGCCTCACGAACACCATGGATTCGCTGAATCAGAATCAGAATCAGAATCGTTATAACAAAAGTGCAATTGATGGTATGAAAATCACGGTGGGCATGCAGATCCTCCAAAAGTTCACTGTGAATCGAGACGAGGTATAGGTACGTTCGGAGATCTGTGCAGGTTATCCAACGCCTTTCCCCGAGTCTCTGAACCGCGGTACAGCAGCTTACATACATGTACTTGAATATACATACGCATGCATCGATAATGTATGAACATATACATATGTACCTATACCTATTAGATAGGTATGTATGTATATACATACACATGCATACGCCTACAGAGGAGAGTACGTTACGCGTTTGTTATTCAGATCGTGGTCCCGCGTGGCCAAGGCAAGGGGCTGAGAGGATGAAGAGGTAGGTAGCGAGTGAATGAGTGAGCGAGTGAGTAAGTGAGTTTGCCCGTGATTGATAGAGTTCCGGTGCAGGTCGCCGTGACGTCAAATAATCGCTTTAATCTCGTCTGGATTTTATTACAGCGTGCGGGATCGCGTACGCTATTGGTAGGTACGACTGTACCCAGCGCCGTATCTGCATATGTATAAAATTTGTGTAATCTCTATTCCCACGGGACAACGTATATTTTTTTTTATACAACTGATACAATTAAGGATCAGTTATCAATTTAAACAGCTCATATTATATCCGCCTGCTTCGCGGGGTGTAGTCTAGTAGAAGGACTCTGGAAACCCGAGTGGCATGTTTCGGATAAGTGAAAAGAAATAGTTTAAAGTTTTGCTAGGATATCCTTCCCTTGTATATTTTTTATGTATACATGTATACATATATATGTATACCGAACGTAATTGTAAAACAAATTTGTCCATGATAGAGATTGAACGCTCGCCACGAATAGGGCGCTCCGAGGTGGTACAGATGACACATGTACATACCATGTATGTACGAAGTGCGCGCGCGGTAGCGGATAAATAACATCTCACAATCATTCGGTACGTATAATTCGCACCTCCGAAAATGGTCCTCTACAAGCGACGCGGAGCGTCGTTCGGTAAGGTGCAGGTTACGGATCGGGGAAAGAGAGGAGAGGAGAGAAGAGGAGAGGGGACTTTCCGTTATCGCGTACCTCCGCATAACCGTACCTCTGCCCCGGACCCCGTACTCCGTGCACCATACACAAGAGACGAGTTCAGGGCGCCGAGGGATCCGAGATCATTTCGTACTGAAGTAAAGGCAGGCCAGGTCGTCTAGCCGTATACAAGGTGTCCCGTTCAAATCTTCCCTCGTTGCGGAAAACGCGCTCGAAGAATATTTGCAAATTTCATAGAAATGATGGAGAACTACGATCTACTATACATGGGTCCGCGCGCCGCGTCTTCCGAAAACGGAAGTGCAATCGCTCGCACCGAATCGACGTGAAGCTTCGCTGGGTGCAGGCAAGAAGTTAGGATGGCGAGAACGAAGGAAAAAAGCCATTCGTTCTGTTCACTGGCAGGCGGGCGAGCTAAACCTCGCCGCGAGGAAAGCCTAGAAGCACGACAAGTAATATACTCGGTAGCGCATACCGTGACATCACTTCCGTGTTTCACGATTAGCCCGTAACCCAATACCTACGCGAGTACGCCGCGCCGGGAGCGTTGGAAAGAGAAGAAGAACCGAGTAGACGCGGAGTAGAGGCAGCCAAGGAAGGTCTTTGGTTTGTCGGGTCTTCGGCGTTGGAGATGCCTGCTGACCGGCTGCCCCCACTTGCCTCGAGAGGAAGCCGTTCAAACCTCCGCGTATGTATAGTCCATATATACCTATAAAACAGTCGATCCTCCTACCAACGCAACGCTATTTCGTCTCTTCAGGCGGCGGGTCTCAATGACGTTGGTGAAACTACACCCTCCTCGCTTTGGTACCTCGCAATCCACCGCGCCCCGATACCCGCGTTCTGCACCGTCCCACAAGCTTATTGTTAAACCGAAGAATCAATACCTACGCCTCTGGCAGATACGAAATTTCGACGACGTCGATAAACAGCTACAGTTTAACCATGAAACTATATAACGACCGATAGACTCGTCTACGCGAAGTATTCATACAACAAATATTGAGTATTTTCAAATTGAAGTTCATCTTCTCGACGTATCGCGTATGTACGGATGCGCGTGCACCGAACCATCAGCTTATTCGGAATAGAGCAATAAATCGCGTCACGCTCCGAGATGGACATCAAAGTCTCTCGATTTAGTGATGGATGGGTGCAGCTATACTACCGAATCGTATTTATTTAATTGATATAAAATTACCGTGATTTGCTTCCGGCGACGCAGCAGTAGAGGTACCTGTAAGTGGAAGACTTGACTTTATATTTACGATACCTGCCACCAACTTCCATACACAAGCTCGCGTACCTATATCGTTCGTGTAATTTGTCTCGTATTATATCTCTACTGCACCCGAGCGAGGCACGGGCAAGGTTATTATTCCGTTCTCTGATCCCCGAGGTAAACAAAGACCGCTCGCTAGTAGACGCAGCGGCAGCGGCGGCGGCGACGGTAGCAGGTAGCGAAGTAGTAGCCGTATGAGTATTCTGAGACAGGCAAACCTAGATATAGGTATAATAACTCGGCAGAATCGAGAAGCAAGAACATCGTCAGCGCACCCACGAAACAGTGATTCCGACAGCTTGCAAATAAATAATCGGGAATGGAAAGTGCGATGCGGAATTATTTCATACAGGGAATAAAAATTTTTGCGAAAACGAGTTCTTCCATGGAGTCGATTTCCGAAGACCCAATACCCTGGCTTATGATGGCCAATGAAGAAATGAAGAGACCAAGAGAAGAGACTTAGAAATGCGAGAATCGCGCGAGAAACACAGCGAGATTATTGTCAAGTGTGCGTAGGTACCCATATCTAACGGAGATGCGTCAGCGAACCACGAAGGTCGGTTCGAATTGCAGCGGTGCGCGCGGTGCGGCACGACCGCGACGCGGGACTCGTGAGTCCGGGACCTAGGCGCATAAGGAAAGATATTCGTTCACCGGCGCGGCGCCGCGCCGCGCCGTGCCGCGATCACGTACCTTTCTCTTTTCAGCTAACACTCCCGGTTTTAAATACGAAGAAAACAAAAGCTGCAGGTCGCTTCGTCTTTTTCACTATACAAAAGCGAATTCAATCGCAGTAGCGCAGCGCGGCTGCAATCATGATGAAATCATGATTACCTATACGCCGCTACGCTGCCGTATCTGTTATTTAAATTACATAGTATTTCTTTCGCGATAAAAATCAGCGTGAATCGAATTTTAAGTTTTGGTTGGTTTTTTTTTTTTTTTTTCTTGTTTTTTAACTTTTTATTGCAGTTCAACGGCCGATTTGCGGTCCGGACCGATAATATATTGCCTATATCGCAAAATCGCCAGCCCTGCAAGGGAATTCTCATGAAAAGAAGAAAAAAAAAATAAGAAAATTATCATGATCCTGCAGAGAGTTGATGCCTGCTAGCTGCGTTACACGTTATTAGGTATGAATTTAACGCGAACTTGATATAGCAATGGAGGAGTAGGAGGAGGAAGAGGAGGAAGAGGAGGAGGAGAGGGAGGCTGTTTGAATCTCATTAGCAAACATATAGGCGGTGACGGCTTCGATACATATTATTGTCATGTTAATCGGAGTGCGGAGTCTGTGCCAAACACGTTTTGTCTAAAGGCCGTTGTACCCGATAGACTGTCTCCTCGCGAAGCAAACACCGAACCTCATCGTCTGTCTGAAGCCTGTCTCTCTTTTTTCTTCTCTTCTCTTCTTTTCTCTTCGTTTCTCTTTTCAATTCGTTTCTTTTTTCTTACTCTTCGTCCAATCTTCTAGGCTGTGATCGATGCAGAGAAAAAATAGGCACGGAATACGGAAAACGATTGATAATAATCTATACCGATACTTTTCTTCACACTATACCTACAACTAATCTACGTGAACGAAACACCGATGTATAGGTATGTGGCGAGGCTGGTATAGAACGAGGTTGGAGACCGCTTCACCTCTAGACATCCTATAACAGCCGTTTGTGCACCACCAGCACCAGCACTAGCACTGGCACTGGCACTGGCACTGGCACTGAGACTAGCATACGACGACTCGCTCTCCGAGGTGTCCAATGTCTCGTATCTGTTATCACCTCTTTAATTCCGCGGCCCCTGTCCCTCGAGGAAGGACGAAGATTATACAGCCAACACCTGTACGAAGAGATCTTTGTTTCGATACAAGAACGTGAAACATTGGATAGTGTTTGACAGTTACGGATGCACATCTCTGGACATCCAGATTATGCAATATTGTCAGACTCGATGGGACGATGGATGTAAAGAGTATATTGTATGTTGATAGACAAACGATAAGAAGCGCGATATGAAGAATTCTTCCCACTGCAAGAAACCGTGTTTGTCGATGGACGAGCAAAAATTTGCCATACTATTTTATCAGCTTGACCATGCAGATATACGATGTATATCTTTTCATTACAATAAAACCAGCTGTGTACGAGATTTCGGTATAACCAGCTTTGTGTTTCGTAGAGACGTAAGACGATGTGGATGTGGATGTGGATGTGGATGTGGATGTAACAATTTCTGTATGCAGATGCACTAATGAATTCGATGTCTGGACGTGGCAATAAAAATAAACCAATGGAATACAATTATCGAGTGTATAGGATATGATGTAAAATTCAAGAATAGCAAAACTGACGGAGCGAGAAAAATATCATATACGGACGCAGGTACAGCTAGACTGTCGAAAATATAAAAGGCAAAAAACAAGTCGACATATGCAAAAAGTAGATAATATAATGAATCTTTTTTCTTTTTTTTTCTCATCACTTTGCACTCTAACTGACTTTGGCGTATACCGGAATTCCTTCTGCATTCAATTTGCAGCACGGCAGCGAAGCATGAGTTCGAAAAACACAATTGTGTTTGGCTCGAGGAGTCTTACATTAGCCGACTGCGGGATTACCTGGATGAGTCAAGTTACACTCATTGTATCATTCGCTATTCTTTGCAGCTAAGCATGACATTCATTTAAACTTTACTCATGCTTGCGTCACCCCTTCGCAATGCCCCTGCGGTATATGAACAAATTTCACAAGCATCAGAAAAACTTCTTCCGTGAACAACACGGAGAGGCGATCCTTGTTACCGGTAGGCACCTCGCGAGAACTCACAAGGGCACCGATATAAAAGGACAAAACACGACAGAACGAATATAAAAAAAGAACTGAAGCATCGGCAAGGGAAAGCTGTCTGTTCAAGAGCCACGCGGTAAATGGTCTCAGTGATTCGTGGCCACCTGATGGCCGTATGATCGGTCATTCTCACCCAATTAGGCAAGATTAAAATCCATCGGAATTTCGTCGGGGGTTAATTATCTCTCGCGGCAAGTTCATCCACGGATTCGAAAATCGATGTGGATACACGCCTAGGCTACCGCATAGTGAGGTGTAACCGTACTATACATATACTTTAATGGGTAGGTACCTATAGATAGTCAAGCCTAAACTCACCCGTTGATCATCCGATGAAGAGTTGTACATATTTCCGCTCATACCTCATCCGCTCGGTGGTTATATCCTGAAGGAACGGACCAACCAACGATGTGATGTGACGTGATGTTCAAACGTGGCAACGCAGGATGGAATGTGGTTGGCTTAGAATGCATGGAGACGCGGGGTGCGAAGGTGCCACGGAACGGTCTGGCAAAGAAACAAGAGGAGGGCCCCCGCAACAGCGTAGATTGACGGTGAAGGAAGATCCGGTATTCTGAACAGGAGAAGAAAAAATTAATGAAGAGGAGGCCGAGCCTACATGCGCAGTACATATATGTGTGCCTCGAATTAGATTGAATCCATATATTTTTCTTTCATTTGGAAACGGTGCGATATACAAGCGCCTCGGTTTTCCGCCTGCCGAAAAGATCGGATCTCCGCGGTGAAAACCGACTACGTTTATCATCTACGAAAGATTTAATCGATCCGAGAAAATATGCTGTGCTACGGGTGTGAATAATACCTACGCCGCGGAGGCATTTTTCAATCCCCTTAGGCCAACGGACCTATATTCATGCGTTATTACGCAGGCGATACACACGATACTCTTCGTAGGGGGAGACGTATATACGCGCAGCAAAGATACGTAATGCGTAACTGCAGGCGCGCTCGCGCCCTCGAGCCTTGATTAACGCGGCGTCAGTCGTGCCGGGTCAATTGACCCCGCGGCGCGTCTTGCTACCCACTCGCGGTAACAACGATATATATATATATATATATATATATGTGTACTAATAGTACGAAGTAGAAGAAGTGGACGGCTCGATTGTCCGTCACGTTGTTTTTCTTTTCTTTTCTTTTCCTTTTTTTTTTTTCGTCGCCGCCGGAGGGAGTACAGCGTGCGATGAACGGCTAGAAATATGAAAACGTTTCAAAACTTTGGATCGTACTCGATTTCCTTCCCTGCAGTGCAACTGCCCATATCATTTAGTCCAGTCAGTCGGTCGAGCAGTCAGTCAGTCAGTCAGTCAGTTAGTTAACTTGTTTACCATAATTATTTCACATCGTCCGATTTGTTCCTTCGGTATAATCAAAGGATAACGATTTGTATTCCTTTTCTCGGTTTCGAAACATCGCGGAGTGGTAAATATTTTCAAAACGTCGCGGTTATAGTCATCGTGTTATTACACGGCGGCGCTAATTGTCTCGCTTACGTGCGCACGTAGACAAACTCGCGGCAGATTTGAGTACATATATATATATATGCTACCCGGACAGAGAACGAAAGAAAAGGAAACCATTTCTGTGTTATAGAGTCTATACCTGTACCTATACATCTCTCTCTCTCTCTGAAACCGGAATTATAGCCGAACATATCGAATCAACTCGACTGATCAGACATGAACAACAGCATCCCAGAGCGTCCGTCAGCTGAACCTATACTCGTGGAATACTTTTCCACAGAAGTTCATCGGAATCACGAGCGAGGTACTAAACGCGGCGTTATTTCAATTTGAAACTCAAGTAATTAAAACCAATTGACGCAAAACTCGAGCATCACAAATAGTACGCGAGTCTGGGTCCAGCCGAGCGCGAGGTCATTGTATCTGCTCCACTCCGGTTTCCTTGTTTCTTGATATATTTATTTTATTTTTCATACCAATTCTTTCATCCGATGTTTCATCTCACCACCTTATTCCAATTTCCCATGTTTATACGTGCGTAACATTACCGCTCTGTTTAATGAGCGTGTATATAGCGGCAACGCGGGATGTAGGTATAATAGTCAACTGTGAAAAACCGCGCCGACTATAGGATAAATATATACCGATATACATGTATGTATATATTTTAATCTACTACATATTTATTTGTAGCACTGTATCACGTACCGTCGTACGGATTGTACAGTGGAATGGATTATATGGCGCGTTATAAGATGCTGAGATATTCATGGGAGATATATGCTCCGTCCGAAGAGGAGCATTCGTGCACGCGTATCGTAATGTTTGACGTTCAGCACGTGGTTTTGTACACATGTTCCACGTAACCTGCAGTTAGGTTAGAGGGACGTATCTACTTGCTTCTTGTTCGACTTCACCGCAGCTCCAACTGCAGGCAGGGAGAAGAAAACAAACGATAAAACGACGAGAGACGAATGATGCCTCCGCGTTGCGAAAACAGGACTTTGATCGAAAATACAAACGAAACGGCTCGGCGCTGTAACCGCTCCTGCTGATGCTGTCTCGCGCGAAGTGGATCGTACCTCGAACGCGGAAGAATAATGAGGAAGAGGAAGAGGAAGAGTAAATGGAGGTACAAGATTTCATGCAACTTAATATGGAAATCGTCGAATCGCTGAAAAAATTCATGAGAGATGTTTATAGATAGGAAATATACGTACAGTTGTTGATTACCGATCATCGGAGGAGAGTAACAAGATGACTGTTTCAAAACCAATTGATTATATACTGGGCTGAAGTTGATTGAAACGTCGACGCAACAAAATCACGAAAAATGATATCTGCAGAAAGTTTCCGATGAAGAAATATCGTAATATTTTTGTCGATTACGCGATTCACCGATTCACGCGATCGTGCGGGAATCGACACAACGAATATATGGTTTTTCTTCGCCGACAAATTTCCGCCTATATTTATAGTTGCGCGATTTTGTTGCGTCCACGTTATAAACCAACCACCAGCCTCGTTAGATTGTTGCCCTGCATCATTCCGATCTCCCTGCCATCGAATTGCCTACCTGTACGTATCCATCTTTTGCTTATTCGAAATAATCACAACAATGGACGAACAATCGGTGGAAATTCAAGCTGGGCGGTGAATGTATATATACGCGTATGAGAGCATTGTTCCACGATTTTTGCACAAATATTTCAAATCAACGTACAAACTTGTGTTATGAAGTCTTACAGACACATCAGACGTCACGGTAAGTATAGAAATTCGGTTTCAAAACCGCGATGACGCAATTCAATGACTGGAAATATTTTTGGAAACGAACGAACGAGTTCTAGCACGTGGAGGCGTTGCCGGAGTTGTCCGTCTCGTCGAGGAAGTGGCGGAACAAAGGGACCCGAGGCGACGCGATGTCACGCGCCCGTAGAGCCGAGGTATTTTGGAGGCACGCGGAAAGACGTCGCGACGCCCGCGCCGGGCGTGCGTCATGCCGAGTCGAGATGTGCACGTGGTTTCCCCGCTACAACTGGGTTGACCCGCACAAAACTCTTCTTCAAGTCCGGCTCGCGATAAAACACAAATAGAATGTTCCAAAATTTCGATCTATTTTCAAACTAATCAACTTTTTTTAGGAACGGAAAGACTCTCGCTCTATACCTATACTAACAAAAGTATGTTACTTCTCGTATGTTTTCTTCTGTTTTGTTCCAACTTCTGCTCAGCGTGATAAGTGCGTCTATAGTTTCGATCATTCCATCAACTGCCCTGCAGTTCACTCGAGACTGCCTTCGATGTCACATGAATATTTTCCAAACCCAATGAAAATGTTAATGTACGGTATCATTGACGGCGTTCAGACCGCGCTTCGAGTTAAACGGCTTCACCGCGCCAGGTCTTTCTCTTCAAGACAAATTTTCCGCTCCCTCGCGGACTCGCTCTCTGTTCCTCATTGCGATTGACCAAGACATCATTTAGTGAGATCCCGGTATAATTGTACGCAGTAGCTAGTCTCAACTAGTTATTACAAAATACTTGCGGTTTCCGCAATTTCTTCAGTTTCCATCGATACACGCCGCAGATTTTCTGCCTCCGCTCTGAGTCCATTGGTTATCTCACTTTCATTCCCAGCTTCTTGTGAACAGATTGTTTCACATCGGGCTGCGAGTAACGATCCGGATCGGACGTCGAAAGTTTTCCCCTGCACAGCCTCTCCACAAAATGTCATATTTTTTTTTTGTCCAGGAAAACTCTATAGCATCGAGCAGAATGCGAAGCTCTTTTTCATCTCCGCGTAAGAAGAAAATATCACGCTCCGAAGAAACTCACGACGGAGTGCAAGGTTTTCAAATTCGGATGATTTCAAGGTGGAACCTGACACCAAGTTTGTTTAGGATCGCGCTTCGGCGTGCGAGTTCCATTGCAGCTGCCGGTTCGCTTCTGCTCCCGTTGGTCCCCGACCCCCAACCCCCCGATTCGTAGTCCGTAGGACACGCGATGAAATGCGAGAATCGAAGAAACAGGAGCCCTCCGAAGAACGAGCGGACAACTGGGCCGCAGCAAAGACGACCAAGACTGAACCCGGACAGAAGATATGGTCGAGAGAGACGAGGAGATAAAGAATCGTCCGGGGCAGATGCCTCTGTTATTACAGGTTTCGCCTTTCGAAATTCGAAACCCAGACGACGCCGCGTTGTCGAGCCTCCATGTAGATCCAGGATACCGGGGCACTGGCCAAACCGCGGGAGGTCGCAAGTGCGTTCACGTGGCTCATACATTATGCACCGTACTCGCGTACCGAAACGACCTGCGCTCTCTATAACTATGATGAGAAATTTCTTCTTCTAACTGGGCGAGAAGATACTCAAGGGTGCAAATGAACAGAGGAATCCACAGTCTCGTCGTCATACATTCCATGCTCATATACGTATTGATATTCAGATATTATATCTGTGCATCAGCGCCAGAACCTAGCAAAGCTCATTTCCAAGATCTCTCTACCAGATAAACCAAGGAGATACTTCGGTGCCCAATAAGAGGGATCCGAAGGCGAAACTGGTACCTTGAATAGAAGCGAACAGGGAATATAAGGGGACGTGTGCAGGGCTGACGTGGGCGTACATGGCTATGTAAACCTTCCACATAGACTGCGCCGCACCCTACTCTACTCTACTCTACTTGGAGATCAAAGAAAACCTCCGATTCAACTGTTCAATTCTTTCCACTAAATCCTTTTCTGTCTCCATTCACCCTGCCCGCCTATTTGTGTGTGCCTACACGTACATACGACCCCTTGCTTTGGTTTTCCGACCAGGCGAAGAAGGAGAGACTATACTGAGTATGGGTCCTCGGGGAGAGAAGGGTGGAAAAAAAAGAATCATTCGTGAAGGATCAGCGTTCGAACCAGTTGGAAGAACGAGAGAGAGACAGATTGACATACTTATTGTTAGTTGAGCTCCACGGGTAAATACCTGAAAGTAAGATCACCTTCAAGATCGGTCTCCCTCCGGCTCTGATTGTGAAAATTAACCTTCGCCTATCTCTTCCTATGAGATAAATTTTCACGGTTTCAATCCCGGATGTTGGATTGGTTGGTATTATAATTGCAGGAGATAAACTATAGTAGACGGCGAAAGATATATGATATGAAAAATATCGCCCATCTCGAAACGGAACTCCGACGGCTGCTGGAGATCGGGCAGAGCTTTGAAAAATGTCGGAATTACACTTCCCGTGTTATCGAGCCTGGTGCGGTTTCTCCCCCGCCCTGACGCAGGGCACTCCGTATAAACTCGTATAAGTTAGGCAAACGAGAGGTCGTGCTGTGGAAAACTATAAATAGTTTAGGTACTAAGCAGTTATTCGTAGCTGGTTTCAATTCGAGTAATTTCTGACGCTGCCTGCCGTGACCTGGCTGTTTATACCTTTACAGCGTACTTGAAAACGTGAACACGCGGCGATACAGGTCCTATCCTATTATCGACGTTTCAAATTCTTCGCGTATTTCAAAGCCACCGTTTCTGAAACTTCGCGTTCGTGGTTTTCGTACAATATTCCAGAAAGCAAACAAACTTTGTTCGGTTACAGAAACGAGCTGCACATGTGCCGACAATAAAATAGAATGTTGGTTCTTGCCGTGAGATAAGAAACATGAAGAATATAATTGACGCGATAAAAATACGGATTACTGCACGAAACCGTACGCGATGAACGCCAAACTCTCCGAGATGTACTGGACACTCAATATACTCTCATAGTGAACGCGTGATACATATTTGTGTGCGTACGTAGGTGGCTACATTACATGCAACAGCCACTCCTCCGTCAGTTCATCAGAATGTGATGATAGAAAAAGAAGAGGTAATACAAACTGTAAGACTAGACCCCCAACTCCCCAATAATTCAACGAAGTTTCATGATCACATTTTTCAATTTCCTCAGCCACGCTGTACACTAAACACGATTCCGTGACGCAGACAGATCTACATCCTACGTGAAGCCTTTTTTACCGTACACCTCGCTAGGCAGAATTGTAACAGCAGCAGGCGGGCATGACTGGATCGAAACCTCACTACTCTCAGCAAGAGATTCTTGAACGATTTCGTTATATATCCTCAGAAGAACCTCAAAAGCATACAGGTATACGTCACAAAAGTTGACAGACTATTTCGGAATCCGTGGTTGCGTGTGACGGAAACTGATGGAAATAATGACCAGACGTTTCGACACACAAAAATTTACTCGGAGGAAACTTGAATCCTGAATCACAGCGTTGTACTTTTGTCTGCAGATATACCATTGACCGCGGAAAAGCTCTATTTACCTTTCGGTTCAGTTCAACGGCCAACGGTCAGCAAGGAGTAGGTAATCCATTCACGGACCTTTTACTCAATTCTAAAGAATAATGGAACGCGTTGACCCACCTTCATTGGCAAACACATACGTTAGACGCGCCATGCAGCCAGATGTATGATGGATGCAACGAAAAATACATCAGCGTTGGAAAGACGAACGTCATGAAGTCTCATCTAATAAAATTATACGCCAATGCGCCTCGCAGTTTTATGAAAATTAGAAACTCATGTCGAGATTCTTGCATCATATGGTCATAGTCATAGTAACTCGAGTCAAAATTTTCGGTATATTGTATTTTCTTGAATTATCTTCACCCGAAATCCGATAAAACTTTCTCATCTTTGTATGTATACATACGGTACATCGCAAATTGTACGGCTGTCGTTGACGCCGATTTTTCCAATGTATCTTCATTCATGCAATATCCTGTTGAATAAGAACCTTGTATTAACCGACAAATTTCCCCGACGACGAGGGAGAATTCTCATCGTCAGAGTTTTGGTTCATGCATCAGAAACGTTGCCGCACTGGTGGACGTTGGACGTTGGACGGTGGACGGCGAACGGCGAACGGCGAACGGCGAACGGCGAACGGATTCGAGCGCCTTGGGCGATAAATACGCGAGGCGGGCAAAACTGGTTCCTCTTCCTGTCCGAAGGTAACGCGTGGCTCGCGGTCCACCTAGGCACGGACACTGGCTCCGGAGGAACGCAGGTAGGTGGAGAAACGCACACGAATACACAAACTCGAGGGAATCTTACCACCGCCACATTATATTGTACAGATATAGGTGCAGATATACATGTATACATATCTTTAGCTGGTACACGACCGACGAGCCGGCGAACCTGTTCCTTATTACAGAATCTAAACGACCGGAAGTGAGCTGAGTCCTTTACTGACATCCAGTGCATTTACGGCGCGTATCAACACTGGCAAATCTTCCTAGCGTATATAGCAGCTCTCTGCGGCAATGTTGCGTATTCTAATTATTGGAAAGAAGATCGAGTACCTACGGCATGATTAAAATTACATACGATGCCCTAATCAGTGTGTAATATCTTCGACCGCCTGCAGCAGGACAACCGAACCGGACTTGAATGAATCTTACGTGTTTAGGGTATGCAAGAACATTTTCGGGCCACGCTGTACTACAACGTGCCGCATTTATTTCACACCTAGACACTGCATGCCTTGACCGTAGATATTGAGAATCTGTATTGAAGTCGTAGATACAGGGAGCATGTGATGAACTTGAGGGAGGTAAGACGCATACGGGCTTTGGACTCCCCGGAGCCTTCATTTAGTAGTGTAATGCCGTTAAATTCAGCATCCCACGTATCTTCCGCCGTGAACTCGAGACTCGCTATAGTACTCGGACCGTGTAGATTTCCTCATTCAAACAAATACGTATACAGGCATTGAATCGACGTACTCGGCCGGTAAGTAGATAGTAAATCAATCCATGATTGAGGAAATAATCATCTATGTACTACCTACGGAATATATCCTGGACTAAAATCAAGTTGGAAGATCTTTATAATCCATCGAAACTGCCTCTTCTCTCGTCTTCGTGGCGGAGAACCTGTATACTGTAGGTGCGCCAGTGAATGCTAAGGTATCCAAGTGCAGGTAGCTATATATTTCCGCATCGGTCGACGTGATCATTTTTTCGGTAAACTGTTCAGTGAGCAACAAGCCATACCTACATATCCGCATGTTTATGGATTCAGGTATCATCAGACCTACTTATAAAATGCGTAAATTTTTGCATCCGGTGAAGATAAGTATACAGGAACGTACGTTTCTATTAAAATACACTCAATATATTGGTTATTCTCGACATATTCGATTCTCTTTGTTGACCGTAGCCGCATGGCATGCGGATCCGAGGCACGCAAGATCGTCTTGTACATACAGCGAGAGAAAACGATTGTCGAAATCCTTGAAGGTTCTCCAAGGTGAACAGAGGTCAGCCCGGAGGCACGGAAGAGGCCGGCTGAGAAGAAAACACCGTATGGAGCTCGACGGAAGCATATACATGTAAGAAGATGAGGATCGAGATGAGGAGCGACGAGAAGATCAGTTACAATTAACAATCAACCGCAAGCCTAATGACACGGGAGATTATCAAAGTTCAAAAATCTTCGTAGGGAATTCTCTCTGTGCAGTATTGCACCGATATACCAAGAGCGGCTGACATTTATGCTCGGACTGCACCCCAAGACGAATATGATCTACGTAAACGTGTATACCCGTGCAAGTGAGTAAGACTACGTTCGTATCCAGTACGCGATCCTTTCATCACTCCGGCGCGTAACATTGCAACACTTTACCCCCGGGGGCAAACTAAGTTAGAGGTATGTATACACAAATACATATCACCGTACACAATCCTTCTCCGGAGTCATTAATAGTCATGGCTTGCGCAATTAATCAGAGAACCACGTGCGATTATAAGCATGTGAGCTAACGAGGAAGACGGATGGGGGATGCCGAACCCACCTGCATACTAATTTCAAGCAGCTCCTCATTTCTCGTCGGTTGACACGCCACGCTGACCACCTAGACCACCTAGCCAAAGCATACGCGTGCGTGTATCACCTCAAATTCACACCTTAATTATCTACAACCACGAAGTAGATATTAGGGATCCATCATGATGTACGGGAAGACATAACTAAGTTATAGAAGTCGAAGAAGAAAGAAAAAACTAGTTAACTCATGCAATTAAACTAGAATCTTGTTATTACGAAGTTTTTTTTGGGGGACGGGTACCACGCGTTCTCCATAAATGTTCACTCGTGAAATTTGACTTTCCACTCGTGTGTTTCTTAGTCAGTTACGTTCGCCGGTGATCGGCGTCAACTCTTAATCCTGGGTCTGGGTCTGGGTCTGGGTCTGGTAAGTCTCTCGATAATTCGGCTCGTCTCAATCGCATACGTTCTAACTACAAACGGGAAAAAGGGAGGTAACGTAGTAGGAGGAAGAACCTTCTACGTATATAGGGCGACTGTACTACATACGGACATGCCCGCAGGCGTACATGGACCCCCACCGCTCACATAAGTCGAGTGCAGTGCATGCGAAGAAGTGATCCGGTCTTTCCCATGGTGATTAGCCGTCGCCTGCCGATAGCCTCGGCTGGATGAATCAACGAGAGACAGGGCGACGGGAAAAGGGCGAGGAATTAATTCGACCAAGTACATATATTCATTCGAATAAGGTCCGTCTCCTCATCCGTTGACCCCGCCCAGATTCTCAGCGTCGCATAATTAGGTATTTCGTCAGTCGGCATTCGATCGGCGCTCGGTGGTAACTCTTTGTCAAGTTCACCGAGCCACGTGATTATCATCGAAAGCTTCGTTCCGCGGCACATGGAGCGCGGCGGGTTTTCTCGGAGTTTCAATACGAATATTGTCAAATTTCACGTATCGCCTCACCGAATGGTCTAAGTGCATGTGCATCTCCCTTCCGTTAGTCCGGGATGAGAACAACCTTGCGCCCCTTTACAATGCCCCATCTCTCCGCGAATCATTGGAATTATAAGCTCGTCAAGCATGAGGCCTACGCAGGCTAATTAAATCAAATCAATCCTAGGATTAATTGAAGGGGTCACAAAATGTCGCATGTTAAATATGCTACCGATTGAAAATTCCTCGGGCCATTCAACCTTGACGATGAGCCTGAGCACCGGATGATCAAAGCCTTGAAAACGAGCCGGAAGAAGATTGTGACTCTGAAATTCAGATCAAGGATGGCACGTACGTAGTACGTCTATATCGTTTCGAAATTTCCATTACATTTATATACACGAAGACGTTTACGAACGCGAATTCCTGACCAATCTTGCGACCGATTCTTGAGGCTGCGCTGGCATTCCTGAACCGTATAATATCGGGTCGTTATTTGTAGATATTATTTTAACCATCTGAATTCGGCCACGTGGCGAACGCGCGCGGACATTATCATAGACCGGGGACCTGGGACCGAGATGCCTATTATGACGAGCAACCCTGAATACGAACCGAAGCTTTTATATTGAGAATGATTATTATTTGGGTCCTAGAGCCGCAGGAACTGGGTCCGCATCCTATGGCCATGGCCGTGGGCGTTTTCTGACGGCGCCAGATTTTGGGAGCAGGTGCCCCCGGGAGGCATGGGAACGACACGCAATCATCGGGTGGCAAGGATTTCCAAAAATGCTTCCCCCCTAGCTGCAGGTAGGCAGGAGGCATTGTTGCCCTCCACATTGATCGAAAGGATCTGGCACGGAGGAGAGAGAGATTTCCGTTCGCGCAGCCGAGACGAATTTCAGAGCGTTTCACCTTAAAGAAATATCCGAGGGTCTCTCCCACTTCTTCTTCAAGAAGGATCAGAAAACCCCGTGGCCCTCAGAATGAAACTGATTGTGAGACGGCGAAAGCCGATGCCTTGGCAGTCGGACAATATTCAAGTTGAACCAACATTTCTCTTTTTCTTCAATGGACGTCAAACTGCACCATCGCGGTCGGCACAATTCAAATTCAGTATATTCACGCGAATGATCAGCCGACCGTGTAAAATGTTATTCGTATGATTGCGGCACGTCCTTAGCTCTGATGGAACAAACTATTTATTGAATAGTGCCTGACCTAATTAACCGATAGGTGTTTTTCATGCTATATATATTATGAACAAATACTTGGGGATGAATGGAAGCAAGATAGAAAATCAGATCTACATATCTTTTCTGTTCAAAAAAGGAACGACATACGACACACGCGGCATAAAGTTAACGAGCGGTAACTGTGGAGCGAGTGCGCAAATTATAGGAATACGACACGAGGTTATATCTACCGGGCAGAATAGTTCACCCCGAATAGTTCCTTTCCCCTCGAAATTGAAGGGAGGTTAAGGGACTTTAGCTGTACTGTCTCAAAGGGCGCGAGAGATGCCACCGCGCCCATTTGTTGAACTCACGGTCGTGTGGCTTGCGTTATTGAGAGGGGATCAATCTTCTGCCGATACAAAGAATTTCCGAACTGGCTGGCTCCAGCATCATTGTGAACGGTAATCGGATCCTCGTAGCAGTCGATATTGTTACCCCGAAGAATTCCACGCGAAACCTATATACGCAGCTATATTTATAACCAACTAAATTTCTCACTTGCGAATTTGAATTTCTGCCAATTAATTGAAGGACCAGAAAAGATAATTTGATCTCCCCAAAGTGTCTATTCTGACGGGATTCGGTGACTAGTCGTGAGCAGGGCGACCTCGTCGGCAGTAACGGGACACGTTATACCCTGGTTACTCTGATTATTTGTTCTGCAGGTACCACGTGGATACGGGGACTACTCTCTTTCCACCCCAAGTTTTCGGGTCCCCGCTCACAGCCTCCCCGTACCTCAGAACGAACGTCAGTGAACCGGAGCAGCCTGTGCCCCTAAGGCATATCTGGTCGTGTGTCGGACAATGCGCCAGGACCCGTGCTTCTCCGATCCTCAAAAGTCTCGAAAGCCTTCAGAGCCCCGGCAGCATGCCCTCCCTAGTAGCGCCCGCTTTCCCACGAATCCCTCCTACAACCAACCCGCCGACCCATCGACCCGTCGACCCGTCGACCCGTCGACCCACCGACCCACCGACCGACGACCGACGACCGTTACAGGTTTCTTTTCCACTCGACGTTGGCGTCGGTCAGGGTGCGTGCCCCTCGTACGAGTCCTCAGAAAAAATGAACGGAGAGGAGAGAAAGAAGCAGTGAAAAAAAATTGGACAGAGGGTGAAAGAAAATAGAAAAACGCTGGCACACGTGTTCCTCGAGACGAGATGGATACGTGCGGCAGCAGTTCTACCTCCCGAAAACAAATCGCATACCGTGCCTCATACTGGTGATATTTTAACGAGGCGCATTCCTAAGCACCGGATCCCTAACGACCCAGGACGAAGAACTTATCGTAACCGAATGATTGAACAAGCCTTCCTTTGTCCTTATTTCATTTCAACCCCGGTGTCTACAAAGTTTCTATATCACTGCTATCGAATAAGTGTTGTATCGAATTGTCAAGAGTACGTACTACATGACGTACCTCCGGGTCTAGCATTTCCTCTGAATTCGAGCATAAATTTTGCAATCGCGCTCACTGACTTCCCACTGATTATCGGATCAACGCATCGTAGTATGTCTATTTCGCTAATGGGGGAAATAAACCGGAGAAAAAATTTATGAGTACGAGAAAAATGCTCATCTTTTACCATTTTTCAAAGCTCTTCAATCCCTCGTACTTTAGAAGACGAAGCGCCGCAGTAGTTGATGGAAATAAAACTAGGACAACATGAGACCAATGCTAGGATTGGTTCACCTAATCGCGTACGTCAGAGCCTGCCTTGGATTGCAAGAGGAGGTGAGGGAAGGAACGGTGTTAGATGTCGAAGGAAGAGAGAGAGATAAATAGATAAATAGATGGAGGAATGAGGGTCGGGATACGCGGTGCCTTGGATAGCGAGGGGAGGATCTGAAAATTGAAACGTGACCAGACGAGACGCTTTGGAAGGTTCGGTTCGCTCAAGCTTTGTGCTTAAAATCGGGGTAGGTACGTTTGCGCAACAGAACTTTCCCACAGGATTCAGAACCTGTCCGGGTCTCTTTTTCCCGTACACACGAGCATACAGGCACACGAACAAAGATAGACGTCCCTGGAATTTCCCATCTCGCCAATGGATTCCCGCCTAAGGCATTGTGTCCTAAGCTTCCTATCCGAACGAGGGACTATTTCTGATTCAAGTTGAGCATTTATTACGATTTATATTATACGTACCTATGCTAGTACGGGTGTGAGTAGGCATAATACGCCGTGCGGTTAAGCCCATGAATATCAACGATAAATATATACGCCCGAATGTGTGCGTGAGTAGCCAACAAAAGTGCTTCCTCGAATTTGTGGACAATCTGGAATGGACCAGAGTGACCGAGTGAAAAACCTGAAACGACCACACCCGACGATCATGGAACCGTGGGTGCCTTGCCCTCTTGAGAATACGTTTCCGGTTACTCGAAGATAAAGTGAACAAAGATTGCCTCAATCAGCGCGGGGCTGACGGACTCTCTTGCCGGCTCTCTCTTTCTTTCTCTCTCTCTTTCTCTCTTTCTCAAGGAAGAAAGAAAGGAAGAAGGGTGCCTGACTTTTCATTTGAAAGTTGACTGAAGAGAGACTAATCATGAGAACTAATTAGTTCCAATACTAGTGCACACAGCGAAAAAGGCAATCCGAACTTAATTCGGAAATAATTTTCCGCTCATTTCGCCACCTCGGTAGCCGCGGGCTCTTAATTCACCGGCGAATTTTTTTTTTTTTTTTTTTTTTCTTCGCATCACAATTTGCACATGTGAACTTTGCTGAATATCATCTCTTCACCGCTGGCAACACTCAGATATTACCGTTGCGTAATGCCCTCGCGTCGAGGAGCCTCTTCGAGCTCGTTGAGAGTCTTACGTAATCACGTTGTTACTTCACGGACGTTGTCCCACACCGCGATACGCAGGTCGCGGGTCCCCGCTGTAAGCTAGCTGTAGGTGCCGAAAGCCCCGCACAACTAGACGCATCCACGCCGAGGCTACTGATCATAAACCTCGTTTTCCCCTCGATTTAGTGATTTCCCGTTAACCCTAAGCAAGATTGAAGATTTTCCACAATGTGTGGGGGATTCACTAGACATACCTATGTGACGTATTCTTCTCCAAAAGAGCACGATAATTATAATAGGTGTATATGTTGAGGAAGAGTCACCCGTTGAGCTCCCGTTCCCTGAATTCTTAAACTCGCATACTCCCAAGTGAACGCGGCCTGAATATATGTACAACGTTATATTCGCCGAGATTCATCGGAGATTATTTCATAAGCGTCCTCGATATGGAAAAGTTCATCCACTCGTACCGCGAGGTGAACTCGCAAGAATTGCGTAAGCGCAGCTAATGGCTATCGGGAGGGAAACGGAGAGGGATGTTGCAACGTGCAAAGGAAGGCAAGGAAGAACGGATCGCCGTAAACCGAAGATCAGGTCCTCTTCCACGGGTATACTCGCCCCAGGATTCATATATCTTCACGCGATTCGCAACTTTCATTTTATATATATGGCTCAGCATTTCCATCGAAACTTTCAACGATCGTTATAACGGTCTGCACCGACGAGGCTCACTCACTCTGTCCCGTTTGAATTTGGGGAAACAATTTCAAAATTAGCCGGGTTCCGAATCACCTCAAACTCTCGGAGGTTTTATAGGTTGCTCAAAACTCAACTGAATATTGCAAAATCCCAGCGAAAATCGAAGTTACAAAATTGAGGTTACAAAATTGAGGTTACAAAAGAGCGGAGCGGAGTGAGCCGCAACGCAACAAGTGGAATCATCTCCAAGTATGAGATGGATGGGAATGTTGAACACCTCGTGCGAACGGAGTACGGCCCACATCGGACTAAGTCGATTATTTATAGCCTAATGATTAACGCTACCGCGTTTCCGTTCACCGGTCTACCTAACGCTCGATCCCTCAATAATAATCACCTCACGAGCCGATCTCTGACAGAGCCGCGTTCCACGCCTCCGCAGGCTTACCGCGGCATTCCAAAACATATTTATCAGCTGAGAAGTTAAAATGCTTCAGGGACTCTTTTTCTGGAGGCTAAGAGTAAATTCCCCTTTCTACATACACTGCTGCAGGCGAACCGTTCGGCATAGTACCGTTCGGCGGATGCTAATCGCATCCAATGAAAGCTCGAATCTCTTCTTTCTACAACGAGAGAAGAATCAATTTACGATATTCCGCAAACATCTTGACTTGCATAAGTCGGGCTGCCTTCGAGGCGGTGCAGGTGCATCGCGTAGGTGTGCGTGGGCGACGATCTACAGGCGCGTATTATAATACATATACGAACGACGAAATAATGCCGTGAATCTACAGCCTCGTCCTTAAAACCAGTTTCAGTATTTTTCCTCATGGACGAAAACGTCGGCCGGAATTTCCGTCAAACTTATTTCCAGGCAAGAGGAGATGGCAGGCGCCAACTGATGTGGATTACAAACGATCATTCGAGCGAAAAAGGGAATTCTGCAGGGTAAACCACGGTCAGATGTAAATGCAACGACCGCGTCCGGCTCGGACAAAAGCAGGCCGCACGGCTCTCCCTGTCCGATCGCATCTTCGAAAGCAGGTAGAAAATTTCTCCCCCTCTAAAAACGTTTCTCTGTTCATTAAGGAGAATATTTCGCGCCCTAAAACCTTCGGGATCTTCGGGATCTTCGGGATCTTCGGGATCTTCGGGACGCAGAAAATCCCAAAGTCATTGCCGCTGCCGACCGAGCGAACAATCGGTACCAACCGTGAGACGAGCCACGTCTAAAGACGGTGACAAGCGAGGCGTTATAGATCCCTATAGATTCCCCTTGATTCTTATAGTAGATCCTTCTAAAGATTCTCGCAGCATCCTCCTCCCCGTCCACGCCTTCGTGGCTTCGACTATTTATACAATTTCTTAGACGTAGCTATATTGTGACAAAGTTGAAGAAATCTTAGACCAGCGAACAAAAAAATACTACCTAATAACCTTTTGTCACTTTGGAACCGAGTGTTCCTTTACGTCTCCTTATCCCGACGCGGTGACCCGATCGCCTCTCCTTATAATCCTCTGCAGAAAAATCTTCAGTCTGAATGCAGCGGAGAAATACAGCGTTGATTTTTAGCTCTTTGTTAAAAAAAAAATCGTCCACGATGAGCGGGAGACTGTATTGCGCCCATTTGGTACGACTGATCGCGAATCCATGATATCGAATTGCGCCGACCACGGCAATGGAAAAATGACGGACAATTTATGCAGAAACAAAACTTGAGAAAAACATGTCCTAGCCAATTTCAAAAGATTATTTTCTCTTGCAGGTAAGTGAATAAACGTATCCTACTGCATGGAATCGGGTAAATCGAGTTTCGACAATTTTTCACTTCGACGTTAAGCTATGTAACCGGAAGCGAGGAACTACACGGCCCACGGGAATAGACAAAGAGATAATGAAAGACTATGAGAACGGCAAACATCACGGGCTTAAAGTAAATATGTGAAGAACGTGGACAAGAATTTACTACACGCGTTACCCGGAGTAGCGCGCTTCTCTTATATTGTTTGCCTTTTGTTTCCTAATATCTTTCCCCCCGCTTTTCTATCTCTTTCGCGGTCTCTCGCAATCCCAGTTACGCTCTTATACAGCTAGTTTATAAAAACAGTGCATGTCCCGGAAGAATTCTCACGAACAACGTGCTCGTACCGGCGCGTCTGTAATGCTGCCTACTTGAGTTGCAATTTTAGTAACCACTTGTACGCGGCTCGTTATACGAGCTGGAAGTCCTGCTCCGCGATTCTTTCCTGCAAGCCACGTCCGAGTATCGACTTCTCGTGACGAATTTTAAATTGCACCTTACAGAGTCAACGACTCAAGTATACACACACCAATACAGTCATAACAGTCAATACTTATACAATGATCGGTTTGCTCATTCGAGGAAGCAAAAAATGTACATATAGGTACTCGAGTCAAAAATCTTATCGGTTCAATACCTTCTCGCCGTCAGTTGTTCATAGAAAGAAATGATTGCGTCGTGAGGTGCCTTTGATATGCCCAGGATCGTACGGAGGCTATCCAATACTTCGAGTAGATGCGTGTTTTTACGTTTCATTTTTGTTTTCTTCTTTTTATCTTCCTTTTTACTTGTTTCTTTTCATTTTTCGAAACGGTACTATCCAGTTTAATGGTTTGATCGCGCGGTCAACCGACTGACACAAAAACATGATAGAAAAAGATTTCTGGTGCACCTCGACCGTGTACGACTCTGACGGCGGAAGTAAGCCTAATTTGTTCCAGCTGAATCATTACCTTCGAATATACGTACTGGTATAGGTATAGGTACAGGTACAGGTGGGATATATTATAGGTATGTATGTGTGGTTGAAACTCTGAGACCCTGTTGTTGCGCACCTACATAGGGACGATCCGATGGCGTCGCGGTCGGTTCGAGGAGCGAAACGGAATCCTCGAGGCGGCATGCCCGGTAGATACCGCGGTGAGCGACTGGACCCCGATTTCGTGGTCACTCGGGCTGATCGCAACGCCAATAAAAAAACAGCTAAGCAAGACCGCCGCGACTTCCTGTGAGCGCACATCTCGGGGTAAGTTTTTATTGCGCAAACCCAGTTCGCCGTGTCTTCGTATTTAGTCTCGCGCGACGACGGAGACGCCTCACCTCAATTCGAGATGAATTTTAAACCCAAATCGAACAGATCCGCCCTACGAGGATGAGGCTACGCGGTCCAAGGAACGTGACATTACACTTCATTACACGCTTAGTGCGTTTAGAAATACGACGTGTCCAATCGCGAAAAGCAGGGAATTGTACGTCAAACTGGAGGAATTCGATGTTCATCTATCGCTGAATTCATCAGATAGCTATAAAGTAATAGCATCTCGGAACCCGCGGTTACGTCAGAAAAATTGCATTACTTAATCGATTACCGGGCTCCATGATAAAGGCATAGTAAGCTGCTCGAGCGGCCGCAAAGATAACTTCTCGCACAAAGTGTAAAGTGTCTTCGTAAAGAACTTTCATTCATAAATGTCACAACAGCAGCATCCTCCGATATCTCGCTACCTCCGATCGAGGGAACCTCGCGCACCTACTGTACCTTACCTTTCCCTGTCCAACGACATCCTCATATCGACTCTCGCGCCTCGAGTATATAAGCTCGCTGAGAGCTGGAACGAAACGAAGTAACTCACACGACCGCATTACGCAATCCACCTCGCTTTCCTCGTGACATAATATTGTTTAACCCAGAATAATATACCGGCTTTGCTCTATTGCGTAACACGGACTGGTATTTCATTTCGCGAGGACTACCTACCGCCTACTTCGGGGTGATTCTTTATTATGTAAGTCAAAACCGTGCCGGATTTTAGCCACAGGAGATTTTAAAAGTAGTGCACACGTCGCGCGTCGATTGCTTCCCGCTGGCGCAGGCGGTGCACTTGCCAGTGGAAGGTCGTAGCCCGATGGACGCAAATCACCTTCCTCATCAATATTTTCGAAAAGTACAACAATCCTTGTGTCCTTTATTCGGCAGATTATTTTCAGGGTGAAAATCGAACTCTTCTACAGGCACAACGTACAGGTACAAGAAAATTATGCTCAAATGTACAACGAGGTACGGTAACTTGTTACGAGATCAACGGCCTAATAAACTTTGGGAGTCCCAGCATCTTTTCAAAAGTCTACTCTCTGTACCAGAGTTGCGCAACTCGTACTAACTGCACAATACCGGCAATACCGGCAATACCGGCAATACTGGCCTCCTCTGACCTTACCCCGTTTATCTAACAGTTGCAGTTGCAGCTGCAATTGCAGTTCTAGTGTATGAAATCTAGTACACGATACTTGGTGCCAGCAGTGATAGGTCTGTGTATCGGTATAACATACGCTTGTCCAGTCCATTGCGCAACTCTATTAGCAAAACGGTAGGTAGGTAGGTACTGGACGTGGCAACGGTTGTCAAACCAGTAATAACATGGACTAACTTGGTTATCGAGTATTTATAGGTATACTACGTCATCGGTAACCGCCCATAACATGCGATATACCATACCGACTCACTTCCCATGCACCTCGGCGTCGTAGCTCACTGCAGAGATTTACATAGAGGCATTGTTTATAACGGCGGGTGTAAAGGATCGAGGATAAAGAATGAATCGGGAAGATGACGCGTCCTACCTGGGATACCTGTAATCTCAGATCAACAGGTTGTGCAAAAACATTCGATAGAATGCCTCGGATTGAAGAACGGGTAACAAGAGAGGTGAAACTACCGCTTCGAATTGACTCTGAACCACTGCGATTGTGAACCGCGACTCGGTAGTCGGATACTTTCATCGCGTATTGGCTGCAGCAGGAGCCTTCATGTTACAGTACAAGCGCTTGCACCGACACTTATCCTGTAGATATGGGTACATTTGGAGGAACTTACACACGGTTAGACGTTCTAAGTGTGGGTGCTCGTCGAGAGAAGTGACGGCGACCTCACCGTTAGAAATCCATTGACCTGAGAGATACATGTACCTATACCTATTTGTTGGATCGCGTCTGACGTTGCAGAGAAACTTCACTATATACAGGGCTTTTTGTCGGATGAAAAAGTCGTCTACTTCCGGTACGGAACTCCGACTTCGAGCAAAGTTCACCTTTAGTTCTGACAACCTCAGAAGTTTCATCATCCAGCTCCGCGGTGAGAAACTTGTAGCTGAATAGAAGAGCGATAAATCTTTGAGGATATTCGCCTCGAGGGTATTATGATAATCGCAGAGAACACGCCGTATGGCTGGCTAGAGGCTGGAGGCTGCAGGAGCGTATAATGAATATGATTAGTACCAACCAGCGAAATATCAGCGGTACAGCGAATTATTAGCTTCCGTTGCGTGGCTGTCGCACGTAACAGCTATGCCTATATAATGAAAACGCAAAGAAACCGAAAAAAAAATGCAAAATGGCCAATGATCTTTTTTTCGACCTAGTGTGTCCACGTTTTCAGAAGGAGGGAAATGGCAAAGTCATATTCCTGTTCATTGACAATAGTTTTTCTTTTACAGTTATCGCGAACAAACGCTTCGTCGTATATCATCACGCAGCGTTAGATAGACGGACGAATCATTCTTCTTCCATCTCCTTGTACATTCTCATCTTCGTCTTCTTTTGTAGCAGACGACGAGCGCATCGCCTTAATCGTTAGATCCGAGGCCGAGTCGTGAGAGAAAGCGAGGCTGCGGAACCGCGAGCTTCTCTTCATAGATTGCGACAACTAATTGCGCATCGCATGCGGTAACGCTCGACGTTTGATACGACTGCATTGTTCATCTGTAGGTCGCTAGCTAGTGGCTTCAATTAAAATGTGAAAAAAAATAGTATATTATGCACCGAGAGCGAAAACGGGCGTTTGCGCGCCGCGTATAAAGTTGAGGCCCCGAGGTGAAGCCGCGGGGTTCTCAACTTTGAACAAGGCGCGAACGCCCGTTGTTTCTCAAGTTACACGTACTATTTTCTTCAACAGCATATGTAGCAAAAACGCAAGTTTTTGCGTACCGGAAAATCGCCCGTTTTCGATCCTCCCGAGCGGAGCGAAAACGCTCGCTCGTGGGAGTGCCCTTCCCTTCCCTTCGCGCCTCTTCCTTTCCCTTTTCCTCTCGCCTTATACTTGTGTTCTCGGTCAACTAAGTTATTGCGACGTGGCTGGCTGTAAAAAAAATCACGAACCTGCATAGTTGCTGCATCTGCATATGCATATGCAAAGTTCAAACCAATTCATGGAAATTCGTCATGGGATTTTACACCGCTTGAATTTTCCGCCAGCGAACTTCGCCATTAATTTTCTCCGTTGGTAACAGCGAATCATTCTTCTGCACTTCAATTCTATTCGTATGCCAACTAGCCGTTATGATTAATCGAGGTACGTACAACTACAATTACAAGTATCGTTAACCACGGCACAATACGCCGCTTGCCACAAGTAAGAAAGAGGTCGCCCGCCGCAGGTGGTTTTTAAATTCAATACGCGCTCTGATTTAGACGTCCGACAGTCGGGCCGGTGTCCCTCACTCACCAGTGTCGACGACTCCTCCTTACGAAAAGTCTGCGCCGTATGTACAACAGACTACACCACCGCGGTCATATTCGCCCAGGAATTAAAAGCGCGGAGGCGATTGCTTCGAAAACATTAGTATTCGCTCGGAGTTTAATGTGTTGTAAGGCAGTTGTAGGCTCCTGCTACGTGACGGCGTTACCATCTTGTCATCGAGTATAGGTACGGTGCGGTGCGTGCGGTGCGTATCTCAAGACCCATTGTCCGCAAGATCGCGGCCCTGCACCTTCATACCCCGGGGACTTTCTGAGGGCCCAAAGAACCTGCGACGCGATGGGATGCAACGCGGTGCAATGCCGGCTACCTATCTCCGTCTTGCGTAACCGGAAAAACAACACACGCAGTCACACATACCATTCGCCTGCGACCGCAGCGCCCCCCCTCCTCCAATCATATACTGTAACCGCATAATCTGCATGTGTACCATGTATGTGCCATACGATATCGATTCATTGGAAGAGCCAAAAATTGTATAAATTTACTCATTTTTCCTGATTCTCCGATTTCTGGAAGAAAAACGAACCAGTCCCATTTTCCAATTATGGACCTGTCCATAATTATTTCTCTCGCCGTGCATTATGGTGCCTAATGAAAATGAAAAAATGAAGCGACGCGATGCCTCGTTTGTTCGGCGATTCATTGGCCGTCTTCCTTTTTTCAAATGGCAGTACTGCAGGTTTTCTTATTGTTAGTCTCTTTCTTGCCTCTGTAAGTTCGTCAATACAGCTTTCTCTCTCCGACAAAGGCAAGCTCGCAGTACTGCCGGTGAAT
Organism: Phymatocera aterrima; assembly: GCA_963170745.1. Lineage (NCBI taxonomy): Eukaryota > Metazoa > Arthropoda > Insecta > Hymenoptera > Tenthredinidae > Phymatocera > Phymatocera aterrima. The sequence goes on from OY720668.1 coordinate 3,973,815, forward strand.
AAAGGAACGCAGCCTGAGTCAGTGGAAGGAAACGAGCTGCAGTTAATGGATAAGCATTGATCACATGTACGCAGTTTATACCTATCCAGGATTGCCTGAGGCAGCGCCCGAACCCAGCCGATATCTCGAGATCGTAAACGAGTAGCTAATCATTTAGGCTTATTGTTAGTAAAATAATGCTCAGGTAATATCGAAGGAGGAAGAGTCGATGAGTCAAACTGATCGGAAGAAACAAGTAGGCTCGCCAGAGAATCATAACCACCTGATTCTCACGCGAATGAATTGCCGTGAACGTAAGGCATATCCGGTTAACGTAATACCGAGAACTCTGTACGACGACCTGTACGTCGTCCCGCACTTGACGAACGAACTGAAATTCATTTTCTCAACATCGCCACTACTCGCATTCGCATACGTTATATATATGTGTCAATTCTACATCATACGCGTAACGATGGTCTGTAACGATCGGCGAGTAACGGCGCCTTCTCGCCCACTCGTGGTATATTGAACGAATGTCTTGAAGAAAACTGGAAGCGTCGTAATATATAGGTATCCGAATGAAGAATATTTGCCCATCGGTATTATAATCTTCGAAAATGATAGCAAATTGTAAACCTTGAAGTACGGATCAACTGAAGGAGAGGAAGAAGCTAACCAAATTCTCCAATTATGTAGGATATGAGATTCGACGGAAGTCAGAAGAAAATATGACTCGGGGACGTAGTCAGCGAACGGTCTCCTGCAGGCCCGAGGCGCTTCGACCTTTCCGAGGTACACCTAATGGTGGACGACTTATAGAAAAGATAGATATGCGGACACGCGCACCGCAGGGTCGACTTGTCGTTTCGAGTATTACCGGAGCAATAGGACGGCGTGCCACGACTTGTGATCAGAGGACACCCACCCATTCCCTCCCGCAGGGTGTGGCGCCTTTGTTACCCACGTCCACGTGACGAACGATGGGGGGCCGATGCACTCACCGGCACTACGGCTAGAGTTCGAATTTCTGCTACGACTGCAGCGTGGGCTCACGGATTGTAAATACATAGCGCTGCATATTAAGACGATCGCATGTCCTACGGGAGAAGCGTTATATATACACTTGCGCGGCCGATTGCGATGAGATATAGTGAAAATTTCAAGTATTCGTCAAAGGTCTAATTCTCTGCTAGGGGCCGAGTTATGGTATACCTAGAATATAGGTACGGCCATTCCGCATTGCGGGAGATGAATCTGAACGAATAGCCCGCGGGCGCTAAACACAGTCACTTAATTGCGCGACTGTGAGGGACCGGGTCGCAGCGCGAGGTGGCTTGTTAATATTCATCCCACATTATTTCCTGTTACGTACTCGCGCGCACCAAGTAACTAGCACTACAGTACAGTACCTCGTCCCGATGTCATGTTGAACGTACATCCATGTCCACGTGCACGCAATACGTGAGGACGATTGAGTGTGGGTAACGGGAGGGCGAGGACATTTAGTTTCTCACATCTCAGGTGGTCGTGCGCGATTCGTCGTTTTATTCTCTTTCATTATTCTTATCCCTGATGCGCATGAGGACAAACTGGGTCAATTTTCATTGCATTATGCTTCACATATTGAAGAGCGATTCGAGTGGGAAGTCCGATGGAGACTGCGGCACTGTATGACTAGCTAACGATATAATTAACATCCACATGATCTGCATGCAGATGTAAATTGAAACTGAGATAAAGTATCGTGATATTTCTCGACATCAGGACCTAAGATCTAGGATCTAGCTCTATGCATCTGTACTGAAAAATATTATACATTCTCAATTGTTAGAGGATTTTCATTAGTTTCACTGAAAATTGGATGCACGTTATGCAGCCCGTGCAATGTACCAACTTGTACGCAAGAACAACGCGCTTGCTGAACGGGTGTGAGGTCTTATATAATATAGGTTTGAGATGTATTACAGGCATGGAACGAGTGCGGGATAGGAGAATAGAGGTTTTTCATAAACTATATCTGTCCCCTTGTCTGGCTGTTGCAATACGTCAGCAAAAAACACCCACACAGTACCTACACCCGTGTATAATAGCAGGGACATTTGAGATTCGAGAAAGAGGCGGTTACGCAACGTGGTTTCACGCTCAGGAAGATGCGGAAGAAGGCAAAGTTAGACGAGGACACGTCACGTCCTACAATATCCATCCTCCGTATTAGCATTAACATGTTTGAAACTATATAATTGCGACGACGACAAGAGAACACGGAAGAGCGAGCCTAATATACCTCTCTACACGTATAGGTACATAGTGTAACCCCTGCACGTACGCAAACACCGCTGCAAAACTCGCCGGTTAATTCCGAGCGTGAACTTCCATAATTCCGTTGAGGTTGTTAATAACATTTCGTGTTGACCAAACCGTGAGATCAAATTTTCCTCTCCATGGTTCAACTTCCCGATAAGTCTGTGTCAAGGTGAGAAAGCTAGTTTCGCAGGAATCGTAATGGATGGAAAAAAATTACATAAAAAATTGTAAGATTCAACAATATATGAAATCACCGCCACAATTAGATCTCGAAGATGAGAAACAACATCGAGCGGATACGATTGATTTTTGTTTTTCATCCGCACGATCGCGATACCAGGAATTAAAGCGCATCGGATCTCGATAACAAATTATTACCTAACCGCAGCGACGCCGCGTCGGCTTTGGAACGGCGCGGCGTAACATGAGGATAATGTCAAAAAAATGTGATATTGTGTTATTTTGATTAATAAACCGAATTTTGTTGATTAGGACTTGGATTGATTTGTGATCGATGTCTTTCTTCCCTATATGCAAACATAACAAGAAAAGATACACCTCTCGTAAGCATACATCTGTAATTATTACACGTTTACCTGTCACACGGTGGAGAAGGGGAAAACGAGGATTTTTACGAATTCATAGCTAGCTAGCGTAGACGGGCCCGAGCTGGGTCCGTTATTGCCTTACGTAGGAACGTCCAGCTATGCGCTTCCGCTCTAGTCGGAATCAGAATCGAGTTTAACATACAACGACGGTGTTGTAATTCCGAAGAAGGGCGTTATGTTGTACATTAGGAGCGAAGGAAAAAGCGAGGTACATAGAGTCAGAGAAGGAGATAGAGGTAGAGAAGGAAAAGGAAAAGAAAAAGGAAAAGGAAAAGGAAAAGAAGGAGGAAGGCGCGGCACGAGGAATTACTAATTCGTCGCAAGGCTACATGCAAGGTCCATACGTGCCCGTGCGAGTTTATACTGAGATCTGTCATATTATTTACCAACACATGCTCGCAGGTGGCATGACTACAAATGTAAACAAGCATGTGTGCACCAACGTGCGCGGCGCGCCCTGGTCGCCGTTGCTGGCCTTCGAAGGAATGCACTGCACAGTGCACGCCTTCGAAGAACTATTGTTAGGGAACTCGATGTCGGGTGTCGATTCCCACAAGTAACCGACGCGGGCGGCTTCTGAGCGGAAATGCTTGACTCGAGGACACGGCCCACGCGTGAACAGAGATTCGCCGTTAAAATATAATAAATAAAATGTTATTCGATTCCCCACGCATCTGTCCACGCATATTGTAATACAATATCGATGTCCTCTTTTCCGTCAGGAAAAGACCCGGAGAACCGGACCGATGTATATAGTGTAGGATTCGAATTCTTTAGAGGCGCGGTCAAAAAAAATGGCATTAGTTTTTTTATTTCTATTTTTTGCTTCCCCCGCGCGAGTACGCGAGTCTCTTGCAGTTCACGGGACACACACAAACCTCTCATAAATCTAAAACTCCTGTAGCACGGTGCGTCGTTGCAGGAATGACAAAGACGGGCCCCGCCTAAGTTAAGAAAGAATTGAACGAGGGGACAAGGTCGTTGGACTCGTCAACTACGCATTATTCCTTCCTTCTTGGCATTCGGAAATAACGAAACGAGGCAGAGGAGCGATTTATACCTATAGATAATCTTCCTTTCTTCCGTTCGTTCTGTCTTTCTCGAGTCCTACGAGGGAGGAGCTCGAGCCTGCTTTGGCATACAAATGTATCGTGCGTACGAAATAGCGCAAAAGTTGAAACCGCAACGAATGAAATTGGTATAACCGGTCCCAATTGAATTTCTATCGCACTAGATAGATACACGCATGGAAATTGAAGCTATCCTGACAGGTGCTTCTTTCCCCCTTTCCTCTGCGTCTTCCCAATCACACCGGACACAAGATACGTAATCTCTTTGTGGACCGTCGGACGTGGGCCGTGACACGAGAATGCGTTAACCGTAAGCAGTAACTCAGTAAGCCGTAGGCAGTGACGACTATATGCGCATATTACACATTGGTATCCGGATATAATGGACGTATACCTTATAGGTATATAATACACGTATAGGTACATATGATATATTACCGCGTATAATACATTTCAGAGATTGCTACATGTATTTAGTTGCCTCGACAGTCAAAGAGTCTCAGGAATGTTCGAAGAATCTGATATAATATGATATCGTCGGTCAGATTGAGCCCAGTCTCGAAACTGTTAGGTATATTGTATTTTGTACATGAATTGCTGATACGCTATCACATTCGTTCCAATCCACAATTACCTGTATGAGTTGACGCGATACAACGTAACAACGGTAGTTACATGGCATGCGTGTATAACATTATCATTCATTTGCCTATATCCAAATGTGGATAGTAATTGGAGATTCCGGAGTAATTATTATAGGTATTGTCGAGTTTGACATGGAGAAAACAGTAGAAAAATCAGAAACTTCGTTTCACGGATTAATCGAGATTTACATTTATACAATACGAAATTTTAATAAGCAAATAACTTCAGTTGAGTTCGAGGAAATTTCCGAACACGCAAACGAATTACAACGGTAATAAATTGAAAAAAATTAACAGTGTAGATATGAGCTGTACCTGGAACTTAAGATCCGGAATTTCCAAATCATTTACGTAATTCGTCTTTCTCTGATTATTGTTTTGTGAGGAATAAAATTCATTGCTTTCATTATTTCTCTGAGAACGCATAGGTGTGTACCTAGACCATTATAATGAACGGAATATGTGATACGTACATTTTTATCGTCTGTGTTAGTTGCCGACGTTATCATTCTATTCACACTCGCTAACTTTGTATTATTCCATTCGATGAAACTCATCTTCGTAGTTTTTCTTCTTGCAAGTATATTGAAAAATCATTCACATTAACTCGCAACAAAATACACTTGTTTTAACGCAAACCCGCGCACCTCCATTTTGTTTACGAAAACTGCAAGCTAACGAACTCTACGAACGAACGTGGCAACTAATACCAAGATTATTTGAACTCTGCTGTACCATCCGCGCAGCCACGCGCACTCGCGACATCAAACTACTTCACCAGCCGAGAACACCGGCGTATTACATAACAAAAATTGAAAAAAAAAAAAAATAGAATAAGTTCGTAAAAATTTGAAAACTTGTTTGTTAGATTAATTTTTTGCATATGGCTAATACCAGAATGATATTCATTGGCAATAGGTGGATACTGTTTCAAATAATATAACTCAACACCGGTACAACCTAACCCATTGCCATAATTAATCGAGCTACGAGAATATATAGTAATTCAATCACTACGTTTTTCGTCTGGCGTTCAGTGTTCGACTGACAATGAGTTTATACATCGCGAGCTATAGATTGAAGATAAATATGTAAATTCACAATATACTCACTCGTATGAAGTTTGATCTCCCCAGGCTTTGCATTCCTCGGTGTACCGAACCATGTATTAGACGTCGTAGTAATCGTATATTGTCTTTTTGTCACAATTCACGAAACGGTATAAGTCCATGTCCTGTATTATACACTGTAAGCGAATTGTCACGCAATAACAACCTCTGCTTATCACATCAAACGTCTCACGCGGTTTGCACTATCGCGGCCATAATAACTTTTCCTTTCATCTCCGTGCCCTCGCGTCCGTCAGCTGTTTCGCGGATTGGTAAACTATGAGATGAAAACTTTCCTAGCTTACCAACGGGGTGAATTATCCAGTGCAGCGCCACACGTAGTTCGTTTGAGCGTTACCAGAAGCGATACGCATTTCCGCAATGTTCATCTGCGCGATCTGCGCTGCGCAAGCGCTCTAGCTTTCGTTTTTTCACGCTTAACCTTCTTCACGCTAGATTCAAGATGGTGAGTGTCGTGTCTGAGAGACGGCTTCAAATAAATCCAATATTATCCTCTAGCATCCGCGATTTGTGTTGCTCCAATATACTTTCGAAGTGTTCTTCACGTAATCAGGGATAAACCCTCGTGTATATATTTACGATATATTCAATTTATCGCTCTTGAATAGACTATGTACAACATACCAATTTCGCTCGAGTTTAACTATACGTCGGGTCGAACAACGTGCAACATAATAACTTGATACAAATATAATGATTCTTGCACAAGTTTTAGAACTATTTTATTATTCTTTTTTCAGTCCACCCACAAGAAGAAGACAAGGAAGCTTCGTGGACACGTGAGCCACGGTCACGGCCGTATCGGTGAGTTGAATATTTTCTCACAAACTTCAAGATCCATTTTCTGCACTTTCCACATTGTTTTGAATAATCTTCTGGCACGAATATGAGCTACGAACTAATCGACTTTTGTCACGTTTTCTTATTTCTACACTCCATTTGGCTTTCCCACATGCAGAATAGTTCGATTTTATCGATCACCGTCAACATAACCAAACTTTTGATTACAGGCAAGCACAGGAAGCATCCTGGAGGTCGTGGTAACGCTGGTGGCATGCATCATCATCGTATCAACTTCGACAAATACCATCCCGGATACTTTGGAAAGGTATGTTTGGAATTCGTCTTCCTGAAACTCAAAGATTTTCACTATGGTTCAAATGTTATAAAAACGAAAATTATTAAGTAACAACAACAACACGTCTTGTTTACATGAAAAACTCGCCAGCAAAATAATTTTCTTTCATAATCCATACAAATGTTGATAAACTAATGAAGCTGAGATTTATTACTTTTTTCAATTTATTTATTCTTCTATTTATTTCGATTTTATTTCCTCAGACTGGTTCCGTAATAATGATGATTAGATTTAACGCTTTCACCGGCGACCTGAAACCCTTTGAATGCACAAAACTATCTGATATTCTGTTGAAAGATTTTTATTTCTCCCATTTGCTACGAGACTTTTTATAGTTCTAAAAATTCTCTTTGTTTTTTCATTGCAGCTTGGTATGAGGAATTACCATTTACGTAAAAACACGAAATGGTGCCCATCCCTAAATCTGGATAAACTGTGGACCCTTGTGTCTGAACAGACCAGATTGAAATATAAGAACTCTACAGACGGCAAAGCGCCGGTCATTGATCTTGTCAAGGCTGTAAGTCTCTGTTTTAATCTTTTTGATGCTATAAATCTTTTTCCACTACGTTAGTTTGCAATATAACATGTTTCGTCTTTCTTCAATTGATCGACTGAATTCCTGATAAATTAAAATGATGATTATGTGAACGGGCGGACTTAAAAGTGCGTACAACACTATTCATGTAGAATGTTCATTACTGATTAATTTTCGTCTCAGGACTTTGATGTCGAGCGCATTGCATTTACTCATTTATTTACCATTTTTATTTTCGGTACTTTAATGTAAATTTCTTTTCTCATTCGCAGGGATACTACAAACTTTTGGGTAAGGGACGTCTTCCCAAACAACCGGTGATCGTCAAGGCCAAATTCTTCAGCAAACTAGCCGAAGACAAAATCAAAGCTGTTGGCGGCGCCTGCGTTCTTAGCGCGTAATTGTAAGTTAATTTCATCTACGCTTCTCCCATCATTTTTGAGTCAATTATATTCAAATGCTTGAATATCCAAGGCGCAAACAAACAAAATAAATATCAAAATGAATTGAAATCGAACGGAGAAAATAAAAGTTAGATATTATTACAATCATCATTTTGCTTGAATAAATTGTAAGGGTATCAAACGCATACTAAATGATGACTTTTTGAACGGGCGGACTGAGAAGTGCGTACAACACTCATATGTTGATCGTTCCTTACTGATTTTGGAATTGAAAACTAGTGACATACTACAAACTAAACTACAGAGCGGCAATAATTAGTAATTTTTTCCATAATTGTTTCAGATTACTGGCTGATCACGTACCTCAACTTTATATGTACAAATATCCATCCTGTACTGTTCTTAATAAAACAAAAATCCTACTTTGGTTGTTTTACTTTTTGTTTCTCTTCGATACAACACCTGAAGAATACAATTCATCAATAAAACTTGTTAGTAACTGGAGAGGAGCAGAGGAAAAAGCTGATGCAATTTCCAAATTTTCAACGAATGGCTACATATTTGTACATAGTCTACATTTTGTTTTCGCCAACTTTTATTGCTGGTACATGGGATACAGTGCTAAAAGACATATTTGATAATCAAATTCAAACCAATCGTGTAGTTACACATGTGTAATGTGCAAAAACAATAACTGGACAATTAAAATAGCTCGAATCTTCTAGTTATCAGAAGACTCAGCTGTACATCAAGATCATAGATTCGTTTATCCCTTTTAATGACTTATTTTGATGTCAGTGCGATGTAATAATAGTCTTATTCCACTTCCTAACACTATATTTAATGATTATGATAATACAGTCGGCTCGGTGCATAAAACTAAATTAATAATTATTCTTAACCGATAGAGCGATGAGAAATTTTCCACTTTCGGAAAATAATTATAAAAATTAAAAAGAACAGCCAACAATGCTTGGTGGGTTGCTTTCAAGTCCTTATATTCAGTTTACGCTATTGATTACGGATATTATTACTACAGAGACGCACTGAATGATCCCTGTACTGTCTTATGATAACTTAATGCACAAAATACCATGGTATCACATTTTATTTGTTCCAAGTTAGCTAATTTTATGACAAATAAAATAGAATATTATAAAACATGGGTTCACATTGCGATAAGTATTCAACCCTCTGATTCGACTGACAACTATAGATGGCTACGATATAAGCAAACATTTATACAATGAACAGTATTACGTATATTTTTTTATTCAAAAAATTTACTAATATTCAAATATGGCGTTTGTACTCCATCGACCGATATACGGTATAGAACTGCTTGCAGGTAAAAAAAAAAATATTCGAAATCTTTCAAGTCTTTTGTTTCATAGGAACTCCGTCCTATTTAATTGGACCAGAATTCACGAATATCGTTTAGGTATAAGAAATATTTTGAGCGATTATATGTATTCGCAATCTAGTGGAGTTACAACATCCCGATGTTGGAACATTTCAAAGAGGTTGCTCAATGAGTATCTTATTATTATTGCATGTTTTAATATCTTCTCTTTTTCTTCATAGTTTGAAAATACAAATTCAACCTGGTTCATAGTGTGAATTGAGCATATAAAAAAGTAGGTATCAAAATTTTTTAGTATAATAAAAATTCTAGGTATAAAATACAAGGTAGGTAAAAAAGCTACTTTTTGAAAACAAAAATATTTGAACAACGTTACTTGTCGGACTAACGATAAGTTTTACGCCACCAATAATATAATATAAAAATTAAAAAAATTAACAGGTAATGAGTTGACCAAGGTTTTCAGACTCCCAAAAGCTATTCTCTCTTTCACGGCCAAGACGCTTATACTAATGATATATATCATGACTTACACCTTAACATAATAATTATTAAGTCTATAGGTGGAGAGCATGAGCCTTTTCGTATGTATTTTGTGTGTGTATCCTCAAACAAACTACACACGTGTCATTATAACTAAGATTTCCGCAACGAATGCAGAAAAAACTTTGCTTCCTCTTTTCCCAAACGCACGTATTCGTGTACTTGGTCGTCCATATTTTTATAATATTACCTTACAAGAATATACCTAGTACGCAATACATATCGATATCATATTCATTTTTTTTCTCTAAACTACGCTGCCTGTCTTTTTGTGTTAATATATTACAATTCTCATTCACATTCATACATTTACACATATTATATATAATATATATATTATTATGATTATTGTTATTACTATTATTATCATTTTATTTCTCACGTCGCTGTACTCGTCTAATCTTAACATATAATTCCTCACTTATGCTACGCTATATCAAAAAACCAGGAGGGAGAAGTTGAACGCATGTTTATGAAATGAAGAAGTGAAAAAGAATGTTCTTTTTCCAATAAATAATGATAATAATATAGAAAACAAGAATCAGAGATGCGGGAAATCAAGTGTATGTTGGGCCTCCAATTTAATCAGCCCTAGCATATCTCGGCACGATATCTTTACTTATCCAAAAATCACAATTCGGATAATTTTGTACAGGTAAAACGTCCTGACCGACAAGCAGAACTCTTTTATTGTGAGAGTCACGCTCAGCTTTAGCGATCTCCCCATGCCATACGTAATGATTGAAAAGTTGTTGCATAGCTGATACATGTCGTTTTTCTTCTGAAGTTCTAGCTGCGTATGAGCCAAGAATTGCTGCGGCGTCACTGTCAACGTCGGCGAGTCCGACTCCGCGTGGTTGAGTCACAACATAAAATGGAATCAACTCTCGCTGCAGGGCGACAGTTAAAAGAGGACAAACAACACGTATGTCCGATGTCATCTGTGCCAGACCTTCAAGAGTTGCGTTATAACGGCGTAAAGCTTCGTCGGCGAGACCCATTGTCCCAAGGATCGATTCTCGAACTATTTTTTCTACTTCACTAGCTGTCAGGGTGGCATTCGGAGCTCTAAGTCTTGCCGGCGTTCCGGCGTGCGATGTTGTACCCATTACCAGTTTACTTGGGAGATCATTATCTTTCCAAACTTGACCCACGTGATCCTGGAGAATAGAGTTATCGAGTACTAGCCACTCGTGGCGGTTCTCTACCGTTGCTTCACGAGGTTCAGGGAGATTTGTGTTTCCCAGATGCCAGGTATCTGGTACAGCGTCCATTAGCTCCTCCGCACTTTTTTTCCTGAGGCATGCGGCGTCGCTACACCTTGTAGACTCAATGAAACGTTGATTCGCTCTCTCAGATTCGGCTAAAGGCTTGCCTGGGAATATCGCTCCACCGCTGGACACCCACGCGCGGGCAAACAGATTCCTAGCTCGGGGGGAGCTCAGGAGCGTTGTGACTAGCGTACCGCCAGCTCGGTGACCCCACAAGGTTACAGAATGTTTATCACCGCCAAAATTCTCTATGTTCATTCTTACCCAGTGGAGTGCTACCATTATGTCTGAGAGACCGTAGTTTCCTGATGTTGGGGGGTGCGTTGATCTTGTCAATGGCTCCGCGGCAAGAAAACCAAATATACCAAGCCTGAAGCAAAATGTTCGCGTAAATGAGAATATTTTCATAAAACCTAATAGATATAAAATGGTCTCATAGTTGACACAATAAGCTAGAAGCTTGGCAAATGATGATTGAATTTCCATTCAGTTTTGTTTTTGTCTTTGTAGGAAATCATACAAATTTTACCCATACAGAAACTGAGTGAAAAATTGCAAAATATTCGAAATTCAGAACGGGACACAATATTCACAAAAATTACTCTAATCAATCGATCCAAGTGTTTTAAAAAATTTTAACCGATTTAAAATGATTCTACAATGATTGATAGTCAAAAAGAAAATATACGTTCGAATGTAAATTTAAGAATGCCAAATGAAATTTGATTTTTATTCCAATTATAATTGTGATTAAAAATGATGATTCGAAATTTCCTGGTACATTATATGCATACCTGAAGTTTGGTCTGACAAAGACGACGTCCCGAACTCTCGCGAGCTTAGCCGACGGTTGCATGACTCCGGGTGAAGCACCACTGAGAGTTTCAGCACCAATCATCACGACGACAGGAATCGGTGAGTCGTATCTAACGTAGGGTGTAAAAATATCCAAATAGAGGCAATCCTCGGCACCGTCAACGAGACCGGAGGCTTCCCGCTGCCAGCATTTTTCCGAGGAATTATGCGCCGCATAAGTTCCATTCCAGCAATTTTCAATTCGTCTCAAAGGCTCGGCTGGCAACCATCTACGACCCTCAACAGGAGGAACTGCGTAAGGTATTCCACGGAAAGCAAAACCACCGTCTTCCAAAACCCCCTCGACAGGACCGCAAGAAGTTACCGCTTGTATAAAACGTGCATCGCGCAGCGGAAGCCCGACTTCGCGACGTGGACCAGCACACGCAATTCCAAGGATTATAATCATCACCAGAAGAATTAGCAGCGTCACGGCTGTACACGGAAGAAATGAAAGTAAAATTTTGGAATAAATTTTTTTTCAGTTTTCTTTCATTAAAATATTGCGGTCACGGACGGAGCCATGGCAAGAAATACATTTGTATAGGACGAGTTACAAACCTGTTGCGAACAAGTTCTTCCTCGCGGCCGATAGACAGAGAAATATTGCGTGCCGTTTCGGCGGAGGAGCTGCATTGTCAGTCCCGTCCCCATCGAGACGTACAGTTTCCATACCGTCGTCGTTACCTTGAGCAGTTTTTTCCCCGGCACCACCAGTCTCGTCGAGAGTCTCGACACTGGCTAACCCAGCGGTTCCCGTAGTACCTAGTTCAGCGTCCCCTCCTTCCTGGAGAAACGCGATTGTAACGAATGTAAGTATACCTGTATACCACCGTGTCTTATAAAATTAGATCAATAATAACAAACCGCAGAATTACCGTTTACATAAATGCGGACAAAAATCACGAATATGATTCCTGCGAATAAGTTATAGGTATGTACTCGGATGATGAATCGATTCGTCCGTTAACTTTTATCGTCGATTACAATGCGCAGAGAAAATTAATCAATTTTCATGTCCGATAATCAACAAATAGATTATATAAAGGAATATGATAATATTATCGAGTAAATAAATGTTTGAAAAGCTATCGCACGGAACCCCGTAAGCCAACTGATCCGAATTGTTCAGTCAGTTTGCCTCGGAGGGAGGTCGCGGTATATAACAAGGTAAGCACAGGGTGCCTAGGTGTGCATGTATGTACGTACGTACGTACATACCACGCATACAGGTATAAAATAACAACGAAGGTTTAAACTATACATAGGCATATGCAAGCTAAGGACCCAGGGGCTGCGAGAGGCTCGAATTATGGCGGGTTTGGGCTTTTGTCAGCGTATAGACATATAGGTAGGTATACCTATGATATTGACAAGCGGGGAATGAACGCGCCTAACAGCGTTTGCGAGGTTTCCTCGCCCTGCCTTCCCTGAAATCCCAATGAACTACCGTCTTGGGTTACAGCAATCATCACGAATCGTTCGAGGAAGAGAAGAGAAAAAAAATCGGGCACAATTAATAAGCATGTCAATTTGATAGAATGCTCACCTTGCTGCTTTTCTTCCGTGGAAAAACGGATACAAGCGGAAGCCGTATTGCGTTAAGAATTCCGCGACGTCCTTCCTTTTCCTTTCCTTCCTTAGTTTCTTTGCCATCCTTAGATCCCTTGGCCGGTGTTGTTGGCTTCTCCGACATCGGAGGCTGCGAATCTCCGCCCTCCTTCGGGATGTCAAGATCAACCGATTCTGCTGGTTTGCTTTCGTCGTCCTGATATGACATCGAATATACAAATCCATTTTGTAGTTCATGTGAGTATTAAAATTCCCTTATATTTCCTCTCAGCGATACAAACACCAGAATGAAAATATACGTATAGAAAAAAATCCCAAAGATCTATAATACTTCTTTCGGAGCCCACCTCGCCCCCCACCTTACCCTGCACAATGTAAATTATGCTCCAAAATGTTCACGATACGTCTGACTCTATTGATAATCTTCGTACCCATACACGTATAGAGAAAGAGAATAAGAGTACCTATACCTATAAAATGTATTTTTGGAAGCCCATTGAACTCGGCGACGGCTGCAGACGGCATGCGGTGCAGCAAGACCTTGGACTTGATCGTGTCAAATCATAAAGTGTCTGAAGCACATAAGCTTCTTGAAGAAGAAAGAGAGCAAGCGAGCAAGAAAGAAAGAAATGACGAATGAAAGAAAGAACGAATTTACACGTCGGTTGACATATTCTATAGCTCATGAATCTTATACGAACGGAAGATCCCCTCGCTATGAACCCTCGGTTTACGAATTGTATCATGCGGAGCCTGAAATGAAGTTTATTAAACCTATATACAGACACAAAAACGAGACATCATATAATCAAGACTGGACCATAGACATGAGGTGAAACGCTCCATGTTATATCCTGTACATACATATCATAATGCGGGCATGAATGTAATATACTAATGTAGTATTAATCTATAAGTGTGAACACGCAAGTAATTACAACGATGATCGCGCCAGCCTCTGCATGAACTTTGCGGAGGTTCTATGCCATATTATAGCATCGAGTATACCTCTCACTAAAACATATTCTATAGCTCGTTATAGGTATAGGTATATATGATATTGCACTGTGCAGCATTGATACATACGAAATTCGCCGAGTACATAAGGTGCATATGTATATCAAGATATAGTTTCATAGACGAAATATTGGTCAAACATAATAATAATAATAATAATAATGATAATCATCATAATCATAATAACACTACAAGCGACAAAGGCAGACAAGCAAAAGTTTTCTCGGCTCCGTTCGCCGAAGGGCGCATAACATGCACCGCGTGGCGCCTGATGCGATCTTCTCTTCAGCCCGACCCTTCTGGTCTTGTCGCTGGTTATGGGTGTATAAAAATAAAAAGAAGCCACGTGCAGCAGCCGTGGCTCGACCGACTGCCTCAAAGAACCTCCCTCCTGTCGCAACTCTTACTCTTGAAAATATGAGAGAAACTATAAGTATATGTAAGTGTGTTTCAAGTGTACCGGAGATACAACCGTAGCCATAGCCATAGCCATGCCTGCCGCATGTATGTATGTACAGCAAGGTCTGTGTTCTGTAAGTTGGCGCTGCAGTGAAGCTGTAAAGCAACACAACGGAGCGGAGTGGAACCAAACCGAACGGAACCGAACAGGAATAACGCAACGCACGTGGTACAGAGATGATGACGATGACCATAATGAGACAAAAAGCAGACTAAAGTCTGTTTGAACCCTGTTTTCTTTTCCCTCTCTCTCTCTCTCTCTCTCTCTATATATATATATAATGTATATACAGGGTGGCAAGATGAATTCAAACCTGATGCAGTTCTAAAAATCTGAACGACATTATATCTTCGGATGTCGAGAGCTGATTTGCAATATTGTGAAAAGTAATTACAAAGGTCGACGGTAGCTATGGTAGGGTGATATACACAGCCATAGTTTCTGTTCATCTATCCTGTAGGTCCCGTGTCATTGAGAGTACGTAAAGTTCATGTATGTAAACCTATGAGCTGCAACTGCCCCGAAGGCCTCCACCTCCAAGCCGTGAACTACATAGCCTAGCTAGGCGAGTGTTTTACGTTATATATATATATATATATATATATATATATATAGATTGTAAAAGGGGAGACTGCATTGGCGCACCTGGCATAGAACAGGAAACGCGTCGCCGAAGGGCTGCGAGTCCTGTCGGGGGCGTTTCTCGGCGTCGTGCCGCGCCGTCACGGAGTAAAAAAAAAAGCCATTTTATTATTACACGGTCTGATGAATTCGTCGTTCACCCTATAATGCCTACCACATATTTATATACGGGGTGACCCATGAAAGATGATAAATTATTTACCTGCGAGGTGAACACCTAACCGTGTGGCCGATCAATGGTTAGTTTCCATAACGATTAACGAACAAATAAAAGAAGAAAGGAAAAAAAACACCATTTATGCCTATACATATTTGACAATTGTAATCACAGAATATCTGCTGCACCACTTCATTATTATCATTTGGTATATCCTAGAAACTCTTTGTGTATAGTAAAGGACGACTGAATCAGGCCATGAATCAGCCCACGATCACCGTTCGTTCGTTTGTATATGTACGTATATTTACGACCGATCGATCGGTCGCACGTGCACGATCTAATACACCTGTCATACTGGAAATTCGATCGAAGTGAAGCCGGAAACGGAAGGCGGAAAGCGCGGGATGTTATACTTCCGGTCTGTGTGAAACCGTGTGCCGTCTGTGCTTCCCATTCAATTCGATTAGAGGGCGAAAGGTTATTATCTGCAGTCTACTTTTACGAAATAGAAATATTATACGGCGAAAGCTCCATGCTGCTGCACATACATGCGAATATTATGAGAGCACGGTAAAGTATGCGGATGGTTGAAGGAGGGATATATCAGTTGCGTATTATACTTATAATATAGAGCTGTAGACGACTTTCGAAGGGTTGGGTTGGGTTGGGCACCGCGTCGCCGAAGGTATGGAGGTCCTTGACGTTGCGTTGCCGATCGATATATGTAATTCGAACTGCTGCACGTACGCCACAACCGTAATGACAGTCAAGTATGGCTGCACCACAGCACCCTATGTCTATTCAAGTATTGAATACACAAATATGTATCTAAGTATAGGTAGACATTTGTTCTTTCACATTCGTTCGGCATGGGAAGCGTGGAAAATGCCGCCGCGGCCGCGCGGGCTCTGAGAATGATTTTTCTGACTTAGGGACCCGATGGACCAATTTCAACCAATTACTACCAATTACTCTGACAATTACAAGAGTAATTAGTCGCGCACAATTCTGTGATAAAAACTTTTCCGAGTGCTTTGGTATCTACACATACATACATATATATGAATTCCGGTGGGTCGGTACGTGAAAGTAGTCTTGTCGCGATGAACTGTGCAGCAAAGACGTTGCCCTCAATAATTACGTGGTTTAGGGATACATAGGTATACATACGTATATATAGAGTATAACATCTAACATATGGGACTGAGGGCGTACGTTATTTACGCACGTCTAATTCTTATTGAGGATCGCTTTGCTACTTCACCCCTGATGCACTCACATGCCGCGCGTGCCGAGGAAATGATACGTGCAAACACGATCAGGAATACCACGTGTGAAGATAAATCATAGCCGAATATTATATGTACTCGCAATCAGCTGATGTTACTGATATGTACCTACACAGGAAAACGTAAGCAGGTTCCCCTGATAAACACTGCAGATAAATACGGTTAACATTGATATTTGATGAAAAAAACTCTCTCTGTACGTATATGAGTACAAACACAAGTATAAAAGGAGATGTGGGAATCAAATAAAAAATCACAGTATAACACGATCGTTAATTTCAGCCTATTATACTCCTATCCACTTTACTCGTAAAACCGCAAGAGAGTGATTCCTCTGCATTTTTCGCGGCACCCACGAAGTAGTATTTGTATACACCACACCTATGCATAGAAGTTGCATAGGATGATATCAGTGGCGGCGCGGCGGGCGGAGGAGAACGAGTTCCGGTTCGACTGGTTATAGGATTGGACTGTGAATGAGGCGGATTCTGACTCCCGAGGGACGAAAAAAACGTCAAAGTAAGAAAGGAAAAAGCGTAATGAGCATATGGAAAACTTGAGAAAAAAACGAAGCTGCGGCTTCACTGCCATATATATATTACTGCAGCGCTGCGAGCATCGTAGGAATTACCTGAGATATCCGCAAACACCCGGCACTTTCACTGGTAATAATTTTACGTGTAAAATAAATTTCAAAATATCCAAATTTCCCATACTGCAGTTATTGCAGATAAGGCCAGAGCAAGTATACGTGTAGCCCACAACGAAAACTAATTGTAAGTAAATAACGAAGAAGAAAATCATGGTTCCAACTAAGATCTGCGCATTCTGCAGACACCCGGTGCCCGCCGTGAGAATTAACTTGAAGAGCAGGTGCAAAGTGCGGAACAAGAATTGAGAGTCGGTTTCTGATTCTCAGACCCTGTACCTATTAGTCAGGGCGCATGCTCCGGCGAAGCTACTCATTCACATTTTTCATTGTTCGTATTTTGAAAATTTGTCTATTGCCTGCGCCTTCATGAATCGAAATCACGAGAGTTTCAAATATAGTTGTACTACATCGGGGAATCGTGGGCGGTACGTACCTTGCAGGGCTCCTTGCTTTTGGTACGGCAAAATCCCGGCATCTTGATGCCACCTATAGGTATCTTTCTCTTCGGTCTCTGTTCCTCAGCAGCATCCGGAGCTTCGGGGGCTGCGTCGTGCCTCGTATTTTCAGCGTTCAACATCTTCTCCCTCTCCTCTTCCTCTTCGGCGATCTCTTTCTTGTCCGTGCTCTTCTCTTTCGTCGTTTTCACTTCCGTAGGTTGGCTCATTTTTTCAGATGCTGAGGAAAACAAAGGATAATACTGCCCTTAGCTATCGTTTTCACTTTTCACAGCGACAAAGCTAAAGAGATACGGATACGATATGTGAGTATGATCTTTTCGAACGTTCGCCTCCGTCTTACGAGACTCATTTGAAGACTCGGGGTGTAGATTTGAAGAAGAAAAAGTACTCGCTCCGGATATAAAATTTTTTTCCAACTAATTCCTGTTACAGAAAGTAGACTGAACTGTGTGAATATACCAAGAGTGCATGGAGTGTATCCTGCAGGCTATGACGAACAAATTTTCAACGTATTCGACCGTGTGTATACAGTATAAGTATATACATGCACTACTGAAGCTATGGCACTGCGTATGCATTACTCGACGCGGGTGACGGAGGACGTAATGCGCCAGATTAGCGTTTCAGATTAAATTTCTTTGTCTCATAATTATAACAGCCGGGAATATCATACCGGATGCTTGGGATTTTGATCGCCACCTACGTCGAATTACGGTAGTGTAAAAGAATATATCAGGTATTACATATACGTAGGTATTCTGTTCATTTCCTACATATACTCATGGAAGTACAATAACTCTCGAAAATTGAAAACCACTCGGATTAAGAATGAAATTCAATAAACCGCTGATCTCCACTGTACTCATTGTGGGTAAAAATCTCTCTCTTTCTTTTCCTACAGCGACCGAGGGAGGGAACAACGCTGCACCCTTTGTGTACGATTCACAACCATACAAATACATACTGTACTATATACTGTAAATACGATTGTGTGTGCAGTGTGTTGCGTATAGCTTGAGTCGTGCCGTCCGAATAACTCGTTCGCGTTCACTGCTGCTGCTGCATGCATTTGCGCGGAAAAAAACCGTTTGCAACGAAAGTTGGACTGCAGCGTTATAGTTATACGTATGATTTCTTCGTATGTAGACGTATTATGCGCCCTGGGTGTTCTCGAGAATGCCTGCATCTAACATTGCTAAACAATTTTTTAGGAAGAAGAAACTCCAAGAACATATACATCCAATTTCCTTTCCCGTTATACCAAACAGAAGATAGATAAAACAGAAACACGAAAATTAATACCGGCTGAAATTGCTGGATTAAAAAAAGTCTAGATTTTGGAAATCCCTAATCTTTCCTAAACAATAAATCTCAACCGATATTATATTATTCGTGATTTTATTACACGCCAACGTTACGAACTATTCATCCTAATTCACGAGATAATACGATATATAATAAATATTACATATTATCGAGATTCTACAAAGCGGATGCGATGCACCTGTGCAACCTTATTTCTTCATGGTATATCTACTGTACTACAACGCGCGTCGCAACTAGTGCGCAGAGATCGATCGGGGACTCTCACACGTCTGGCGACTGTCGAAGGGCGTCGAGGGCGCTTTATACCCACCCCCAACCCCGTCGTACCGAATTCGCTGAAAGCGATTGCACCGCAATTGTCTAGCACCGCCTGCGCGAAGAATTCAACTGTATTACGAGAACCGATGCATCTCGTTTTTGTTTTTTTTCATCTTTTAAAGGAAATGACATAACTTTACGACAACGAATCTCGTTTCGCAATTGAATTCCGCATGTAATATCTCTTCATCCCCAATTCTTATGGGTTCGAATTATAACGCTAAGCGGTAATTCGATTCGAGTGATTGTATATGAGGCTGGTCTCGTCAGCTGGCTACTGGCGCGCTAAAACACCCTGTTTTATGTATTGTATTGTACTTATAGATGTGCGTGTGGGTAACTTCGACTACAATAGAATCTGTACAGACCCTATGGAGGGTTGAACCGTCGACGCGGGAATTAGGAACGTGGAGCTACAATTTACGAGCCTCGATTTTCAAAAGATCTCATACGAGGGGCGAGGCTCAGGTATACGCTGCTACAGCAGCAGCGTTGCAAGAGAGAAAAATGATTATAATAATACAGAACTAAGAATAGACAATATCGCAGCTTCGATTCCGCATAAAGCAGCTTCAGGTATATCATTCAACGCGGGAGAGTCCAACTTTTGACTTCTGTACGGACGTACATCGTGATCCACGATCACAAAATCCACGATTTATTCATTATTTATTATTATTTATTATTTATTAACTTATCATATCGAAATTTAGTTAGCTGTACGCAATCGATTCAAGTTTGTAGGACACCCATCGCTCGTGCAGATCGTTAGTCCACCAAGTTTCGAACAGCTGCAGGTAAGAGAATAAAACGCGGGCTTGGCGGAGCGGAGAAGTTTAGAGAGTTTGTGTTCACCCCTGGACCCTGGACCCTGGACCCTGGAACCCTGATCGTGAGCGGAAGACCCGAGTCAGAGATATGAAATGATATTACGGACATTGGTGCCTGCGGTTGTCGCGTTAATCATTATTCCGTTCAAATAGGTGATGTGCAAAGTATGTGCCAACGTATAGGTATATATATACATCATTTACACTTAGAAATAAGAGGATATATGTAGGTGTGGCGCAGCTTGTAATATTTGTTGTGTAGCACGCTCGTTGAAATAATCTGCTACAAAAAGATTCGATTTGAAATGTCCACGCGCCGCACCAGCGCGAGTGGTATTGACATATTTTGATCAGGAAATTGGAGAAACTTACTCAATCCGACTATTATTTCATCGATACCATCGTGAATGCATCATATTACTTTATCAACGGAAGGATACGAAACGAAACAAGATCTATGTGTGAGACTTCATGGGCTCAATTTTGATGGTCCACGAGCTCGTCAATTATTCGTACTCCTATACCAATTTCATTTATTCTCGATGCTACCTCATCGTGAAAACAAACGTCGCGGAATTATTCAATCACCATCAAACAATATCAATCGCGCGAAAATGCGAAAGAGCGCGACGCGCCGTTTGCCGCATGCGAGGCACGCGTACTTTCACATTTCACGGAAACTACGAGATCATAAATTAATGCTTCATACTCTTATTGATGATATCCGATGCGTGTACGAGATCCAATGTACAGAGTATTTGCTACTATTTTATCATATTTCATATTTGTCAACGATGATATATAGAATTCAATATTCACCGAAGTAAGGCTGAATTTCAATGCCTATGAAAACTTCACAACCCCTAGTTTTGGAAATCAGGAGAAGCGAACCGGCATATTTAGTGCAGGCGACATACGCCGTAGTGTGCAGCTTACGAATCTCAACAACTCCAATTTCGACTGCGTAATATTAATCCAACAAATTATATCAAATTACTTACGTTTTATCTCAGCAAATCTGACGATTCAAACCAGTATAATTATTGCAGTACTTTTAATTGCTGATCATTAATTATTCGCTTTTTTGTTTAGGAAAGGTCCTAATCAATCCAGTCCACTCAATGGTTCAGAAAAGTGTATAATTATGGATAATTAATTATTCACGTTTAAATTGGTTTCGCAATGATCATTGAAAACGATGGATACGCGTCTGACGCCGCGATGTCACTGCTCTGCAACTATAGCTGCCGCACCGAATTGTTACAAGGACGAACCGACAATGCCAGGGGTTCGAAACTATCGAATTCACAACAATCGACGCGCACTATTCGAAATCTTTTGCTTCCCGCTCAACTTTCATTAATGATTATCGGTACGTATTGTTAATCACTATACCATTCAAGTCGCCTTTGTTGCTACACAAGTATCCGTATAGCATGTACTTATACACGTGGTGGACGCGTACGAACCAGCACAATGCAGTTTTGTTACTGACGCGAGTGCAGCCGGCAACGGCCAACGAACTAAAAACCCTTAACCAATGCGATAGGGGAGAGTTTTTATAAAAGCTACCGATCGTCGCGCCCTCGTTAAGGGTTTGAAGTTGGGTGAATATAGTTAGTCGAACCTCGAACGAGGTTGGAAATTTCATGGCGCGGCATGGACGGACGGATCTACTCTTCACTTGTGTTATCTATGGCTTTCGGAGCAACTACTAATGCGACTACTGTTACGTGCTGCTACTACTGACGACGCAAGTAAATTGTTTTTATTGACAATCATGTAAAGGGAAGCAAATAAGGAAAGGGAGGAAGGACGGAAGGAAGGTACTAGGTAGTGACTTAGAGTGAAAAAACGAGAATTTGACTAGTAAGTTTATCAATAACATTGAAATAATATTGACTAGAACTTAAATCCGCTTTCTTTTTTTCATTAAAAAATGTTCTGTCAACTAATCCGAGGATATCTTTCCACCATTATATTAGGTTAGGTTTTCTTGTCTCTACTTGCTGCGTGTATGTATGTATGTATGTACTACTATTTTTCGTTTATAATCAAGGTGTCAAACGCGATGGGACAAGGCACTGAGAATTACGATAGACCAACAGAAGTCAGTGTGATTAGATTTGTTTCAAGAAATCGAACGATAGAAGAAATCGCACCTAAAAAGGTAAACCGAGTTCGTTCACAGGGTTCATTGACCTCTCAATGAAAACAATTCAATTGAAGATGTGTTTATATTTGAATTGATGAATTACTCACTCTCACAGTACACTCCTGCTACCTTGTTGAATGATCATACATGGATTTCAATGTGAAATATCTGTCTATGTAGAAGCATCCGAATTTTATTGCCACAAAATAAGTTTCACAAACATTTTATACCACTGTTTTCATTTGTTTTCAATACTTTCAGGAGATTTATGCATGTAAACAACGAGGGTGCGGTAAAATATTCACCAATCAGGATGAATATCGAACTCACGAAGCCCTAGAAGCTTTGAAAATAAAATTCATGTGAGTGTCAATGTGATGAATTAACAATAATCTCTGTTGAGTTTTGCGCTAGTAATTAGAAAACTCACTCTAAATCTATTTAGCTGTCGAGAACCAGGATGTGGGGAAGAACTGTCAGACCCTGGAAGCATGTGGCGTCACTATCAAGAATGGCACAATAATGAGACGCACGTTTTTGCCTGCCCTTATACAAGTTGCGGTTCTCTTCACTCCACGAGTAACAATTTGGAAGAACATATTGACTCTTGTCACAGACAACCGCAGACTTTGCCTATAGAACCAGAAGTTATATGTCTCGAGGGACCGGAGAATATCATAGATGACGAAGTTTCAAAGAGCGAGGAAGACGCTTGTCACGAAAGTAATAAGTCTGATAGACAAAATGAAAACCATGTACAGAAGAATGAATTTGTAACGGAAAGAGAAAATTTTTTAACAATAAACCATGAGGAACTTAGAAGTGAAAATGTGTCCTCTGAGTTTGAGGAAAACACAGAATGTATCTCAAGGACGAATGAGTTTGATTCGACTGAACAGGAGTCTGATCTTCCTTTGACATCAGGAAACTATTCACCTGAGAGAGAATCTTTTCCTGAGAATCGAAATTTTCCTAAAAATGAAGATTTGTTGATAACAAGAGAAAACTTTCTCACCAAATATAACACGTCCACTTCCAAAGCAGAGAATTTATTGGATATGGAAAATTCGTTGGATGAAAATATTGTATTCGTAAATAAGGAAGTAACAATAACTAAGAATACTCAAAGCGATGTATCATCAGTGAAACCTTATTTACAATCTCACAGAATAGACCTGGGGAATTTAGAAAACGTTTTTCGCAGCGGCTTTGAGTGTGATTCACAGACAATAGAAGAAAGTATTATCGAAACAAACAGCAATTATTCAGAGGATGAAGAATACATGCCAAAGAAACAAAGAATGTCAAGAAATAAACAAGAATCCTATAAATGCGAGGTGAACGGTTGCGGAAAAGTTTATAAATATATTTCACACTATCGGCATCATCAAGACAGTCATAAATTAGCAGTCAATACGACCAGTACAAAACCTGCTAAACCACCTAAGCCGAAACCAGGAAGAGCCTCGACCGTTAGCTTCTTCCTGTGAGTTTCTACGACCAGAACCTCTGTCCCATACCATTTTTATCTGTTCATTTATTTATTCATTCTAAATTCAGATGCAAAATGCCTGGTTGCGGTGCCGAAGTTAACAATGTCACTGGTCTGTGGAAACACTATCAGGACAATCATGCGAATGCAAAGCCACCGGCTGTTCCAACATCTAAAAGCGTTGAGATATTTCGGTGAGATTCCTAAAGAAAAAATTATCTCAAAGTAGAGTTGTATTAAATTTTAACTGGCTTAGTTATTTGAATTGCCGTTGTTCAAACAGGTGCAAAGTCCTCGGGTGTGAAATGGAATTCAACACAACCCTGGGGCTGTACAAACATTTCAACGAGATTCATAACAGCAATTTCAATGGAAACACTAAGACTGGAAATGGGAGTAACTTTAACTTCACCAATCAAATGTTCCATGACGAAGTTACTGCCCAGCAACTAAACTTTAAGACTGACTTTAAGGCCAACATTAAGATTAATTCAAGCGATTGCTTAGAAAGCGATGAAGATCAAACATTGATAACGACTATCAAGGAAGAATCTCACGATTGATTCTTATACAAAAATTTATATAAATCACGACGAATAGAGTTACTTATTTCCAAAATACATAATAATAATGATAATTGAATATCAATCCAGATATTTCTATACAGAGCACCAGATCGAAAATGCTGAGAAACTTCAGGCTTTACGTGACAAATTTCATGAATTATCAAAAATTACCATTAATTTGATAATAACTTCGAGAAGCCTAAATGTACCACTGGATACATTTGCATAATGAATATTGTATTTTATACTACCAATTCATTGATCCGCACAACTTTCCATACTGTGTATCTACCCAAGTGGATAAAACGCTGGAATAGAATAAAATAAAAGAAGAAACGTACTCTATTATAGATTCTCTCGATGATGAACAGAAATTATAAATACGATCTACAGGTATGCATGTGAATTAATTAATTATGTTAGTATAACTCTAGGAGCTGGTTGATGTTCGAAGTATTATGTATTGTGAGGCGATTGGGGTCTTTTTACCTCTTGAAGAAGTGAGCCAACGATATCCGGCGAAGGGTTTCATTGAATAATAAGAATTCTTGTCATTTTCATTTACACATTATTTTGTTTTCTCTGATTTTGACACGTCTTATTTTAAAAAACGTAGTGAGTGACATTTGTGAGATCGAGAAAAAAACAGGAAATACTTCTATTAAAATGCTACACATCTTCCTAATAAAAAAAAAAAATAAATGAAAATACTGATATTCTCTACAGTGACGTTTTGCCTCTCAGCTTTTTTTTTTTAATTAACAATGATGGTCAATAAGGTTCCTGCGATATGTCCTCAAGGTGAAATTATCAGCGCAAAAAAAAACCTGTCTCAGTTTCAAATAAGAAATGAATATATACTACCTAATTTAAGGCTTGAAATTTGACATTATTATTATATTATATTATTATTAGGGTAGTTTGTCTGATATACAATTTATTTCCTTTTTTTCACATCAGATTGATATTTAGGATATGTAAGAATCGTACGATATATTAATATGAGGTGAAATGATAAAATAATGCTTGTGAGACGAAAAACGTTTCTCTTTCAATTAAATATAATCATAAATTGAATCTTCAATGTACTGTACTGTGTAAACGTACCAACATTCAATTCTCGAATGTGATTTTCAAAAATCTATTATCAGCAATTTAATAACAATAATATAATTATATATTTCCGAAATATTATTGTAATCTTTAATATGTAAAGAAAATCTTAACTTATTATCATTATTATTATTATCATTATTATCATTATTATTCATAATACCAACGTACTGATCTTATTCTTATCCAGTTTTGATCGTTATTACCAATACCTAATTATTATCGAAATTTCACGTCGTTTTACTATTCATATTACATACCTATACATACCCATATTAGGTAAAATTTATGAAAATTCAAATATTGTTGATAACTAGGATTATGTTATTGTGTATGAAATTTTTATTGGTACGCGTGTATGATCGAATAAAAAGTAATAATAATAAAGGTGCAATAATAATAGCGTACCATAAAAATTCCTCGTACTATTATTATTTGGAAATGTTTCATATTGTCTCTCAAATTAAAATAGAAGATCCTTGAAAATTTAATTTTCCCACCGTCTTTTGCTCCCTTATTCACATGCACTGGTTTATGCGCGCCAAACAGAATTGTAGGCCGCGCGTCTGTCATCCCGTTGGCCGCGACCACGATCGCAAGTAGGGGGCCGATGTTTGATAAAAAAACATCGATATTAAAATAATCGATTCATCGTTGGAAAAATATCGATGGTTTTTATTTCAAATAAATATAGGCCGTAAAAAATGTCACAGAATTGGCATTTGAATGTATTTATCGAAATATATTGTATGAAATGGTGTGTCGACAGAACGACAGCAGGGATTGATGGACATTAAAAGAGAAGAAACATCAATCTTTCTTGTAGAAAAATATTGATGGGACAATTAATCCAATTTCAAAACATCGATTAATCAGTGAGAAAACATCGATTCGGTAATAATCGATGTAACATCGCCCATCCCTACTCGCAAGCGTGGTCTCGCGTCTTTATCGTCCTCGTGGTTAGACAACGAGCGTTGTTTCACTCCCGCCAAAACTAAACTAAGTATTTACGTATGTGTGTCGCATCTGTATGTGCAATGATCCTAGGTTTGCACACAATAAATCGTAATAATGCGATACCTGCTGGTTAAACAAAAAAAATACGTAATAATGCTGAAATAGCGGAATCTGAAATCTGGAATAGTGGAATCGGGATAATACCGCCGACCTCCAAGGGTGCCGAGAAACCGCCAGGATCTACTCGCGCGAAATTATCACGCTGAATATTATCGTAGCTTATGAAATTTTAACAAAAAAACAGAACGAATAAAGTAAATGAAAGATGGCTGCACCTCCGGTAACGGTATTGTACTAGTTCTTTACGTTATAAGCCAACAACGTTTCGTATCTGATCAAGTTATTATCTTCGAGGGCCTGCCGCTATCGTCTGAAGTCAAATGGTACATATTCATACTACTATTGCTAATGTACCGTATCCCAAGCTTGCGACCATTGTCAAGTAGACATTAACAGTTGACTCCTTACTACATTTAGCTTGTTGGTTTTCTCAACCACGGTTCTCAACTCATTGATTTGTAATAATCGAATCCCTTGATTTTTATCGACTTATTCACCTGTTTAGATGCCGATTGATCCCACGGATCCCGAGCTGGACTACCGTGCCAAGAATTATCAAGGTACGTATGTTTTTTTTTTCCTACAACTTCCATGACCATCGATCTTCTACATTCTAAACGTAAAACAAAATAAGTCACAGACAAATATTCAACGAAAATACACTCAATTTGTGTTTCTGCCTGCCGTTGATTAATATTGTATTTTATTGATGGCTGATTGACTTTAAGATAGACAAATTTGCATTCATGTTTCTAAGTAGTTCTTACAATGCGTGATACTAGTTGACAAAAATAATTCAATCATTACAATATCGTGGATATTTCAGATTGGGACTGCCTCAAAAGCAAACAAATCGCCTGTGCAACATGCGGAACCAATCTAAGTGCCAAATTACGAAAACCTGGCAGTGTGTTTGTACATCCGTTTATGAGCACGTTGCAATGCAAGGTATGTTTTTATTACCTGGTTTACTTAGTAGAAGTTATCTTCCATAATTCTGCACATGATGCAATCAATATCTGGTAAGTCCTCTGCATATTAAAATATTTGATCCCTAACCCGCAACATCGGTTTGTTCTATTTTGCTCTATCCATTGATCCTCCAGTCGGAGTAAAACCAACGCTACAGACAAATTTACAATTGATGTTTCAGAAATGCAGCGATTTTTATGGCGATGGTGATTTCAGCATGGATGAGGATGGCGACGACAAATATTGTAGAATGTGCGGAAATGGCGGAGAGCTATACATTTGTGGAAACAAACCTTGTCCGTACGGATTTTGTCAAGTACGTGAAATTCCATTTGATTCCTGTCAACGAGATTCATATAGATATCCAGTCGATCAGAATTTCATATTGTACAATGAACATAATCTTGTTCGGTTATAGATTGTTGTTCAGAATCTGGAACAACTGTGTTTGAATTTTGCACAGAAGTTTCTTCACTATTTATATCCAGACGTTGTTGTTTCAGAAATGCATTGACCGATACATCGGAAAGAATTCGGCCGAAGTTGAAGCTGATGATTGGAAGTGTCTCCATTGTAATTGCAAGCCTTTATGGGAGGTCAGAGCTGTTTGTGGCGTAATTATTCTGGAAAAATCAAGGTCAGTTTCCTTAATTTATTAATTCATTTTGGCAATGCATTTCACGGCCTTGAAGCCTATTTCTTCTGGCTTTTATATAGGACTTATTATTATTATATTACTTTTTTTCGTTGCACGCTACTGTTAGTGTTGGGAAATCTTCAGTATTTCCAAAGATATTTACTTGTCTAGCGAAACAGTATTCGATTATTCCTAGTATTTTTTTTTATTGCAAAATTCCCGCGTCTACACATTATCAATGTTGCATGCTGTAGTGGATCTCAATATATTCCTTATACGCATCGTAAAAACGAAAAGCTACTAATAACATGATACTAAATAATTTCATCTTCTCTAATACCCTCATCCATCGTCATTAACAGTAGCACTTTGTTTCTCATATTATCTAGTCAGAAAGTTGACCTGTGGGTTTCGTGGTACTGAATACTATCTTGATTGTTCTTATTACAAAAAAACAAACAAAAAATAAGTATCGTGTCATCAATATCATATAGTGAAAAATTACATGTACATGTCTGTAGATAGTACTACTGCATGATTCTCGTTTTCTTGCTTTGGTCTTTTGGTCTTCTAGAATTCCCCACCCCACCTTCCCTTCATTTTTCAAATTATTTTCATCAGCGTTCTGAATAAACGTGCCCAGCAGCAATAACAATCTAATGAATCTGGAGTCATGCAAGCCAGCTCATAGATCATAAGGCAAAAGCAAGAAAGTGGGAAGAATTTTTGAGGAACAAAAAGAATAGAAACATTCATATATTTGAAAGAGTTTTGTCTGAGTACAGAGATGAAAAAAGGATGCAAATGTAACACAGGATTGGAACTTCTGTGTTTCAGAAAATGGAGAAGGGACAGAAAAATATCAACTAGACGTCAAGTTGATGATTCAGACGATCAATCCAGCTGTTTCGAGGATATAAACAGTGATTTTGGTAGTTCTATACGAGCCAACCGTGACTCCTTAAGATCTCTTCGGAGATCTAAAAAAGATCATAAAGTTTTGAAAAATCATGCAAAAGTATGTGACAACGGCGACGACAATTCCTTAGTTAATTCAGATCGAAAACAGAAATTAATCATTGATCAGAAAAATTTGAATACCGCTGATAAACGTACAGAATCTCGTGCAAATCTGAATTGTCTAATCGAAAATATCGGCAATATATCATCACGAAAAAGGAACGGATTGAGCAACAAATTAACATCTAGTGAAGGTGAAACTACTGACTCTGATGAAACAGCCGTAATTCTAAAAAGTCATAGTGAATTGAAATCCAATAATGCCTTTCTAAAACTAGAATCAAAATCTGTTCAGAGGCAAGTAAATCCAAATCCAAGTGATTCCATTAGACAACAAAGAAAAACGGCACGCCTTTCACAAAGACATCCTGGAACATCAAAATCACGAGAAAGCTCACAAAAATTATCAAATAATTCAGATTCTGAATCTAGCCATGAATCAGCTAATGATTTCGTCAAAAATCAAAAAAAGAAAAAATTGAAAAGACTGAAGGAGAATTCTAATCTAAAAGATCTAAAAGCTATGCAAACGCAAAAATCAAATACTCACGAGAGCTCAAAGCCCAAAACAGATCAAAAGCATTTGAATAGAAAATGTGGTAGGTCATTGAACGAGAGGAGGACTCGTGAATCATCTCTGGAATCGAAAAGTAGAAATTCTGTGGATGACAATCATCTTATAAAAAAATCCAGCAAAACTAAAACAAGAAAAGAGATTGCTTCTAAGGGTAAACACGATTCTTTCAAAAATGATGACAAAATGAACGGCTCAAAAGAGCGTGCTATACTAATTAAAGAGAGTGCTCATCATGTAACCATGAAAAACAAATGGTATTCCGATTCTGAAAGTGCGGAGAATGTAGAAGATGAAGATCTAGGGATTTCTACTAAAGGTCCATCATCGACGCATCAACGTTCTTTAAACCATCACAAAACTGACAAGTATTCTACGAAGCAATCAAATGAAGTTTTGACAAGAAAACCAATTGTGAAAAGACGGGATGATACTTCAGATAGTAACGAAGAAATTGAGAGCCCAAGTAATATCTCCAGTCCAATTAAAAAGAGTGTACTTTGGGCCAGCAAAAAAAGGAAACGATATACCGGATCTGTAAATGAAAACGACAACGCTGTAAAGAGATCAACATTAACTAGTGGCACAAAATCAAAGCAGGTGATAGAATCTAAAAGATTATCGAGTAAACCGATCTGTCCAGCATCACAAAGTTCATCATCACTTGATTACGACGGTGCACTTCTAGACAGAAAAAAAGCGTTAATTAAACGATCTTATGCGAAATTTGCATCCACTGAAGACTGCGTGACTGAAGGTCAAGCATCAATGATCAAAGATCATGTGAGCAATCTTCTGAGCAACATTGAAACGTTTGGTAAGAGTTTATGTTCCGGCGCCAAAGGAATTGCTACCAAACACTTAACTAATAATGTTACAAGTGTTCCAGCTGTCTCAAAAACTGTATTGAAATGCGCATTGCTGATGATTCGAGCTAAGGAAAGTATGCACATTATCGAACGGGAATTCATAAAATCATATGAGAATTGGTGCGAAAGTTTCGAAGTGAAAAGTATTTTCTCTGATGTGGAAAATGTCGGCTCTGACACTGCTACAAGTGATAAAGTGGAATCAATTAATAGGGAGATGAGGGACAATCTCGGTAATGAAGATAAGATCACCGAGGATAGGGCAATAAAGAGGTCCTCAGATCATGCAGCACAATGTTCAGATGCTTCTAATCACGATGATGATAATTCTAATGTAAATCATCAGTTCACCCCTGAAACAACGCATACAACAGATAAAACTCTTTCAGATACCAATGAAAAGTCTATAGACACCCACAAAGATTCAGATCATTCCAAGTCTTTGGAGAAGATTGACAAAAGTAAACAAGATTTCATGAATGAAGACAGTGATGAGATACAGGATAGTGATGAGAGTCAGACTGTTAGGAGTTCAAAAGAAATTGACAAAAATAGACGAGATTCTGTGGATAGAAATAGTGATGAAGTAAGGGATAGTGACAAGGGCCAGGATAGTGACACGAATTTACAAAATATCCATAAAAATGGAGAGGATTCTTTGAGCAGGAAAAGTGACAGGGATTCAATAAATTCAAAGCATGATGTAATGTCAGACTGTGATAGCAGAGAAATATTTTCAGATGATGAATGTAAAGAGCAGCCCAAAAAAACAGATAAGTCTGTAGCCAAGAGAATTTGTCTGCAATCTTCTTTCTTGAATCTGTCAACGAGTCAATCAATTGCATCGGATTCCGGTAAGTCTGAGAAAGACGATGCTTCATCCAAAGTCTTGGAGGAACCAAGAGAAAAGTCTGTGGAATCTGGCGATGTAATCGAAAGTTCAAAGAATGGTCAAGATAGCGGAAAGAAAATTATCGAAGATACGCCTGAAAAGAGTATTAAAGAGGCTTCGAAGAATGAAAGTTGTATTGAAGATACAGACGAACTAGATGTATCACTGGAAAATCTTTTTCACAACCCAACTGCTTCTGATTCTGACGCCGTTTCAAATCCGGAGGTAAAGTCAAAAGATTCAAGTAATAGTAAACCTATTGCAAATTGTTCACAAACTACAGAGCTTCTATCTTTGACTGAAGAATCAGCGCCATGCGACACAGAAGTCGGAAGCAATAGCCCGGATGGAATACAAATGACAGCTGAGAATGAGCCGTTAGATTTGTGGGACAAATCCGTGACAAATGCACGGAAGTCGAGTAATGAGTCGACAAATGATAGTAAGCTGAACAATTCAGTTTATGATTCATCACCAATGGTCAATGAAGATATAGAAGATCTATCTGACTGTGACACGGCGGCAATCTTTACTCAGTTACCCTCTGATGATTCCACAACTAGTTCTACTACGAATCATATTTCTAAGAACAAAGTAATTGTCACAGATGCAACTGGAACAGAAGATCCTGATATGTCAGACTTGAAAATCACAAGCAATGTAGAGTTACCATCAAAAAATGATGATAATTCTAATCACGAAGTAGTTAGTCCATCAACGGAAACACACAATCCATCAGAAACGATTGCTGAGCAATCTGAGAGTGTAAATGATCCAGATACCAATAAAAATTCGAAGGCCAGATCTGGAGGTTTGGAAACTTGCAGAGGAAATGAGGAGAGCAAAATCATCGGTGAGACACATTCTACAGCTCTGCCATCGGATGATACAACATATGATTCCGTAGAAAGTATTGCTGCAGTTGATGAAGAGGAAATGGACAATTTTGATAATAAACAGCTAAACGAAGATGACAATGATTCCGAAGAGGCAATTAAAAGAAAAATTTTAGAATCGGATTCTGAATCATCTGTCGACAGCACGACCGTAGAAGCTGATAATTTTGTGTTGAAAGTGAATTCAGATTCGGAAGAATATGCTCAAGAGGCAATCGCAGCAGTTAGTACCATAGCTATGGACACTTCAAAAATATTGAGTGTAACCAAACAGACACCCCATCTTGAAACAGATACGAAAGAAGAGGTAAAGAAGTTATTAAACAGCCCTCAACCTGTAGATACTGAGATTTCTGAATTGAATAAACTTGCTAAACATCGACTACTATCATCCTCCACAAATTCAAGTAGCTCGGAAACTGACGATATATCTTCAACATTGCCTGGAAGTGATGGAATCACTGCAAGTTCTATGATCAAAAGTGGATCTATAACCTCCAGAACTAAGAAAAAAAAATTTGATCTTGAAAACAATCATTATTACAAAATCGATGAGAAACTGCAAATGATTTGTGAAGTTACAGTGCGAAGACTGAATAAAAATGTATTAGATCAATTCAGAAAATTGTTACATAAATCTAGACAACGTCAAGAATGGGGAGAGTTCAAGAGGTATTGATACGAAATTATAAAAAATACCAGTAGTTACTACCTCTTGAGATCCAATGAGCTTTTTGAGTGGACTTCTCTCAAAGTTGTGGTTAATAGTGATGAGTAGTTCCAATGCTTTGATCCTGTCCAATGATGATTTATGGTTTTGGTAATATGTAATTAATGTGAATCACCAAGTGATCATCTTGTTTGGCTTTGTGGGTTGTAGTTATCAGGATCCGCACAGGATTATCTTTAGTTTTAATTTCATATCAACAATCCACATCTTGATTCCCAATTGATAAATCAAATCAAAGTCATTGTGTGTCTAAAAGAGCCTATCAAGAATCTAGGATAATTTTTATTGGTGTTCCTTAAATCCCTGCATAGTTTGCATATTTTCATTAACAAAGATTGGAGTGAATAGTTACATACATATAACACATTGGCATGGAGTTTTCCTAATTAGTAATATCAGCAATCCATTAATGTCGTAAAATTTGTCCGTTGCAGTCTGGTTGATTTGAATAATTTGAAGAAACGTAAAAGAGGGACAAAAGAGAGTAATCAAAGCGAAAGTTCGAGCGAATCATCTTCGTCGAAGGGACATGTGAAGAAAAAAAGGTCCAAGCAGGAACAAGAAAAGCAAGAAACCCTGCTGGATCATTTAGAAAAAATGAAAAATGGGGAAGACTTTATTATTCCTGCTGGTGATGGATCTGATGACAATAATGATGTACTCAGCAAAAATCTACCAGAAGACAAAATGGAAGAGGAATTATTATCAAGGGCTAACGAATTTGCCAAGGATCTTCTCATCCAGAGCTCTGACTCTGAGAATGGTGAGTGTTTTCTTCTAATTATCTTATTTACATAATTATATATTCATTCATATGAAGATTAATTGAAATACCTGGAATGAAACTATTTATCAGAGGCGCAAGCCCCAACTGACACCGTGGGAGAAACGGAGCAACACGAAGATTCTAAATCTAAAACAGAAAAAGAGAAGCAAAAGAGGAAAGATATTTCTAATGGCGAGTACACACGGCGTGAAATGTCTAGATAGTTTCGAACTAGAAGTGTTTCTTACTGTATAATATGTGATACAATTTGTGATTTTTTCAGTAGAGAAAGCAGCAGATTTAGAAGGTAACCATGAAAATGAGTCCAATACAGAAAACGACATTGAAGAGATAAACAATGACGAGAAAAATGCTGATTCAGAGGAAAACGAAGACTCTGATAGTGACAGAACACGGGAAAGGAAGGTGAAAGAATTTTTTTACGCATGCTATTCATTTATACGCTGGGAATTTCGCAGCTCCCAGTCCATCAAAGACTCCTGTCGTGTAAGTAAGAGCAATCGAGTCAAAATTTTACTCACAATTGCAGAAAATGAAGGAAGGGTTGGCCAAGCGTAACTGGAGACTGACTGATTCTGATAGTAGCAGTGAAGAGAAGAAGTGGAATAAATCACAAAAAAAAAAATTAGATGGAAAGAGGTAGCTGTTGGTTATTGCTAATTATTAATTTGTATTCCATTCCATATGATGTGTAAAATAGGCTGTGTGATTGATTATGGATGAGATTTAATAAACTTTTCTATATATACTTTGTGAATATATGTCATCGTATTTCTAGTGAAGTGGAAGAGAAGAATGATGAAGGAAAGAAGGAAGAGAGATCCAAACAAAAGAAAAAAATAAAACGAAGGGTGCTGGGATCGGATTCAGACTCTGTAATATTACCAGATTTCAGTGATAGTTCAAACAAAATGGATAACGAAAAGAAGAATTCATCTTCCCGTTCCGAAGATTCATCTGAAATGTTTAAAAATCTCAGGAAAAAAAGAAGGCGAAAACGTAATACTGGGCAGAAAACTGATTCTGATTCACAATCAGAGGATGAGGAGAAACCGTAAATACTAATTCAATTTAGTAATTGTGTTCTGAGTTATTTCGTATTTCATTTCCTACATGATTTTAAAGTGGTTTTTGGAGAATTCAAAAAGTGGCACATTTTTTCCTATCTAAATGTAATAACTTATTTGAAATTTTCTCAGAGCAAAGCAGAAAAGGAAACGTATAAAGAAAATGGCATCAGACAGCGATAGTGGCGGCAGTACACTCAATAATTCTCAAGACACACCAGGAAAATTTCATAGAAAAAATATCCGAAAAGTTTTGAAAGACAAACAAGTAGCTGACGTTACGAAAATTGCTGGGAAAGAAGAAGAGGAAAGATTGAAGCGTATTGCAGATCGACAAAGACTGGTATATCTACTATTTTCAATTCTAATCTGTGTTATTCAAGTGAAAAGATTTTTGATACACCCAAATTTGCAAATATTTTCATAAAACTGAAACATTCGTTGAAATAATTGTTCCAAGTTCATTTTGCATTATTTATTTATTTATTTATTTATTTATTTATTTATTTATTTTTTCCCAGTACAATGATATGTACGAACTAAAATTAGCTCGTGAAGCAAAGGTGGATAAATTGATACTTGATTTTGATGAAGAAACAAAGAAGGAATTGGTCAGTGTCCATGAAGATTTAGTGAATCGATTAAAACCGCATCAAGCACAGGGCATAAAGTTCATGTGGGATGCCTGTTTCGAATCTCTAGAACGTACCAAGTCTACAACGGGTTCAGGCTGCATCGTCGCCCATTGTATGGGTTTGGGAAAAACTTTTCAAATCGTTACTCTTGCTCATACGTTGCTGACTCACCCTGAAACTGGCATCAAAACAATTATGGTAATCTGCCCGCTAAGCACAGTTCTGAATTGGGTAAATGAATTCAAAAAATGGCTAGGCGATATTAACAATGACGAGGATGTCGAAGTATACGAAATGACCAAGTGCGTACTTAAAAATTTCAAACAATATTAAATTGATGTACACATATTTTCGCCTAAGCTGCGCCCATCGTATTCAGTATTATTAATATTTATCGAGTGAAAATTCTCATAATAATTTTTAGAATGAAGAAGAACTTTGAAAGAAAGTATCAACTCGAGAAATGGCAACGAGTTGGAGGTGTCATGGTTCTCGGATATGAAATGTTTAGACTTTTGAGCAATCAGACGGGTAAAAAAATGCGCAAAAGTTTACATGAGAGTATTTTAAAATGCTTGGTTGATCCTGGACCAGATTTAATCGTTTGTGATGAAGGTCATTTACTTAAGAATGAGGACACTGCTCTTAGCAAGGCTATGAGGCGGGTTAAAACCCTGAGACGAATCGTTCTCACAGGAACGCCGCTGCAGAATAATTTGGTTGAATGTGAGCATGGATTTTTATAGATTTTTTAAATCAATTCATAATACTCATGTAGGTAACAATGAAATTCGTCATAACGCTTTCGTTTTATTCCAGACCATTGCATGGTACAGTTTGTAAAACCAAATCTGCTTGGTACAAAAAAAGAATTCTTAAATAGATTCGTTAATCCTATAACGAATGGACAATTTGATGATTCTACAGAATATGATGTTAAATTAATGAAAAAACGTGCTCATGTACTGCACAAAATGTTGGAAGGAAGTGTTCAACGGTTTGATTACTCTGTGCTAACACCATTTTTACCACCGAAACAAGAATACGTAATTACAGTTAGATTGGCGGATATACAGATCAAATTATACCAGTTCTATCTGGATAATTTCTCAAGGTGAGTTTAGTTCTGGAAAATTATGATTATGAGTGAAATGAAAATCTTCAGATTTTGGGCAGCTCAAATGCTAACAACTTATAATGAATTTATTTCAGAAAAAAAGTCGGCGCTGGGACTTCCTTGTTCACCGACTTCCAAGCTCTGCAAAGAATATGGACTCACCCAATCGTCTTACGTATGAATGCAGAGAAAATGGAAAAACTTAATGAGAAGAGGCGCA
Organism: Phymatocera aterrima; assembly: GCA_963170745.1. NCBI lineage: Eukaryota > Metazoa > Arthropoda > Insecta > Hymenoptera > Tenthredinidae > Phymatocera > Phymatocera aterrima. Next base: position 4,011,211 of record OY720668.1, read on the forward strand.
TGGATGACAGCGATTCAGAAGGATCGTTAAAGGATTTTCTTGACGACGGTAGCGATGAAAGAACTACAACCACTGATGAAGACAGCGATGTACAATCTGCTCATGCGTCCAGTGATGAAAAAACAGCTAAATCAAGACGTGGAACTAGGGCCAATCCTATCGGTGAGCTGGACATGATTTATTTATCAATCAAATATATAAATCTAAATTTCTTTTTTCTTCAGATCTTGATGCACTCCAAGTAGAAGAAGAGGAACAGCCACAGTCTGGTGAATGGTGGAGTCAATTCATTGAACCTGAACATTTTGAAGATATGAAGATATCCTCTAAATTGGTATTACTCTTCGCTATATTGAGAGAGTGCGAACAAATTGGAGATAAAGTGTACGTATCACTTGTGAAAGCTTACCACAATGTAATTGATCCTGGTGTTGAAGTATTCATGTATGTTTTTCTCTGTACTTTGACTTGCAGCCTCGTTTTTTCTCAATCATTATATGCGCTTTCCCTAATTGAAGAATTTCTCAATAAAATTGATGACGAAACTCAGAGAGGAACTAGTAGTGATCTTATTGATGGTCATACCGGCAGCTGGTCCCTCGGCTTGGATTATTTTAGACTTGATGGTCAAACGGCACCTGAGAACCGAAGTCACTATTGCCGGATTTTCAACAATCCTAAAAATAGCAGGGCTAGATTATTCCTGATATCGACCAGAGCTGGTGGACTTGGAATTAATTTGACTGCTGCTAATAGAGTAATTATTTTCGATGCTAGCTGGAATCCTTCTCATGATGTTCAAAGTATTTTCAGAATATACAGGTGAGATTTGAAAGAAACAAAATGAATTTCGAGCTTTTGTTTTCGATTTTTCTCTTTCATCAACTCAATGAATGTTCTTCTCTCAAAACAGGTTTGGGCAGAAAAAGCCTTGTTACGTTTATAGATTTTTGGCTCAAGGTACAATGGAGGAAAAAATATATAATCGTCAAGTAACAAAATTGTCTCTTTCATGTCGTGTCGTCGATGAACAGCAAATTGAACGGCATTACAGTAATCATGACTTGGCTGAATTGTATCAATTCGAACCCAATACTAGCAAGGAAAAACCTACTTTAAATTTACCTAAAGACAGATTATTAGCGGAAATTTTTCGCAAATATGAAGATAGAATAGAAACTTTTCACGAACACGATTCTCTGTTGGAAAATAAAGTAAGATTTGAAACATTAGGGGGGAAATTCATGATTCAATTTTTATATCGAATAACCAATCACTTTATTTCGTCAATGAATAGTTAGCTGTAATTAGTCAGTCGAAAAATCAACACGAACAATTGTAATTTTACAGGCAGAAGAAGAGTTGGATGAGGAAGAACGTAAAGAGGCTTGGAAAGAGTATGAGGATGAACGTACAGGACGAAAGATGCATCTGAACAACCTCCCGAATCAAAACTTTGGCATACAACCATATGATATGCTGCATATGAACCAAGCTGACATTGTTAACAGAGCAACACTCTCCGGAATTAATATCGATAATCTACAAGCACTAATTCGTAAAGATGTGGGTAGTATTGATCCTGCACTGGTCATCTACAATGAATTTGCACAAATTGTCAAATTTATCAACATGTTAATTTATTTATTTTTTCACTTCATTTCAAGTACCCGAATACGACTCCAGACCAACAGACAATGATGACTCAACGTGCGATTATGGACATGTATACTTATATGGAAAATGAAGCTATTCGACTACAACAAATGGCTGCAGCTGTAAGTATGAAATTTTCTCAAACATTCGTGACAGCTCAATATTATTCAAATTCTTAATATTTACGTTTTCTATTTTTGTAGAGCTTTACTTACCCCACAGTTAGCAATATCGGTACAGGGAGCTTCGTCGATCAAACCGGGATGGTGAGTTCAATACGCTGGAAGATAAATGTCCCATGTATATAACGTATATCTGATGTCATTGAATGTGAGGCAATTGAGGAACTTATGGATAAATATCTTTTTATTGAAAGAAAGGTCTCAATCAATCGGTCAATTAAATTACTCTAAAAATAGTTAAATTGACTCAACTCGATTGATTGAGACCTGCCCTTCAACATCCCAAGTTCGAGTGTTGACTTCATTATGTACAAAATGTCTTTTTATATTATTAGTATCATCATTATTGTTATCATTATTATTATTATTATTATTATAAGGCACCAGCACAACGGCAGTACGCTCTGCAGCAGCAGCAACGACATCAGATGCTTATGCAACGCGAACAACAAGCGAATTATGCTAAGCGATTTGGTAATGTAAGAGGACCTGCACTATCGGTTGCTCCAACTAGAGCACCGCAAATTGTGAATGTACAGCTGGATGACAATGAAATCTTAGAAGTAATGTATTTTTCACTTAGTCATTGTTTGAATTTTGTGTAGTTTGCGTTGCTTTTAAGCTATTGGAATTCATCAGTGAATAAAAAGTACAGCCGAACCTTTTTATTTTTCAAGGTGCCGGCAACACCTCCGCCAACGGCTGGACCGTCGCCATCATCGTCTATTCAAGCACCGTCTATTCAAGCACCATCAATTCCAGCACCGTCAATTCCAGCGCCTGCCGCTGGTGAAAATAGTAAGAGACAAGAGGAATAATGTGAAGACTAGAAGGGGGATCTTCTTCAAGGTAGAGCCCCGGGGCACGGACAAAAACTAATTTTGTTGAGAGACTTCTAGGGGCGCGTCATATTTCTCAAATATTAGAAAAAAATATATTATTTTATGGATAGGTGGGCGGTAATCTTAGAAAGTGAATAAACACATACCTATATCGCCATATCAGGCCACACATTCACATCTACACCTACACACTGTTATTTCAACTTTAATGTGTTGTGATAAATTATTAGTTTTAATATAATTTTTTTCCTTTTTTTATTTGGACAAGTCATTTTATTACATACTGAATTAAGCAGCTTATTGTAATAGTAATTCAGTACGTGCTCGGCTATTATATTTATAATATAAGCGTAGTAGCTACATATAAGCAACTATATAATATTTACTGGGTATTATTCCTTAACGACTGCTCTTATTATTTAATTACAAACAAAAAATGACAAACTGAAGTTCCATGGCGGAGGTGATTTGAATAACATATTATCCTGTATTAAAGATGTACACTGCTATTCATTCTTATTTATCACAATGGCTTATATTTCTCTGTGGAAATTCTCTCAGTACAGTTTTCTAAAATTCCTTTGATATTGAATTTATTTATTATTTGAAAGCTTGTATCGTTCTGGTAGAGATTTTCGCCAGCCAGATTTCAACTGTGTTTTCAGTTCTTGCTTCAACTTTGAATATTTTTTTTTAGACGCTAAATTGAAGTTTTCTTCATGGTCTAATTCATGACTGTACAATTCTTCAGCAATTGTAATACTCCAGTCTGCTGTTTCTTTTCTATTATCAAACGGCAACCATGCGGTGTATCTATACTCCCTTGTTCTAATCGTGTAACCCATAATAGTTATTTCATTCAATCTTGGCTCGTCACTGTTTGGATGTAGAGTCGGAACTATACCTGGCCTCGGGTATTGACTGAACACACCCGTTTTCCAATGAATGTACTGCAAAATAAACGACCGTGATAAGTTTAATCTTCACTTATTTTCATTTTAATATGAAAAATTGTAATCGTAGTGCTCGTACTTTCGTAGACATCACTGAATGGATAACAGGTAAAAAGCTGACTCCTTCGCTGCAAGGATTTGGATAATGTGCCGCTTTCTTATCCCACAGATTACTTCTTACATCTGGGCACATCGGTATAGGCAGATTTACCATTTCTGCTATAGTAGGAAAAACGTCTACCAATTCAATCATAGAATCTGTGGTTGCATATGCATCTTTTTCTCTGTACAAAATTCACAAAGTTGTGGTTCTCTAACGCAAAAATTGAAACATCAACGAGAACGTTGCCATAATACTTTGCACTATTCTTCACCTATTGAGGATATCGTCTGCCCCTAGAAGATTCAACAAATTCTCGGATTGAAAATGTTTTTCAGAAGATATTCTTCCTGGTGTTGGATTGTACGTTACGCCGGGAATAGAAACCATAAGAGGAACTCTGAGTGCTATTTCAAAGTTACTGTATTTTGCCCATTCTCCGTGTTCACCTAACGACCAGCCTACAAATAATGCAGTTCTGTTGAAAATATTAATCAAGTGTGTGGCCTAATTACCCGTTTCTATTATTCACCGATAATTACTGTCTGTATTGAGAGAAAGTACCGTGATCTGATATGAAGATAACAGTAGTGTGATGTTTTAGATTATAAACATTAAGCTGCTCCATCAATAATCCAATTAAATCGTCGATGTATGTTACGGCAGCGTAGTAGGATTGCATAATCAATTTTACGTAATCTACTAAAACATTTTTATAGAAGTTGATATGTGATTATTACACGGTATCATATAAATTTGGCATAAAAGGTCACAGATTATCCGTATTACATGGTATCTTTTCATATGGAAATTTCAGACCCAGATTTTTTATATCATCTCGCTTGCGAAGATCAGTCCATGGGTTGTAAGCTACATAACTCACATTGTCTGGCCATCTGTAGTTATCAGGTACAGTAAACTTCTTCAATGGATGGTGCTCTGTGAATTGAAAGCTTGCTGTTGAATGAAAAGTTAATACAACGACATCATTGTTTTGCAAACTATAAATTACTCACTAAGGTATCTTTGTGGATATTTCAGTGGAATATGAGGCTTCTGAAATCCCACGGCCAGAAAGAAGGGTTCCTTGTCTCTACGATGTTTATGTATGAAAGATTTTGCTGATGTTAACGTTTCTATATCTGGTAACGTCTCATTGGGCATCCGGGTGAGAAACACAGGGCAGACCTGTTTCCCGGAGGAAATGATTGAAGTATATACATATGTTTGGTTTCACAGTTTTACACACAACATGACGTACTTTAGGCTAATGTTAGGGTAAATGCATACAATATTGCGCGCAGGCGTTGAGTTTTCAGTTGCTTGACAAACGGATGCATCTTTATAACGGTCTGTAAATGGATGAAACGGTTTTTCCGACCAGGAGTATGGGGAATCATCGGATCCATTGGAACTGCGCCCTTGAAAAATATACAACGAAAGAAAAAGCCATTGGTAGATCCAAGTTTAAAGAATGGGGAATTTTTCATCTCTTTTTTTAAACTACATTATACCTGGATGAAAGACTTTACCAACGGACATCGTCCTGTACCCATTGTTTCTCAGATATTCTGGCAAAGTAGAAAAGTTTCCTACTCTGTCTCTCCAATAGCTATAGAAATCGTACAGCTTGAGAGTATCTGGCCTCCGACTAGTCAAAAAAGAGTTTCTACTCGGCGCACATAACGATTGCTATAACAATTGAGTTTATTTTTGTTATATTTTCACTTCTATTTGTTCCAAAAATACAAAGCCTTCGTACCTGAGCATAGGCTCGAGTGAAAACTACACTCTGCCTAGCCAAATTATCAATATTTGGTGTATAGGCTCTAGCATCTCCGTAACAGCCTAGCGATGGTCTTAAATCATCGACAACTATAAATAAGATGTTTTGCCTCCCAACTACCTCGTGAATTATGATATTAATCAAAATTAGAACAGTAATCATGGTCGATCTTTATTGAGCCACAAATACTCTACTGATAGGGAAGTGAGATTTCATGAAAAACTGTAACGGCCTGAAGATGCAAATTTCACGGTGCTGAAACATACAGAGTCATCGTTCGGTATCCTGGTGTTGAGAATTCGCCTTGATATCAAAAATACGTGAGCTCAGTTTTATCATTCTTGTGAATCAGCGTTCATTCTTGTAAAACGTGTGCAAATTTTATGAATAATACAAATTAGAATTCAAAATAATCGCGCTGAAATTAGTTCGCAAGATTTGTAATACAGCGCCACCTCCACGACGCGCTCATTTTGACATAAATTTTGGCGGGCAATTTTTGCCCTATAAAAAGAGACGTCGTATTGCGTTTTGCGCATGTGGCAGCGCGATAGACGAGCAAGAACGGTGATCTACAGAGTTTGTCGTTCATGGTAGAATCAGCTGATTATTGTTTTCATTGTGCCAGAGAATTATTAGCCACTCTACAGTCTAGATTCTTGCAGGAATTTTACCACCTCGCTAATAAAGTTCCGTATTTATTACGAATAGCGACCGTGATAGACACTAGAATTATTTCAATTCGACGATTCTAATGGGAGGATAAATAATCCCTTCCGAATAAATTTTCATTCCATTTCTATTATCATTTATCCGCGGCCTCGTATGTGACATCAGATGTGTACTGACTGGGGAGCTGTCAGTCGTTGCAATATGACGCAGTAGAATCTGGACGGGGCTAAACAGGGACAGACGGACTAACGATGCTGCGTTTCGCACGATGAAAGAAAACTTCCGATTGAATGTAAGTAAAATGATCAATGGTGTTCATTCCCGTGATTTATTATCTTACTACGTTTCATGTACAATATTATATTGGGCGAAAAACATATAACAATATCGACTGTAAAAATATCTCCTTTGTTGTGATGACGAGATCTATTTTCTGCCCTCTACGTAACAACGCTATACGTACTAGTTGTTACACCTACGCGGAATAATTACGCTCGACCGTTTTCATCATACGGAATGCAGAAAATATTGTTACATAGCTCTTTTATTAATTTTATTTTCATTATTTCTTTTATATTCGATTTATTTCTCTCTTTATCTTTGTTTGTTGTGTTTCCCTTTCTTCTTCCCTTTTCACCTTTGACACTCCCTTAATCCGATATACTTATGTCAAGCATTTATTTGAAGACAAAGAAAACGACGTGTAGTACAATTTAAAAACGAGCTGCTTGAACCTTGGGACTTCGCTAACAGCTGTGTTGAATTGCGCAATCCATTCGGAGACAAAATAGATATTTTCCCTGCCACTTGCAATGCATATGTATAACAATATTAAATAACGTAGTTATGCACTCAAGCAAGCTATGATATACTATGCAAATTTCATAACATTCTCTGCTCACTTCTATATCTTTCAATTTCTATCTTATAACAACATTGTATAGAGCAAAAGCTTCTGTTACTGACCAGCTTGTGTATTTCCGAAAAATTTGAATAAATTCTATCTACTTATGTTGGTCTCGTCTAGCTATAGCATTCCTCTGTTTCATAATATTTATCTCGATGATGATGCTAGATTTATCAGATTCAAATAGTATCATGTACTACACAGGTATTGAACTTTCGACAAGTTTGTTTTTATCTAAAATTTAGATACCCTGCTCTGTGTTGGTTTCCCAGATCTTCATTGAGCATAAATATACTTTATAATAGTGAAGACAAAATAATCTTACTCATAAAGGAAACTGATCTAATTGAATAAATTTAAAACTCTCGTACATACGTTTTTGCTACCTATATATTTGAAAATTCACAGATATAACTTCAACAAGGCAAAATGTCGGCCGAGTCTCCAAGGCGAGGAATACACAAGGGGGCACAGGTCGTTTCACCACAACCCGTCAGTGATAGGTCAATAATCGAGAGCGTAGCTGGGATTATAAACGATATCGTTCCTCAAGTTTGTATACCTTAGAAAGAGCATTCAAAATGGAGAAGTTATTCAAGTCAATTACCTTATTTTCTCGCACAGCTGAATTCCATGTACACCAATTATAGAATCTTCTAATTAATGTAAAATAGTCTGAATAAGTTTATTTGAGATCATGGTGTTTCTATATTCAGGCTTATACCGGAACCCCAAATGTGGATAATAAAGAATCAATAACATGGGCAAGGTTCGAATACGCAGATGTAAATGATCCAGCTCTTTATCCAGACTACAATGAAGGCTCGAGTACACCTCCATTACTACTTGTGCTTGGATATGGAACTGGTGTTCAGGTAAAATATCAAAGCTGTGAATTAGGATATAACAATTGGAGACATCGATCGAATATTTTTTTTATATTGTTCCATTTTTCTCCAGAGCTTTAAGAATGTAAATATCAATTTTTTTTCTAGGTATGGATGGTAACGGCTTCAGGAGAAGCAACCGAGGTTCTTTCATGGCGTCAAGGAGTTGTTCGTACTCTGAGATTCCTTCCGAATCCTAAGCCAGGAAATGAGCAAACTGATCACTTTCAACTCAAGCGACCAATGGTTGCTATCTGCGACTCAGCTGGGCCAGGACCTCAATTTTGTAACATCGGATTCATTTCCTTAAAAACCGGAGAACAAGTGAAAAGTATCAAGTTCAAAAATCCTGTCAATGATGTACTTGCCAATAGAAGATCAGTGGTTGTAACTTTCTCCGAAAAAATTGCCGTCTTTGATGCAAACAACTTGGAAGATGTTTTAACCGTTACAACCTGTTTTCTCAGTCCTGGTCCTAATTCAAATCCTGTTGCTCTGGGTACAAGATGGCTAGCGTACAGGTAACTCTGGCTGAAATTTTAAACTCTTTGAAACTACTCAAGCTCATTCTTATTTATATTTATTCAACTTTCTATGCATGTATATCAAACAATAACAACAATACGTCAAAGCAAATACATTACATTAATATTATGATATTTGCAGTGAAAAAAAACTGATACCAGCTAGAAGGAGCAGTGGAGGTAGCGAGGGAGAAGGTGCTCAAAGTTATACTGCAGCTGTTTTACACGCTGCTAAGTCTCTCGGCAAAGGATTAAGGGGTCTCGGCGAGACGGTGGCATCAACTTTGACAGGCAAGTCTGGTGCCACAATTTTTACAATCATGTTTTATTCACAAAAGTTACCGCAAATTAATTTTTTTTCTCATTTATTTGTGTTTTATTGATTACTTAATTTCAGGAAACTCTGTTGCGCCTCCAATACCAAATAGTATTGGCTGTGACACAACCCAGCCTGGTGTTGTTACGATACTTGATCTCCAGGCTGCTAAAGAAGACAAAGAATCAGACGATGGAACTGTAGAAACTGTATTGGCACATTTTACAGCTCACAGCGATGCTATAGTAGCCATGACATTTGATCTCACAGGCGCTTTACTAATGACTGCTGATAGGCGTGGTCATGATTTTCATATATTTCGTATACAGCCGCACCCTGGTGGTCCAACATTAGCTGCAGTTCATCATCTCTATGTACTGCACAGGGGTGACACAACTGCCAAAGTTCAAGTACATTTCTTTTTCACCAGATGCCGATGCAAACCATTTTTCGAATAAAATTTAATTAAATACACGAGCCTGCAAAAACATATTAAAATCGTTGTATTTGTAATCTAGGACATGACGTTTTCAAGCGATGCACGGTGGGCAGCTGTGTCAACAGTTCGTGGCACCACTCACGTCTTCCCTGTAGCCCCATATGGCGGTCCAGTTGGTGTTAGGACTCATTCAACTCCACACGTTGTTAATAGACTATCAAGATTTCATAGAAGCGCTGGCTTAACTGCAGATGGTACAAGATCCCATTCTCCTGTTGCTCATGCTGAAATTCCTTTGTCGGTTTATCCTTATTCTAATCCTCGACTCCCACCATATCCTCATCCAACTATTCTCCACCCCCTTGCCCAGATACGCCAACCATCTACGTTGAATCATGTTAATAATCAATCGCCACCGAGGTAATAATGATTTATTGATTTATTTTATTCAGAATTTCCTATTGTCATTACTATGAAAATCTTGTTTCCGCCACACCGTTCTTGTATTTTTTTATATTTGTATCACTTTTGCTATTTCTTTTATTTTGAACAGACCACAACAGCGCCAACGCCTTCAGTCCGAGGATAGTGGGAGTTTGCCATTGAAGATCTGCTCCTGTTTTGCACCACAAAGAGCATGGCTATACGCCCAGAGGGATACTGCAAATAAAGTGATCAGACGTCCTGTTGATTCTTTGTTTATAATGGCGTGTCATGGTAATATGATACAGTATGACCTGGACCCAAAACCAGCAGCTGGTGAGCAATATTAAGAACATTTTTCAGTGTTTCCCAAGTCCAGAGATTGTTTGGACTGATTTATATTCTGTAGGATTGAATAATCGATTCTACAAATTTATGATAAATTGAAATTACAACCACAGGTGTTCCGAAAGAGAAGGTCTGTGATGATACTACGATTGAGCTGGAAGTGGAAGCCAAGGGCCAGTGGCCACTCCTGAGATCTGCAAGTTCTCTTGAAATTCTGCCACCGCTTCCAGCGTCGAGTCCTCTACTTGGTATATCTATTACTCCTAAGAGTAAACCTGTTGGCGATTCAACTGAAGATCAATGGCTGAGTCAAGTAGAAATTGTAACTCATGCTGGACCGCATAGGAGATTGTGGATGGGACCGCAATTTGTATTTAAAACTTACAATGCGCCAAGCGGGTAAGCTTTGATTGAGGCTCATTCGAGAAGAAAGATTTCTCTTTATTGCTCATACTAAATTGTGTGATTTTGCTTTTCAGAGTTGCTGTGAACTTGGTCGAGGCAGAAGCTGTAGAAGTCGGCGTCACCGGGGGATCAAGACCTGCAAGATCTAATCCTGTAAACATGCCGCATGGTGCAACTAGACCCTTGGTTCCTGTTGTTATTGATGGTTCAGGAAGTGAGCATGATACTTCTCAGAATTTAACCTTCGAATATTCTTACTACATTAAAAGTTCTATCGTAAAAATACCTCCTCTTGTCTATGAACAAATAAATCCATCAAATTATTTCCCTCCATTTATTTGATGGTTCTTAGGAATTACAATCTGCGGAAGCACTTGATACATAATAACCACCAATTACAGGTAGCTACGAGCAGTCTCCCAGGTTTCTGGAGGCATACGGGGATTCATTAGAGAATGAAAGCATTGTTGTCGGTGGTGGAGAAACTCAACTAAGAGAAGACCTAGCAGAAGCTATGTTGGAAACTGCTGCCCAGCCGCACCGTGTTGCAGGTAAAATATTTGATAATTTAAAAATTAAAGGTATCCAGAAGTCTTGGCAAATAAACTACATTTTCATTAGTATTTAGCTACGTAGGGTGTGAATATTTGTAAAAGCAATAATGAAAATCGCTTCTTCCCGCTAGCTATATTATCATTTTCTCAGAAATGGCCGGTCTTACGGTCTAGGATACGGTCAAGGCCGTTACCTGCACCTATTCACAGTTGTGATTTGATGTTATGTCACTGATCCCTGAACACCCTTCTGTCTAGCTTGAGCGAAAAATTATTTGTCAATTAGTTTTCTCTTGATGAAAACTCCAAGCAAAAAGACTACTACCCCTCAACTGCGCACATGCTATAATTCACAGAAGTGTTAAAAGTAACCACTGTTATTTCAGGAATATGTGTACTTTTGTCAACCGTTAATCACCAATTGGCAAGTAATTGGTTTTGCGAGTACTGCATTAATTACACGACTAATAGCTTGATCGTTTGTCAATCGTTTATCGTGTACGGACGAAATATTATTATAAATACCTATAAACATCTAACTACTCTGCATGTGGCACATACCTCATTATTCCTAGTATTGTAAGTTTTGAGAAAAATATATACAGAACTGGCCAGTGGCAGGTATCTCAGTTATATCCGTGTTATATATTATATTTTATTATATTATATTATATTAAATGAATTTCAATCCGTCACTAACATACATTATTCAAATTCGGTACACTTATCCCAACAACGACTCGGCTTTGTCGTTTAAAGAAGGCTTTTCTATATTATGCTAGAAGAACCTCTTAACAAAATCAGACTGAATTCCACCAACCATTGCAATCGCAGTAACACAATGTATACAATCGATTTTGTCCCACGTCACAGGGATTTTTATCGAAATTTATATTTCTATGAAAGTTTACTACTACCTCGAGAATACTCTAATCCTCGTTATTGTTGTCATATTATCGAATACAAGAATTTACATTCTGTGACAAATACAGAAAAATACAGAGAAATTGTAATGCTTTTGCTGATGCGTCGAAATATTTTAGAAAATTCACACGATTCGTAATGTTAATTTATTCCTATTCGTGCATAATCTACGGTATGTTATAATTTCTCGAGCTATAATCGCTTTTCTGCAAAGCCCTCCCCTGCACAAAAAAAAACAGAAAGAAACTACGCAAATATGTCTCAGGTTTAAGATACCTGCTTAGTTTCTATCAAAAACATATTTTTTGAAGTTCACCACTTCCGTAGATCATATCATGAAAGTCTTCGGTTACTTCAAGGTTCTGTATGCAAAGATGTAATCATCTGGGATCCTTGAAAAATTGATACCATGTAATCCCACTCTACTAGTGTTTGAAAAATGGTTTTAGAACATCCTATACGGATAGTTATAGACGGATAGTTTCCTTCACTTCATTTTATTCCCTTCTCTTGTATACTTCGTGTAAAGTTTAGTTCACTTGGTAAAACGTCTCGATTGATACCTGCCAATGGCTTTTTCTGTTACTAGGGAGGCGAGTGGTAGTTGAAAGGATGGGACAGCCCGTCGCTAAGGTTGTCAACCCTGTGGGCACCGTTATAACTGTCTCTGCAGACGAGGAAGACATTGTTTCCAGCGATAGCTATGAAACGGACAGCAGTTTGGAGCCTCTACGAAGTCTTTGCGCTCAAGAAGGCCCCGCGTCACTCGATGACTTCGGACAAGATTCACAGCCGATTAAAAATCTTAATGAAATTTGTGCTGAAATGCGTTCGACCAGTGATTTAAGCATCGATTCTCTCTCCAGTGACGATATAAAAGAAGTTGTTGAGCAGAAGGCACTTTACGCAGAAGCAGCTAGACTAAAATCAAAAGGTATAGTCAATTTTGACGAAGCCGAGGCTTTCACTGATGTTCAAATGACTTTAAACTTGTGTGCTGAAGCTGGTAAAATACCAACCAGCCCCATGACTCAGGCTAAAGAAAATCCATGGAATAAACGAACTACAACTACTGAACGAAAACTCCAGGAGGCCAAAATTGCGAGAGCTAAGTATGTCGTTAACTATGATGATGACACGGTCGTTTTGACAGACAATAAGGCATCCAAGAATCAAAAAGCTTCAACAACGACCATTACTGAAATATCTCACAACAGCAGTGCAAACAATAGAAATATTAACTGCATTGCAGATAATAACGCAACCGAACGACCAAAGCAATTGATCTCGAAAAATATTACCCACCGCAAAAAACATACTAGGGCACTAGACAGTAACAGATCTGATGCAAATACTTCATCTTTCGAATCAGTTCCATCAAAAGATCAAGAAGCACGCAATCAGAAGAAATCGAACGAATCTGATGAAATAGAAAACAAGATGTACGAGGATTTGAAATTACACCAACAGGTTGATGGAGCCGTGGTTGAAAAAGTCAACGAACCCTCACCAATCGAAGAGAAAACTAGTAAAAAAAAAATAAGGAAGTGTAGGGACGTTGAAAAACTCGAATCTACATTTGAAACTATCAAAGCTTCAGAAATACATGCTATATCATCGCAGGACTTACGTCCTAAGTATGTGAATAAATTAGATCCTCAACTAAGTGGTGAGCTTTTCGAGTCAAAGGTTGAGGCAGCATCATCAAATCAATCCGAAATTAAGACATCAAACTCAGTAAACTCAATGCATAATAATAACGTTGTTAGCGAATATTCGGTTCTGGAGAAACACGAAACTTTTGATGGACACAGCGTGTCTCCCAATCATTCAGATGAGGATTTAGAACACATTCATACGTCTGAAGTAACACCAGAATTGGAAAACAGCCTTACATCACCAAACAAAACAGGCGATCTCGATGGAGAATGTAATTTGGACGATGTGGCTGGAACTAAATGTAATGATCCAAATTTGTGTCCAAGAAGAAAGTCCAGCAAAGCAACTTCATCAGATGATGACATGGAACACATACTCTTTTCAGAAATTCCGGAAGAATATTCCAAAAGTATTAGTCCGCCTAAAGCTAAGCCAGATTTGGGAACAGCACAGTCAACTAAAGAGAGTTTTCGACGTAGTAACATCCAGAAAAACGTCACTTGGATATCAGCATCTGCCCGTGTGAAATTGGAAGATAGTGATTACCCTATGAGAAGTTCCACTTCCATTCCAATGGAAGTCGTTTCATCTGAAGCATCTGGAGTTACCAATGAAGCTAGAACAGAGGGAAAGCAAATGATAATAACTAACGAATCTGAATATTCAGCCATTGATACAATTGCCACTCTTAGAGATCCCAAGACTTCAGCAGCATACGCAAAATCCTTGAGTACTGACCACGCAATGGGATGTACTGTGGATGTTTTCAAGGGGAAACAAAAGATAAAAACCAATAAAAATAGGAAAAAGAAAGAAGATGTTCTTGTTGTTGTTGTTCATGGTGATACGGAAGAAAAGGAAGCAACGGCAGTCCGAGTTACGGAAGATAGTCATGTCTTGAACAAAACAAATAAAACTTCAGAGATTGACTTGGCTGAAGAAATTGACAAATGTGTTGAACCAATGACAGGGGGATCGGCAATATCTAGACAGTCAATTCATAGAGATAACAAACCAATATCCAATGAATCTTTGGATAACATTGAAATTATTGATATCGATGCCCTCCGTAGAGCTGAAGCTGAATCTGCGAACGATCCAAATATTGTACATGCTACTGAACGTAGGGTTTTAGAATTGAGGCCAGAAGTCTTGCTAGCTAGACCAAAGAAATTAAAAAAATCAAAAAAAGTTGTTCACAGTGATGATAGTGAAGACACATTGCTGCGTAATCCTAGTCCATTGAGTTTGTCAAAACTAAAATTACTCCAGACAGAAATATCGCAAAGAGGAGACGCTCGTAATATTCCTGACATGAATCAAAGCGAGGATCAAACCCCTACAAGCTCTTGGAGCTCTATTGTTAAAAAAACTAAAGATCAATGTAGCATTGAAAGTCACGGACAAACTATCAACAGTATAAAAGAGTTTGAAATTGAAGAGGAGGTGGTACATCAGTTGAAAGAATCTTCCAAAGATCATCGTTCTGAGTTAGGAGAAGAAGGCAATGAAAATGTTGAGGAAATGATTGCAAATGTAACAAACGAAGAGGATTACCCAAACACAGAATATTTGGATGAAATTTCAACAATTGGTAAATACAAGAAGTTCAAATCTCATTCCACGTTTCAAGAATCTTTCCAACTTTCTAATACACATTTTAATTCCATTTCAGGATCTCAAGTCACTGAGAATCAAGATGTAGGTACCCAGTACATGACTAAAGAAAATGATGCTTCGCAAAATAAAAAGGCTAGTGAAATTCACAGCTATAACAAAGATAGAGTTACAGATGACATTGACGACAATCATACAGAGGAACCAGAGCCATCACATTCTCCTCTGTGTTCATCGACACTCGAAACTGATATTTTAGAGTGTGATTACAATGCACAATATTCAAATATGGAGCAGGATCCTGTAGAAGTGGATTTGCCTCCGCTGAAATGTAATCTGAGTGCAGTCGAACAAGTAGACGCATCTGATATGGTTGGGAATAACGAATCTGGTACTAAGGTCGGACAAGTATCTCCTTCCTTTTCACGTTTTTCAAAAGAACCGTCACCTGAAGTTGAATCATTACAATTGACCGAACATGAGATTGAACAAGGGGGATCTGCTGCTGGCGGGGAGCCTTCAAATGTTCTAGAAGATGGGAATGTGAACACAAACGTAATGGATATGGAAGAAGATAATTCGTCTAAAGAAAACGTGGAAAAATCTCTTGGGAATGGTAGTTCAAGTGCTAAGAAGGGAAGATCGAAAAAGAAACGTCGTAGATGAGTAAAGGAATGTGTAGACGTGCAAAAGGCCAGTCTTGCCTTGTACTTACTATTCATGCATGTCACCGGAGTCGATTAGTAAATTAATATTTATAATTTATTTGAAACACTTGACTGCCTTCAAGCAGATATATTATTTTAGAATACAAATAGCATAATAAGCGTAAGTAAGATCTAGCGTGGTACGTTATAGTAAAAATTCTAAGAATAGTTTTTAGGATTTAACTTATTGTGTTCAAAAAAAATTGTGTGCCCAATATTTGTCGTCTTTAAATCGCAATCAATGTCTTTGATATAATATAATAAAAAACAATATATAATCTCCCTAGATGAAGACTCTCTAGCATCAGAATAACATATTATACTTATATTCGGACATTAATAGTTGAATAACGATAATGTGGGCAGCCTAGATATTAGAACGTGTACTAAACGAAAAAAATGTTGTATCAGGCTTACGAGTATAAATATCATAGGTATTACAGCAAACCTAGCGCACTATACTCTTATCAGTCGCTAATTCTCTAAAGTATTAACGTTAGCAAAGAAAATAGGATTATGTTTGTCTCTTTTTCATCGTACAAATTGCAACAATGTGTAAAACACTGCTGCACAAAAGCAATAATTAATTATTATCACGAGCAGCGGTACTACGTAATATATACGTCATTTAGACTATTATTTACATTTTATCACTTTCACTGCCGTAGTATCACTAACAACCTTCTGATTAGTCATTGCATATTAAAAAATAATCGAAAATTATTATATCAATCTGACGCTGATTGACCGCCAGGTGTTCAACAGAGGTGAAAAATAGATGCATATGAAACAAAAATAATAATAATAAGACAAGCTTATACATTTTATTTGAATGGTAATTAACTTTAGGTATGTATTAGAAATACGTATGAAGTCTGGAAAAAAAAGGTTCGAATACGGGAGGAAAACGTTTGATCTTTCTCTATCAATCGTGGTGTAATATTAGTCGGTTCCATATTGTATCCCAGATATGATGAAAAGAACAGTAAATTGAAACTTTCAATATACCGCGCCGATATTTTCAGATATCTGCCGTTTTTGTCCTCATAAATATATAATGTGTCGTTGGATTTCACAAAGCAGTCTCCAAAATATCCATTGTGATTATATTCCATCATCTGCATATAAATATCCTTTGAAAATCTTCCAGAAAATAAAGGAAGAAAGAAACACCTTGTACATACAGAGATATTTTATTTTACACATGATATGTAACAAGAAGACAAAATGAAATACATAGTATATTTTGAGATACCAAATAACAAAAAACTGTAATGTATAATCTGGTTATGGGTACAAGACAAAAAACGGAAAGTGCCGAGGGATGAAATAGTAGAAAGTTAATGATAAAAACTATAAATAATACAATATCAATTATGCATATTCCACAGAAATAGTTAGTTCAATTTCTGTTTTACTCAATGACGGAGACTGTTGAGTTTATGTATTCATGGCAAATTTTCCTGTGATCACAATACTCATAAAAATATTATGGAGAAATATAATTTCTCCATTTCATTTATTTGTAACAAGTAACAGTAATTAGTATCTAAAACCTATTTTTAGATTATAGCAAATGAACCCTATGTTCGTATAATTTGATATTATTCGGTATTCTCACTTAACAATTGTTGAGAAAATTTCGTAAATTTTACGTTTGTCATTTGAGAAGTGTATGTGAACAAACACTAGAATAATATACATTACATGGTGGTTGATACGTGAAAATTCTGCACACAGGTGCAGTAAGAAAAATGAAAAAATATAAAACAAACCTCTCTCGCCTATTTTGGGCATTGTGATCTTACTTCTGCAACTTTTACGAGTAATTCAAACAGTATATCATAGTAGTTTGCGTACCAAGGGCATAAAGTAGAACGTTACACCCGAGTTGTGATCATCACATCCTCAGGCTGTCAAAGCCGGCCCAAAAATCGCGCGATTGCACGAAGGTGTCAAGTTTTACGCCCGAGGTGTGAACATTATTTCTCGTTATGTAGTAGTCGTAGATGCGCTTGAAACTGCACGTCTTGCGAACATCAAGTTGTATTACGCCCTAGTCATTGTTGCGTCATCGGGCAGTCAAAGCCGGCCCAAGGATTGCACGATCATGGGGCGTAAAATTCAACTTTACGTTCGCAATACATGCATATTCAAGCATACTTTACACCTACTATGACAAAAAGATGATTTTCGTAGCTAGTGATAGGAATTCATGTATTCGGCGTTACATACTACCAGTTAACAGTGAGAAAAGAAACTATATGTATAGATTATTGAAAAAATAATTCAAACAGACGTTAGTATAACGTTGAACAATTTTGAAAATAGGTACACAGTTGGAGCCCGTTGAATTGTGTTGTAACTCAATCTTTGCACAGATCTTACAAGTTACTGAAATGAAGGAAACGATCAAATGGCTGCATAACTATGAGTTGGTGATTTTTAGCTGCTAGTAATTAATACAGCAGCTAGATTACCGTGCAGAATAGTTCATTGGTTGAGATAGATGCTCTTGTTAAACTGTTTAAACATGCAGGCATGTACCATATTCAACTTACTTACATACATACGTATATTTATTTGTGAATCTATATTTATTGTAGCAGCGTGGTTTAGTAGATGCGTGTCTGTATAATATTGGTTTGTATAGCACTTTGGGCACAGAGAGTGATTAGTTATTAATACATAATGCATAATTATATGCATGGATGTAGGGAAAATGTTACAGTCTCCCTATCAATTTTTTCAATAAACGAATAGATCACAATGGTTTTGGTCATTCAGAGAAGAACGTACCTGCAGCTCTCTAGTACCCAAAATATTATCATGTGTGAAATCATGGATCTGGTGCGTTGGTATGGGTCTAGATGCGCACATACATTATACGTTCATGTGCGTATACCATACATACAGCTTTACACAAAAAATACTGTACAGTATTAGAGTATAAGATGCTACAAGCTGTAATATATGATTAAGGTACCGTGTAACTCCAAAGATATTATAAATTATATCGAAAATTCAGACAATGTATCTGGATTTGTATTTTGATTGGTGTTACCATTGAAATTGTTCTTGTTGAGGCAATTATTTTGGGTTGTATATCATAAATAACAAATGTGGAATATGATACAATGGTCAATTGGACCTGTACATTTGATAACGCAATAGTCAAGCAAGCTCACAACCCCGCCGAAATTTTTTAAGTAAATTTTCTCGATGGAAATTAGAATACATTAAGATTGTATAGCCGTAAGAGTATTTATTGACTCTTTGTCTGCCTGGCAGTAGTCTTAAGGGCTTTTACTTCCCGAGCTTGGTGTTTATCAAGTATTTAATGATTTCATTTTCATGATAATTTATGATTCAATATATTATTCTCACCATTGGCTTGTTTTAGTTGACGGGTTTGATGTATGGGTATATTTGAGTTTGGCAAAATAATATGAAATATTATAATGGATAACTACCGAACTTTCACAGCCTCATCTTGCACTAGCGCAATGAATGTGATTGTGGAAACATATAAAATATTTCATTTATGTCATATTTTGAATATATGTTTACTTTTAGAAATCTTCTCAGATCGCTACACGGCATAAGAGATTAAATCAGTAATACAAAAAATAAAACAAAAATATACAAAAAAATATCAAATAAAAAAATAATAAACCGTTGGAAAAACAATACCATACTTGTTTTTCTTTCCGACCAAACCCTGTGCAACAAATCTCTGTAATACACCTCATTCCTCGGTATGACACATTTGTTGTGATTCTTTGCGATTCTCTAGAAGAATGTCACGCTTTTCCTGATCCATTCATAGTATGTCGCGCAGAATATATATATCATTATTCACGCTATAATGTTTTCTTTCAAGTGCCTATTAATGAGTATATTATGTGTTTCAGGAGGTAGCCAATCAGTAGCTAGCTACGAAGACTTGAGCTCCAGTAGCTTTAGCTCAGCAAGCCGCGCTTCCCTGGATGCCCGAAGTTCACCGACACCATCATACGGTGCTGAAAACATGATGGTATTTCCAGGTGATAGTAGCGGGTCTATTTGAGATTATCTGAGGTGCGCGGCAATATTACCAAATTGGCTGCGCTGCCTCAGATAAAGATGGGCACTTATTGCAACTAAAATATTACTCCATATATACGTAAAATCTATATTTACTATTTGGATAAATATACACATGTAATTATCAGTATACCACGTATTTCATTACCAAGGGTCATGAAATTACAACAAAATTTATTGATTCAGAGCAGTTCAGTTTTACTGGGCATTTTAATATGAGTTAAACAGCTTCGTTCTCTCAATAATAAACCCATATTTTTTTTAATCCTACTTATTAAATTCAAGAACTGAATCTCCAATTATCAAGAAATGGATACCACGGTATTGTATTCTGAGCTCAAAACTAATGAATAGCATCTTCTTTTTCTGATAGCTTGTTTATTATTCTAGATTATCAGCGTGAGCCTTGAGAATCAAATGCATGGCATATAATAGGTAATGATAACATCGTACTTTGTAATATTTATAGCAGGTGTACGTATGTATATGTAGTATATTTAATCTGCAGCAGACTGCGATTTTCACAGCATATTGGAGCAATGTGAATGAATTAGTGCTCTAAATTCAAGGAAGCTGATGAGGGCTCAGAGCAGATAATTCTGTTTAGCACATATAGGTATATATATATATAGGTATAATGAATATAGGAATTTGTTTCTGCCCTAAGCGACAAATTTTTGAATAATATAGGTACTAATCCATTGGTGGAATCGACATGAGAAAAATTCATCGCTTTGTAAACCATATAACGCATCAAAGTGCAGATACAAATCCACCCTAGTATATAAATTTTGTATGTGAGAAAAAACACAACACATGAAATCAAAAAAATAAGTAAATAAAATGAATATGAATAACGGGGAAAAAAATACGAAAAAGCAAATGCAATTGTCAAAGATATAATTTTTGGTTGAAAATATGTGACAAGCATTTATTTTGCATATAAAAATATTTTTTTATCATCTCAATTGTTATTTTTATATAATATTAATATACTGATAGTTTTTAAAGATTCCAAATAGTCAATAAGCATCTTCATTCGGATTAGATTTTTTTAATTCTTGTTCATCATAGGCATATCTATCTAATTCTACATAATATACTGTATGTGTATAATCTTGTCTCGTTACTTTGTGCAGGTCAATAGAATTTTCTTGGTAATTGTCAATTGCCAGTATAAGTACCGGGCAAGGGAGGAGGGGGGGAGGGGACTAGACAGACAATCCATATCTATTAAGAAATAAGTACTATGCACTAAAGTTTTCACATATAAAGTTAACAAGGGACTATAAATTCACAAACTTATTGATATAATTTCTCATGTGGGTGTCCCAATTCCAACTTCATTTTACACAATATGAAATAATATCCATAAGTGTATCTACAACCTATGTATATTATCTTTGCATGTAAACTTAACATAAACTTAACACAGCAAGCTGTGCTCACATAAAATAATGAAGCACATTCCATATTATTTTTTACGGAATTAGAAATTGATGGTTCTGTCAACAATCTAGGATATCTTGATAGAACTTTGCACTGGAAATAGTTTCACTGCATGCACATGGATTATCTTCTTCTTTGTGAATTATATGTATAATTCCATTGGTGATCTGATCATTTATCAATCTGTGATTAAGAAGGAATAAATTAATCTAATATGAAAATGCTATTATGAAAATGAAAAAAAAAAACAAAAAACCCAGGAGAACAGTAATAACAATGATAGTAATAAGAAAATAAAAAAAAAAAGAGTTTGTAATAATCATTGATATTATACATAATGATACTTAATTATTTAAGCTTTTCTATTACGTATGTACTACAACACAAATCATGTGAAGATGTATATACCTATATAGCAACTACAATAGACTGTTGCTACTTGCATCAAGATTTATGCAAGTACCACGGGATGTGATAAAAGAATTTCAATTGGGTTTATTGCGTCTTTGTATATTCATTTCATTTCACCCTTTATTTCTTCTATTCTCTATACAGCTGTACTTTGATTTATTAACCATCTAATAACACATATACCATATATTATTGGAACCTGAATCACTAATATGAAGTAAACTTTCGATTTTTATCAAGTGAAAATAATTGTCGCCCTCATTAGTGGCTTAAATGGCTAGGCTATGATATCGTGAACGAAATCCGGGTGTTTGTGGTTCACCATTGTAAAAGTAAGCGAATAGACAGCTCTTGTCCTCTTGCGATTATAGTCTGTTAATACATATACGTACATGACTGCCGAAACGTCAGGCTAAAATAATTGCCCTCCGCCAACTGGCAGGAAATTTCTAATTAGAGCGCATATCTGTGACTTGATGCTTTTTGTGGGAAAAAATTCAATAATTTGTTCGTTCATCTTTCAGGTTAATTCCTTAATTAAAAAATGAATACATTCATGCAATTGTTGTAGGTATGGACGGTTGTTTCTAATAAGGAGCATCCATCGCAATCAGAAATCATAAACAAAATCGTTATAGGTAGATGAAACTGGTCTTTATTATCAAAATTACAATTATATTAATTCATTTGAGGAGGTGGGGGTGGAATTTGCATCCCAGCTAATAACGCTGGTGGCGGCGGTACTGGATTGAACATGGGTGGTCTAGGAGGTGGTGGAACAGGCATCATCGGCGGTCCCATTCCAGGTCGTATCAAGGGTACAGGTGGAGGTGGAACTTTGCCTATAGATGGTTTTTCATTCTTGAATGCAAATTGGAGGAAGAATTGTTTCGTATCCTTGTTCCAATGTGTCCAGAATTTACCCTCCGCCTTTTCAACTTCTCTGCTAGGTACCTTCAAACATATGAAAACACAAAAGAAATTATTAAAATGAGACTAAATCAAACAAATCTGATTAATGAAGATCTTTTTTTAAAGCTCCTCAAGGAAATTACCTTGAAGGCAATCGTCTCGTATGGTTCAGCAGCAAAAAGAAGATATTGCCATTTACGATCTGGCGGTTCAACGCGTTGTTCATAAGCAGACATGAATCTGTGTCTGGGAATGATATTATCAGCAACTTCAGGATAATCGACTTGAAAGAGTAAACTTTGTTGTCCAGATTCTGGATCTCTTTGTTTAGTTACTCTATAACCGGGTCGACCAATTTTCACAAATTTCTTTGGTTCAACTCTTGGTTTTTCAGGTGCTAAAGTTTGAGGAGCTTCTTTAGCCTCTTTCGCTGCTCTTCTGGCTAAATTAGCCTGATGTTTCTTTCCTTGAGTGTGAGCTAAGTAGCTTCCCTCGTTATTATGGAGGGTTAAGCACAGCTTACATTCGTAAGAACCCAAGTGATTTTTCATGAAATATGGATCTTTGTTTAGATCTATTGTCTCCAAGGCTAGCTGTCTGAGACGCTCTCTTCGGTCACGATTACTTTCTGACCAAGAAGCTACACCTCCGCCTCCGGTCTTCCCACCAGGTCGATTTTGAAAATCCATCGTTCTGGCGATCTAGAACTGAAAATTTCCAGTTTCAGAGGCTTTAATATCACGAATACACGAGAAAGCAAACGTAGATTTCTTTTCCGTGGATGTGGAAATAGAGTTAGAGGAATTAGTTTGCGTCTTCTAGGTTAGTTTGACATTTCATCTTTGAAAAAGTGTGGTAATGCAGAAAAAACTTAAACAAATTATCCACTAATTTGATTTTTATCATTTTGTAAAGATTATAAATATTCGTAATGTTAAATTTATACCTCACGTATTATTTCTGATACAACTTTGATTACCATTCGCGTCTTACGAATGTGACAACACAGGCCAACTTAACCCCACGATTTATCATCGATTTCGGTGTTATCGACAAAATGAATATAATTTTACCGATAAAAAAGAAATCGTTCATATCCCCGTATACGTATGTATGCAAATGCATCGGGAAATATTTCAATTGTGAGTCAGACCTCGAAAGACTTTACAAGTATACATAGTTACACACACTAAATATACAACCATTCCTAATTATTGGGATATTTTGTATAATCTAAAAGTCATCGTTGTTTATTGTTTTTTAATGCGATGGTAAATATCTTTTATTCTACTAATAATATTTACAATTCCAAATACAAACTGACCTAAAAAATTGTGGAATTCGTGGATACAGCATTATGACACCTGTATGTAATCTTATAAATTATCATTCTTCCTTATAAAAATTCTTTTGATATTATCACAATTTACAGGAAATGGCATCATGCTATACAACAAAGAATCGAAGTAAAGTTGCCGAAGAGAACACCATTGTAAGTGAAACTTAATAAATTGATCAATCTGTACATTATATCGAATCTGTGTGAAAAAAATCGCCTTGTGATGATATTTATATCTACTGAAGTATACCTGAATAAAACTCTCTATACCATCAGCTCTAACATTTAACAACCACGTACTGAAAATTCTATTACTTGCACTCACATAATTAATTTTCTCCATTTTTCAGCCCACAG
This sequence comes from Phymatocera aterrima, assembly GCA_963170745.1. Classification (NCBI taxonomy): domain Eukaryota; kingdom Metazoa; phylum Arthropoda; class Insecta; order Hymenoptera; family Tenthredinidae; genus Phymatocera; species Phymatocera aterrima. Next base: position 4,035,666 of record OY720668.1, read on the forward strand.
ATAACGACAGATCAGATTTGGAGCCTCGATTTGAATGCCCTATTTGTTTAACATGGCTTCGAGACCCGGTCCTGACTTCGTGTGGCCATAAATTTTGTTCCCAGTGCATTAATATGTGGCTGAAGTAAGCATTTTTCGATTGTAAATGATTCATTACTTGATAATTATAATTGAAATCATTTTTAGAATTGCAGAATCCAGCTCGTTGATCCCCGTCCTACTTTTCATCATACTTTTTCCACAGAAAAGAAGGCGCATGCTGTCCTCTAGATAGTCAACCTTTACAATCGGAAAGCGATTTGTTCCGAGATTTATTCACCGAACGTGAAATATCTCAACAAAGAACATATTGTCCTTATCAACAGTTTGGCTGTACTGTCGAGCTATCTCCAATCGATATGAACAGTCATATGCATAAATGTAAATTTGGGAAAAGGGCTTCTGAACACATTTCATGCCCTTTTAAAACTATGGGATGTTCCGATGTCATTGTTTCAGAGGAAGCATTGAAAATACATTTGGAAAACTCAACTAGCTCACATTTGAATGTGAGAAATTCAACATATCATAGATCTGAGCTTTTCCAGTATGATTATTTGAGATAACAAATTAATAATTAAACATGCAATGTTACAGCTGCTTGTAAAAGTAATCCCGAAACTTACCGCACTAGAACAAACAGCATCTAATGCCCGAGCTGTGGAATCTAAGTGGTGGGATCCACCACCAAAAAAAAGTTCAGACACACTATCAGCCCAGGATCAGCCACACCCCGATTGGCAAGAATTAGTGAAGTAAATTCGCTTATGAAATACATGAAAACACATCTATGTATCTAAGAGAAACTATAACATACGCTGATTCCATCTGATGTGTAATTTCTCAAATGTTCCACAGAACTCTGTATGAAAGGATAGTCGTCCTGGAACAGCAAAACCGAGAGCTCAGTATTAGTATATCAAATCAACAAAATCAAATTTCTACTCTGCACACATCTTTACGATATAATAATGAGGAAATGGTTTTACGATATTGCAATGGTCTTTATATTTGGAAGCTCGGTTCATTCAGTGAAAAGCTTGTGACGATGACAACAGATTCTTTGAAAATGTTTTATAGTCCTGGCTTTTACACGTCTCCTAATGGCTACAAAATCTGCGCTAGGATAAATGTATCTTCCAAAGATCCTCATTACTTGTCTTTATTGATTCATATGATGCACTCCGAGAACGACGACGCTTTGGACTGGCCTTTCAATGGCCGAATTAATTTCGTACTTGTTCACCCAAGTAATTCAGAAAATAATATTAAAGAAATTACTTACTCGAAGCCTGAGCTCGAAGCCTTTAGAAAACCAACGTGTGAATTGAATAAGAGAAGTTTTGGATATACCGAATTCGTTTCAATTAAGGATTTAGTCGAATTTTCAAGAGAAGATACATTGATTTTCAGAATAGAAGTCAAACCAGTATAGATTCTGATTGAATTTCTTTTCTTCTTAGGATATCAAGTAACCTGAAACTATTCCAAGACTTTATCTAGAATCTTATTATGCTATCCTGTCCTGGACAGATGTCAAAGACACGTATAAATACCAAAATACGTTATAGCTTAGGAAAATGCTCAAATATAAATGAACAAAGTTAGGGAACTAAGAAAGGAGGATAATTTCTAAGGCAGTATGAATTATTATTGAATCAATAAATTTATTCTCCCAAAAATATCTAAATTTTTTTGAGACACCAAGTTTCATTAGAGACATGATTTTGTTCTGTTTACATCAACAAAGAATTAGCATCAGATAAAATTGAATTACAATATCATATGGTTATATCCAATGAATTATTTATTTGATTAATTAACTTATTAGATGATCATATTGCAAGCGTTGATAGAATAAATAATTTATCGAAATTTTGTAAGCGTCAAATAGTCTTTTACTTACTTCTTATGACTAATAAATACCATCCAATTTTTTGCCATTAACATAGTATGACTTATTATGTGATCAAATCTGATGTCATTTTATTCAATGGATGACTCGCGATATAGTATGACTGAATTTTTTGTCTTGTTCTCAACAATTCCTATCCATTTCTTAGATAACAATAATATAACAATAAAACATAATTCAATAGTTCTTTACAACCAAACCCACAAACACATAATTCTATAGGATTTCAATTATGACTGACTCAAATAATTCAGAAAAGAATACGAATTCCTAAAAATAAGTCGACTAAGAATTGCATTTTTATTATTTGTTCTCCCTTTTTACTTCACGATGTATAGCAGAGTCATAATTTCGATGAATATTATGGAGTGAATGGAAGAATTGAGTGTTCGGATACCCCGAAGAATACATAAAGACTCTTTACCCATAGTATTGCAATTTAGATTTATACTCAAGCTAGACGCTTGTAAGTTTTGTGCCGCCAACTACACTAGGTGCTATGAAACCAAAATTGACTAAACACCATTTTGCAGAGTGGCTAGATACTCGTTATACTTTTTCTCCTGAGCCTGCTGAAGTTTTTGCAGCTTTTTTATCTGGCCTTTACTAATTTCTTTTCCATTGGCATCGTGCGTCGGCAATCCCTGGAAAATAATTTCACATTCAAAAAGTATTTGTAGGTTTACTTCTATGACATCTTACCTTGTCATCGAATTGAGAATATTTATTTGTGTCTAGCCTGAATAATTCAATCGGTGGTATCTTTCTCTGAGCATCTTTCGCCGCGGCTAAAGCTGCAGCTTCTGCTTTTTTTCTATCTTTTTCCGCAGCTTTCTCAACTTCTAATAGTCTTTTTGCCTCCTTTTCTCTCAGTAACGTTTCTTTATTCACCAATTTTACAATGCTACCTTCACCTTCATGATCTTCCAGTCTCACACCAACATTCGGTAAAATATCATCTCGCAGTCGATCACACTCCAAAAGAATATCTGTAGCTTTTAAGGTTCTCGCTTGAGATCGAACATTTTCTCGGAAATCCGCAAGAATCTCCAAATATGGCATTACCAAATCTTCCTTCTAAATAGACGAAAAATAATCAAATTGAGAATATTGCAAAGAACATTCTAACTAATTTAAGTACATATTGATAAGAGCGAGAAAATGGAGGAGAGTCTCTTTACACTAAAGGTTGATGAACATTAATATTAATAAATAACTTACATTACTAGAATCATTGGAATCGCTGACAATGGGAAACCCAATTGTATCTTGAGAAGTATTAATTGCACCAAATATAGAAAGTATCTTAGTGATATAAAGAGCAATATCACTGAGTAATAGATTGTTTGGAGATTTAATATCCCTCAAGTATATATTTGTATGCGTGACAATATCTCTCAAAGCATCTAACGCCGATCGTGTGTCAACGTTGTCTGTGAAATAGGAAAAAGATTAATAACATTATGAGGTATTTGTGAAATTTAATGTAATTAGAAATAACTTACCGCAAAGAGCAGCATGAACGGAATCCTTTGTAGCACAAAATTTATTATAAATATCTAACTCAGCCTTGTTCCACTTACTAAAAGTATTCAAAGTCGTATTATTGCTCGTGTGCCTAATCTTATTCTTAACATTGAGAAAGAATTCCTAGAAAGAAAAAAAAGAAAGAAACAGATGATACGAAAAACAATTTCTACAGAGGAAGAGCAAAAATATCGTATAACAGAACAATACAAATCAACTGACATCACTTACATTCAAAAATTTCTCATATTGGACAGCCATTTCCATTGTATTATCACTATAATCTAAAGTGTCTTTCCAAGAATGAAGAAGAAATGCGAGTCTGAGTTGTCTCGCCGTATGTTTTCTCAGCGCGTCTTGTATCGTAACGAAATTTTTCAAGGACTTGGACATTTTGCATCCAGCTATTGTAAGATGACCAGAATGTAAGAAGTATCTGACCCAATGGGAGTTATCAAAATACGCTTCTGCCTGAGCTAATTCATTGTCGTGGTGAGGAAATTTTAAATCTACACCACCGGTATGAATGTCTAGACTTTCCCCACAGATTTCAGATGCCATAACAGAACATTCTATGTGCCAACCAGGCCGACCTTTACCCCATGGGCTATTCCACCAAGGCTCACCTGCCTTTGAACTTTTCCAAAGAGCAAAATCCGTCGAAGAACGTTTTTCCGAAAGACGATCCTCCGAGGTACATAAGTCTCCTGTTTATTTGCAAATGGAATTAGATTGAGAACTTTTAATATGTAAGTTTAGTAGAACTGTGAAAGAACTCATCACGATCGTGGATCTATAATTTCAAAACTGTGTCAAAATCACTTCATAAATTCATAGTTATTATCAAAAAGAGTTTATATTTGAGAAGATTACTTGAAAGGATTTTAAAATTAATGGTGAAGGAATACACGGGAATGTTGCGTCATACCGAATCTTCTATTGGTATTGGATATTAGAAAAACCCAGAGCATTGGCAAAGTCTTTATGATTAAATTGGAGAAATCAGATTCCTAAATGTCAAATCAAATTGAGCTTATCGAACAGTATCACAGAGGTCATTTCAGATCTTATCTAATGCTTGTGACAACATTCACAGAGTGCATCAATTTATGATTTTCCGTACGTCACGTTGAGTTTAAATGAGAATAGATCAGCACAGGAGTCAACTGCCGAGATTTGGCGTTGAAAATTTGTTTTAGGATTATCAAGCTACAAACCTTCTCCCTCTTCCAAACTATTTGCATCTCCATAGGCTTCGGGAACGAGTTTGGCATAATGATGATTATCCTTCTTATCAAATCCCCCAACGTCGAAATATACAGACCCATTACTTTCGTACGCTAGTTTATTGGCAATAATTTTTTCTATATAATCTATAATTTCGGGGATGTATTCGCTTACTCTTGTCAATACATTTGGCCGCAATACCTGAAATATAAGATTAATTAGTATTTGCACACGTTAATATTATGAGTATATATAAAGCAAAAAAAAAACATAAATTCTCACGTTCAAAGCATCCATATCTTTGTGGTACTCAGTCTCCCAGTACTGCGGCAATTTGCTGAATATTGAGTTCTCAGTAACCGTCGATCCTTTCTCTTTGTCTAGCCATTCTGCTAGAGGATCTCTTGCCTCCCTGAGGAGAGCCTGCAAAACATTTATTACATAAATTCATCATACAGGGGTAGTATTGCTGAGTTTACGTAAAAAAGAGCTCAATGTTTTTATAGATAATAGAAAAAAATAGTAGATAACAGTTCCTACATCCTGAGATTCGCGTAATTTCATTTCATCATTCCGCTTAACAGCTTCTTCCAGATCTTCAACAGCCGTTGTAACTTTGCACAGCATTTTTTGCATCATACATTTCTTATCAGGATCAGAAGTGGTCCTGACCGTATCTTCGAATGCAGCCATCACATTTTTTGCATCCTCGAGTATTTTATCAAGATTATGATTCGCCTTCATGTATTCTTCATATAAATGATTCTGTCTTGCTCTCTTTATAATTTTATCATCAATATCAGTAATATTCATAACATATAGAACATCATATCCAAAATAATTGGACAGTACACGGCGTAGTATATCAAAAGATATGTAAGACCTGGAAATAGAATAAAATCTGGCCTTTTGAATACTATTCAAACTTGACCGAATAATTAGTATCAATGGAATTAAAACTCCTTATTAAATGTATTTGAACCAATGTTTATCGCATTATTGTCAACTCGTTTGTTATCAAGGGTATTTTTACTGTTCTCATTTAATTTGATTACACAATCAATTGAGCGCTATTCAGATTCTACAGACGCCTTAAATTCATTGGAGTGAAATGAAATATGACTATAAACTTAAAACTCCTTTGAATGAATAGATATGTATGAATTTGTAATACGTGAAACTGACAAGGAAAATATTTTATAACTTATTTTGGGCAGAGAACATTTTCGTGAAGCAATTAAAATGTGTTCTCATCATTTTTAATGGACAAATAATTACCTTGCGTGACCCATATGCGAAGCGTCGTATACAGTAGGACCGCAGCTATACCAATAAACTCTATTTCCATTTTGTGGTATAAATTCTTCTTTTTGACGGGTTAGACTGTTGTAAAGTCTGAGAGTAAGTTGAGACTCACAATCTGGTGGGTTCCAAGAAGGTTGCAAACGCTTATTGTTGGACATCTTGAGATCTGTTTATGGAAAATGAAAAAATAAAAAAATAAGAAGAGGAAGTGATGAAATTCTCTTTTTTTAAGTCTTGCAAGAGATAACCCTAAGCAGGATGTGATAAAAAAAATTAATATATTAAAGTAGAACGAATGAGACATAATAGATAAACGGATAAAGGAAAAAAATGTGGCACTACTCACCCAGCCAAACATGAACCGTAAAACAAGATCTTATGGAAATCAATGAAATTTGTTGGAAGATGAATCGCGCGGTTGAATCAACTTATGCTCCGTTATTAAAACGTCATTCATAAAACAGGTAAAATTACTCGGGTAAACGTGCGGCGTGTTCAACATTTCCTTCCTCTCCCACCTGATTTCTTTAATAACCTGAATTCAGAAACAAGTCAAATATCCGCTGACAGGTTAACCGCCCTAAACTAACCGCATGGCAGTGACAGCTGTCAAAACTCCTGTTCAAGTTCCATATGCTAACCAATAATTCAATTATATCGATTCCAGGGAAAACCTTACTTTGAGATATGAGGATTTCTTTGAAACCTACACTTCTTAATTGATAAATAATTGATAAAGATCATGTGAAATATTAATTTCACTCGTTGTAACCCAAATTGATTTTCGATCAATTATTATCGTTAGGTTTCTCTGCCTGTTTCACTGCCAACGAGCGATGGCAGCCCTTTTGGAAGTGTCGCTTTGAGGATTGAGGAAACGTGCATTCTATTTCACTTCAAAATGCAGGTTCCAGCGGTGTTTATGGATCTGCCCTTGGAGGATCAGGTAAAATAGTTTATAATTCTTTCGAAAGCCTTCCGTTACGTTATTTCAATTAGTAAAGGTTCACTTGGTGATAATCGCTTCGGTATGTGATATGGTCGGAAGCTTTTAGGTTAGGTTTACCCTTCTCGTGATTTACACACGCTGTTTTGGATATTTATCCATAGATTGTAGTATAATATCGTAAACCACGAAGAGACCTCTGAAATTACGTATTTGAATAAATATATATATCGTTTACAAAACAGGCACAAGAATTACGAGTGTATTTCAAAAGTTTGGGCGCGGAGATAAGCGAAGAAAAATCTCCTAAAGGTATAGAAGATGATTTACATAAAATTATTGGTGTTTGTGACGCCTGTTTCAAGGAAGGCAATGAAACTGAGATTGAAACAATTCTTAACGACATAGTTTCCATCATGGTTCTTGTGAGTTATATTTTTAAACTGAAACTCTACCGCAATATCTAAATGAAATTATTTTCATGACATTTTTTTAATGATATTTTTAAACAGATTCCTATTGAACGGGCTGAAAATTTAATACTAGCCTTCTGTGAGAAGCTTACAAAAGCCCCAGGCCAAAAACTTGGACTAGTTTGCCTCAAAGCGTAAGTTCAATTCATAAAATCTCTCCAAATTTTCTGTTTACAATCCAGGAATCAGATTGGAAACCAAAATCGCCTTGAAAACAAAAATATTTTTCTAATGAATTACTGGAAAAATGTCTAATAATGAAAAATAGACGAATTAAGATTTCGTAATTTAGAAAGTGTTCAAAGCAACGATATTTCAGTGGCTCTGATGAGCGGCTCCATTAGGTAGAAGAACTACTAGCGGTTTTCACTCGTCGCACTAGTGCGCACTGAGTGCAGTTTTATCTTTTTCTATATCCTACCAGAGAGGAGGATGGGAGTACAGTCAGTGCGCATTAGTGCAGCCAGTGAAAAACGCTGTGAAACTGCATTGAAATATGAGTTTTTGGAAATATTGCTAACTTTAATCTTCTCATCAGATTGTGGCTGCTGTTCCAATCTTTAGATGAAAAATCACCAATGAGATATCATGTCTACTATCACTTGGTCCAAATTGCTCGCAACGTTGATCAAGTGAAAGCAGTTTATGGTGGAGTAGATCAATTAAAGGCGCAATTCGCACCGTGCCCACCATCGAATGAGCAAATGCAAAAATTGCTTCGTCTGTTGCACGAAGTCTTGCTCAGTTGTAAACAGAGGTAAACATACTAAATTCGGAAATTTGCAAATCATAACAAGTTTCGATTCGAAAAATGAGATCTTCTTTTCTCGTAACTGTGTAAAATTTTGTTTCATTATTTTTGTGAAATTGTTATTTCAGTGAACAAGCAGCTGCAGTTATGGTGGCGTTACTTGGAACTTATACAGCTGAAAGTGCATCTGCTCCGAGAGAAGATGCTCAGCGTTGTATTCTTGCGGCTTTAGCGGACCCAAATACTTTTCTTCTTGACCCGTTACTGGCTCTCAAACCAGTCAGATTTTTGGAAGGAGAATTAATACACGATTTATTATTAGTCTTTGTTCAAGAAAAACTTCCAGCTTATCTTCAATTCTACAAAAATCATAAAGAATTTGTTGAACACACTCTAGGTGCGTTAGAAAATTAATTTGTAAGAAGCTTCATCAAAAATATGTCTGATAGTATCATTCGGAAGTTCTTAAAAATTATTCAATTACATAATCAACTTTTCCTAAACCTTACACAATTTTCGCTTCACAGGACTAAACCATGAACAAAATATAAAAAAGATGCGATTATTAACGTTCATGCAACTTGCTGAAACAAACCCTGAAATGACGTTCGAAACAATCCAAGCTGAGCTACAGATCGAAGAAATTGAAGTTGAAAGCTTTATAATCGATGGTAAGAATAAATGTATATTAAAGTTATCTAGAAACTTTTCCTTATTCGTATTTGGTCTGTGATATATAATGCACAAGCTATTCACGAAATAGGAAATATTAAATGAACCAGTACTGGCTCATCGGCATATAAATTGCTTTTGAGTTATCGTAAAGTTCAACAAACAATAATCCAATTTCTGCACAACTTCTACGCATCAAATTTCTGCACATTTATCTATAAAATAAAACTTGTTACAGTGTTGAAAACAAAACTAGTCAGAGCCAGGATGGATCAAGCTGGTCAAAAAGTTTTGGTTTCTAGTACGATGCACAGAACTTTTGGTCGTGCTCAATGGACACAACTACGTGACCTGCTAGCCGCATGGAAAACCAATCTTTCGGCGGTTCAGGAAGGAATGAAAACCGTCGCAGCTGCACAACTCGAACTTGCTGCTAAAACTAAGTGATTTGAATATGAGAAAAAACGATTGTTTTGATTCCATGCTAACACGTTACAAGAACTGGATTATTTGTCATTTTAAATAAAACCTGTATTGAGATAACATATTACACGTCGTATTTGGAAGATCTTTTGAAAATTTCAAATCACTTTGATAAAACTGAATATCAATCACTGTCTCTCAACAGCAGTGAATTATTCAAATTCGCCCATTTCAATTTTCCCTGTCACTGTAGATGAGTTTTGAATTAATTATTCCAAACCATATAATACAATGCTCCACAATTTTTGGAGCGCTAGGAGACAAAATTGTTCAATAAAAAATAAATCTCTACCTGGGTAAAATAAAAGTCTCAAAATTTGTATGACCAGATCTTATCTTTGATGTGAAAGGGAGCGTATAATTCTTCCAAGGAAGAATAATTGCCATGGTGATAAAGTAATGATTGTATAACAATTTATTATTCTTATATTCTCTTTATTTTAATAGATCCTTCGTATGACACGGTGATATAAGATTTATTCATTGTATATACATTCAATAGCCGTCGCTCTCATTATCAGAGGTGAGCAATACTCATCAAGGCGCATTCTTGTAATCGTTCATCATAATACAATCTGTAAAGACAATGACAAAAGCTTAACTGTATTTAGATACATAGTATAATTATGTTATGTTTCTCATTAGTTATTACTCATCAGCCGTTTTCAGGCTTTTAATTCTAAAGCACAATATAATAATAATAATGAATGGACATCCATGAAACCTCATTTAAAAAGGGGAAAATAACTTGTCAAGTAAAACTCTACTGTAAGTGAAAACTAAGTAGGAAAATTTGTCATAATGAAAAATTCGAGAAAAATGTCTGCGGGCCAAAAAGTAATCAATCATTGTTTTAATGAATCTCCTTTTTTTAATATAAAAAATTTTTACGAACAGCTTTTCAATAAAATGAGCAATTCTTTGATGCTCGTATAAAAAGTATGAATTGAGATCAATCACAGTAATTATGAAAATACGAAATTCATAATAAATTACTAAGCTGGTTTATATGATTGATCATCCTTCATTACTTTTTTTTTATAATTCTTCTTCAATATTCACAATTTTTTTCTATACCTATAATTATTATTAGGTAATCATATTTGCTCTTTGCAGACATTTTTTTCAAAAGCATGAAAAAAAACTAACATCTAGAACACTAATTACAGGTGGGTACGTATTGCAATTCGGGAGAACAATAATAAGGAAAATATATAGTTTGTGACGGTCGTGTGCCAAATAACGCATGTTTTGTTGTAATAACTTTCTTTCTGGGCTTCAAATTACTATAATTTTACAGAAATTATTTCTTTTCGGCTTGTTTGTTTATTTTGTATTTTTTCTCCCCAAGAAGTTGCCGTGTCAAGTCCATGCGTATATACTCATCATTTATCAAATTATCAGTAGTATAGGTATGTAATACCTAAATCTTGATAATTATTCATTAAGCTGTTGATTGTTCACTTAGAAAAATAAATCACTGGTCATCTTAGCTCAATTAACATAATATATTCTCTATAAGGCCAAATCAGGTCGTAGTAATTCTACACTCGGTACACATATATTATATTCTTAAATAATGGTATAGCTATGCAAAAAAGTCTTGATACCGTGGATGTCGGGGTGTATTACAGTTTTATGCCTACAACTAGACAAGGAGCCAGGAAAAATATGATTTCAATCATAGAATAAAATGTTAAGGAAGCGGTGACTGAGACATAACTTTACCAATATCATTTTGGTTTCCCATTTTTAGTTTTTTTTTTGTTTGGTTACTGGAATACAATAACAATGAAAGAATATTGGTGAATATTTTGATATGTCGAATTATAGGTATAGGTACTAATCGGCAATGCAAAATTACGGAAACATAAATAACATTATATGCAATTAAAGCAGCGATTCCATATTGAGGAGAGCTAATATGGAGCTGTGTCATATGACACATATTTCATACACTGAGTAACATCTTTTATCAACTTTGTCTATTGACACTTAGGAGAAAATTTGTTATAAAAAAAAGAGAAGTAACAATTTGAGCACAATACACAAATTATAAGAGAAAAAAATTCATATTTTAAGATTAATTTCGATCAATCTCAACAAGTCACGTTTGGAAGGTGCACACAGAAGAAGAGCTCATATTCGAGCACTTATACCACGAGATTATGGTGAAAGTTAGCAGAACAGAATCTTCCGTGAAATGATAGGTGCCAACTATTATTTGCTTACAAGGTTATTTGCATGGTAGACAAGTGATAGTTGGCACCTATCATTTCCCGCTCGATTTCATTCTGCCAGCTCTCACCATACGGTATAACGAATTTAAATTTGCACAAAAAAGGAGACTAAAATAAAACGAAGAGAAAAGACATTAATTTGTACACAGCTTGAAAAATTTCAAGGGAAACTTAATCAATAGTCCGAATGATTTTTTCTTGCATGCCATTCTTATTTAATCAGTTCCGATGGCCTGCTCATTATTAGATATATTTTGAACCATATAATATATATTCTTATTTTTTATTTTGTTTATTCTAACTTGATTCTGAGGTGGTTTTTTTCTTGTATAGATATCTATATAGATTTTTTTTCTTTTTTTTTATATATTTCTTTTTTTTTATATGTATATATGTTTTTTCGTTTTTTTTTTTTTTTTTATACACCTATACAAAACTAGGATCTCAAATTATTAAGCATAATCCTTTAATTATTATCAATTATTACAAATATGTAAAAATATCCCAAAATTATACGTTCGATGGATCTTTTTTCGCAATTTCTTACTTTTCTCTTCACAAGCAACTTTTTCACAATTCCATGGTCAAAAGATCGCAGCTAGCAGGTATTTCGCACTGAATAATAGGCCAAAGCGTCATTTCAATTGGGATGCAGTACGGATTTGTACAAATACCAGGTCAGATCTGAGTAGAAAATCGTGGGCGTGGCAAATCGCCAAAGACTGTATCTCCGTGAACACTCTTTGCCAAAGCTTTCATTGATGCACGAATATTGTGTGGGTCGTGAGGATCCCTCGACAACTACATAGAAACAAATATTCCTCCAATTATTTTTTGTTCTTTCTCTCCTCATCGCAGTTGCAAACAAAAATACGTGATGAAATTGTTTTTGATCAACAAATATTTAACTTCCAATCATCATACACACACACTCTCTGTCTCTCTCGCTTTCTTTACACGTACCTGATCATCATCTTGATCATGCTGAATTTGACGAACAAATGAGGGAAATACAGGAACGCTTACTGGTAAAGATTTGGCAAGAGTTGGATGCCCACCTCTCTGTCCTCTTGGGATGTGGATACCTTCATCATGACCGGAATCTAGGATTGACAAACATTTCATACAGATATTTTAATAATATTTTGCAATTGTTTGATTCTTTCCAAAATTCTTAGATATACGAATGCTCAGCTGAGAAGCGTGACGTTTAAACTGAAGAATTTGAATGATTATCAACGAAATAACAGTTATAAGATAATTGTATTAACAGATTGAATATACTTGTTATAAAGATATATAAATTATATATAGAGATATAAATTCATTTCTGAGATTCTCTTCACTCACCATCTGTATCAGACTCTTCATCGGACTGTTGTGCCTGTTCCGAAGGTAGAGAATCGTCCATACCTTCTAGAGTGAACAGCGCCTCGGCGTCAAAACTACTTGGCTCTTTAGAATAAAGTCTCAGCGAAGCCTTTTTTTCAGTCCCACTTTTCTATAAAGATAGAATCATTCCAAATTACATTTAAATATTATGTGCAATGGAGAGTCGCGGGGGCTCGTGGACAAGTGCACAGACTACGAGTCAGTAGGCCCGTGTTCAATCCCTTCCGGTACCTCTGAGATTTGTCTAACCCACAAATTCTCATGTGCCTCATCCGCAGCTCTGGTGGTTCAGAGCCCACTTTAAAAAGTAGAGATAGTCCCGTGGCACGAAAATGGAGGAGGCAGAATAAGGAGAGAAAAGGGAGGTGCCATCTCGACTATAGGTAAAAACACAAACAGAAAAAAAGGCGTAATACCAAAAGGGAATGGACTGGGAAAGCCAAAACGGGGATACTACATACTACTACTTAGAAATACTACTACATACTACTACTTAGAAATACTCGATCAAGAGAAATTCTCTCATTAACTTACCAACTGAACATTGGAAGGATGCTTGGCTGCTACCTGGTGCCTCATGTTAGTTCCAGTAATAATGTTTGTGTCACTGGCCACTGCGTAAGGCCTAGAATTAACAGCATTTGACATTGGCTGAGCTATGTTCTGTCGAATCGGTTCAGGAGCCAAAGATCCTTCCAAATCAACAGACTTTCCAGTTTCTTCTCTTGTGCAGATGAAGCTGTAACAATATTTCAATCAGTCAATTGAATTCCGTTCATGGTTGAAATTTAGAGTACATGTGCAACAAAAAACTTGGAAGTAGAGAGCACAAATATTCACCTAGCGAGCAGCCTATGTTCTGTATGTGCACGTTCTCTGTACTGTTCTAGAAGTTGATATTGTTCTGTAGAAAAAGCACGGATCCTTTCTTCAGTCGAGGCAACTTCTCTCTGAACAGCTGCCTCAAGTTGTTGTTGCAAACCGGCAAGAGCTAATTGTAGATTGCCAGAGAGCTGGGACACTGAATAACAATGAAATAAAAATAGCGTTAATTTTCTTCATTTTCTCTCTCTCATTTTAAAGGGCGCTGCTAATATTGAGTATTTTATCTTTGAACGGCTGAGTAATACATGATATTTATTTATACAGCTATTTATCCTATTGAATAAAAATAGTTTTAGTTATCTTATCCCGAATACAATGGGGAAGACATAAGCCAATGCAAGGGTGACGTTTTATCAATGTAATATCCTCTCAGAGAAGATAAATTGCTATGTGACGGATCAATTTAACACAATTCCTATGAGACAGGTCTCAGATTCCAGTACCCAAATAAAAAACAACGGAATTATCACATAAAGATATTGATTCACAGGTATAAAAAGTACCTGAAAATTTAGTTGGCTGTTGTAGAAAATCTACCGTATCTGTATTATTGTTATCGATTATTATCCTGAATACAGAACTGTACCCTGGGCTGGTTGTCAACCTGGTTATTTCATCAGCTGGTGTCTGAAACAATATTTCATTGATTTAAATAGTCTCCCTATATCGATTACCAGAAAAATATTGATCATTGATTATTTGAAAGGAGAATCCTATTATTGAATGCATTGGATGATTAAATACTATTGTCGATACTTGATATTCATCGTCGTTTTCACAGGTTTCAAATCTTTGCAAATTCATATTTAATATTTGAAAAAAGAAAAACACTATTCTGCTCAGATGGTTCATCCTACAGACTGCATAATTTGTCATTTCTTTCTTAAAATGCAAACAAAAGCAGGAGAGTTTGTTTCATTCTCTAATACATAATCAGCATCACGGTATCAGTTCTATCTCATAAAGTATTATGTATCATGAGATAACAAAACGAGCACATTAATATGAGCCCAGTGCAGTCGGAGTTGGTCTATTACTATTAGTGTTTAAAAATATATTTTCTACAAGCTATATTTAATAATCACTTTATCAGGCTCAATCCAACATATCTATGAATAATTGTATATTTCCAAGTCACGATGAAAACTCGGTTTATCATTTGTGATGAAAACAAAAATAATGCAATCTTTCATAGTTTGGTAATGAATCTTATCATTATTACCGCTTTCATATAATCCTGTGACCGTCTAATACTTTCCCTTAATCTCATAATCCAGATTAATTTTGATCAATGATTATCTGTTTTAATTGATCTACCTCATTAAGTAGTTGAAATTTAAAGATCAGAGAAACGGCAAGTTACTAGAGATTGAATTTGAGACAACTAACTCTCTGCCAAATGAACCAAATCTTGAATCAAATTTCTTAATCTCTAGAGAAGATTCATGGCAATACAAACTGAGAAAATAATCAGAGAAGTAATAGAATAATACGGAATAAGAAAATTCTATTACGATTTCAACAATCATCAAGCGATTAACTTAAATTTGTAAAGTCCTCATCAATTATATGACATAGTATATCCATATAATAACTAATATGAACTCTGTAATCAGGATACTTACAAGGCCATTAGAATTGATCAAAACTAACGCTGCACCTCGTTCCCTGTGAACTGCATGCGTATTTGTTGAACAATTAAGACATTGATGTATCACCCAGGCTCCAACATTTCTAACTTCAACCAAGCCAGGCAATTCCTTTGTAATGCCTTCCAACTCGGTGACGGTAGCAACATTCTATATACATGTATATATATATGTTTCTTCTTAAATGAGATTCAAATTCAATCAATTTTTTCTTACGTTTTTGAATTACGTCAGCGCGGAAGAAAATCATATGTATGTCATGAAAATGAACGTAAAAATAATGGCACGAAAACGGCGGAAAAATGTGTTCGAAATGAAAAACGAACGATCAATTGATCAAGTGTATCAATTCTTTAGAAAATTGTATATCTTGGGCGAAAAATAGAGATTCCTATTACATTGATAGGGATGAATGCCCTCTGCCCTATAGCTCTTTGTTCTGCGAAAGCTGCCGAGTGGTAGGCAGGTAGTAGATTTTCGTGACTACTAGCATGTTTAAAATGAAATATAGCGAAAAGTAAACGATGATATGTGAGATAAGTTGTGAAACGAGGTTTAAATGAATTATGTGAATTTTGTCTTCCGGTAGTTTCACGTTTGTGAAAGATCGCATTCATACATACCTCTCGAAAGAAGGAGTCAGCGAGTTCGGTAGGAGTTAATTCGTAATCTTGGATATTAACCCTTTGCAATTCATTGCCTCTTGACTTGATTGATATATTAAGACATTTGCAGGCGACGTGCATATTGCCAAATTATATTAAATAAAATAAAATAACAGTAATAATAGAAAGTTCAAACGAGCTGCAAAAGTCAAAGACACGGTCGCCGTAAATTTTACTCGGCTCTGTGAACACGGCTCTTTACAGTATAACCGAATATACACAATATCTACCTAGGGATGTACTTTAATTCTTCGAACGATTTTCAATTTTATTTTATTGAATTACTGGAAAGAACTACGATGACATTTTACGAAAAAGCTTTGGAATAATTATTCCGTTTTTTAGACCCGATTGTATAATAATATTATGTATTACACACTAAACATCAGCAGATATTTACAAATATTCCTTGAATATCTTCTGGACGTGCGCTCACTAAAAATAAACACTGATTTATGGACGTCTACGTGATCCACACCATCCGCACCGAAGACAAAAACATACTTTCTAGTCAAGCTGTAACTAGCGACATTCGTCGACCTCTGAAATTCTTATACTCGTTGTTAATACTCTAAGACGATATTTTTAGATTAACAAATATCTTCAAATATCACGAGAATTCAATTTCAATTGGTATCTTTTACCATCCGGCCAGATTAGAGGAATCAAATGAATCATTTTAATTCTATGCTTGACCTGCGTAGTTTTTTAATCGCTCAATTTGCCTGGAGGGTAATTCGAATATAATGCACACACAGCACTATAGAATTTTGTCTGATCCTAATAATGAATCACATTAGCTCAACTCTTAATATATTTTTCTTGGGTTAAAATAATACGTGAAAAAATAATGCTTTTAGTTCTAATTTTCAGAATTCACTCATTATTTACTTGCGTACTGAACTACAGGTGCGTGAAGCATCAGTAGCTAGAGTATAGATAACACGATTTGTGATACTTGCGGATTCCTTTTTATTCTAACGAGAACTCCCTCACTTTTATTATGAAGCTTATAATATCATATTTTCTAAACCACAACAAGTATGTGTCAATAATTGAACATTCTATGTAGCGTAATATGAATGAGGGCAAATTGAATTGAGGGTACTAGAAGAATTGTTAGAGCAGAATAAACAAAGAGATTTATTTTCATCTATAACATTTGATAATAAAATAAAACCAACAATCCATATAAATAATAATCATGATAACGTTATCAATAACAATAATAATGATAATGATAAGAATCTAAAATATATATGTATATATCACACGTAAGAATAAAGATCGGAAATAATTCAGTACGTAATGTTAAATTTCGTTCACTTTGCTTTAATTATAATAAGAGCATAGTTAAGCACTGCAGTAATTGGTCAGATACTGATAATATGATAATTAGGGGATAAACAAGAAATATCAAATTCCTTCAATTAAAATACAATTTATTATTTTCTTATTTTCAGGAATGGTTCAAAGCCATGTCTTTTAATTTTAAACTGAATTGTAATTGGTCCTTCCGTTTGAAACATTCGTTAAACCTTATTGCAGCGTATCTGGAAATAAACGAATGGGTCGAATATTTAGAAGTAAGATCGTCATAAAAATATAATAATTGTTGAAAATGAGGTTTGAACTCACTCTAAGAAATCAAATTTAATTAGGGAATGTTCACTTTGCATTAGCGCCCAACATCCCCAAAAAAAGTGTGACAAATGTACAAATTTATTCACATTTATGTATAATTTTGTTACTTCATCTTCTGTTACATTAGAAGAGTTATTGTATTCCTCTAGATAGATTCCGAGCCAATCTCTCTGGAGGTTTTCATCTGGATATAATGAATAATCTGTCACATCCAATCCTGGAGATAGGGGACACAAAAATTTATTCGTTATTTTTATCCAAATTTTTTGTTATCTAATTTTTGGTAATCACAGTGTAAAATAACTAAAATAAAAATAATACTCACCGACAAATTCAGCAAAATGATTTGCTATATCATAAGCTTGATAATTATAGGCTGAATATTCGTAGTCTATAAAAGTAACGCTATTTTTCGTTCTATCATAAAGAACATTTCCGAGCAGAAGATCATTATGTGCAAACACAACAAGATTTTCAATTTGAGATAGCTCGGTTTTCATTAATTCATATTCCTTTTCTAGTTCCTCATACGGCCGGATTAATTTTTCAAATCTGTGAAGTGTTCGGATGAATGTTTATTCTCTTTACCATTCAAAAAGATTTGAAAACTCTGATAATCTTAGAGGATCAATAAGAGCATTTGATATAACTTACTTTGCTTGTTTTTTAGGATCAGAAAATGACTTAGGCATAATAGCCATAAAATTTTTCGTTTTATCCCAGATGAATGGTTCCGTATTTATCTCTGGATGAATAGGATTCAATTTATGCATTTGCGCCAATCTTTTAGCGACCAATTTATATATAACTGGATCCCGTACAGTTCCCACAGTGAGGATATCCCCTGGAAGGAATTGATAGGCAAGTCCATTGTTGAACGTAGCATACAAACAATGAGTATACCCCGCTTCATGAAGCAACTGAAATTATCCACCAAATATTTGATATTTTTCACTGAAAAGCAGTCTCATTCATGCAGCCAGATGTTTAAAAGAACCAGATTCATGGTTGCCACTGAATGCGGAGCTTTCCAGGCACAGGAAAGATAATCTAATTCATTCTTTTTTTTACTTGGTATAAACAAATTGTTGTTACTTCCTACCCTAATATTTCTAGTTTCTGCGGCTCGATCAATAAATAGATCTGATTTATAGCCATAGACCCGTACCATGACCATCTCGTTGTATCGGCCTTCGCACCAGACGCCGACAAGCTTATTAGATAAGCCATTGGTAAAAAGCTGAAAAATTATCAACAATTTATTGGATGTAGATATTAGATTATCACAGTTCTCCGTTGTTATGGATAGAATAAGTTTCTTGGGCTTTAGATATGAACTGAAATTACTCATGTGAAAGAGAACATCAAATATGCTTTGTTTGAACAGATGAACAAGTCTTTTGCAATTCATAGCACTTCACAAAGAAGAAAAAAATATGTTATTTCAATTATCAATGAAAATCTTGATAACAAAAGAAAAATAGATTACATTCTTCAAAGTACATCTAAAAGCTTATAATTTTATTTCGTTATCTACTGATAATTTCGCAGCAAATGATATTCTTAGAGAGATATGTGCAGGTATACTTAAATATACTGCAAAGCTGTGGAATGTTGCCCTCAATAAAAACAGGTATATTAAAATGGAATGGACACGCCATATGCATATAATTAAAAAGCAACTGCGGTTTGAAGAATGATATAAAGTCTTAGGAGTTTAATACCCTATAACGTAAACAGAGGAAATATTAAAGCAAGAATTAAGAATATGTTGAATATTTACAAACGAATTGTGAGGGTCAAAAGCAATTTATTTTTGCAGCCGTGATTACACGATTGTATTATTTTTATTATTGTACAGAATGAAGAGTATATACTTACTTAAACATTACCTTGAATTGATATTTGTCAATTGGCCAAACAGGACGAATACGTTTAACAATCTCCTTCGCTCCTTCGTTAACATCATCCTCGTCGATGGTAATGTCGAAGTGAGGTTCCTTGTGAATTTTTTCCATAATTATGCTAGCTACGTTTACTTACAGCAACTATCAACAATAATTCCTGTTTATATTATATAAATTTTACATCAATTTCTTCAAAAACAACAAAAGACAAGCGAACTGATTGACGATTTATTATTTATCATTGAAACCTTAACATTTTATTATTTAGCCACAGCGAACAACTAGAATGAAAATAAAACTGCACAACTAAGTCCATTCAACCTCTTGGTTGAACTAACAAGAATGAAGCATGTGTGCGCCGTAGCATATAGCTAATCATGGATCGAATATTGTGGGAGCTGTGAAATGGCCTTCAGATATTTCATACCGTCAGTATACATATATACTTCTTAAGCTCTACTATAAAAGGCAGATAACTAGATTATTAGTTTTCTGGAGTATTAGTCAAGAAAGGGTTTTGTATAGGTGCGCATGAATGGTATATAAGTTATATCACAATATACGTACGCGATTATTGATTATTTTCACAAGATTGCAGAGAGTATATTCCAGGGTTTCCAACTTTCCATTAGCCTGTCCCCTTTATAAATTTCACAAGATTTCCCGTATATGTAATCTGTTAAATCTATGGTAACCGCTATTCACATAATCTAATCACGCTATTTGTGGTATATGATAAGCGATTGCGGCATTTAAAAATGCATGATAATTTTTAAATTTCGCACCTTCTGATGTATACCTCGTGTGTTACCCCCTCCCGCGCTCTATGGCGTACGTATTACTGATATACTATATCTACAGTGGTCGTATTAACACAACTATAGGTATAGAGCCAAGTTTTTGTTTATTTAAAAGTATAATAAACAACGTGAGACATATGGAGGAAATGCAACCACAGTTCGTTTACCGTATATTATGATTCACGCAAGAAAATTGCGTCCCACCTTTCGACCGCCAGCCCGATATTTCGGTCAGCTGTTTCATGATAAAAGAAAAAAAGGTCCGCTCAGTTACAACCGATGGTTGTTGTTTTTGTTTCTCATCATTCCGCAATTACATACCTTGAAATGAATGATAATCAATCGTATTTACCTCATAAAGTTTCTATAAATGATCCCATATCGGTAAAAAGTTACGTGAATAAAAAAGTATCTATTAAAACCCGAGATGGTCGTGAACATGCTGGTATTGTTTACACGACAGACCCGGTATCAGAAAGGTTAGGGATCATCGACAATTAAAATGTATAATACACTGATTTTTTTCATTTGCTGATCTGCTGTTTTTTCAAGAAAAAAAAACAACTAATTGTTAATTCGGATTACTTATTTTGTTTATCAAACTACGAAAATAAAATTAATAAACAAAATATGTAATTGATTTTTACAGCGTAATTCTGATAAATCCGATAACCGACGAATTTAATATGAAGATAATCATGGGTCACGCAATTCAGGATATGGAGATATTAGAAGATTGCGAAACTAATATACCAGATTTGTTTTCATCATCTGTACAAAATTTACCTGAATCAGTCATATTACAAAGAAAAATTGCAGTCAAAGAATTACTATTAAACAATCGCTTTCCAGTTACAGAAAATAATAATATTTTAAATATTCAAGGAATAGTTTCTATAGAGCCACCCTATGATCAGGAAAGTTGTATGAGCAACAACGAAATTGTTTTACTGAGAATACAGCAGCTCATTTCTACTATAAACGCTTAATTCTTCTTTTTTCTTTCATATTACATGAGGCTGAAGTCGACTGTAACAAAAAATAATATCAACCGGTGGCAAAAAATGCAATTTTCACAAACAGCCAATATTATTTTTTATCATTTTGTTGCGTTAACGCTATAAACGTGAGCCTCGTTCAAATTACGTAGATCTAAAATACGAATATCAATGAAAGTAAATGAATTTGAAAAACAAGTAGAATATTGAGATAAATACTATGATCAAGGGGTATAATAATATTGGCATTTATTTTTTTTTAATCAATATTACGATATCATAATTAATTACAATCAAATGTACCTATGTATGTATTTAAAAATTCGTCACTGAAATTAGATATTATTTCAAGGCATTTTTGTATAAATATTATAATTTTTTATTTTCACCTATTATTATTATTATTATTGTTAATATTATACACATTTATAGATCACTATTACTATATAATACAATAGTTTGAAACATATTGACTTACAAATTATATGTATTCTCTTTTTTTTTTTTTAGAAGTTTCCCTTCAACGAATTTCATACACGGCCTATTATTCCAAAGTTCCTTGCATACATACCTAGATGGTACGTATCTGACAATCTTTGAATTTATTGTAATCGGTAAATGCATCGCAAGACTTAATATTTATTGGTATGATTATTTTGAATAATGAATTAATTGAATCCTTAGAAATTATTATTGATACAACAATTGGCTGATTATCGATCAAATCTTATAGTGCGAATTGTTATAAATAAAATAAATATAGTTTATCAACAACCGAAACTTTGCAACAAACATGAATAAATTTACAATTTTGAATAGTAGGTATTTGAATAGTAGGTATTAGATATTATTCAGAAGACTTTACCAATCTGCCTAAAAGGAATAGCTAATGCTGTCGCATTGATGAAGGTGATATTCAATATTTGTACTCAATAATAAGTAATGACAAATTCAATTATCCCACTAATTGAATAAATATTCTCAATAATTCTATCCAATCATTAATTCTATTGTAATATTTGAACACCTCAACTTGTTTCATATAGGTTTATTCTTTGGCCATAATAGACCATTTCAGATGCTCGGTTGATGGCGGTAGTTTGGAATGTATCCACTATCCATTGATCCAAGTAAATCAAGTTTGAATGGCCCCCATCACATATGCATTACCTTCGGCGTGCTTGAGTAGAAAATACATAGTTACTCAGTTAAGGATGTAGTTTCATTACGAATGTAACATTTTGTTGATATAGATTATTTGAGGCTTGTGTTAAACAAATCTCACCTTTTTCCCCACAACCAATTCATCAGAACGCTTGACTGGCTTTGGACGTCTCGAGCTGTGAAAAAAAAATTATAAAAGTGGGGATATTATTGATTATTGCATGTCAATTATTGTCGATTGATTGGCGCTCAGCGTTCTAGTCGTAAGCACTTTCACTCGGCATTTAATAATGAATAATTACTGACAATTTTGGTACATACAAAGAGTATAGTTGGCGTTCACCAATCTGGCTGCTGCTTCTGGGGGTAAAGAATTCAGCATATCCCTACGGGAAACAAATGCCATTTGCTGTGTGTGTCTTGATTCTCGTTCATCGCACAATGTCACATCCCGTCTTTGGTGCACAGTGTGTAACTGTGATAGCCTACCAGTAAAAACTAGCTTACTTTGGATTTTGGGAGCTTTTTATGTTGTAGCAGTGGAGAAAGGGTCACAAAATAACAAATCCAAGTCTCAATCGATTCTACTGGCATAAGTGAAAGCCATTTTTTAGAAGCTGGAGGTTTTATTTAAGGGATAAAAAATGTGCGAGCAGCAGCTACGACGGAACATTAAAAGGAGGTTTCATTACTCGCATAGATCAAGTTGATTATTCAACCGAAAGAACCATCAAGGACGGCTGAAATTTCTCCCAGAGGAATAAGAAATCAATTAAATTTGAGAATTTAAAGACAACTTACTTCTCGGCAAGTACATCTCTGTCTTCTCCTATCGGAGAGGTCTCGACATGAAGAGCTTCCTTTGCAATTTCAACTGGACCATCAGTCTTTGATGGAGATGGATGTTCAACAACTGGTTCATCCAATAATGTTGAAGATGAATCTTTCGTGGGACTTGGGGTTACCGATTTATGTTTACGTAAATCTTCATTGACTCGAATAGCATTGGATAATCTCAGTTGCAGGGTATCTCTTTCTTCTAATAACTATGGAAATCATATACATTGTATTAAAAAAGCAAGATTTTTTATTCAGCAAAGCAAAACACCAACCTGCATTAATTCCAATGTCAGTTCTTCGCATCTCACATCTCTTTGATGCAACATGTAAAGGGCAAGATCTAATTCTCCTTCGACTGATACACCACCCGAACCAACTGTAACCAAATTTTCAATTTCATCGGAGGTACTAGCCACAGAAGCAGTCTGTTTAGCTCCACTTTCCGCTCGGAGTAGGTTTGCAGATGCTGCAGCAGAACCTCTCTTCAATGCTTTTTGGATAATTTCATGCTCCTGGACTGTCTCAGTCAAGAGAGTTTTTAAATGATTTATTTCGTCTTCCTTAGTTTCAACAATCTGCCGCAGCTCATTCAATCGTTTTTCTTCTTCTCCTGTTAGTGCGATCAATTCTTCTATACGTACATCTCTGTCATGAATTTGAACTTTCAGATTATGAATTTCAGTATCTTTTGTGATACTGATTTCTGCTAATCGTCTATCCTTCTCAGCCAAGTCTGATTTAACGAGAGATAATTCTTTGTCTCTATGATACAAATTTTCATTAGATTCAGAAGCTAATTTTTCCATTTGTATTCTCAAATTCTTTATGTCAGTATCTTTTAATTCAAAATTATCAATTAATTCTTGATTTTCCTTCACTAATCTTTGCTTCAATGTATCAAGTTCTAATTCTCTTTCTGCCAATCTAGATTTCAGCAGTCTTTCAGCTTCTTCTTGTATCAATTCTTTTTCCGATGTTAATTTTGCGATAAGGTTTCTATCTTCTTCCACTGAAATTGACACAGCCTTTAAATCTTCGATGTCTTTTTCCTTGTCGCTCAAAGTTGCTTTCAGGTATTCAACTTCTTGTTGTTTAGTATACAAATCCCCGTTCAATTTTTGGAGCGTCTCTTGAACTTCGAATTCATCATATTGCGGACCAGAATTAGCTTGGAGAGAAATTTGTGAATCTTTTTCTGCAATCACGTAGCGCAGTTCATTTATTTCTTGTTCTTTAGTATGCAAGTCGTTTTGTAATTTTGCGATCCCTTCCTGATCAAAAGATGGTCGTTCTGTGCCGAACAATTCAGAATTTTCTCTGGTAAGGGCTTCATGTTGTTGTATCTGTAGTTGTTGCCTAAGATTCTCAATTTCTGTTTCCTTCGAGGCCAATTCTAGATTCAGGGATTGAATTTCCTTTGCCAATGATTGTTCGGCCTGATATTTATCATTGTGTAACTGACTGATGCTATTTTGTAGCTTTTGTATCAGCTCTGGATACGTATTCTCGTTGAGCATATATTTTAAATGTTCAATCTCCACCTGTTTTTGTTCAAGCTCGGATTTCAGATTTTCAGTATCAGTTTCTTTCTCAAAGCCATCACCATCGGCCATTTTGAATCTCGGGAAACTATCTGCCAATGCAATCACATCCTGCTGTCGAGGATTGGGAGTAGATTGTTCAAAACTGTCAATCCCTTTCTGTTTTTCATTCAGTTCCTGCCTAAGTATTTCAGCGATAGAGTCTTTTTCTGCCAGAACAGCATTCAATTTCACCAATTGCAGATTCTTTTCATTCATTTGTTGTTTCAGCTCATTGAGTTCTGTGGTAGCGCATTGCAACTCGTCCGTCCATTTCTTTATTTCTAAACTATGCCATTCGTTCAGAGACTTTTGTTCTTCCAGTGCTATTCGTAGCGTGTTACTCTCTTGCTCTTTTTCGCTGATACCTGACAACTGACCTCGAAGATTTGTTGAATCAATTTCAGCCAGCGTAGCTCGATTACTTATTACATCATTCAATTTATTTAACATTTGCTGATTGCGTTCTATTTCCGCTGAATACTTAGGTAGCTCGGCTTTGTACCATTCTAAATGGGAGTCCCTTTCAGCCAATTCTTGGTACTTAATTGTCAGCTGTTCAGTTGTTTTCTCTAAATTCGACTCCTTTTCAATGAGGATTGTTCTCATGTGTTTGATTTCATCTTGTAGGGCTTCAATTCGTAATGCTTCTTCTTGTAACTCCAAACTATATTGCTGCGCACCAGTTTCTTTGTCAGCTAGCGCATTTCTCAGCCTTTCTATTTCCTGTTCTTTATTTACTAACTCTACTTGTAAGCTATGCGCTTCAGCGCTTTGTTGCCGTGTAAATTCATTCTCCCTAATGGATAAAGATTGTCTAACGTTTAGTATTTCTTCTTGTTTATCACTCAGTTCTTGAGAAAGTTCTTCTATATTTTTCCGTAGATGATTTTCAGTTTCGGTTCGTTCAAGATATTGTTGTTGGATGTTTTGCTTCAGGTCTGCAACTTCTTGGACTCTTATATTTAACAGCTCGGTAACTTCGGCCAGAGAGATTGATACAAAAGATAATTTATCATCGGTAGATTTCATAGTTTCTAGTTTTTCCAGTAGTTCGGAATTTTTTTGTTCAGCTTCTTGTAATTTCTGTTGTAATTCATTCGCTTTCAAAGTCCATTCTTCGATTTCTTTTATGAGTGACTGTTTTTCATTATCAAACTCTGCAGACTTTATCTCAAATTCTGTCCGCAATAGATCATTATTTTGCCTCATTGCCGTTACTTGATCGTTTGCATCCATGAGACTTTGCTCATACTGTTTTCTAAGCAGATTGTATTCCTCTTGTACTTTATTCAAACTGTTGTGCAAGTTCTTGTTCTCTTCCCTCAACTTTTCAACTTCATTAGTACTATCCGCCTTTTCTTGACCAACTCTTGTCTCCGTGGATAAATTCTGAATCTTTTGTTCTTCTAAGAGTTGTTGTAGCTGCTCATTCTCAGAGGCTAGTGCTTCCATTTCATCTTTCAGATCATCCATTTCCGTTTTATATTGTTTAACTAGTTCGCTGGCTTGCTGATTGCTTTCAGAGATTCTACCGCTAGATTGATTAGCTTCATTAAGCGATAGACCAATTTGACTTTCGGTTTGTGATGATGGCATGCTAAATCCCTCCTGGTCGGTGTTAGATGAGATTTCTTGGGTCTGCCACTCCAAGGATTGTATCTTGCCTGTGAGCTCTTTGTTCCGAATTTGCAATACTTCTATATCCATATCTTGTCTTTCCTTCATTTCAACAAACCTCTCGTTAGCAGCAGTTAAGACTTCTAATCTTTTTTGCAAGTGTTCTTTCTCAGAGACAGTTTTCTTTTGCTCCTGCATAGCATCTTTCAAGGTTTTTTCTAATCTCTCAATTTGTAATTTCAATTCTTCTTGAATAGCCAAATCCAAATCAGAGAAAGACGATGATTGCTGCTGCTCCAACTTCTGCTGTAACTGCTGATTTTGTACTCTGAATTCCTTGAGCTTCTTTACCAACTTCACGTTTTTCAATTGAATTGCTTTACTTTCTTCGTCAAAGATATTTTTCTTGGCTTCTAAATCTTTCACTTGATCTTCAAGTTCCGCTACTCTAGTTTGTAGCTGGATCTCAACACTGGGTGTTAAAGCCACACTTAATAATTGGTGTTCTTCCTCTAGCTGCACGTCTTCGGCACTCCAGCCCCATCCTTCTTCTTCGGTATCCAATTTAGTAATTGATCCAGTGTCCCATTCAGAGCCAACTTCCAATCTCATAGTTTTTTCTAATGTTTTTTCAACTGGTTTCAATTCTAATATTGAATGTTCTGTATTAATATCACCTCTGACTTCAGCCTGTTGACTCTGCAACTGATGTATGGTACTTCTTAAATCAGATATTTGTTTTTCAAGCGATTGTTTAACCAGCAGCATATGATCTAGCTCTTTTTTTACTTCGTTCAAGGCCAATTCTTGTGTTTGCAACGATTCTTGCAACACATTTTTCTCCTGCAAGATGATTGTCAATCGATTTTGTAATTCTTGGACTGGCTCATGATTTATATTAGTGGTATTATCGCTAAGTTGTTTCCTCAGTTCTTCTATTTCATTGATGTAAGATTTTTTAGTACGGAGGAGCTCGTCCTTGTCAAGTTTCAAATTTTCCAAGTCATTTAGGAGCTCATTAAATGTTGACGCAACTCTACGAAGTCCTGTGGATTTTGATGTGTTGCTTTCGTCATTGATATTGTAAAACTTGTTTACTTTCTGTTCAGCAATTGATATAATTTCACTGACAAGATTTTCAGCTTCTTGTTGCTCCAGCTTCAGGTCATCTATCTGCGACTCGTAAACAGATTTTACATTTTCAAGCAAATTATGGTTGTCTTTTTCAAATGAAGCAGCAGCTTTCAATTCGCCATTAGCCAAATCTAGCTCATTTCTAACTACTTGGTTTTCTTCATCTTTGGCTGCAATGATCGCCGATAGTCTAGTAATTTCTGCATCATAGCTACTTTGACTATTAGTATGCATTTCTAATTGAATAGCAGCATCGCTGAGCTGTACGTTCAATGAATCAATTTGTTGGTTCTTCTCAGATACAATTTCATTCGTCCTGATCAATTCATTCTGATATTCATTACACTCTGTTCGTAGATTTTGTAACTCTGCCATGAACTGCCCATTGTTTTGTTCTCTTTCACGCAACAATTTTCCGTATTCTGATTCAGAACCAAGCAGCTGCTGCTTCAAGTAATCCAACTCTTTGCATACATCATTATACTGACACTCCTTTTCGGATAAAAGATTATTCAATTTATCAATTTGGTCTGCAGGTATAGGTGAAGTGTGCACAATTGTAGTATCAAATACGTTGGAGGCATCAAGTGATTTCGGTGCGTCAAATGCTGCCATTTGTAACTGCATGTTTCTTCTTTGATAGTTTTCAATTTCAATTTCTTTCTCTGCAAGAATTGATTTCAAATTCTCAACATATTCGAGATCTTCCTTGGAATTTGGATTAGATTTTTTCTGGCTGTTAAGTTCAGCTAGCAACTGCATATTAGCTTCTTTTTGCATGTTGACCTCTGTTTCCAACTCGGATATTCTCTGTCGACAGAGGCTTACCCCATCTTTAAGCGACTCAATTTCTTGGATGAGGTTTACCTTCAGGTCTTCTAGTTTTTCACACTTTTCAGCTAGCTGTTTTCTCTCAGAATCAAGTTGGTTTATTTGAGAAGTCACTTCTCGTTCTGAGATATCGATGTGCTGTTTCGCAGAATGCAACTCTTGCTGCACTTTCTTTAACTCAATTTCTTGCAGATTGTGCACCTGAAGTAATTCAGAATATAAAACATCAACGTTCTGCAATTTTTCATTAGTTTCTTTTCCATATTTCAATTCCTCCTCAACTGCGTCTATTCTTTCTTGCAGGCTTATATTCAAGTCTCGTAGGCTTTGAATCTTTTCAGTTAACTCACTATTTTCGTCGAGAGTTTCATTCAGCTTTTCACTAATAGCTTCATCCTTAGCCATCAGTGTTGCTAATCTCTGCTCCAGCATATCCTCACTGAAATTAGCCTCTTCTGTTATTCTGAATGATTGTTCTAGTTCAGCACCTAGCAATTCGGTTCTCCTTTCTAAGCTATGCCTCCGTTCTTCAACAGCGACTAAGGCTTCTTCCAATTTGTTAATTCTTTCGTTAGATTTACCGAGCTCAATTTCTAAAGATTCAACTACGGCATCTCGCTCTTGTAATTTTGCTTCCAAGGCTTGAACAGAAGTTCGGGACTGTTCTTGAGAGGATTTTGTTGCATTTTCCCTCATTTCAAAGTCTAAACTCTGTGTTTTATGCGTCTCAGCTCTTTCGATGACGTCTAACTTTTCTTTCTGAAGTTTTTCTAACAGATATTTTCGTTCTTCAGATTCCTTTTCAACATTTTCCAATTTCTCGTTTATCTGAGTTTCTTTTGAAGACAGCATCCCGTTTTCAGCTTTCAGTTTTTGTATCAAAGCCAACTGTTCAACGTATTCGCTTTCCATAACTTCCATTCGTACTCTAAGCTCTCTGGCACGTTCTGTGGCTTCTTCTAAATTCAGTTGTTGTTTCTCATAGTCAGAGTGAGTTTGTAGTTTATAAGCTTTGTACTCTGATAAAATATTCTCTTTCGTTATCCGCTCATTTTCTAGTTCCGACACTTTTGTGTTCATTGCTGCCCGTAGTGTTTCGATTTCTTCGCCCATTTCTGTGACCTGCTCTAACAATGAATTCACCTTTTCCTTGGAGATATCGATCTCCTGCATTAATCCTCCCACATTTTCCAAGGCCATCGAAGCTTGGTCTCCGCTTTCCTTCACCCTTTTTTCTAGCTCTGTAATTTTATTATCTCTTTCACGGATGAGAGCCTCACTTTCTTGTATACTTTTGTTTATCGTTTCTTTCTCACATTTTTCAGAATTCCATTTTTCTTCAAGATCGGAAACCTTTGCTTCAAGCTCTTGGCACTGCATGGTTTTCTTCTTCAAATGGGCAGCAATTTTTTTCATTTTATCCAGCTGAGCTTTTCCCTTGGCTTCAGATTCCGCCAATGTTTCTTCCAGATCCTTGACTCTGAACTCTAAAGCCAATTTAGTTTCTTCCGTTATATTTGTTCCCAAGAGTTTTTGTTTCTCTTCTATTTCAGATTTCAAACTACTATTCTCTTGGATCTTACTATTCAACTCTTCAATGAAATCTTCTAATCTTCTATTTTGCATTGCTGTATCTTCCACGTGTTGTACTTTAACAAGTTCTAATTTCCTATATGCATCGCTCAACTCTTTACGGAGATCCTCAAGATAAATGTTGTTCTGCAGTAACGTGCTTTGCAAGTGAGATATTTCCGTCTCCTTTGAAGACTTGGCAGTTTTCACTTGGATCAATTCTTCATGCAAACGTCTATTTTCTTCATTCAATTGTGCTATATCTTCTTCTTTTTTCATCATTTCCTCTTTCATGTTATTAATATTTGAAGTCATATCTTCAATTCGTCCATGTGCCAAAACATCTTCATTAGCTTGTTCGTTAATCTTGTTCTGCATCTGTTTCATTATTTCTTGATTGTCGTTCAGAGTCTTAACTAAACGATCAAACTCCTGTAAGCTCCTAGAATTTTCTAATTCCGTGTGTAATCTCTCAATTTCAGTCCTAGCACTGGAAATTTCTTGGATACTAGATGCCGAAGTTGAATTAAGTTTGGATATCTCTTCCTTGAGTGATTCTATTGTATTTCTCTGGTCTTGGAACTGCGTTTTATAATTACTGAGGTCGTCCTGTAAGGCATCGATCGTTATCATTTCATTCTGTAATTTTTCATATTTATCACGAAGATCCGCATCGGATTTCGTAATGACTTCTTTCAATGTTGCTATTTCTTCTTCCCGTGCAGATGCGAGTCTAACTTCCTCACTGAGTTTGAATTCTAACTCAGATATAGTGCAATCCAGTTCTCTTTTTAGTTTGATAGCCTCGAGATCTTTGGCTTCGGATTCCTTAACCAGATTTGCATTCTCTGCTTCTAGTATTCTCAACCCTTGTTCAATAGACACTTTTTCAGATTCCAAAATCATCATCTTTTCTTCCATTTGTTTACACTTCAATTTCCATTCCTCGATAACACTAAGAGTATCTCTCAATTCTATTTGAAGTTTGTCTAAATTCTCTCCCGCAGCTTGATACTCGGTAATTTTCTCAGTTTGCAATGCTAGTTCTTCCTCCTTTTCAGATAACTTGGATTTCATATCATCAATCATCTCTTTTTGTTCAGAGATGAATTTTCTACAGGCTTCTATTTCGTTTTCTAACAAAGAACTCGTAACACTGCCTCTATATTCAACTGAATCTTGTGCTGCGCTAATATCCGTAGTTTCAATTGTATCTTCTGTAAGTTTACGAAGAAGTTGGGTGATCTCTTCATGTATTGTTTCCGCTGAAGATTGGTTTTTTTTATTC
The DNA here is from genome assembly GCA_963170745.1 of Phymatocera aterrima. Taxonomy (NCBI): domain Eukaryota; kingdom Metazoa; phylum Arthropoda; class Insecta; order Hymenoptera; family Tenthredinidae; genus Phymatocera; species Phymatocera aterrima. The sequence continues at coordinate 4,067,213 of OY720668.1, forward strand.
AATTCATTTAACTTCTCAATTAATTCTTTGGCAAAAGTATTAGTTGTCATCTGATCGACCACCGCCTTTAATTCGTCTCTTTCGTTCATAATAAGATCCAAGTTCATCTTTAAATTGTCAGTTCTCTCTTCCAATTTTGTGACCTTCACCACTAAGGTGTTGTTTTCATCGGCTAAAACCTTTACTCTCTCTTCCACTTTGAAATCCTTACTTTCAGTCTGCTGAGTCAAAGCTTCCGATAATTGGTCTCCTTCCATCTTTTCCTGTAATTTTGTTAATTGAATAACAAGGTCATTATTTTCCTGCGTTAATACATGAATTCTATTTTCCAAGTTGAATAAATCGCTGCCAGTCATTGTCTTAGATTTCGATCGGTGACTGGGACTGTCTTCGATTTGAGCCAATTTCTCTTCGAGTTTAATCAACTTTATGACAAGTTCATTATTTTCCTGAGTCAATACATCAAGCCTAGACAAATTATCGCCATGTTCTGGTATGCGTTCAAAGGATTCTGTAGATCCGCTGTCCGAAGAGCTCTTCTCTTCGAATTTAGACAATTTTACAATTAGGTTATTATTTTCTTGAGCCAATGAATCAATTTTCTTTAATAATTCAGTTTTACTGGAATCTTTGAATGTTTCGAAAGAATCAGTGGATCCAGTCCTCTCTTCTAACTTTGTTAATTTTATTATCAAGTCATTATTCTCTTGAGTTAAAATTTGAATTTTCTTTAAGAGTTCATTTCTATCCGTTTCTTGGAAAGTTTCAAATGATTCCGTTGAGCCAGTGTCAGATGTTCCCTTCTCTTCTAGCTTCGCCAATTTGATAATTAAATTATTATTCTCTTGTGACAAAGATTCTATTTTATCCAAGTATTCATTTTTCTCTAATTCATTTGGTGACTCGGACTGCTTCGGTTCAACCATCGACTTATGTAACGCGTCTAACTGTTCTTCTAATTCGACGATCTTCATCTCTGCAGTCACTCTGAGGTTTTCTGATTCTGCATTTTCCGCTTCTAAAGCCGAGATTTCTTGTTTCACCGTGTGCAGTTCTACAACAGAATAAAAGTGGTGTATAACAAAGTAAATGAAACTCAGGGCATGGATACATTACACGAAAATCTCTTTGTACCTTGCATAAGATCCAATTTCTGATTCTCCAAAGTTGCAATCGCATGAACTTGGGATTCAATCTCGTTGTTTTGAGCAGAAATCTTGCTTTCAAGATCAGCGATTCGTTCTTGCCAATCACCTGCAGAAGCTGTATTACATGCATATTGTAAAATGACGTGCTTTTTTGTATAGTCAATTTTTCAATCAACTGAGCAAAAGGAGTATGTTACAAACCGATTCTCCGAAAAATTTATTAGCAAAAAATTAGTGAAAAGTAATTGATATTCGTTCAATTGACGAATTTCTCTGAATCTTGAAGGACCAAGACGTATATTTTTTTTTTTGTATGTTCGATATTATTACTAGTATTATATATTTTTGTTCGAACTTTAACGTTGTGAGATACTTATCACCATTCCCATAGTTACGAATTATACTACATACATAATTAATGCAAACACAAGATTAGCTTGATTAAAAAGTAAACTATCTACAATTATCTATTTCATCAAACAAAACAAAAAAGGGTTCATTCCATTATTGTTTCAAATTATTTTATTGCGCAGAAAAGTTCAAACGAAACTACTATTCAAGTGATTTGTATGAGTTTAAATAATGCAATTAAATTTTGCTCATTTGGAACATACAGAAAAAAATTCATATTATGAATCCTTTGTTTTTTTGTTTTATGTTCATATAAAATTAAAGTAGAGCAAACTTTGACAAGTAATAAAGTAGGTACCATCTTATTTCATCTTCGTATATTTGTCTAATAATTGAATCTCAGAGTTGTTTTCTAAAATACGTAGGTAATGTAGTGAGGTAGTGTACGTTGTAAATTCGTTGTCTTTTTCACCGCCACCATAAGTATTACCAAGCATTGTGTCTGTTTCTCATCTGTCAGGATCCATGAGGGTAAATTTGGATATAAACTACGATTCAAATAACCAGTGATCTAACCCATTGCGTTCAAGTTCGCAATATCATCGAACAATTGGCATAGATCCAAGATGAGTTGAATTTTGTGATAAAGACAGAATTTGACTGAATGTGAGTCTAAATAATTTAGAAGAAGCGGAACCAGAACTATGTATGTATGTAAATTGTTGTAATTATTATTACGAATATACCATCACTACGAGTGATCGTAATTGAATATCAAGGATACATGAAAACATGAACGAGTTTAACTGTTATAAGAAACTTTTACGAAATGTAAAAAGGTAAATAAATAACGGAAGACTGAAGGTAATGAATAAGAACAGAGTGATAAATTTATACCGTGGTTCCTACCTTTAAGCTCGTCAAAGTCTACCAGACTGAGCTGTAGATTACCTTTCTCTTCCTCTAATAGCGTAACTTGGTTTCCTAGTTTGACCAACTCCGCATTTGCATCAGACACCTGGATAAAAACATATTTAGCGACTCACACTCAGTATTGAAGATTACTTGCTTAATAATTTTAAAGTTTGAAACGAAATTGAGGCAACTGGATACCTTTTTGAAACTTTCGAGTTGTTTTTGCAGACTTTTAACTTTGCTCTTATGTTGTGCCTTCAGTTTAATCATGGATTTATTAAGTTCATCGAGTTCCTTAGACAGCTTGGTAACTTTAGCATCTTCTTTAGACTCGTCGTTATCCTCAGGAATTTTCTTGGCTAATTCGTTCTTCTCAGTCTCGAGATCATGGACAATTTTTTCCAAGTCACTTACTTTGTTGGAATAATCCTCATTCTTAGAAGTTAATTCAACGATTTGATCCTGTAACTCAGTTCTTGATTCTTCTAATAACAATTGATTAGATTTTCTTAATTCTTCAATCAAATTCTCTAATTCTGCTATTCTATTATCCTTCTCGACGATCAAGTCGTTGTTCACTGTTGGCTCGTTTGAAATTAACTTATCTTGGAGCTCAGCGATTGATTTTTGTAGTTCATACTTTTCATCTTCTAATTGTCGATTACGTTGCTCTAAAGTTTCCAATCTAGACTGAAGGTGTTTGATGTCAGGAGGTGTGATGATACCTGCACCAGACTCAAGCATGAATATTCTTTCCTCTGCTTCAGCCAGTTTCGTTTCACGTTCTTGCAATTGATCAAGAAGATTAGAGTTTTTAGATTTAAGAGACGATTCTATGAGTATGAAATTTTCCTGCATGGATTTCATTGCTTCTTTAGTTTCTGCCAAGGTGTCTAAAGTTGATCGTGAAAAATCTGCCGTCGTAGTATCTGTTATTTTTCGTTTTTCAAGATCCTCTTTCAGCCTGGGAACAAAATCGATAATTGTAAGTATAATTTGGAAATAAGGAATGGAAAGTCAAGAAAAATGCAAGACGCTGTTCACCCTTCGACTGTATCTTCATATTCCGCGATTTGTCCATCCCTTCCTTGAAGCTGTTGTAATAAGCTATTAATTTTTTCCTTCAGGGATGTTTCGATAAGCACAAAATTAGCCTGCATCGTTCGCATTTCATCTTTCGTATCTTCGAGTGTGTCTAAAGTGGATTTACTTTTCTTAGATAGATCTGCGGACATCAAAGTTATAGCTTTGGTTTTTGAATCGATTACAGAATCTTTTTCTTTCAAGTTTTCTTCCAAGTCAATAACAGTTGCTTCCAACTGTAAGACTCTATTACTTAGTTCAGCTATTCTGTTATCCTTATCTTGTACATCGAAATGTTGCAAGACGGGGGTGGAGACCTGAAGAAAAAAGTAAATGTTTAATAACAAAAACTTTAGTAGCGGTTAGAAACTAGTTATTCTGAACGAAAAAATTAAATACCTGCATAGTAACGGCAACTGGTTGAACAGGTATAACTGTAGATAATTCTTTTTGCAATTCTGAAATAGTGGTATCACTTTCATCGAGCTGTTGTCTTATCGCCTCCACTTTTTCTTCCACAGCCCGTTTGTTTTCTGTCATCTCTCTGCTCCGTCGTTCAAAAATTTTCCTATTCTCAGCAAGTTTCTTCTGTAGAAGGGAAGACTTTGCTTTCGGTGTTTTGGCTTGACTAATATCATCAACCACATCGTCAAAATTCTCCGCTAACGGACTTGAAATTTTAGATTTAACTCCCGCCTCCGGTGTTCCCTCAACAGATGACGAAACGTCTTTACTACGTCGAGAAAGCTTAGCTCTAGATTTAATTTTAGATAACTTTCTAGCATATTCCTGGAATGTGATTAAATAATAGATGTAAATTGCAAGTTATAATGAAGTTTAATAATTAATATTCGTACAAACAATATTCACCTGAACTTCCTCTTCCTTTTTTTTCAAACTCTGTTTATTCCGCAGCATGATTTCTTTCAACGTTTCCAGTTGGTTTTTATTTTGCTCGCAAGCATCCTTTGCATCAAAAACTTCGCCTCCTGCTGCCCCCGGGGGTTGATCTGAGTCTGGAGGCAGGTCCGCACCTCCGCCAGGACCCGACATGATTAACTGAATAATGGAAAGTATGAAAATACACTTTATCATCTTCTGATATAGAACTAGATACCATAATACGTGTTGAATAATATTCTGAAGTATATTGTCAGTGATGAATTGTGATTCTGTTAACTCTGCCGAGGTGGAATCACCTACTGCTCTCATTCCTAATAGCCTAATAGGATAGGAATGTGACTGGGGTAAACTAATTTCATTAGCATGCGCGTAGCCCTGATCTTTCTAAATTCCTAGGCAAAGGGTGGAGCATTGTTGCTAATGCCTCTGACAAATGATGGCAGCTAAATTAATTTCAAGCCTTCTAATACACAGATAAGAACAAGAAAATCATCTAGATATATAGAAAGTGAGTACAAACTAATTCAATCAGCGAAAGAACTGTCTAACTCAGTTCTCACAAAAATTATGCATAGACAGATGCTAGGTTTACCCTCAATATTGAAATTCTCTAGGAACATTCAGTAATGAGGTCTGATATTCAGGGGCATAAAAAAGGTTTAGAAAAAGATTGACATTGACAAAAACGAAAGCCTAACCTGGAATATGTGAACTTGATAAAAAAAATAAAATGATATGAGTGGAATGTGAGGAGCGTGATTGAAGGATTCAGTTGAGGAAACAGATATCAAGTGATGTGGTCAGGTCGTTAAGACCATAATGATGTAATGGTTCCCTCATTCGAAGGAAAATGAAAATAAAAATTGAATGAGGTTATGGTAGTTTCACATATTTCTTACGCGTACATTTGTAATTGAAATGTGTACGAGAGTTTGTTGATAATATAATGATTGAATGATACAGAAATACCGGTGTATGTAGGTCCATGGTATATTTACATTTATTTATATTCTCCAAGACGTCAAGATGGGAACAACACGTCACTAAATCTATTTGTGCACATATTATTTTATCCTTTTAATTCTTGATTACATTTCACACAACCTGCGAGCTCGTTAATTAATTTCTATAAATTAAAGTAAGTTGCTTGTCAAATACCCGGAATAATTAATACGTCTTATTAATAGCTGAATATAAAAAAAAATTATATCAAATATTTAACAAGCAACGTAATCCACCACACAAAAACTTTCGCCCGGAAATTGTTGGACAAATTTTTACTTTTTGAATGTTCCATAGCGCCGTCATCCGGCAATGTTTGTAACTATCCCCAATTGTTAATCACATTCTTGTAAATAATACCGTTGTGTGTAGAAATAATACTTGACCCTCGTCGTAGGGTATCTGAAATACATATTGTTACTCATTGTCGGATGCACAGGAATCACCGAAATCTGTCCACCGTGTTCATCGCGCTAAGTAAAAGTCAAATGAGAACAATGAACTAGATTAAACGTCAATTTCATTAAAAAAAGGTGTAAGTGAACAAATGAATTGGAGAAGCTGACCTAAGCTGCATAACATGACAAGAAAGAAAAGCATGTATATACAGTTATACAATATCATACAAACAAAATTGATAACACGCCTCCACCAACTCGACCCACCCCCTCCGTAGGTAGGTGTTTCCGGACCAACAACCGTGGCTCCACTCATGGTTCGTTTACATCTGACGAAAATACCGTGGTGTACGTTCAGTTGCTATCTTTCAGGCGCGGGCGGCAGAAACGCGACCAATTGGACATAAATCACTTCCGTATTTGACGAAGTTGCGTTCGGATAGACAGTGGCGACGACAGCGGCCATCCGGCATGACGCCCAGAGCTGCTCGATGGCTCAACTGCTCATTGTCAGATCGGATGCGCAACTCAGTTGGCTGTGAGCCTCCCGAGCGTGACGATTGGGATAGTAGGTGCCACAACTTCGGCGTCGTACTCGTGTGGTTCGGTTCGACATTGTTCGACATAAGCAACACAGTGAATATTCGAACGTTTGAATCAGCAATAATGCAATTAAAAGTAGTGGAATATTAAGTGGATTTGATCGGTGTATCAAGATGGATCTAATAAGAACATAGTCTACAACTGATGTCTGGTTGAAAAAAGAAATGGATCTTATGACTGGTAAGTCGCTCGATATAAAATTTGTTAACTACATTTCGATCGAGGTGTTCGCGATTTTACTACTTACCCGATAATAATCAGTTGCTTTATACTATAGTTTTGTAAATTTTGTGCTCAATTTCTGTGTATTTTTCCCATAACACCATTTATATCAAACGTCTTCGTTGGGAGATTATGATAGGACATTGCGTGTGTTTTTACGTTCAACTTTTGCATGCTGCTGAACAGTTTTTTTTTTCTCATTTGGAAGATTATCTTTCTCAAACTCATATTGAGCGTTGTGCTGATCGAATGTGAACAAAATAAAATATACAAATTTCATAAGCACGGTTTTTTATCGTACTTTTTGTTCTGTTTCATTCATTCATTATTTGATACATCGAATTTTGTTCCGCTACAATTTCAATCGAAAGCTTCTTTGTTTTCGTTTTTTATAAAAAATATGTTCTTAAATATTTTAATGAATTTTTGTATATGGATATTTTATTGGGTTTTTTTTTCTTATGATAAAACACTGGAAGTCATTTCGAACAATATGATACTGCAGCGCGATCGCGATTTTCGTGCCCACAACAGATATAGATTTACGGAAATTCTCCTCGTTTCCACCTTTGCAGACTACATGTACCGCGTTATAATTGTACACCGAAAAAATCAGTCAATATTAATAAACTGAATGAAAAACGGGGCACCTAATTAATTTTACGGTGCAACAGAGTAATTTAGGTTCTTTCCTAGAAAAATGACAACTTTTTACTGTGCACACTGAGACTTTGACAATGTATGTACCTACACTGCAGTATTTTGGGCAGCGTGTTTCAGTAAATATCGTCGTGCAATTGCTCGAGTCTAACACGAACTGTGTGGCCCTGTTTTATTAACTGTTTCTTTTTTTCCGTGTAGTCAAGTCCTTATGTTGTATGATAAATTAGATAATTAGTATCAGAAAGTCTGTTGTCACTGATTATCTCTTAAAAATTCACTCTACTCTTCTATTGGAGCAGGATATATATGGCAATATGAATGGTGACATTGTTAGTTTAGTGTATACTTTTATTTTATGTACTTGGCGGCGATTCGCTACCGCGAATCTTGATTTTCAAGAGGTCAAAGACCAGCGCCTCCCACATAACACTATATATCCTAAAGTCATCCGAAAAGATGTACAAGTTATTAAGTATGTATACCTATACTAGGATCTTTAGCTGTTCCACTTAATTGTGGCGTGCGTTTGTTCGCAAATAGTATTAATTTGCAGGATTTGGATCGTGAACTACCATATTCTAACAAAATAAAGTCCTTTACTGTAATGAAAGCTTCAAAATAATGTTCTTATCGCGCATCCACATTATATGCCTTTAGTATGAACGAGAACTAGCGAGGGATGTGCCAATTCCTTATACGCATTTGTTAATTCGCGATATTATAGTCAATCCTAGCTAGAAACCCGCAAAGTTCGCTTCGTGTTTTATGGTGTGGGAAATTTCAAAGTCACCATTATTTCATCAGGTTGCGGTTTGTTGCCTATAGAAACTGAGAGTGGTGCAATTAGGAGCAATTCGAGAGAAATTTATTGTTGCACAGCCGATATTTCAAAATAATCCCCATAATTGTGGATTTTTCTTTGTTTGAATTGTTTGCGAGAACTACGATGAGGAATGTCATATTCTCATAGCAGTTAGGAACAATCAAATAAGCTGAGATATGCGTTCGATAGCTTGCTTTAGCTCTACTTATTGTTAAATATCTTTTTCTGATGTAACGTTCATGAGAATGCAAGTGGTCCCCGGAAATTGGATAATGATTCCTGCAGTTATCCACTTGGAGTTTCCGTAGCAGAAACAGTGAATTCCGGTCGGTCACTGCATTGCGAAAGATGCAAGAGTTTACGATGCTACCTTATCTACTTGCAGACTGCATCAGCACTGTAATTTTTGCCGAGAGGGCGTAAGCACGCTATCGATTTTAGGTGTCTCGGAAAGATGCATAACGGGAGCTGTCTTCAATATTCTTGGATCAACGCCTGACATACGGCGCATTTTACACATTGACTGATACTACTAATATAATACTGAATCATGCGCTTACAGTTCCTATATTTTCTATAAAGCAGCGCGCCAAGAGAGATAGCTCTTGAGTCCATTCTTTCTTTGTCTTGCCATGCCCCGCATGCGTATTGGTCTTGACAAGGTTTTGTACAGCAACCACAAAAAGTTTGTGTATAGGGATGCACGTTATGGGATTAAGTCCGATCTACAACACACCCGCATCCGTATCAAAATTGGGCTCGTCTACAATAAAGCACGGTCTACATAGGACGTTTACGTTTACGTTTACGTTTACGTTTACGTTTACGTTTACGTTTACGTTTACGTTTACGTTACCGTTCCCGTAACACAGAATCAATACGTTAACGCAGGGGTCGTATGCCTTACGGGGGTGCTATTCTACGATATAGTTACCGTAATAACTTTGAAAGCAGTCGTCCTTTCGGGTGGTAGATTTTTGCCAAACGAATTTAATATGAATTATTTGGTAATATTTGGACAATCATTGTGTCAAACACGCATAATTCGGTTCATAACAATCCCAAAGAACAGATGTTTTCATCTCCAGATATAGTAATGTTTGTTAGAAAAGCGTACTTCAAATGTTCCACTTTCGGGTAATGTTGAGTGGGGAGTTTGAAATCGTCACTGGCTTCCCGTAATAGTAGTTGGAATCGGTAGGTAGTTCAATTTCGGCAACTCCCCCTACTGATGCAATTTTCGAGGAGAAGTTATCGACGCTGCAGTTGTAGACCTCAGGATAGGATACGATACCTATTTTCCAACTTAGCACATATACGGTTACGGGGATACGAATATTGTGGATCGCGCTTTAGTAAAATTATTACATCACCGACGGCCAGAACTTTTTGAATTGACTGTACGGACAGAAACAGGAATACCCGTAACTCCTTTGTGCAATTTATCCCTCTCGGCACGGATCAAAACCATCAGCGCACGTTTCAAGATTGGTAGATAAAGTTCAGTGATTGTATACGGACTGTTTGGGTCTATCGACGTCTCACGCTAAATGTCAGTCATTGACTTTTGCTAAAAACATTTGATCTTGGTAACGGCGGTCACCGAATAATGGACGTGCAAATGCAGTATAAAGGTAAAGTCTTCTGTATGCGAGGAAAGGCTGTTTTCAATCAATTCGTACATCGTGATATTCATACTAGTATATTATGCGGTCTACCTCGTGCTTAATTTCCTTCAACTATACGTTACTCTGATTGTTTTGACGTTTATTCGTTTACAATGTGGGTGCGTGTATGTGCATGTGCGTATACGTTATATTAAATTTATATTGTCTTGATTTTCTTATTTTTTCATCCTTTTCACTGTTAGATTTTGAATTTTTGTTAAACAATACGAGGTATAATCTATTCCTTCCAATGATACAAACAATGATAAATAACTATAGTTGATATAGACATATACCTATGAGAAAAGGATAACAATTACAGCTGAATATGGATCATACTCCGTAAACTACGATGCATATGAGAATTATGTATGTATGTACGTTCAATGCAATTTAGATACTTTTTAGCGCTAGCTATAATTATCTATGCACAATGATAACCATACGTCGTATATTGGTACGTAGCGTGCTACTGCCGGAAGGACCAGCCAGCATAGCGGATGAACGATTGGCTGACAATGAGCATATTTTTTTATTTTCATTTTCCTTAAAGAATCCCATTAACTTTATTAACTACAATTTTACTACTTCCTATTTATACGCGTTAATGTCGATAACAGTAGGCTATGTGTGCAGTGCGCGTGTATACTCTCATTATTCAAAATATGTGTGATTGCTTATCGTAATACGTGATTATTTCATAATACGGTGTGACCATAGTCAGAATATACCAATACTAGTCGATACAAGAGAATGGCGAACATATTGCTCTTTATATTTATAGCTCATAAAAATGATTGTAATGCTGACGTATAAATCCGGCGTATTATGATCATCATCACAATTTTCTGTATTAGGATAAATTATAAACGATTAGAGTTAGTCGGGATTCATTCATATGTCAGTAGATCGACTAGTTAAATTGCCCTCGAGCTTCGTGTGTGGAGTGGGCGAGAAAAAGAGGAACAACGTATAGCAAGGGGCAAAGAGAAAGAGCGAGAGCGAGAGCGAGAGAAAGAGGGCCAGAGAGAGAGAGAGAGAGAAAGAAAAAGTATACCTATAGCGTGTAAAATAGTGGTGGGAGTAGAAAAGAGAGGGAAGATGGACCGTTGATGAAAAGGTTTTGTCATTGCGCGTAGCAAAACCGCGCGCGTTTCCACGCTATTCGAAACTTGGCGGAGTTTACTAATTATTTATCTGTTTATACTTACTTCAATATCATCATAAGTTAACTCTCGTTGTATCGCGAGCTATTGGATTTTGTCTGTTGGTTTTTTGTATCCCTATTTGTGAGAATAAATACTTGGTCGTGATAGAAATATATATAAAATTTGACAATGAATCGGAAGAAAGGCTCGAAGAAAAATTCTGCCAAGAATTCGGTACAAAGTTTGTCAGTGAAACGTGAGTTATGTATTATTATAATATTTATTTCTTTGTTCAACTATACCTATGCGTGTAAATGTGTTCAACTTTTTACGGACTATTCATTGTTTGTAAGTAAGGCGCATAGTTGTGGTTTTTGAAGAAACAAAGAATACTACATACGCGATACAAGCGAACGACTTTGCGGATATGTTATTATATGATGGAATTTATTAATATATCTACATCAATTTCTCTTACGTTATGTGTAAGTGGCGAAAATATACAAGTCGCCTAACCAATGAGTATAATTTCTTTCGTCCTTTTATTATTTCTGTCAACACTTCAAATCTATCAAATCGTATACAGTAATTACGAAAATTATTGAATTTGAAAAATTTGATTATTATTGAATTTATGCACTGTATATCTAGAGGTAGGAACAACTGGATGTATATACCTATGGACGTACTACATATAAAATAGCGGTAAATCGGTCCAGCTTCTTGGTCTCAAAACAATACATAAGTTCGTCGACCTCCCGCCTCGGAATAAAAGATTTTTTAGTCAGAGTGCTGTTCACTTCCTGAACTTATTCGATATAGTCACCGACATACATATAACGAAGAATCTCTCGCGATATAGAGATAGAATAACTCACACCTACATATATAATCAAACATCGGAAACTTATGTACAGACGGAGACTTTGAAATAGTCTGCGCCTCAATCACTTTGAAGTTTGATGCAAAGTGTCATTTGCGTTTTTAGTCTCTCAGTAAGGTATCTAATCATAATTGAATACACGTGGTCGAGTTACTATATAGTCCTGTTTTTTTTAGTGATCGACAACTATTGCTTTCACCCTATGCCGATATTGGAATAACCTGAGACTGTATGCAAAATACGAATGATAAGCATGCCGGGATTTTTTTTCGTATATAAACAATTCAATAGCGTGGAATATGAAAGGGCAGATATTTATGCTCCTACCAATATTTCAACAAATGAAAATTCAATCAGGCCGTATAACTTATACCTACCGGAAAATGAAATTTGCACGTATGCAAGGTGCGAGCATGATAAAAAAAACCTTGTATATATAACATATATGTATATCTATCGATTGATATTGTAGATATCATTTTACTTGTGCGTCGAATATTATCTTTTCGTGGTAAGATATCAGTCCGCCAGTGCAGTACACTTGGAAATTGAAGTATATCAATCAATTATGTATCTACCTGATACGATATGACGAACAATATAGATATATGTGCTGATAAGTGGTTCTAAGAAATCAAGATATAGTTAAACCATATAGGTATAATGCTCATCTAAGTATTTACGCATATAATACGGTGAGGTTCCTATCAATTATACACGAAAGTATAGCTAGTTTACATCCTTTATGTAAACGCTTGGACAACAATAACGGTGGAATCTACTTGATCGAAAAACGAGCAAAATGTAGCTGACCCAAAAAACATTATCTGTTTTTTATGTACATTTGGTATAACGGTCCCGCGTGAAAGTCCGGCGACAATTATACATACATACCTATATATAGGTACATGCATATAACTAGGATATTAGCATATATATGTCGTTCTTTACTGAATAATAACAAATATTTACGGAGTATAAGGATTGCCGACGATAACTTATACTTCCTAATTAGCTATAATTCTGAGCTGGGCGTGCAAATATTTCCGATGTATGTATGCACATAGTATGTATATGTATGAATGTGTTGAATATACTCATATACAGGCGTTTGCAAAACTATATTTGGTATGTGTATACGTCATTTATGCCTATATCCTGCGGTGTCCGAGTACGATACGTATACAAGGATGAATAATACAAACAGTCTGACTTACCTGACACTTAACGGTTTAAAGCTTGACCCAGACACGAGGTCAGTGGCGATTTTATGGCCGTTAGAAAATCGGGTCACTGCTCAACTTCATTCTTCATTATGTTACTATGTATCAGGTATTTGGTACATATATACGCACTGTTACGTCATTGCCAACGCAGGCTGTACTTTTTCGCCGTTTTTTTTTCAAGCAGCAGCTTTACTGCTATTGAGTTCCAAAGCTTGTCATTGTCCATGCAACCACTATATTAACATACGCGGTGTGGCTGTTGTTTACAACGATGTTCAGAAAAACCAAAATGGAAAAGTGAGAACTTTGAATTTTTTGAACGGAGAAATAGGGGAGCCCTCTGTTTCTGAGTCATCTAGATAGGCATATTATACAATCATAATGGACTATACTTGGCGCATAGTAAGAATTTGAGCTAATTAGTGTATTGTTATATTAAGAAATGATAATAGAAACTTTAAATTGACATATGTATATCCATAGAAGCGCAAGATCGTTAATGTAGTATTCAGCTAGTATAGTTATGTAACATGTACGGTTTTCGAGTTCGAAAGTAGTAGTATTGCTTCATGCCATCGCGTTCACACGCGATTTCTAACGAAGATAAAGACTACTAATACGCTGATGACGATCGAGCAATTACTGCGCATATCTTATACTATAACGTTCATATTATTTTTTTCATTTTACTTGACATATCTCCTACATCGGATTTTTTTACACAAACGATCTCGACTGAGCATATGGAGAGGTAAAAATTGAGAATATAATCGAATAAATCAACTTTAATTTCTCGAACATTATGTTTCCGATCCTTATATCTGAAGCCCGTGATGACGCGGTGGGTATTATAGACTGAACAGTACGTGATTTTATAGCCTATGTAGGTATAGCATAGACTTTTTACGTGTATATTGCGTAGCTATCATTATACCTACAGACCTCTTGGCAGGCACACGCAATCTAGTCATAGTAGGCGATACTAATAGTATAATAAATCGAAAATTGTTAGAGATCATTTGGATGCCACCTTGGGAGCCGAGGTGGTTTAATCAGTCTGATTTTGTGCAGAGTTTTGCTTTGGCCGCAAACTTCATTCTTGCGCGCATGTAGTATAGTATATACGCATATATAAATGGTAGATATTTGAATGCGTAAATATTAATGCTGACGGTCTTCAATTTTTGTGATCCCATATATCATTTCCTTTTATTTCCATCGTTGGACGACAAATCGGGTATAGTAATTATCTTGCATAGTCAATATATGAATTTCTCATAAATTATAAAGTCGCAGACTTTTCCCATATTATTTATCAGGTACTGTGGCTCCTGTAGGAGATGCGGCCAAGAACCAGACACCACCGACTCTTCTTTCAAGTTTGAGAAGTGTTCTGTTCGTTATTGGAACCGTCCTCGTAGGCTTTGCAGCTGTTTGCAACTCGCTCACATGGTGAGGGGATCATATTACGACAATAGATTATATGCATATACCGCAAACTAAGTATAATCGATAATCAAGTACTTTAATGGAAGTAATGAAGAATATGAATATACCGTGACTTTCTTCTATTATTGGTATAACAATTGTTTATTGAATATTTCAACGTACACAGTAGCTCAATTGAACTAGGAATGTTCATACAGATAGTCAAAGACGCAGATACTAATCTCATTGATCAATCAATTAACATCATGAATAGAAAATAATTCGAAGTCGTGAATTATATTTGACTATCACACCATACAGGGCTAAAAATGTTTGCCTTACTAGTTACAATTAATCAATTCAAATTCCTCAACCATACTCTATATTTATTTATTTCTATCATCAGGCATTTGCAGAGGTTTTGGGGAGCTTCGGGAGATTTTTGGCAAGCTCAATGGGACAAAATCTTAGACACCATAGGAGAAGATCCAGTAAACTTATGGGTTTATGGTAAACAAAAAAAATATTCCGAATGTTCATTGATCATTCTAATTTCTCGGCTGCCATAATAATCTTCTTGAAATCCCCTCGCACTTTGAATTTCAGGATCTATGGGGCTAACATTGGTGGTGTACTGGGTATTCGGTGGAATCTATACCCTCTTAGATATCACAAATCGACCAGCCGCCTTAAGGCGTTACAAGATTCAACCTGGCACCAATGAGCCAGTCGATACTCGAGAGCTATGTAAAGTTATAGCTCAAGTATTATTTAATCAGATAGTCGTTGGTCTCCCATTTGCCTATCTAAGCTTCAAACTAACTGAATGGCGGGGATTTCCAACGTTGAGAGAGCTGCCTACGTTTCATTGGGTTTTAGCCGAAATTGCGATACACATTTTGTGCGAGGAAATTGGCTTCTATTATTCCCACAGGTAGAAAGCAAATAACAATCAATTTGTTTTCTCATGAATTGAATTTATTGTTTCAGAATTTGGATAGCCATATACTATTACTATATTCTTTTCGATCTATTTCATGCATATTATCTTTGTTTCTTTATATCCAGGTGTGTGAATTTTATATTTTCCAGATTGCTCCATAGCCGTTATCTTTACAAACATATTCACAAGCAGCATCATCAATGGACAGCTCCTATAGCAGTGACGGCGTTATATTGTCATCCACTAGAACATATCGGTTCTAATTTGATTCCTCCATTCCTTGGAGTTTTCATAGTTGGTTCACACGTCGCTACTGCCTGGCTTTGGTTTTCACTTGCTATTTTATCCACTCTGAATGCACACTCTGGATACCATCTTCCTTTCTTCCCGTCACCCGAAGCCCACGACTTTCATCACTTGAAGTAAGCTTCGATAATTAAATTCTCATGATTTTTCAATAATTAGTAAAATGTACGAATCATAATTTTTTTTTTTCTTTCAATCTTTCTATTTACAGATTTAATCAATGCTTTGGAGTCCTCGGGGTACTAGATCGTTTGCATGGTACCGATACACAATTTCGTAATTCTAGAGCTTATGCTCGTCACATAATGATGCTTAGTCTGATTCCACCAAGAGAGGCTTTCCCAGATCAAGCAAAGTACAAATCGAAATAAATTGTACTACGCATTATTTGTAAAAATTATTCTGGTGGCACAGGAGAACTACTTTTCATAA
Source organism: Phymatocera aterrima (assembly GCA_963170745.1). Taxonomy (NCBI): domain Eukaryota; kingdom Metazoa; phylum Arthropoda; class Insecta; order Hymenoptera; family Tenthredinidae; genus Phymatocera; species Phymatocera aterrima. Next base: position 4,083,357 of record OY720668.1, read on the forward strand.
TTACTATCACGGGGAATTTTATGTATCCAATTTTACGCATGTTATAATTTTTCTCAAAAAACCTACAGCCGTTGTATTGTTCACAATTTTGTCTATTGGTTCTTGACCGCTTACAATTTTGTAATTCTGTAAACGGAATTTTACGTCCAGTTTCCTTGGTTTTTTTTCGATTTCTTCAATTGCATCACTCGTTTGAAAGAAGAGATAATTTATCTCAAACGTAACTTCGCGAATGAAATTTGTACGAAAAATTATGAAGGTCAGAAACTTTAGATACGGCGGCCATGGATATACCGTATAGCTGGTGCAAGAAGACCATTATATTCATGCATTATCAAAGTTTACAAAGCAAAAAAAAAGCATTATGTATATTAATCAAACATTATAACGTTTTTAAGTAAGAGTATGCGAAGCACATGTGATATATATAATATGTAATACTTGTTAATCTTAATTTCATTTTATCGTCTTATATTGTCAGATAAATTCATCAGTTTTCCAATTATTTATCACTTTCGAACACCTTTTTGTTTATTATCCAATTATTATATAGGTATGGTTACGGAAATATATCGCTATGAATTTATACTACTTGAATATACGAAGAAAATATAATATTAAAAAAAGGTATAATGATATAATGCACAAGAAGATGTTGTTATACTAGCTATAGGTATTGTATCGTAACTGGTATTGAGCAGTTTAAGTTTAATATATCTATGTATAAATTTGTTCATTTATCCAAGAAGAAGACAGAGAAAAATTAACAGTTTTATAAATTTTACTGTTAGATGTTTGCTCTCTATCAAGCAATATGGACCATGGACGGATTATGTAAACTAGATTATTAAAACTGGACTATATTTGAAAGATTATTGTCAATTTGGTTACTATGTAAGAGATATACATGGGTCTATTTTTATTTATTTTTTTTATATTTTTTTTTCCTTACTGTACGATACGATTCGATTTTGAAGTTCCATATTCATAAAGTAATAAAAACGAGGGGTATAGAAATTTCATATTCCAACTCACCTACATATATATCTTATCTGAAATATTCTGATTTCGCTTTTGATAATCAATTGAAGAGGATAAGTTAATTCGTCACTGAAATATAAAGAGTTTAAGTGATGAATGACGATATTACACACTATTTTTATATTCATGTATATTTTTTCTTTTTATAGCAAAAATCACAAGTTAATTAGCTTGTATCCTAGCCGTAAGTGTATATCTATTTAAGAAGACAACAGATATTGGATTTTATGAGAGAAAATAAAAGAGAAAATTTGTATTCAACGTTTTTTTTCTTAATTTTGTGAATTACCTGAAAGGAAAAGCTGAATATCCCTGATCTACTCGATCCATTTATAGTTGCCTTACAGTATGTATAGATCTGAAATTACGATTTACAAAGAAGAAATCTACCTCAGTGTGAAAGTTGGGGTAAGCTTGCGGCGATTGTAAAACCTTGATCTCGAGTTTTGTTGGCTTTTTTCTTTTGGGTAAGAAAGAAAAATGAAACTCTGTAGTATTATCGGAAATAGATAAAAAAATAAATGAATAATAATATCAGCCACTATCGTAAATATATTTATATTTACTTTGTACTGTGAGAAATTGTAATAAAAAAAGAGAAAAAAAAAACCAAAAAATTATGTACGCGCGAACGTACAAAACTGCGCCCTCATTCTATGTCATAAATTCAAATTAAAACAATGTAATTTACAATTATTGTTATTATAATCGGCAATTAATTATTTTTCTCACCTCAGGAGCATCTAAGATTTATGCTGGTAAATTGGACTGTTGAGGCGAACCCAAGTTTTCCTAATCTTCTAGAGTTTCTAGAAATCTGAAAAAATGAGGGGGTACTTTCCAAAGTGTCTATTCAATTTTGGTTTCAATTTTTCGCATTGTTTTGTATGACTAAAGAAATTTCACTCGTGATGTCAACGACTCAGATTGCCTACGGTGGGTTAATAATTAACCAATCTATATCACTGTCATTAGGTGTTCAATTTATGTACCCCACATTCTGAAAAAACTTATATATTATGAAAAAAAAATCTCAAAACAGCATATTGGTTTTTCATGTTCTTTTTCTTATATGCAGGTTTGATAAGTTGAATAGAACTTGAACAATATAATAATGATAATAATAAAATATGAAGGCATTGTCAGTATACTTATTTATATGTAGTAACAACTTTAATTTCCTCCTTTGTTTTACATGAGTATATAAAAATAATTCCTTACTATATTGCTTAATGATACTTTTATTTAGTCTTCAATAAAATATATATTATAGTGTACTTCCAAGAACTGAAAATGCAAACAATTTTTTCCTTTTTTCTGTAATCAAATTTCGCTTTCACCAATTTCACAAAGGCACCATCGAACAGTGAGTATCTATACGCATGTATATATATAACATAAAATAAATTTTGAACAACATGTGTTTGTAAAAATATCTAATTATGCACGTAATTCACGTATTGTATGTACAAACATTACAAATTGATCAATAATGAAACTTTTAACGAACAAACCTTACTTTCATTAATAGCAGTTGTGAAATTGGACTAGGTTGCGACTCTGAAGAGATCAAAGATATTGAACCCAATAAAATATTTCTTTGGTTCTATATAATATAATATTTATATCTACAGATAAAAATTTCAATTCAAACATAATATTCCTAATTTTCCTTATTGATGATCGAAATTGTTTTCAAAACTGATCGAAGAAAAATAGAAATACAAAGAAGCAAACACAAATAGAATATTATTATTAGTGATATAAAATCGTTGCAAAATGCTTTCTATATACATATGTATACATTATACATCTACGTTTAAATCTTTATATCCATCTCTGACTCCGCTTATTCCCATTTTTTTTTTCCATATTATCATGGTACGTATTATTGTCCAATATTGCGTTATAGCTAATGTTACACAAGCTGAGTTAGCGACATATTTTAATATTCTTCAAGCTTTAAATAATATATAAAAAACGTATAGGTGTCTCTTATAAGATGCTTATAACTATTTGTTCTTAAATTTATGTCAAACTCCAGTTTAACTAAAAACCTCTGGTAACTGCATAATTTTACAACTGTATAAATGCAAACGCTTTTGAAAATTTATATAGTTGCAATTTTAATAATATCCCAATAAAAATCTACTAGAGAGTTACCCGTTGAAAACCAACAATTTTTTTATAATTTGCATCGAAAAAATGCATTAATATAAAAGATTTATCCCAGCGTTCAGTGTCCTACTTTCATGAAAGAATTTCCATCACTTTGCTTTAGATTTTTATAATAGAAGTAAGCGAGTAACTCAAGCGTGTCAATGCCCCATTGCTAATCATTATACATTCCATCAATGAGGAAATCCATTCGTCTGTAGTGTCTTTTATCCCAACAATCTCTACCTCTGGTATATAAAACAAATGCAGCGATACCAAGTACCGGAGTAGCCATAATAGTGATAACAACAGGTACAATGTAGTCGACTTTTCTGGGCATTCCGATCTCCGGTTGTTCCTGGGTTTGCGACGAAGGCATTCCTTTACCATCGTCATCACCCTCGCCAGTTGTTGATGTTGGTTTTTTCTTATGGTTTAACATATTGTTCGGATGTGCTGGAATGACTAGGACGGATACATTCGTGCTTTGATTACCAATTACGTCAACTTTTTTATCCAATTTAATGTCTGGATGAACTTTTTCCTCAGTCTTTTTAGTAGCAGGTAAAACTGGCTCGGTTTTAATTACGGGCATTTCTGATAAAGTTTTTGCCATTGAATTGGATATTCCTTCAGTTGGGGATATGGCATCTGTATTTGTGAATTTTTCATTGGTTGAAGGATCTTCTCCTGGATATTGAACACCCTTTCTTCCAACTGTTTTTTTCTCTTCTTCAATTTCAACTCCCTTCCTTGCGACTACAGAGGATTCTTTCTTACGTTCATTCAATTCTGAATTTTTATTCTTTTGAAAATTCGTCTCAAATTTCTTGATAGGAATTAATGATTTGTTTTCTATAAGATCAGGCGAGTTTTCGGAAGACTTGACTCCTTTTTCAAAGGACTCCATTATTGGGCCTCCTTCCATAATTATTTGTTTCATATCTTCTGGGCCTATTGCCTGGAAATCACCATTTTGATCTTGAAACTGTTGAGATTGATTAAACTAGATAACGGCTAAACCTGATTTGACTCGTTCATACGATTCGAAAAAAAGCAGGAATAAATAAATATAACGACTTCATTCACAACGACGAAGTTTTTCTCGATAATTCTCGATAAAAAGTTTTAGTAAGCGCATAGTGAGAAAAAAAAATTACGAACTTACGTCTGTAAAATAGGCAGGTATCGTAATTCACATTAGCCACACAAGCATAAAAAATATAACATTACTTACGGTAGCGGATTTGTTATTGACAGATGTGCGCTCTATTACGAGTTTTGGATTTGCACTATTTTTTAAATCAATAGACGATCCGAAAAGTTTTCCTAAGTGCACAGGTTGATTTTTATCTGCTTTTGGACTCTCATTGACAGATGAGGTTAAAACAACAGATGTCACGTAGATGAGTACTGTGGCAAGTTGTAATATCGACATTTTTTATTGATTTGATACTTATTTTTATTCTTTACTCTTTGACTAATAGACTAATATCAACCTTACGATCTTTGTAATCTTTGAAAAACGTTTTTAAAATATAGAAAAACTAAAAAATATAAGTGGCCTGCCGGACCACCGATCAGCTTTTTAAGCCATATTTTAACCCGTGATATTTGTCGAGCTTTATTTTGTTCATACGTCCATGAACGATGGTATACTAGTAGAAGGCGTAGAAGGACAACTCTAGGTCAATCTAAATATTATGACATCATTCGCAAGCCCAGTCGGTCAATCAGATCGCAAATGTTAAAACTATTATCGAGTTTCATTTCTGAAGCTAACCTAAAAATCAGCTGTGGATGACGTATAAGGAGCTCGTACTTCCTGGCTGTCATATCACACGAAATGCAAGTTAAATATTCATTATTTGTATATTAATCGGGGAAATAAGCCCCGTGACAGCCTCAGCTCTGCTTATACCTATATTAAAAATATGAATAATGATCACTTTTTACGATAATATAATAATATGGGTGTAGTTTGAAACTTTGCATGATACCTATTCATGCACCCATGAACGCTCATCTTACATGCACAACACAAGGAGCCAAGAATGAGTCATTGACAACATTATTCCACATTCGTTCCTGCTTAATATCTGTACGCATTTTATTCTTAAATTTTTGTGAACATTCTATAGAAAACAACATGGAGTGGTTATTTGGTAAACGTGTTACTCCAGAGGAAATGCTTAGAAAGAATCAACGTGCATTGAATAAGGCAATGCGCGATCTGGATAGAGAAAAAATGCGCATGGAACAGCAAGAGAAAAAGATCATCGCAGATATAAAGAAACTTGCTAAAGATGGGCAAATGGTAAATATAAAAAAAACTTACAGAAAATTAGTTATAAATTATTCTCCTCAAGCTAGTTAATCGACGAACGTAAAGTATAAAAATTTATCAAATATAATATCCTCTGCTTCATAGGAAGCCGTTAAAATTATGGCTAAAGATTTGGTGAGGACTAGACGTTACGTAAAGAAATTTATGTTAATGAAAGCTAATATTCAAGCAGTTTCTCTAAAAATACAAACTCTACGATCTCAAAATACTATGGCGGAAGCTATGAAAGGCGTTACTAAAGCAATGCAGAGTATGAACAAGTGAGTTTAATTTTTGGAGAATTCAAAATTGATGTGAAATTATTAAAAATTATAAAAAATCATTCTCGTTCGATCATAATCAATGATTATCCTCTATTAATGTTTTTAGACAACTGAATCTACCTCAAATTCAAAAAATTTTACAAGAATTTGAAAAACAATCTGAAATAATGGACATGAAAGAAGAAATAATGAACGATGCTATAGATGACGCGATGGAAGACGAAGGCGACGAAGAGGAGAGGTAATTTATACAAAATTTAGAATAATTGGTGAATAATCTTCGGAGCTTTCTACCCAATTTATAAATAATAATCAATCAAGGTATAAAACTTAAACATCTTCGTTCTAATTTTTCCAGTGACGCCGTTGTTTCGCAAGTATTGGATGAACTAGGTCTCCAATTAACGGATCAATTGTCTGGTCTGCCACAAGCTTCCGGTTCTCTGAGTGTGGCGGGAAGTAAACAGCCTGTCGCTACAGCAGCTGGTGCTGCAGGTGGTACAGGTGGTGGTGCGACTGAAGGAACTGGAAACGCAAACGATGCGGATGCAGATTTGCAAGCAAGACTTGAGAATCTACGTCGTGAATAATAAAGATGATGATGGAAAGATGGTCATTATGTATAAAATAATAGTGTACAGAGATTGCTTGACATATTGTGATAAATCTAATAGCTAGTAGCTATTTTTTCCATAAACAATTTTCAAATATATGCATCAGGATAGAAGAAAGGGAACAAAATAAATAAAAATAAGCAAACCTTTCGAATTATGGATGTTTTTAAATTTTCGAAAAATGTTTCTTCTTTTTCTTTTTTATGAGTAGTTGTATTGGTGCAGCTTAATGGTCCCACGATTCTTACAAACTGTTGATATTCTAAAGAAAAAAACATAAGAAATAGTAAATACATGAGTAGATACAGATAGAACATTCTTACATCTTTATAAGGATAACATTTATACTTCATGATAATAATGAAGTATCATGATATAATTATAATGCTTCAATCTTTATTAAGACACAACATTCGAAATATCTGGTACAATCGAAAAAAAAATTAATAAAAATGAAACTTGATAACTTTCTTTTTCGTATTTTTCTAAAGCCAACGGGAACCTAAGATTTAAGACTCAATAGCAAGCAACCTGATTTATATGAAAAAATAACATGAATAACAAGCCGCAATTTTGTACTGTGCCGTTGTTTGTATTGTTGAGATTATTATTATCCCTACTCAACAAAAAGTTTACAGATAGTGAATAGGAATTCAATTGTGTTAACAGGCGGTTTGAATATAAAATCTATATTATATAACACACATAATTATACCTGTTAATAAATAGAACGATTCAATATCGACCACAATTATCCGTCAACTTAACAAATTTACTCGATTGACTTCACTGCATTTTAATTTATAATATATGAATAAACTTATTTTTTTACCACGATTCAATCTGTTCATTAAATTATTTCGAATTAATAGCATTGTAGAAAAAAACGGCCAGAGACATTATAAACATTATTAAAAGAAATCATTGATGTTTATTTTCAATAATATAAATCCCATGGATTCTTGGGAAAATTGCATAGTGCCCATATTGGCTGTTTGTAAAGCTGAAATTATGAATAAAATTATGTTTTCAGGATGTAAAAAGAGGTGTAAGAACATAATGAAATAAGATCAGTTACACGATTTTTGTTGCATTATTGTGAAATCACTGACAGTACAGAGAATTAATTATGAAAATTTCTCACACACATGTAGGCATACTATTATAATCATGTTATTGGATATTTTTCTAATTTTTTTTTTCATTCCCTTTATTTTTTATTTGTGAGATCCAACTTTTTGTCACTATAGGTAGTATGAGAATCTGTGGAGTGTTATACTTAGTAACAGTAACGACAATTTCATTTGTATTACCATATTCGTTAATGACCATTTGTAAACTTTATGGAGTACTGTAATTTGTATAGTATGTTTGGTAAGGTATATGTATGTATAATCTATTCGGACAATTGCTATAAGATTGATGCTTTATAATAAGTAAAACAACACTAAATAGTAGAATAATCTCACGAACTGTCTAAACTTCTTGAACAGGTATATTTATTTACAATGCGAAATGTATTTTATTTTTATATTTTTTTATCCAAATTTTCTTTCATTTTTGTTCCTTTACTTTCTCGTCTCTTCGATTTATATTACTTCTTGATTGGTTTAGAGCTCTTTAGAAATGAAAAGTCAACAACTGAATGCAGCCTGCAAAACTTTGAGTACATCCTTGTAACATTATTAGTTAGGCTTTCATTCTATGTAACTTTTGCTTGCCGTACAGCGTTACAAGAGGAACTAGGGCCTCACATTCTGGAGAAAACTATAGTATGCTACAAAAATGTTGAAGTTATAATCGTGGTTCTTTTTTGAAACAATTATTCTGTAAGAATTGAATTATTACTGGAAAAAAATTGTACGATTATAACACTTCAACATATTTTATGTAGGATAAAAAAATGTCAATGATTTTGGTCAAGCATCCAGATAATATAAATACCTACAACTATTAGAGTGTAGAGTTATTTTTATGGACTATTAAATTATCTACCATACCATCCTGTGCGCTTAGGTCGAGAAACATTGTATTTTACATATTTACAAGCCATTTTTGTAATATTAGGTAGTTGTAATTATAATTATAATTATAATTCTTATTATTATTAGTATGAGAAGGACAGCTTAAAAAAGCAAGAAAATATATAAAATTGATAATAGTAATTTGATACTGGCTGTAATTATTAGCCGTGAGTCATATAGTCCAAACTTGCACTTTTTCAGCGACTATACACCAGCTCGCGTGGTCGTAATAAGATGAAATAATATGTAAATTTTCAACATATTTATTAATTAATTGGTCCAGCTCTCCTTCTCTGAAAACATGATAGTACTGATGATAAGTTATAGCTCCGCCTCCATGATCTGAGGGCAAAGATTCCTGCGAAGACGAACCAGTTAGAGTTCCGTTACTAGTCGCCGATACTAAACATTCAGAATTTATCGACGCCTGTTGCCTTACCATAGGCGGACGAGAAGTAATTTCTTCCGAAGCTGAACGTACTTGAGAAAGTATTTTACTCTTCGCTTTCCTATTTGTATACTCGGTATTGCAAGATCCAAGAGAAGCCAAACTACCATTATGAGTTTTTCCTGTTGCTACAGATTCTTGGAATGATTCAGTTTGACTAAAGTCGCTAAAACTAGTTGTATTTTCTATAGAATCACCAATGTCGCTCGACTCGATTGAATTCCCAAATCTCAAATTTGGTTTCACAATTATAACGTCTTCGCTAGAGCCGGTAACATCACACTGAGAATGAATTTCAATCGAACCTCCTTGTCCCTTATACGTTTCTTTTAATCTATTTTTAACATCTTCGCTGGTGGTGAATTCTCCACTATTTGAAACCAAAACAAAATCCATAATATCTTCTGAACTGCTTCTTTCGATTAATAAATTATTAATTACAGTTTTACTACTTATTATATCTGCATTTGAGCGGTCTAGCCCGAGCAAATTTTTTTCTTCTTTGCTTGGCTTATTGTCAGTTTTTGAATTATCATTACCATTTTCATTTGTTGATTTATTATTCGACCAGGAATTGGTGTCTACAAATTCATTATATTTACAATTTGCCAACTTTTCATCGCCTGGTGATAGAAGCTTATCACAGATAGGTGGTATGGATGAAGCGATTATAAACGAATTGACAGCTTTGGATTCTTCGCTGTTTGGGCAGAGATCTACATCGATGCGTTTCTCTTTTAATTCTTCATTGAATTCTAATTCTGTTTTTTGGCAATATTCATCGATATCGTGAATAAGATTCTCACTCAATTTCTCTGTGAAGTCGATTAGATGACGCCGGCATTCTTCGTCCCAAGTTTTTTCCTCTGGTGAAACTGAACTTGCTCTTGAATCTTCAAGCAATTCTTGCAGCTCTGATGGACTGGCGTTACTATTTCTCCAGGAATTTGTAAATCTGAATGAATCATCCGTCGTATATTTTTGTGCTTTTATGGAGTACAAATTACTGTGCGGTTTCAATTGTATCGCAGTTTCAACGGCATCTTCAAGAGAACTAGCGACGTTAGCTGCTGCTTCCAAAAGTCTTATTGACTGAGATGATGCTAATGATATCTCTGTTGAAGATCCGCTCAGACTCCTCGGCGTGAGTAATTCGTATGCGCTGTTATTATCTAAGTGACTAAATTCTGAATGCTTCGACGCCTTTTCCTCTGCAGTTCTCAGCAACTCTTGCCCATTCTCATCTGACTTTCTATCATCTGAAAAACAGTAAATTTCATTGGACAAACGGATGTCAACTGAAAGGCTTGAAAGAAGAAATAAAACTAATTCCCTATACCTTTCATTGTCGTGAAACGATCATCTGATATTACGCTGATTACAGAGCCAACAGACTCTGGAGAAGAAACTCCGCTCGAGTCACTATCCAGATCATCTGTTTCTGGATTAAACAATTCTAAAGATAAAAGTCTGGGCAGAGGTCTAGTGACTGTTTCTAAACGGCCAGGTGTAGCTGCTGACGCACGTCTAACCAATGGAAACGATGGCTTAGCACATCTAGTAGCAAACCCTGGTTTTTGTTTGAGAAGTTCTTTTATTTGGTTTAATCTTGCTTTACGATTATCTTCCTCGTTGACAGATGGTTCCACAACTGACTTGTCCTGGGGTTTTTCCTGTGGCACTGTTGCTTCTTCAATTACCGGAATAAACGAAGTTTCTTCGATAGGTAGAATACTCTCCTCAGTAATTATTGCTTGCGAGGGTGGTGATTCGTTCTCTGCCTCAACAGGCAACGGCGGTTTCATAGGACTGTGTTTTTCTTCAGAGATAAGATTCTCATAATTGGTAACTGGGTCTGGTGCATCAGGATTTGAATCCTTGGTTTGACTTGTTTGGCTAACGGAACTGGAGTCAGTATCATTGGCAGAAATTAATTTATCAAATATAGAAGTTTGCTGGCTATTAGAAAATGCGCAAAAGTATGGTCTAGCCGGTATTGAATTCAAAGTACGAGGAGATAATCCTGGAGGGCTTGTTGGAGGTAAGGATTTACTAGTGGCAGGAAATTGTTTGAGAAGTGGAGATATGGGAATAAGTTTTAATCTTGGTCCCATTAAATCGGGAGGCTGTTTAACTCTGGGCGAAGGCGGAGCTGACATAGCGCTCAGCTGATATCCGGGAGGTGCTGTGATAGCATCAATGATAGATGACAAGTCCTGTTTTGGCACAAATATAACAGAGGCGAAACTATCTTCTGAATCGACGCTAGTATCACTCTGTAAGCTGCTGTCTTTGGATGAATCCGATCCATCTTCTCTTGACAATCTTCTTTCAACAGCTTCTGCATCTTTTTTTATCGTAGGGGTTGCTTTTTCCGTTGGTTTTAGCTTCGGTGATAAAGGTTCGCCCTCTACCGCATTACAATTGTGCTCCTCGTCTTCATTTTCCGCCGATGTCCAGCCTTGCAGCATTTTAACAAATCCGTTTTTAATTGACATTCCAGTAGATACCTTTTCTATATTTGTTGTTGACTGTTTTATCCTACTTGTAAGGCCACTTTTCAATAGTTGAAATCGCTTTGTAGCATTTCCAGAATAAAGCGAATCTTTGAATGCTTCAAAAGCCTTTCTTTTACATATTATTTCTTCGTTCAGAGATGCCTGTTTCATTATATTCCTCCGTACTTTTTCTTTCTCCTTTAATCGATCTATAGACATCAGTTCTTCGTTCAGAGAACATTGTTTATGAATGTTACCACGTTTCACAGGAAATCTGTGTACATCCTGCAAAAAACAGCAAAAACATTCGTTTGACACCTCAGCTTTTAAGAAAATTCAACAATCAGGGTAAAGAATTAAATTCAGTTGACATTGAGCGTGAAAAAAAAATGTAAATACCTGGAAATCCGGAAGGTCTCTGATAAGTTCTTGAATGGCAGTATTTTCTGAAATTTCTAAACAAATATCTTCGATGAAATGTGACTTCTGCTTAACGAGCTTAGGTTTAGAGTTGCTAAGTGGCGGAGTATCGACACTTTCACTTAAAAATGAGTCGGACGTAAGTGTAGAACATAATCCAGGAATACTAGATCGTGACCTGACCAGATTGAGTCGTTGTATGTCCAAAATATCACCCAGACTTTTAGATTTGACGCTGAGAGTATCAGGAAACTTGTTATTGAGCGTTACATTAATATCTTCAAGTCTCCTTAATTCTATCGGTAAATCATCTACATCTCCACTATCATCGTGTTGGATATGTCTTCTGTCTTTTCCTGTACTATGACTCCACGTCTCTAAAAACCAAGGACGACTCCCCGGAGCTCCACGCTTCCCTCCTGCTAATTTCTGAGCATTAAACGTCAACAATTAATTACTTTCTGTAAAAGCTCTGATTCCAAAGTTACATAAAAAAAAGGCACCATTTCCACAACAAAGAAGATTACCTGCAATGCTCGTCTAACAAAACTATAACATGTTTCATTGGGACTAGAAAGACTACTGGTAGATGGTGATGGGCTTAGAACTGGATCTATCCAATAACTTTTTGTTCCATACTTTTTCCGACTATTTCTGAAATTATTACGAAGATTTTAATTGTTTATCGTCTTGTTGAATGAATGATAGTTTAGGTATAAGTTTCTAAGTTGTAGAAAAATTCAGGGAATTTTAAGCACCTCTTCGATGTTAGTGAATCTTTAGGCGCAACTTGATTGGATTGTATTTCATCAGCATATGGAATCCCTGAAGATTTTCCTCCGTTTGAAGAGGAACTCAGACAGTAGGCTTTGGGCCATGGAACTAACACATCCTGAGACTCAAACTGAAAAGATTGGGATTTTTTGAGGGTGATAATTGTATAATATAGGAGTTTCATTATTCTATTTTTCATTGTTATTCAAATTCAGGAATACTTCATATCTATTTTACCTTTCTGTGGCGTTGTTCCATAGCCCAAACAGATATCACTAATTTCCCACCGATTCGTAATACTCTTGCCAATTCTTTGAGCGCATGAACTCTCCTCTCAGTTGTGGCAAAATGATGAACAACGGCGATAGATAGAACAGCATCGAAACTATCATCCCTGAAGGGTAATGATAGGTTGTCGCAAATCAAAACCTGCAATTAAGATGAAATGAGATACTTAACGGAACTAAGACAATCTGTTTCTTTTCTTCATTCTTTCTGAACAGAACTCTTCTCCATTATGATATACTGATATGCAACTTACCTCGTTTTCTTTTTCTCTTGCAATGTCTGTGAGGTGTTTGCACCGGTCTGCTCCTACTTTAAATATACTTTGGTTCACGCTCAAATATTTTCCATTACCGCAACCTGGGAAAAAAATTTGAATATTATATTCAAGTAGAAAGTGGGAATGCAAGAAGAGAGTTAATAGATGTTTAATGATATTCTATAGTGAATTACATTTATGAATTGAAGAGTGAGAATTGTAGGTGAGGACGTTCAGGTGGTTTAATGAAAGAACAACAAAAACAATATAATAAGGACCGATCTTGTTCAAATTGACTTAATTGACTAACCGACATCACAAACGAGGGCCCCAGGCTCAAGCTCTTCAAGAAATTGATATATACGAGGCCAATGTCGACTCTGAGCAGTCTTCTCCGCACATTGTTCATAGACTTCGTGAACGTAGGCTTGCTCCAAGGCCACAGACCTAGCTGTCTGTTCCCCGTCGCTTTCAGCCATCCCTTTCGCTAAGATGATGGCTTCCTACCCACATCCACACTCGTCGTGATACTACTGTAACAGAAGAAAATTCATTTCAGGATGTGATTGATGGTAAAAATTTCATGTTCTTCGGAGAACCGTTCAGAAAAAGAAAGAAGGAATCCAAAGGATAATAATATCAGTTTCGGAGAATATGTTATCGCGTGGTCATGGACAAGAGCTAATTGACTCTACCAAACTAGCAAATATTTATGTCATACTATATTTTTACAGGATTTTGGTTCTAGATCAATTTCTTTGACACACAAATAAAAATTTTTTAAATTGTAGAAAAATTAAACGAAGTGAGAATATGAACTGTTTAAACATTAACAAGTCACATTAACAAAACATTGGGAAGACCTAGTTCTTGTTTACTTATTTATTTACTTTTTATTTATAATGAGAGTATAATAAGGCATTCGCTCTCGTAGAGATACTAGTAATTATTATATTTTTATATATTATGGCTCGAAGGAGAAGGTGGATGATTATGCAATTGTGTCGTTGCTTTTCATTATCATAATTATACATGTATTATAATTTTTTTTTTCTCTTTTTCCGGAGCAACGGAACCGTGGCACCTGCTGCCACAGTGACGTCGTTACGGTATTTTCTTCTGTTAATAACGAAGTAGATAACGCAAGTGAGGCAAACTTTTTTATAAGTATAGTCAAGTGTGATGCAGACCCGGAAACTGAACTTTTACAATGAGTATAATGTATGTATTTGTCTCTACGTATCCATTAAATAATAATATCGCCTACGAGACGAACAATATCAGTATACCGATTGGCTACAGGATCGGTTTGTAATATCATTGAAAAGACTTTACATTAGAAGATGTAGCCAGAGTACATAATATTATATTATAATTAATATTACGTCAAATTTGTATTTCGTGATGTCAAATGAAACTCGTCACAAACGTAGCTGATATTTTTCCCACATATGAAATGAAAAATAAAAATATACGAGAGTAGAAGAAAATGAAAACGGAAAAAGAAATGAAACGAAACCGAATAAATATATCTATGGGAAATCGATGGTAGGCTTTGCATAAATAATAAGACTGCCGAGCACGTACGTATTACATACGTCACGTGCAATTTGCTGATGACGTCACAGTAGCATATGATATTATGTTCTCATATGTATAACTATGATACATAGTGTAAAATGTACACTGAACAGTATATACGGGATGGTCTTACGAGGACCAGCTATGTTTTAGAACGTGGATAAATTCTGAACGCGATGATCCCTACTGAAAATTTTCCAGGTGGAAATCTATGGATAAACCTATATGGTCTCCCTATAGGAATTTGGAACTGGGAATCTCTGGGATTCCATGGATTTCAACATGGTTTCCTATAAAATCCAGGCAGACTCCTATGTGTAATTGAATATATTTTGAATATCCACTTGTATATTTTCAATACACATATAGGAGTAGTCCTGGATAATTGGATTTTATAGGAAACCATGTTGAAATCCATGGAGCCCAGAGATTGCCAGTTCCAAATTCCTATAGGGAGACCATATAGGTTTATCCATAGATTTCCACCTGGAAATTTTCAGTAGGGATCAATCCTGGCAATCTTTTCTTTTCTACAGAAGCTAGGAGAATGAGTTTTTCATTTGGCGTTTTAGGATCGAGAACAAGCTCCGCTTGTCGCTATGTATGAAAAATCGTGATCTATATGAAGCTGTTGAACCCAATTTCCACGTTGATGAAAAGTCATGTTTCGATCTCGTGTTTATCCGTAACTATTTATAATTTGTGTTTTCTATTTTTTATTTTCAAGCGCCGAATACTTGATGCGTAATTCTTCTAGTTTGCAAAACAATAAAAATCGCCAGGACCAACGCGTTCAGATTTGATTCACGTTTTGTCAGAACTTGCTAGTTTTCAATTAGCAGCATACCCTTGCATCAGGATTGCGTTTCGGTTTGGATACCCTCGGAGCGCAGGGCAGAAACTATTACGTATGTGTATTAATTGTTCTGAAAATGCATTTGCATACTTTAATTAACATTCTATATGGACTCTGTATGTAATACCAATTGTGTGTTATTATACTTCGATGTATAGGTAGTATATCATATGCGTATCGAGATTTCCTCTGAATGTCTGATCTCGAGGATAACTATATGTATACTACGTTCCGGGATGAAAGACGTGAGAAAAAGAGAAAAGTAGAAGGAGAAGAAATAACGGAGGAGCTAGTAAATATACTTGATGCTAGATCAATGTAAAGCATGCAACACGCGATATTATACGTAACACGGGACAGGAGGACGAAGTGTAACAGGCGTAAAAAATATGCGGTATGGTATACTATAGGCAGGTATGAGTATTAAGTTGCGTAAGGAAACGGGTAAAGTGGCCTGAAACTCTCGACACCGTCGTCGTCGTCGCAGTCTTCCTTATTTCTCTGAGGATTTGGACTTGGCAGCATGGACAGGTTTTGCTTTAGGCAAAATTACAAAGTAAACTTTTAACTCTCGTGCACGCGAACCGCTTTTCCAAGGCCCCGGTCACGGTCTGGTCTGACCCAAACGAACGTTGTTCACGTTATTATAGGTATAGACTATGCATATATTTATAGGTATATTTTACGTATGTTGGACCTATTTTATCCAGCACTCATACCCTGCACACATATTTATGTATTATTATTATTATTTATTATGTATATATTATTATTATTTATGTATATACATTAATATAGTACGTCTACACAATTTTGCGTATCGTACCTAAACGATCTACAATGGCGTAACTAGACACGAAAGGGTCAGCGAAAGAGAAATTCACTAGACTCAAATGACAGACAAAAAGATGAAGAAAAAAATAATGAGAAGCGCACAATGCATACTGAATTGCGCATCGAGAATAAACGGAGAAACAATATTTGTCAATTGTTTTTCTTTACTCGCATTGCATTGGGGATTCCCAAAATCGGCCGAGAAGTACAGATTTTTCTTCGTCGAATAATTTTAGCCGATATTATTTTCCGTGATTCTGTTGCGTTAACGTTATATGAACATATGTCAGACTCTTTGATATTTTTCAGCTACCCTCTACGCCAGTGTATAAAATATAACTTATTACGCGATCTGGGCGTCCCGGAACTATACCTATGTATCATAGCGTATAGTCAGTCATATGGCTGTGTAGAAAATAAAAACAACATCTACCTCAAGTCACGGATATTGTGTAATGTATATATATATATATACAATATGCATATATGCCTGTGTTTGTATACATATTTTCACGCTCCTTTTGTAATTGTCCGACCGAGGGTTCGATATGATCACGAATCGTAAGAATACCCAACGGCGGTTATTTTTGTCATTTCGTCAGTTTCATGAGAAAGTTGGACGAGTAGGTACGTATAATATACAACTATAATATCTATTGCATGTTGGATGTAATATATAGGGCGCGGTTTCGAGCTCGGGCTTGCGAAAGATATTGCTTTTTGAATAAAGGATAAGGTATAATCTTGGAAAAAAGTTTATAAAAAAAACTAAACATATACTCAAAGTATTTAGGCGTACCTGCACGTGATTTATACGTATATCGACCCAAATATTTGTACGAATTATCAGATAAAACAATAATCGAGCTCTTCATAATAAATGTGTGATGGTTCGTATGATTTTGTCGAGCGATAACGTAATATGCTCACCATTCGTAATATTTTCAAATATATCCTAGGCTAAGCCTATAAAAAGAGAAGAAAAAATTACCGAATGGCAATCATCAACGAAAAATATTTATTGATCCTGTTTTTCTATATATGTTCGAATGATAAATTGTTCATCGAATTACCTAAAATCTGCAGTCGGCCGAGATAAAAATACTGCAATTTGAAGAAAGAAGGCGAGCTTGTTCACCTCGAACCGTACATAACCGCAGTGACGAAATGTACTTGACTTTGACTTCGAATAGGCGTATATTGAATTACTGGTCAATCATATTTGCGAGGGAAAAGAATAAAGGAAATTATGAATTCATTCATGAGAATAAGTTGATTATATCGAATTTTCTAGTTTTTGATGAAAACAAAAATTCCTATTGCATTTTATTTTCATTTACATTATTGTGCGCCATAACTGCAACAATGGGATGAGACATTCTTTAAACTTGTTCAAAAAAATACAATAACATGTTCAATGTTATATTACCATTATTATTATTTTGAACCTTTTCACAATTGACCAGATGATGATGATTATTATATTTATTGGAATATTTGTGGGAATAATATTTGCACAGTAGTAGTACGTCGGATTATCCAACCCGAATTATTAATAAATCAAAGATGATCTCGATCGTGCAGAGAAGGAAGGAAAAATATCACAACAATAATTCAATGTTGATTTTTGAAAACGGTATTTCTCACCTCACAAATTAAAACACGCTGCCTACATCCTTAACCGCAAGGATGACCATTAACGTGGAGTTACAAAAATTGATGGAAAAAAAGAGTTCATGACGGAAGCGTTGCGGTCTTGAATACATGCGGATCCAGGGGTACGGTAGCTATAGAATAAATTATAAAGGGTAATGAGGCAAACGTGCGGTGCTTGACAATAAAAGAAATACATAGGTATTCACCTTGACTAGGTAAAACAGAAATTTACCAATTCAAAGGACAATTATGTTAAAGTCAGACATACGGTAAATATTTCCGTTAATAATACCTATGTAAATATTCTTCGGCCATTATAATCCTTACCAATTTTTCATACTTTATTACAGTTTGACTACCAGGCTAGGCGATGTGGGAGGCTATTAAAATTCCCAGCTCGATATAACCGGAGGTTTCAGACACCGGCAGTAAAACAATTGTTGTAAAACTTTTATGAAGTTTGTTTCAACGGAATCTGATTCATTCTGATGCAGGTGAGAATTAGTTTTAGATTTGGCGACTTCGTTTTTTCGATATGTTAAGCATGGCACAGAATATGCGCGACACCAACGTAAAAAGTTTTGTGAATTTTCAGTTTTAATAAAGGTCAGAATTGCCCAAAGCGTTCCCAAATCTATCGAACACTTTTTATTTTTCATATAAATCTGACAAACGTCAAGGAACATTATGAGGTCAACAACGTTCTTGCTATTGTCCATGTATATGCAATAAACGAATAAATGAAGCCTTGCAGTAATTAAACGATCAGCTAAAATTGAAATCCCCTAAAAATAATCACGAATCGGAATAACAACGAAGAATCCCGAATTCCCGGCGTACTTGAACATGTTTACAATTTCAATTAAAGATCAACAGGGTCACGTTTCCAAATCCAAAAATGATAACTCGATTGCCACGGAATTATTAATTGCACACTACCGGATCGTTCTCTCTTTCTCCGTTGTACGAAATGTGTAAAAACTCTCAATGCCACTCTGTAACAAGTTCGACAGTGTATAAGAGTAAGTATATTATTTCAGGGCAACGAATATCGCTCGATGCGTGGCAGCTATAGCCGATACTTTGACGAAGGATGCACCGTCAGAAGTCCGATGCATCTTCAAAGGGAACATCATCGCCTACCACCGCCTCGACCAACAGCTACTACACAACAAAACATTCTGCAACAAGCGACTGCGCGTTAAATTTACTCAATATTCCAATAGCTTTCAGGCGGCACTTGGTGTATCATGATGGTTTCAGGACGGACTTTGCATTTTCCAATGACTAGTTTAACTAGTTTTTAGATGTCAACGTTGAAGGGATCTCGATGTAATGCGCGTATCTATCTATGTGCATGTATGCACATACATGCATGACATACATAGGTGCAATTTATTCAACTCCAATCAACAGTCGACAGTCTCCCTCGCTCTTGTCTCTATTGCGACGAAGACGATATCTCATGTCATTATGTAGGTATGTATATACACACACGTATACGTATGTTGTACAATATACTACGTTTAAAAACTCACAAAGAGGACTATACTTACTACAAATGAATATGTAGAAAGTTCGAAAAGTGTTATATGAAACAAGTGGAGAGTGATCTAATTTTTATAGCTATACAAATTTGTCGCGCGGCATGTCAGTCCAGTACGTGCGTCAGTACAGTGATGTAGCATCATATACATATCTATGGGAGGAATAAGAGAATGTGCGAACGAAGTTCTTGAGCTGTATGTATACATGCATACACTTATATGGGAAATCGAAAAGAAATTTCGTTTGCAAAAATGAGAAATCTAAACATATAGCTCGCAATCACAGCGATCAACTGCGCTATGAATGGCGGTTCACCCTAATCCTTGTCATGTTCAAAATGACATCGGTAGACGACGATTGATCCAATTTCTATTTTTTCTCCTTCGTTTCTTTTTCCTTCACTATTGGTCCCGACGCTCTTTTGGTACGAATGAGTATTGCTCGGTCTGCCAGGCTTCTAATATCGATAAGTTTTTTACAGTACGTGTACCAAATATGACAATGCGACACTGATCATTGTTGAATGTATCTAGCATGAAAAAAAAACCCCCCAAAAAAAAGAGAGAGAGAGAGAAAAAACGACAGTATATACAAGTTAAAATCGAGGGCAATATGAGAGGACTCAAGGATCTATATAACAAACGTTGACGAAGATTTTCATATAGGAATAGAGAAGTATGGCCTACTAGTGAAAATATTGAAGAAAAAAAAGAAAACAAAAAATTTTATAATATCAACCCTGACCAGAGAGCGACTGACCGACTGGCATTTTGAGAAACGGGAGATCATTTCTTACGTACATACATTTATACCTATATGTATGTATATATCTAGGTACCAGACGCCACGAAACTGGCGCCCAACTGTTTTTATCATAGATCTCAAGGCTTCGTATAGTAGGTGGTATATTACATGTATAATATGCAAGTATACATATATTATAAACAAATGTGCATAAGATAGACATGTATGTGCGTACGCTTCTTGTATATCGGTCGCATGCAGAGCTAAAGTTCTGATTGTTCTCTGATAATGATACAAGCGAACAAAAAAAGTGGAAAAAAAAAGAATATCAACGCATTATAATACATACTGATATACCTATGTATGTATTATAATGCGTTGATATATTATGAGAAAAAAAGGGCAGTTCTGTTCGCCGCAGAATGAAAATTTAGGGCACTGCAGAGGCTCGTAGTATAGATCAATGGAAAACGCAGATCTGTGTGTAGGGTTGAGTGGAGTGTACTGTTAGAGAAAGAGGTTAGGGTGAAGAGCGAAGAGCCGAGCTTGAGAAGAGAAGAGGTATATACCGGCAAACTGGTAACGACAATTTAAGACATCAACCCTGCAGACTTGTGCCGGAGGGAAACGTTTTGAATCGACTAAATTCCATCTCATACCTACGCCGCGAATAGCTATTCTAGCGTTGCTGCGATTGCTACTGCTACTGCTACTGCTGGTACTGCTCCTGTAACATCCCTTGGGGATAGTTTTTCTTCTTTCTCAGTAATATCTCTTTCGTGTTCCTAATATGCGAAGAAGGTAGCGGAAAACCTTGTCCGAAAGCCTGTATATTTTGTCATTCTTATTTTTATCGTTTACAAATTTCTTTCGAGAATTTTCAAATCGATCTGTATGAATTCTGGAAATTTATGTTCGCGTAAAAATTCCGCCGCTCCGATCAGCGCGGAGTGAAATTTCACCCTCGAAGAATGAAAATTGCCTAGACAAAATTTAGAAATTATAAAGGAGGCTGCGGTAAATGGCGGGTGATACGTTCTTCGATACTTCAATTCTGATTATCATAATCGCGTACAATCATTATATTATTATTACCTTTCGTCTTCCATACAGTATGTATAGTATTGTATAGCTATAATATTATATGTAAAAATGAATGACCGTGATAATTGTCGTGATCTGAATAGTCGTAATCTGCTGGATACTATCTACGGAGTAGAACTATTGCGAATTGTAACCAGAGAGGTGGATAATATACGAATCGTGACTCGGTAAGAGAGGGCTTAAAAAACCGTTTCACATCGAAGAAAAACAATCAACGTGGTGCGGTGTAGTGACAATAGGAACATCAACAGCGGCAGCAGAAGCAGGAGCCGTACCTATATATTACGATAAAGACTATCGCCTAGAAACCTAAATAGTAAAACGGGGTTAAAAAGGGGGAGGTATTACATATACATAAAGAAGAGGAAAACGAGAGAAAAAAAATTAGATTAAAATTGCCATATGTGGTGAAAAGGCAGCAGTGAATTATTAGGTATATATTGTAATATTGTATATAGTATATGTACTGCATACATATAGAGACATGAGTTATCAGGTTACATTCTTGAATCGCGTTGATTGGTTGAATAGCCTTGTCCTCGGCAAGAATATTGTGCGGGTGCCCAACAACTTCTTTACAACTATATAGGTACATACTATGTATGTATATACATAGGAAAAAAACCTCTAGACACTTTAAGTATACTTTCGTGCCAATGGTAAGGACAACCTCGTGGCTCGTACCCGTACTAATAATTCTATCGTCGTCGTCTGTAACTACAGGTCTAGAAATCACCTTGTAAAAATTGACTTCAATTCTCACCGCGACGACGTCGACGACAGGTAATGTATGTACTGTGTACGGTATATACACCACCATATATATATGCCATAGTAAGATATTGGACGTATTATACACATCAGGTACACTGTATAGAATCGAAACTTGCGAAGGTATTATCATAAGAACAACGATTTTCATAACGCGATTACGTATGTATATACATAAAATAAACGCGCAACTATATGTGCATACACATATGCTATCTCATGTGCCTGTACCCTAGCTCTGCCTTCGACACGTATTTTTGATTGTACTATAATAGAACAGGAATCGTGGGAAAACGTGAACACCCACATGAATTTTATAATAAAAATTGCAAATTTATCCGGATCGCGAAATTTTTTATGTGTAATATAGGCTGGTATTAGATTATACTTGATAACGCACAAAACGGGTTAGATGAGATAAATCGTCGCCAACTTTCTATACATATACTACTATATAAACTCGCCCCCGGTCCGTTCGATCCGGATGTATGATACAGAATATAGAATGGAGGATGTAGAGGGTCTATAGCTATAGGCTCTCGTTATAATTTATAAATCTGTAGCAATAATGTTACGCAACAGTTTACATGTACCTATAGCTATTATAGCTATACCACACCACACTCCTTCTTCAATCCCGTTCTTACAAAACGGATATTGTTGTACGTATATTTATATTATTATTCTATACTTGAATGTAGGTAATGCTGTCAAGAATAAAAATTTGTTTAGAATTCATAAGCTGCAGCGAGGTAAATTCGAGACCTATGTAGTAAAGTGGAACTATCTATACAGTAGGTATTTAGCAATAACAAATTAGTTTCGGTGGCGGCGATAATACCGTTCGCGTAACAAAATCGCGAAGAATAATACCAGCTGTATCGATAACGAAATGAAGAATTTGTTTTCAATGAAAAATATCAGCCGCAATTAGATTTTTCGTGAAAATCTTTAGGTGTCGAAACAGCTGATATTATTTTTCGCGACTTTGTTACGTTACCGTGGCGATAAAAATTATCATCCCTTCACATGCTAATCACCCCCTTTGCTCATTCCTGCGGTCCATCATCGCGAGATCAAAACGATAATTGGCCTCTTCTCATATCGTACCTATGTCACTAATTGTGATGTGACAACTCAATTCATAACGATCAATTTCCTTACTCCTTCGGCACACGCGGAAATCTAAGTTCCATACATAAGTCGCACGATAGATCGTATATAAACGTGATTTGGATTGCGAGGGTGAGGGCGAGGGACGGAAATCATGCGAAACGTGGATATGTAGGTATAGCTAGGCAGTGAGGTCACACGCCTTTCGTAGTTTAAAAAACAGTTTCAGAATCAATAAAATTTTATATCTGATCTCTTTCGTCATTCAGGTATGGTAAACTGCCATTGAATTGGTACATCGTTCAAATTTAGACTGAAATTTATGTGTCTGCTGATTTTTATCAAAATGACAATAATATCAATAATAACAATAATAATTATGTAATTTTTGCAAATTTTGTCTTCATTTCATCGGTTATCTGAATATCTTTCTGTCACGCGTTTATGTGATACAGACCCGGGATTCTTGACGAGAATCCTAATATTCAGGTCAATAACTTGTCGTTCAAACCGCGACCTTCGACCTGCCAAGGAGAGGGCAGATCGAGCGATATATGTAAATAGGCCGAGAGGATCGGTAAGGGCGAAACATGCGAGAGACAAGCTAGTCGCGCTATGCAGCGCACCTCATTCCTATAGATCAGTTATCTCATAGCTATTAGAAATAATCGTTAAAAAAAATGTTTTTGTTCCAATATTATACAGCTATTGAAGGCGCGATACCTATATCAGGCGCACGATTAGTATGAAGTATGAAATGCTCTCGAGAAATGTGAAATCATTTACTTATCTGCTATTTGTCTGATCGGTCATATACTACCTGTACGCGTATATAGGTATAATACCGATTATTCATGAATATTCATGCGGGATGTGACCAGACGTGGCAGTTAATATTGAATTCGCGTAAACAACTGAAAGTCCTCAACATTTTTCGCGTATCTTAGTCCATGACACAGACATGTATATAGCCTACGGCCACCCCTTATATCGTGAATTAACTGTACCATCCACTCAGAAGTTCAATAACCTACGAAGAGACTAGCTTCATCATTAAATCACAATTCATTATATTCCTTTCAGTATCTATGTACATACCTATGTAATAAATTGAGGAGATAGAATGATGGAATCAGTCACAAGTGTTCTGAACGTCATTTGGGCAATTGAGAAAGATCAAATAATTTATAGCAAGACAATTTTTGGTCGAAAATACTAATTCTAAGCGGCCTATTAACTTCTGGAATCTACCTATAAAAAAAAAATCGAGGATGTGAACCATATAATATACAATTTAACGTAAACATTTTTCACCTATATGATCTACGTTCAAAACTAATTTATAGCGATTCGATCGACTCTCATAATAAAAATGAGAAATGAATAACTATGCTTGGTCTGGTCGCCTAGATATTGTGTATAGGTATACCTATAATAAAACTGGCACAAACGAAACTACTTTCTTCGCAGACAATTTCCGTCGACTTTCCACGCTACGCATTATTACAGATAGATATTATACCTGTAAGTGTATACCTATACGCATACCTAATTGTGCAGACATGAAACAATTAATCTCATTACATCTATAAATTATCATCATCATCATCATCATCGTTACTATTATGATTATGATTACCATTATTATTCTTATTATTACCATTATTGTTATACGGAGTGAGGAAAAATGATTCGCAGATCCAAATCACCCGCCATTCTTCGATATATATACCTATAGTACATCTAATATCTATACCCTACGTGTATAATATGAATGTGCTAAAAATAGAATAGCGAAAAATTCGCTCCCCTAGCCCGAGGGGTTGTCGAGGGTGAGTCAGGAAGAGAAGCGAGATGAAAAGAGAGAGAGAGCGAGAGAGAGAGGAAGGGAGATGGCGTAAGAGGAGGGCGGACTGATAGAGGGGGTCGAGGGAAGTTCCGTGGGCGTCGTAGGTGACGTGGGCAATGTTTTATGCATATAGGCTGGTTTACGGGGTTGAAAGAGGAAGGGATGGATACAGCAGCGGTAGATACAGGAACAGCCAGCCAGCCGAAGCAAGAGCGTGCCAGCACAGGGGTGGCCGCCATGAATGAAAGCTGCGCGTATCGATTTATCCGCATTCCGTACCGCCCTATTTATAAAGTACAGTAAACACAACGGTTCAGCTACAATATGTATCATCCACCCACCCGAAATTGCTGCACCTTTACCAACATAGAATACTACCCTTTATCGTCCACAATCACATCTTCCTTGCCCCTCGGCGTCGCCTTCGCCTTCGCCTTCGCCTTCCGTCGCAGCATTTTGCGAAATCCTATTTTCATTCGAAATAAAAGCCTCGATATGATATTGAGTGAGTGCAGAAAAATAATCAGGCAATTGTATCATCGCTCCTTCGGTCTACACGAAATAACAAATCATGGAGGAGGCTGGGCGATAGATGTATATACGTACATAAATTTTTCGAAACTCGAGGCTATAGTTGTCACGAGGGAAGTTGAAACCGCACTTTTTTTCGAGAATTTCATCGATAATTCTATACGTGAAAGAACCTCTCATTCACCGATTATAATCGCACTCCATGAAAGTATGAGAGGATTTTTTTCAGAACATGATAAAATACGCATGCATATACTATAAAATAATATAATATGGTATAATGAGAACGAACGATGAAGATATGGATGAATTTGGTAATAAAATTGAGGATATATGAAAAAAGGAGAGAAGTAGAAGATTGCGTGATCAGGTTGAAGATGAATATACCTTGAATTGCGGTAAAACGTACGTTGTGTATCTAAGGGGGTGAAATACGCGACCTCCGAGCACGATTACAGTAGAATATTATCAGTAGTAATAAACTGTGGGAAGAAGACGAGAAATAGATGAGTGAATGTTAAAATGGTACAAACCACTATACTGATCATGTCATCGGAGGATATCTCTTCATCTTTGTTTCGGATGACGTTTGAATCGATTAATATTAACGAGACAATACACTTTTAACACTGACTCGACGATCTCGCCGAACGCCATAACTCTTCATGTGATTCAATTAGCCAACTTTTCTTTGTCAATGCATTACAATAACGGTTTGATCACTCATTTACTCATAAAATACACGCATGTATATTGATGACAAGGTGCAGCGTATGTTATCAACGATTTTAAAAACGACGGTGACGCGGGGCGTATGATATCCCCTTTCTCGAAAAGGAACCAAAAATTCTCTTATTATGTACTTTTAGACCGAGACAACCCCGTATCAGTCGACGAATACCTACTCCGAAGGTTGCTACTGCAATTTCAAAGCTCTCCACAAGACGGAGCCACCGTTGGCTGGCGCATTACGCTGCTTCTGTATATGATGTTTTATATACCCTACACACCCTCTGGGCCCTCTTATATGTATATGAAATATAGATATAGGTATCTGTGTTATACCTATGTTATATTTGATCCTTCACATTTTCTCGCGATGTCGATATCGCGCTGCTGTTTCTATAGTATCATGTGACGTAGGAATCCGTTTTACGTGCATTATGAGTAGCACGTAGAAAATGTATTATGAATCTTTGCCTATAATATACACGCAATATCGCCCTCGTTGCATACGCTCATATAACAGAAATCATCAACTTTGCGGTAAATACCTCTACGTATTTATTTAACCGGGGATTATATATTCGGAGACACGTGAATGAATATCCCTTGTATTATGCAATACAAGAAGAAGATAAACCTGCATCCCCTTGTGTCATACCTATATTACATTATATTACCTATGTGCAGTATAGGTGTGATACAAATATACGTAAGATATTTGAATGAGCGAAAAGACCTTCGGTTTATACATAGTAGGTACACAAAGTGTGTTACGTCATTTCATTCAATCGCTAGACCGCGCGTCGATGTGTCCGGGTTGGTCAATGAAATTTTTGGAAGAGTTATAATAGCACCCCCACTTCTGTTTTTCAATGAATATTTTATTCGTTTTTTCTTTCCTAATTTCAGAATCAACATCGTCGTGGACATATTACTTCATATTGTAAAATTTACTTCGTGATCATATAATCGGAATGTGTTCCTGTTTTCTGAATCGTTAAATTGAAATATTGACTTAATGGGATACACCTACATCGTAGATTAAAGTAGTTTGACATTTCTCACGACGTTTTATAATATCTTTGTATGTATGTATGTATGTATGTATGTACTACATAATTATTTGAATAACGAGAGGAACGGCGTTCTACATATCTTCACCCGTACTATAATATTTAGTGTATAAGGCCATAGATTTTTCCCCCACTGTATCTACCGATCTTTCGAATGTTCCGCGGGCGGGTAAAAGTAGTGGGTGCCGGTCGAGGTAAGACATAGTTATAAAGTCGGTTTGTATCAGTGGGTATATTTTCATCCCGCGAGATCGAACCTGTTTGCTCCTCAAAATCGTCTAACCGTTTTATTCTTAATGAATGAACAAAATGAATCTGTGATGAGTTTCAACGGTATACATGAAAACGTATAGTAAATATTTTGATATCGCAGTGTGAATCGAAGTTAATAAACTTATACAATTATTGCTTCTAAGATTGTAATATACATATACCTAAGGAAAAGAAGAAGAAGGACAAAAACCAAATGAACAAGTACATGAATAAATAAACAAATCAGTGATATACTATGTTTGACATATTGTTACCATAACGTGGAACAATTAAACGCGTATGAAGTTATAATATCGCCGCTGCAGGTGGAGAACAAAAGAAAAAAAAAGATCAATATTGAGAAATAATTACACAACTCATATACTACATATGATTGATCGATAATATCATACCTATGTATTTTTTTGATATTTCACTTAATCCTTATCCGCGTGCATTATGTTTGCAACGTACCATTATTAGTGCAGACTGATATTGTTCAAGATACTATCATCATATACCAATCACGTATACATGTATGTAACAAATTGAGTTATCTTCTTGATATACTGTAATAGGTATGTATGTGTAACGAATGAAGCAACAAACGATAGGCGAGATAAAGAAAATTGATACAATAAAAACAGAAATAAAAAGCCCCGCTATAATTCCACTATAAATTAAACTCATCACCATCATCTTAATCAATTCGGGCTACTGCAGGCTCTCGTCAACGTTTTCTTCACGTCGTTGTAGATCGCAGAGATTACTGCGACCACAAGTATATCTAGGTAAGGTGTTAGAACTTTTTTTTACAAATTCATTAATTCATACTAAATACATTATAATATTTCATTTTCAATTTCTATTTTATATATAATACTACACGCACATGAATCAGTTTATCCATTAATAGTTTATCGCAATTGATTGAAATTAGGCACCTCATACTTCATTCTAATTAACTGAAGTACAAAAAAATATTGTTCAATACATGTACGAAGGCAGCAATTCCTGCACGAGTGTGAAGGATTTGCCGCTCTTGTACACTTGCACTCGCCTTTGGCTCGTACTAAAAATATCATCCTCGCCGAAAGACAGTTTGTTTACAAGCGTGCCACATAAATAGCTATTTGTTTCTAATCGTTGAAGTTCTCAGCTACCGACATGTGATTTTGCAGCCCGAATTTCTTGCTTATGTGCAGTTAGGTATCCGCAATGAAATTGCATCTATCCGTCTATAATCTACTATTCGCATGACAACTCTCGCGGAACGTTATAATAATTGCTGCATGAAGTCTAGGTGTAAATTAGTGTGCGTGTTTCGTCTATATTAAATATACAAGGATAATCGAAAGCTTGAAAGAGTGAATTTTGATTATTAGAAAATCGCACGCGATGATAATGAAATATTTGTGTAGCTATGTACATATTATACATATTTGTGCTGAATTTATCATACGGATCTCAATCGTCTCATTGAAATTGTTGATTTTCATGCGAATCTCGTCACATGAAACCGTTACTTTCAAGTGTAAATTGTATATGTAATATATTCCTGCGAATATATAGAATATAATGTAATATATTCCAACGATCTGACCATGATCCAGCAAGCGACTTAAATCGAACACGATTTCACAATCAAAATTCTCCATATTTTATTGGCAATCGCATAACAAACCCGGAGATTTCATACGCCGATGTCGTATTACGACAGAGCAGATTTAACAGTCGTCAGCCAGATAGAACAAAAATTTATGAAAACGGGAGAGAGAGAGAGAAATAGAGAGAGACAGGGAATAGGCGATGAAAAAAAGTAATTAGAAGGGTCGCGCGGACGACGTCAAAAGACGTTCAAAAATTTTGCCAAACTTTTCGATCGATACAATAATTCATCGGCAACGAATTCAACGACAAGGTAATCGTGATCGTGGAGCGATATTACAGTAGATTGTATGTATACGTATATACATACTATTATACAACTAACGCGAGCAACAGGGTGTTCGTAATTCATTTGACATTTGCATATTATCTACAATGCGGCTGATACATACGAACGACGAACGAGTATAGTATAAAGTGAAAAAAAAAAGAAAGAATAAAATTGATTGGTAATTCGTGAGAACTGACTTTCTACTTTATCATCTGAAAAATTAAACCAAGGACTGGGAGAAACGGGCGGTGATGCATGCGCATTTTACGGCGACAACTAGCGGCGAGTAAAATGTGTAAACGGAAATGTCTCCATCGTTATGATTTGACGGATATATTCAAATTTTCTATACTTTGCACTAAGCGGTATTCAGCCTGCTAATTACTTTTCACCGTTATAACTAAATCTGTCGTGTTTACGCACTCGAAAGTTCACTCACAGGTAAAATGATAAAATAATCAATCTATTTTTCGTATCCTAAGGTAGTAGTTTACCTATTTTTAAATCTCATATTCAAGAGGTCTCCGCGTTCATATCCTCCTCTTTAATTCATCCGTCAGAATTCCTAACCAACAAATCCATTCATCAGTGATGACAGCTGACGGATTCAAATTTAAAGGAAAGGGAAACGAAACAAAATAAACGTAGAAAAACAATAAAAGAAAAGAACTTCTATCAAAACATAAGAAAAACGTGCTTCTTGCGTTCAATTTTAAATGAGATTCGAAAACAAAAGTCAATTCTTGTTATCAGTAAATATTCACGTACTTTTATCTAGCTTGTTTAAAAATCATAATAATTTATCAACAAATTATCTGAATCGAGTAACGAACTTCGTTCTTTGTTATTCTTCTCTTATATTCCATTCTTATCTAATCTAATGGCATGCGTCAAGTTTGTGATTATAACTGAATAATAATTCCGTAGAAGTACAATGAGATGTATTAAAAATCAAGGATCATTTTCAATTTAAAAATCTCAAGCAATATCCATAATCAGTCCATATTATATCCATATTATTTAGTTGAGAACAGATACACAATATGAAAGGTAAGTCTTAATTGGCACACACAGAAAAAGATACACATGTATCATATACATATAAACGAAATGGGGCATTGGGTGAAAGTATGGCTTGGAGGTCTCCTATATCAGATCAGTCTGGCGGGAACTGTACAACGTTGTGTATGTACATAAATTAAATATAGAGTTTTTCCTTTTACCGTTTATTTCTGTCCACTGACAAGAGGTGGAGAGAGGATTTTTCTTCACACGTCTTATACCTATATCCAAATCTTTTCACAATCCAATTTATCTATCCATGAAATTTATACATACAATTCATTCATTACCCGAGCTCATACGAAATACTATATCGCTCGTGTTTATATTCAAATTTCTAGTCAATATTCATAATCTTTAAATTATATCACAGAATGTTAAACCCGGTGCGGATATGCTGCTCAGTAATTTTACTAGCTAACTTCGCTACATCGCTTGAAAATGGCCTCGCCCGTACTCCACCCATGGGTTGGCTTTCGTGGGAAAGATTCCGATGCAATACAGACTGCAAAAATGATCCGGACAATTGTATCAGGTAAACCGATTCTTAATGCCGCCGAGCAAGATACACTCCATAATGGAATATTCTCCCACTCAAATTTTCTCAAGAAATTTACAGTGTTGCAATTCTATTGTATACATAGTAAACAGAACTAGATTACGAAAACGTGTTGGTTTTTTTTTTCTCTCCCACGAAAATTGAAAAATTATGCTATATGTTGACCTAATTATATTTCTGAAAAATTATTCTTCATTACCAATGTGATTAATGTTAATGAATCTTTATCCTCCATCTGATCATTTTATATTGAGAAAGGCAGAAAAATGTTTCAAAACTTATGATAATTGACGTGTGTTATGCCGCTACTTTTGACTACAAAATCAACATTATTTAATGCTTCTTTTGAAGTCTTATGTAGCTAGCTCTTCGTGTTACCGCAATTGCATAATTGAAAGATGTCACATAAAATTGAATAATCTCATACACATGCAATAGAACATAAGAAACAACTCTCGCAAAGTTCAGGAAATCGAATTTATTAATCAATAGAACTTGAATAGTATTTCGTTATGAATATTTTTTCTCTAGCGTGAAATCTTACGCCCTGAAAAAAGTTTCACGGATATATCAAATGAAATTCCAAGTTTAGTATAATTATGCAATCAAGGTTACAGTCGTAGTTTTTGAACTTCTACTACACTCTCCATGCATCAGAATTAATTGAATTCATAAAGATATGATCTTTGCTTTTGCTTCAAGTGGTCAAAATTTTGCAATCCTCTATTTCACAGCCTTTTCCAATTCTAAGAACATAAAGAAATGAGTTAAAACGAAGTGTTTCAAATTTTTGGTATCATTGTATTTACAGAGATGGCTTGTTTCGCACAATGGCAGACCTCGTTGTAGCAGAAGGATACGCTGCTGTTGGATACGAGTATATTAATGTAGATGATTGTTGGTTGGAAAGAGAAAGAAGTTTAGATGGTCAGCTTGTACCAGATAGACAGCGTTTCCCTTATGGCATGAAGAATCTTGCCGATTATGTAAGGCTTCAATACTGATTCTCTGTAATTTACATCTAACTGGGAACAGTTAAGATGATTAACCGAATGTGAAAAAAAAATAAGTCTCACGGATGTAATAAGTATTTGCATAAACCAAGTAATAGACAAATTGGATTCCCTGAATTATTGACTATAGCATGAGTTTTGTAATTTACTTTTATGAAAGTGGATTCAATAAAATAATGAAATGACCATAAAATCAATTGCCAAACGACTTTCAAATCACTGGATGACCAAAGAATCACGATAGTATCTTTTATTTCTCTTTCCTTCTTAACATATATATTTACTCAGCTCATGATATCTAGGTACATTCCAAGGGATTGAAGTTTGGAATTTATGAAGATTATGGTAATTTCACTTGTGGCGGATACCCAGGCATTTTGGGTCACTTAGAAACGGATGCCGTCACTATCGCATCTTGGGATGTTGATTACGTTAAATTAGACGGCTGTTATGCACATCCAGTGGATATGGACAGAGGTGAGAATTCATGAACTTACATTTTTGTTAAATAGTCAATAACTTTGGTTACATACAGTCTCCAAAATAACAAGAACTTGATTTAAAACACAAATTCTTGACACTATCTGCTGAAATCCTGACCATATTCGATTAATAATTGTGTTCCAGGGTATACTGAGTTCGGATATCTGTTAAATCAAACGAGAAGACCTATGGTCTACTCTTGCAGCTGGCCTGTATATCAAACTTTCGCCGGAATGCAGGTTTGTTGAACAAATTACACGCTATTAATATTAAAAATATCATGGCGAAGAATTTGAATACGTTTTTCCAAATGTACTTTGGAATATCTAGCTTTAATGATCATGCTTCTTTAATTTTCAGCCAAACTTCTCTTTAATAATAGAGAGTTGTAACGTCTGGAGAAATTTCGGAGATATTCAAGACTCATGGAATAGTATCGAAGGTATAATGGACTATTTTGGAGACAATCAAGATGCGATTGTACCAAATGCAGGCCCTGGGCATTGGAACGATCCCGATATGTTAATAGTCGGCAACTTTGGACTTAGCTACGAACAAAGTAAAACACAGATGGCTATTTGGGCAATCTTAGCTGCCCCGTTATTCATGTCTGTGGATCTAAGAACGATACGACCAGAATACAAAGCAATTCTACAAAATAGAAAAATAATAGCCGTCGATCAAGATCCCCTTGGGCTTCAAGGGCGCAGAATATACAAGGTAAGACTCCGATTTGGAAGGCAATGGACAAAGTTGATGAATTTGTGGAACAACTTGAAGGAACAAAAAAATAAACACTTGAAGAAAACCATTTCTCCTCATTTTTAGCACAAGGGGATTGAAATCTGGGCTAGACCTATTACTCCAGTTTATCAAAACTACTTTTCCTACGCTGTGGCGTTTGTTAATCGCCGATCTGATGGCACGCCTTCCGATGTATCCGTTACTCTGAAAGAACTTGGTTTGGCATATCCCGGTGGATACAGAGTTGAGGTAAGTTTGTCATAGGTCATTCTTTCTTTCGATTGTCATTTATAATTCACTACTTTTTATCATCTGTTGAAAAACTTTTGAACTATTTGACCGATTGCAATGAAATTTGGTATTTGAATTTCTCGAATAACAATTTTTCAATTTCGACATTCAAATTCTATTTTTAATTGAGAATTTTTCATCAAATATTTTTCTTTTATTCTCTTCTAGGATCTATATGAAGATGTTGAGTATGGAGTACTAACTCCTCAGACAAAAATAAAGGTTAAGGTAAATCCTTCGGGTGTTGTTATCCTGCGCGCTGATTTGGATTTGGAAGCTACATTAGCAAGAAATAATTATACCCCATTTCCTACGCTGAGCCAAGTTTTTAAAGTTAAACAAAACGGTTTCAAGTGATAAAAAAAATAAAACAAGAAAACATATAATTCAAAAACAGATAATATCATAATAATGACGACATCATATTAGCTTGTTGATTTCCCTATCTAATTATATACATTTTCTTCTCTATTTTTGTAACGAACGATTATTACCATAAATTTAATAATATTCCATCACATTACATACATTAATGCATAATAAATATTACGCATACAGTATAAAGTATTGTTGTGATATAAAGTTGATGATTATTTCATCTAAATGTTATATATTTTTTTTCTTTGCTGTCTGTAGCAATTTCTGAATTTATTCCCTTTTTCAACTTTTTCCGATCAATCATATGTATGTATCATGAATTTCATCGACGTTAAAATCTGGTTAAGTTAACGCAACGAAATGACAAAGAATATCAACTGTTTGCGAAAAATGTGATTATTGAATCTTCGATCTCATGAATTTTCACCATTATCAAAAGCATTCTAGGTTATGATATGTTCGAAAGAACAAAATTATTGCATTCAAATGAACAAAGAAGAACGAACGAAATTTGAACAGATAATAAAAATTTTATAAATATTATTTCTTATGATTTTATTATTAACAAATAATGTTCACTCACCAGCTAGATCCGAAGTTTAACTACAATATTTGTGTACTCATTTTCCATCCGCATTATTGTTTTTTCACGATCAGGGGGGCTTTTTCAACCCTATCAACACTACAGATTTATTCGTACCAAACTCACGGTCGATGCTGAGCATCCTGATGTTAATCTTTGACAAAAAAACAAGGCCGAGAAAAGAATAATGACAAGACGCAACTGCAATTGAGAGCAAGGGGTTGTAATTCACGATGTTAAGTATTATTAAAATGATTGATGATTGATCACTGTTTACGTAGAGCCCAAACGTGTATTAATTTACGGCGTGATCTATTATCGCGCGGTTATAACCAAACAATTAGAAACAAGTTTTACAATCCTATGGAATTTTGAACCGCGGATCATTTTCATTCGCTTCTTTTCCTTTCAAGCAGAAAACTGGTTCCAACAGTTGACAATTCATAGATTCCGAATACCTTGACTAGAATAACAGCCTATTTTAAAACTTTTTACGAACTTTTGTATTAATAACGTATAACTTCGAGCATGCGTACTGTTCAACTGCGAAAATACGGCGTTCTTCATTTTTTACTCTTATCGGTTGCAGGTAATATGGAAATTTTCAGCGGATTGCGTGCTATTTTTCCGTTTCTTATGTAAAACATTTGGAATTTTTCGCGCTTTTAGAGGCGAGGATAATAACGACTGCGGACACGGCCCAGTTTCTCTGCAAAAACACACTCGATTTATACGAAATTGACATCAATAATGCAGCAAGAGATAACAAAGGGCATGACGCACTTCGATTTTCAAAAATCGGAAAAAAGTTCAACGAATTAAAACTGTCGAAAGACAAACTGCAGTAAAACTTTCTTTTGATTTTCGTAAATCGAAAAGAGTCATGCCCATATTTCTCTCTTTCTGTATCGCTGATATCACTTTCATATGAACTGGATGTATTTTTTCTGAGAGAACAGGTTTCGAATGTGTTTCATTTCCCCAGTGATATGAGACCGGAAGCGAGACGCGCTTT
This sequence comes from Phymatocera aterrima, assembly GCA_963170745.1. Classification (NCBI taxonomy): domain Eukaryota; kingdom Metazoa; phylum Arthropoda; class Insecta; order Hymenoptera; family Tenthredinidae; genus Phymatocera; species Phymatocera aterrima. The sequence goes on from OY720668.1 coordinate 4,119,192, forward strand.
GTTACAAACTATTGACTGCGTTCTTACACTTTGGCGAAGTCGCTTCCGGTCTTATTTCACCTTAAGGGGCATTTGAAGCCCCATGAAATCTCCATTGTTACATATTGTTCAATGCATTGTCACCAATTATTGAACACAATGTGTCTCCAATGGCCCCTTAAAATGAATCTCAATATACCTGAATATACCTATCCATGCATATAAGGCATCTCTGCCACAGTTGTATTGCGGCTTTCATAGTTTCGATAATCAGATTGAAGAATTTTGATAACAGATTGGTTAAATCACAGTTACATGATTACAAATGCATTATCTTCACATGAATTAGATTGAAAGACAGTTATCTACTAACCTAAAATAGCGAATATAGGATCCTCGAACATATCCAATACTGCGCATCTGGAAATTCAAAATATGAAAGAGAAAAAAAAAATTGTACGAGAAAGGAAAATCATCGTAGGATCAAATAATATGCTTGGAGATTCTCACAGCCAGTATTGTTTCGAAAAAAATTCTATCCCTATCATTAGAATTCTCATTTTCTCATCAAATTTGTCTTGCGATGAACAACTGTGCGGTGACATCTGATCCATTTCACAAGGATCTTCGCCAGGCACGGGACATTGTACCAGCTCTTTACACTCTTCAGCAAGCAATATCCTTGCAGCCTTTAATTTTCGGAATTGTCCAACTGGGTGAATGCAAATTTTAGGACTTTGAGATGAGGGTATTTGAACAATGTTACAGAATTCTCAGAGCTGTTGTAAATTCTTTTTATTATTTCAATTTACGCGACAACGATATCAATTTAACCTAGATTAGGGTTTCTTGGATTGAGAATATCGGTCTTGTAGATAAGAGCTGCGGTACGCCACATACCAAATTTCGTGAGGAATAAAATTCGAAATTTTTCAATACCTCGAGGTTTAGAATTTTTATACTTGAGTAACTTGGCTGTATTGAATACACGGAAATGCTTATATCGCATTTGCAATTGAATACCGACCTTCCTGCAAATGGTAAAAATGTTTTCAAGGAAATCTACAATGAGCAACTGAGGTAGACTGTAGAACAGACGTAGCCTATTCCGGAATACAAGATGAAAATAAAGAAACTAACAAGTGGAGATACAGGGAGATACCACCAGACAAAGGAAGTGCGCAGATGCTGTCTGCTGAGCTGTGGCAATAAATTGAGCAACTTCACTTTTCTCCAGCGACTTTAATTCCAGTCGATCCCAACCATCGACGTACTTCGGACTGTTTCCAAGCATCAGCCGCGCAGCGTAGCTCGCAGCAACCTTCAAATTTGTAAAGATACCACAGCTGTTCCGGATGTAAATTACCATTTTCGAACATGAAATTGGTGTTTTTTTCAGAGTTAAATTAAATTCAAAGTGACATTAAGAGCCGTTAAAAAAATCGTGACGCTAACAGAACTTTAAATATATTGCTAGTAATTCAACAAAGGTGAGTTTGCGTAGCTGCGACAGCCATTTTTCTAAATCCTTTAAGGTGAATAATATGAATCATTTTAAAACGCAGATATGTCATTCCCCTCTACGATACGCAGTTACATATCCTCACAGAATCTTCGAGATTTATATTATCCATGACTCATTATTATCTCAGACTATTTCGTTCGATCTTACTCACTCCGTCTATCATATTGAGTCGGTACTTTCGTCTTGTTTGTAAACATTTAAACAGATCAATATAGTACGTGCATTACACAGATACCAACACTATTGCCTTAATTGCGCAATTGTCGAGCATTCCGTTTCTGCGTATTATCTTTGAATGAAGAACAAAGAAATGACTTTGTAATTACGATAAAGAAATATTTTGGAAAATTCTTAATTCTTTCACAAAATATAAATAAATGGTAGAGAATCCTTCTTCTCACCGACAATTATTATGGAATACTTCCTAGATTCTTAGAAATCCCAATAATTGGCAGTTCCAAAAAATTGAATGAGCACGGAGTAAGCCTGGTTAGCTACTGCAGCACATATTTTCAGAGCTCGTTACATCAAAACTAAGTTCTTTTTATAGATAGAGTTTGACCTCTTTGGCTGCAGCTATTAGATCAGTTAGCCGGTGGTCAGCTTTTTACTTTGAACCATATCATTCACAGTTCTCTTTAGTAATTTGGCTTCTAATTGATAAATTGAGAGTTTAAAAAGCGATGCCAGACAGGTGCGTGTGAAAGAATTGCAGAAAATTTTTTTCTTTAATTTCTGTTCAGATTCATCTGAATTTCAAGTTTTTTTTGTAACTTATTTGTAATTTATAACATCGTAGGAATAAGGTTTTAGTCGGCGCCGGTGTGGTATGGGGGATTGGGCTATGCTGTCTTTTGTTCAATCGAAAATTGCCAGGGACAAGGATATTGTTTAGTTTCATTCCTGCTATTTTTCTTCGGTCAGTATTTAGAGCATTATTGGCGATGTTTATACATACATTAACCACAGCTCCACAAATTTCTGGCATGTAGTTGAAATATTGCTTCATTAACGTCAGTGTATGCCACAAACTGTGAATTAATTTGTTTCTACTTCTAATTGATCAGAGTTTTAATTATCTTGGTTTTAATTAAACAGGGGTGAGAAAATGAATAATGAAGAAGATCAGAAATGTGATAACAAAGAGGCTAGTGCACCGGTAGAAACTGGAGCTGGCTCCAATGCTGATGATAACCAGAATGCTACTGAAAATGATAGTTCACAACGGTAATTTTATCGAGATAATCGTTTTCATTGATTATGTGAGACAAAACTTCTCTTCGATGTATGGATAATTGTTGAACATTAATTGATCTGTAATAGGCTACAAGCACAGAACTTTATCATCGGAGGTTTGACCGGTGCTTCTCCACCTAAATTTGTATCTTTTGAAGAGATAATGAAGGCCTCTAATGGAATGACGAATATGGTACTGGCGCATGAAATTGCTTTGAATAAAGATTTCAAATTGGAAACTTTGGACCCACCCGATGGCAGTTTACAGAAAAAAGTTAAAGAAACTATGCACAATATATTCTGGCAAATATTGGCTCAACAGTTGGCTGAGGATCCACCAAATTATAATCAAGCTTTCACTCTCCTTGGCGAAATCAAAGAGGTATATTATTATAAATGAATATGTGAATCTCATCGATGGTATTGTATTTTGAATACAAGATTTGGATAATTCAAATATTCTTCAAACTTTTCTTCTAGGCTCTGGAGGAACTCTTGTTACCTCGTCACACAAAGATAAGAGAAGTAATCAAAGAAGTTTTAGACATCCATCTCATAAGGCAGCAAGCAGAGCAAGGAGTTTTAGATTTCAATCGTTACGCTAACTTCGTTATTTCCATAATGGGTAAATTATGTGCACCCATCAGGGACGAGAAAATTGCCCAGTTATCAGAATCGACGGATGTTATCGAGACTTTCAGGGGCATCTTGGAAACATTGCAGTTGATGAAACTCGACATGGCAAACTTCACTATAAGTTTGATCAGGCCAGAAATTGTAGCAACGAGTGTTGAATATGAGAAAGTAAAATTCGCTGAATATTTAAAAATTCATGATGATGGTTTACAATTGACAAGAGAATGGATTCTCAAACATTTAGACCTGGAAAAGATTACTGCATCTTCCACACATCCTATCGCTGTGAAACAAATTACTCACAACTTACTCAGCGAGGCTTATTTAGACCTTTTAGAATGGGAATTCAATCCTGATGCTGAGGTATCTTCACTTCGTCCATTATGTTACGTCTCTGAAAATAAATCAACGACACACGTTATTTGTTCACCTTTTTGCTCATAGACGCTGATGATGGACCAAGGTAGATTGGTAGAATTACGAGACCGAACTTGTAGATTATGTGTAATAGGATCAGTGCTTCTGGTTACAAACAACACAATTGGCGCCCCTGTTCAAGGCGTTGCAAGTTTTAAAAACGGCCTTAAGCAACACGTCGCCGTGCTTTTGGAATCTGTTCACTCCAACGAGTAGGTTGAAATATTTTCATTGCTCCCCATCCGTCCAATTCTTCAGAAAAACCTACAACTTCTCCACAAGATTTGTGAATGTATTCCATTCGATTAAACATTAATGAAATAATTTCAAATTCAGAGATTTAGCTGCAGTGATGGCAAACATTGTACTGCAAGTTAAAGCTGACGTTAAGACAACGTTACAAGAAGTTGGTGCTTCGGAATTGTCACCAGAGTTGGAGTCTCTTCTTGGAGCTCAGATTTTAGAAATTGCTAAACCTGATCACAAGATCCGACATCTCGTCAGTGAGTATTTTGAAATTAGAATTAGAATTCAGTCCTTCTTTAATGTGTTTCCGCAGCGATCTAAATATTGTTCAATATTTGATTATTTCATATTTATTGATAGGTTCATTATTTATTTTTCAGATTTGAGAATCAGACAGTTCCTTCAAAAAATTATACTCTCTCAGACTGTAGGACCGCAGCAAATACCTGCTGGACTATCATCGTTGCAGGAAGAACTAGCTGTAATTGCTGCACAATTTTTGATAACTGTATCACATAATCGTAGCGTGTTTGGGAAATATTATCAAGACATAGTTAATAGTGCGATTAGTAATGCAAAGGTTGCTACTTTCATCCCTGCAGAATGAGCTGACATGTAATTCTTATTTTGAAGCAAATATTCATACACATATTGTGTAGGGGAGCGTGTTTGAGCGCAGTGTTTGATCGAAAAGATAAAACACGCAGTTTAAAACGTATTTGGTTGCGAAACTTGGGGATTTTGTATGTGGAATGATATTACCTCAATATTCTACCTTAGAGAGGCTGCATTCCGTAGTTTCGTGATACCAAATGATGAAGCAAAAACGCGGAGTTTTTTTTTTTTTTTTTTTAAAGACAAATGCACAACTAGTTTTCAGATATGTTGTTTTCAACAGATATCCGAGCTCGGCGATTACTCTTCTTTGATCAGGATCAAGTCTGAAAAAAAAAAAATTACATGTCGTCGCAATTTTTTATAGGATAATAATTGTTAGTCTACGTACTAATAATAAAAACGAAACTTATGATGCCTTAATTATTTGAAATAAATATTTAATGGTCGGATCGATCCGTCGATGACGAAGCTCTTGTAATTCAAAGAGCGCAGAACGAAGTGAAAGAGTGGAACAATTACAATCGATTTATTATTTTTTTTCGCTATTTATTAATACCATTTTTATTAACTATCTAATTATTATACATTTTATTTTGATTTATACCAATATTCTATACATATACACACATTATATCTGTACGCAATTCACAGTATTAAGAATGGAAGAAAACCTTAGAAAAAGAGTGAATACTTAAGAAAATATACTTTTCATGTCAAAATTCTTGCGGTGTACACGCAGAAATGAAAATTGAATAGAATAAATTGAGCTGCGGTTCCTACGGAGAGATGATTAAACTTATTGCGCAGCTAGGTTGATATTCACTACTTTCTTCTTACTCATAGAGAGAAACTAATTCGTGAACTACGTAAGAAATACTAGTCTAAAGCTAACAAATTTTGGAATATATCTACTAATGTGCGTCGGGAATAGGTGCATGCTGATTTCTCTATTTTTGTTTTCTGTTTTGGAAAACATCAGCAAATATAAAACTGAAATATACATGTGATCTTTTTATATTACTGATAGGGACAGTTGTGGAACGTAACAACTTTTCAGAAAGTAATATTCACGTAGTTACGAATCATTATTGTGAGTAACTCACAATTTTTGTACCCATAACTGAATGAATACAATGAACATTCGTGAAATAAATACTAATAAAAATGAAAATTAATAGATTATGGATTAATGGAAAAGAACAAGAATTTCCTTTCTTTTCCGTTCGTTTTTCTGTCTCGATTGCTCCAAGTTGTGGGATCAGATTTTTGGCTTTACAGTAATGAAAATAAGTTGAGACAAATTAAAAAAATTGCACAAAAATTTTATTAGAAAATGGGATTCAAGAAATAAATTAGTATATTCTACATAAATAAAAAATCGCACATCATCTAACCTTTAGTTTCATCCGTATATTACAAGTAGTTGGCGAACTTCATATACATTTATAAATTCAGGTTTTCTAGGAGTCTAATGCGACTATCAAACGCATCAATATGTCGTTTTTTCAAGAAACTCCTGAAGCCTGTGGAAAATTATGCAGAATTCGATAAAAAAAACAATATCAACTAAATTATGCGGAATTTAATAAATGATTAAAAAAAAGTTAAAGATTTTAAACTCATGGTGTGAACAATCCGTTACCTTTGAATAAATGCTGAAGATTATCAGCTTTTGGAAATAGGAATTCCAACGTTCTCAAAAGTTGATCATAATCTGCGACTTTTGTATAACTTTGAGCCATCGTGGTGAATATTTTATATTTTTCTTCTGTTAAAGATCGTTTTACCTATGAAGAGATGTTATTAAGAATTTGACAATATGCACATTTTTTTGAATAATTGGACCGCTAAGAATGCAGGATGACAAATGGAATAGGAAAGTTCAATTTCCTTCATCCCTATCTATAAATGAAATTGTATGGATAAAAAGTATGAATAGATACTCACATCTCTTAAGTAAGTTTTGCACATCTCCTTTTTTTCAACGCTTACTGCATTTTTTTTTTCACTAAAATTTGTAGTTTCCGATTGAGCATCAATGAATTTCGTAGATGATTCAGCTGACGTTGAAGGTTGCGACACGTCAATTTTTACTCCAACAATTTGAATTTTCCTCCTTTTTGCGACTGGCTTATCAAGTCCCTTTGTCAGCTCGCATCTATCCCAATCTGCATCTAATTTACAATTGCTAAAATCTATCACAGGCTTTGATTTTGTTTCCAGTATTTTGAAGATATCTTGTTGATTCATTTGTAAACTTCTTTGGTCCGTGGATTTGGTTTCGGTGTATTTTTCCAAATTAAAATCATCTACGGGCTTTGAAGAAGATATATGAGTTTCTTGTTTCACACCAGATTTTATAATCCTTGATCGTGTATCGTCAAATGTGGCGCAATCTGCTTGTAAGGAAAATTGTATACTGCTCAAACTACCTCCGCCTTTAATATTTGGTTGTGGCAGCTGCAAAAAGATAAAAATAAATAAGTCTCCTTTCCATTCATTGAGCTAATTTGTAGCATTAGTGATCGCATACATCACGTTCTGCGCTTCTGAAAAATTCCCTCAATTCTTTAGTTATCGTTCCAAAGTTTGTAAACTTTTTAATATGAGGCTGTAACCAAATTGATAACTGTTTCCTGAATCCGGCATTTTCGAATCTACAATCGCAAAGAATTATTGCGCCATAATCGTTTTTGTGTCTTATAACACGACCAATTGCCTGATTTACTGCTCTGGAGGCTTCTAGCTGGTACCACTGTTGTCCAGTTAATGACTATAAAAGTGAAAGTATTAAAATTTATAATTGTTCACAAAGGTGAATCAATTATTCACTGGAAAATGATACTATTTTACCAATAATTTTTTACCTCTTTATCTTTACTTCTATTTTCTTCCAAATATTTCTGTTTGAGAATAACTCTTGGGTCTTTCAACGGAGGAAAAGGTAGACCTGTTACTAAAACAGCTCTACCATTCATATCCGCAAAATCTAAACCTTCGCTGACCTTGCCTCTACATACAGCCATAAATATTGCGCCTCTACAAGACGGGTCTTGAATTTTTTCATAAAATTCATTCATCGTAGCTATGAAAACGTTTTTCAATTGACCTTCGACGTAAATTGGCTGACAAAAAACGAAAATGATTTCATTTATTTTCTATAATTGTTGATATCAATATGATTAAAGGCATTTTTTGGTGATGGTTGGACGCCTATACCCAGTTTATTCCGGGTAGGGGTGGAGCCTAATTTAGGTATAAACCACTGGGTTGAAAGCCGATGCTCGCTAAAATCCTTGCCGTTGGGAACTAGTTGTATATGATGGCAATATTTGAAAAAGTAGATATTGCATATCGATGACCAAAATGTTTGGACCATGATTGTTTTGAGAGCGATTGTTAAGAAACGTGTGTTAAGAGGCCAGAATGAATAAAAACCCGGAGTTATGTTTAATTTTACAGCAATTTTTGGATGATGATGACCGAAGTCCGGAAATGATCATTTATTCAATGAATATTATTATAATCAACGGGCCTCTTGAACCAAAACGAATATGAAGAACTGTATTGAATGAACGAGAAGTGCATTTCAGACCTATTTTACTTTTTTTTCAGCATGTTTGATCTCCCGTTCAAAGAAGCACATAATCCTGGCTCAGATGAGGGTATAGCTTGGTATATATCCAGATCAGGAGCCTCGCCCCCACCTGGGTACAACCTGGTCACGAAAACATCTTGGGTACGTCTGGGTATAGTTACATTGGTATACCCAAGATCACCAAAAAATGCCTCAAGATATTGCATCTTATCTCACCTTCCGTTCACTAATCTTTGTCCATAGCCCAGAACTTTGCCAGTCTTCTTGACACTTTTTCAAAATTGGATATGATGGAAAGAAGACTAGCATTCCGTGCGGTATGAGGCAACTAAAGTTATAGATGGTTCGTCCAAGAGATGCGATATACTTTGGGTCATTTCTGCAACATGTGAGAGTCTCAAACTTTTCTTTTTAATTGAATCCCTCACTACAAGTTCAATTCAACAATCTACCAAGTAAATATTCACCTTGTGTTGAATGAAGAATTTAGAGGATGTCCGTCAGGACCATTACTCAGAATGCCAACACATACTTGGCGCCCAGTAACTATGTGAGGATTTTCAAGTTGTACTGTGATCGGTATACCTAATTCAGATATGAGCGGTTTTAACGGAGACAAAGTACCACTGGTTAATACAATCGACCGAATACCTTGTTCTATTATCTGCTGCATTCTGCAATGTGTATAAATTATTGAAATTATATTATTATAGCACTTTCCTCTTTCCTTTAATGATTATTATTCATGCTAATCTGATATTAGATCATTTTTTCATTACCCAAAACCAGGACTAAAACACCAATAGCTTATGACTTTCCCTTCGCTCTTCGATGGTGCTTTAATAACTTCCCAACCATCATTCTTTCGGCCCCTTTTTGTTTCTTCAGGCATAATGTGGACCTTGTAACAACGCCTCACGCGATCTCTATGGTACTGTGATGCTTGGCCACCATTGAATACGACTCGCAATAAATCATTGAATTTTTGTAAAGCGTTTCCTTTTCTAGTGAATGGAGAAGTGCTTGTTGTTGTTAAGTATACTATGATCTTATCGAGTTTCTCAATCACCAAAGTCTCCTTGCCTTGAGTTAGCTGCAGAAAACCAAAACAAAAAAAATTGTAGAAATAGCGCTGTTTTGATTGTCTGATTAACTTTCTCTTACTTCAATATTCGCACCTCAGCTTTTTCAAGAAGCTCGAAAATGTATCCTCCCGGGAATGTCTCCCCTTCTTCTCGTTTCTTGATTTCTATTGCATCAATCGCTTTCTCTAATTCTAGAAACAGTGCTTTCAGAATACAAAGATCTTCAGGAGTGAAATCTTTCTGTACGCTGCCTGCTGCTTCAAATGTAGGTTCGCCAAGAGCTGCCTCATTAGCAACATCTCGCATTACCGCAGTGATCTCATCTATACAAATTGCTATATCTGTACTGCTTATCTAAATATAAAATAATTTCATTTGTTTTAAAGTGATTCCTATCAGGTAACAGAAAGAGATAGTAAACAAAAATTAAATAAACTGAGATCCTATAGAAAAAATTATAAGCCAGGATTCGATAAAGTGCTTTACCTGCAATGAGGCAGATTCTTCACAGGTTTTTTCTACATTATGAGCTTCGTCCAAGAGAAGGATATTGTTTTGCAACTCTAGACCCTGCGCCTTTCTCGTTTTTGGATCCAATATGTAATTGTAAGGCATAAAAGTGATATCCGCAGACTGTTTCAGTTCTTTGGCCAAAAAATATGGACAACACCTCAATTTTTGCCCAGCTTTGACCAAATCTTCGATATCAAGAATTTGTTCGTGGAAAATGGGGTCCGTTTTTCTGAATAGAATATTATGAAGACATTAGAAGATAGAAGGAAACATATTCTCCAGCTTTTCAAAGTAATGAATATTCATCGTAAAATAATAACAATGATCTACATAGTTGAAAGAATTATACATTCACCTAGTATCAACATTATTGTAAAATAAACAAGTGCGAGCTTTTACTTTTGCCTGGCACATGTGAATTTTATTTGCGCTGTTAGGTTCCTTCGAAACTTCTGGATGAACGCAAAGTTGATCTCTAGATCCTATAACAGCGACTTTAACCCATTTGTACGATGTTCTTTTCAGCTCTTGCATAGCTTGAGATAATTGTGAGTGAGTTCTAGAGGCGTATATTATTTTCGGCATTCCCCAGTTGAAGTTTGTAGGTTGATCCAGCTTGCCGGCTGCCATATTTAGGTCATTTTTTAAGCCTTTGGAAAATTCCGACCCAGAACCAGGCTTTTCAATTGCTCCCATCACAGCCTGTGACTGCAGTTGCGCTTTTTTAACCAAAAGCCAACTCAAAGAGGAACACAAAAGGCTCAAAGTTTTGCCAGTTCCTGAAAATATTGTTCTATTTTTTGATGATTTATAAGGAAACATAATAATTACTATGCGATGAATTGAAGAATCAAATACCTGTGGGTGATTCTAAAACTCCGTGTTTCCCATTTTGTAAACACTCTATCACTTTTTCCATGTATTGTTTTTGCACGTCGTATGGTTCGAAAGGAAAATCCACCATTATTCCATTTAGTTCTATGACAGGCATTTCTGATATTTTCCGTTAATTATCGTTCAATCTACTGAATTGAGGCCGAAAATCTTGACGGATATAATGAATTAGTGGTCTGTCACCTCCAAAGTTCCGAACACGTTAGCTGTAAAAGCGCGCGAGAATCTGTCACTTAATTTGATCACAACTTGACTCTGGTAGTCTTATTGCAACAATTCGCAACGATTTTGAATTTGAATATGAAAGTAATATTCCCATATTTCAGAATGGGCAAGTGGTGTTGCACGTGCTCGTAATCATTCATACGAAATTACGGAATGATTTCGCCAATGTTGTTTGAAAAAATCTGCAATTAAAAAAAGCTTGGCAAATTCAGTGATTATTGAACAATATCAATCATTGAACTCCAAGATGAGTCGACTGATTTTTTATTTTCTTGCGGCAAAATATAGCAACTTTTCATAGCTCCAATTTGATGCGTCACACGGGGATGGGTGCTAGTCAAGATTTTCAAATGGTTTTGGCTGAGGGCAAGCGGGTGTAATCATGGAAAATTGCCGACTGCTGACTTGAGTAATTATTCCCATCAACGTTCCCATGCTTGATACCTATCAGAAGTTACCGCAAACCGCATAGATCTGAATATTTCTTCTAGTTTCCGAGATATGAATTTCAATTAATGAAGATCTTGTGTTAGCTATGATAATTTATATTAACGCGAAATGTTTATCGCATTATCATTGAGGTTTCTGATGCCAATCGATTGAATGTTCGAAAATATGTAATAAAAAGACGACATTTTTATGATGAACTAACATTTCTTATGAGATTTCGTAATGTACGATGATACTTGAATTTCTGGAAAGTTCGTAATTAACATGTTTTAATCTTCTTAACGGTGACTATCAATTGAAATACAAGGGGTCAATAATCAATGACTGAATATCCTTATCTACAAATGGCGTAATTCTCAATTAGGTAGTTACGGCTCTCAGTTCAACTGATACTATACATTCGTTCTCAAAGGAGAAACACGGCTAGTACGTATACAAGAATCTCAATTCTGAACTTGTAATTCTGACAGATCACAATATCTTCATCGCAAGAAACAACCAAAATAAAGAGCCAATAAATAAAACAATACGAATTATACGTATATAATATACAAAGTATTCAATTTTCCCTATATTCCAGCATCCTAGAAAGAACCATGCGTTTGGTAATTCATGACACTGTGAACAACTTGGACGAGTGGGGAGCTAAGTACATATTGAAAAGACTCAAAGACTTCAACCCCAATCCAAACAAATATTTTGTTATGGGACTTGCCACAGGTATGTTACACTATATGGAGGAATTGATCCATAATTTCGAAATAATATTCATGTAATTTTTACTTGGAATAACGAATGCATATTTTTACAGGTACCGCACCTCTACAGATATATAAAAAATTAATTGAGTATTACAAAGTAGGAAAAGTATCCTTCAAGTACGTGAAAACATTCAACATGATTGATTATGTTGGTTTGCCAAAAGATCATCCTGAGTCTTACCACAATTACACACGTAATAATTTCACCAAACACATAGACATCGATCCTGAAAATGTGTATGAGCTGAATGGCAACGCATCAGATCTAGTCGCCGAATGTGAAGAATATGAGAAAAAGATCAAAGAAGTTGGAGGCATTGAGCTTTTTCTCGCAGGTATTACGTAACTCCAATTTCTTCTCACAGGCTATCTTTTTTCTATTTTCAATTCCTTTATCTTTTGATTTTTTTCCTCCTAATCTTCATCTAACAATAAGTTGAACAATTCAGGTGTTGGATATGACGGACACGTTGCATACAACGAGCCTGGATCGTCTCTGACTTCACGTACCAGAGTAAAGACACTTGCTCTTAGTACTACCGTGGAACTTGCTATGTTCTTTGATAATGACATAAGCAAAGTGCCAAAGCAGGTGCTCAGCGTCGGAATCAGCACTATGATGGATTCTGTAGAACTAATGTTCATCCTCAGTGGATTTGGTAAGGCAATTGCTTTGCAAAAAGCCATAGAAGAAGGTGTTAGCCACATCTGGACAGTATCTGCTTTCCAACAACACCCTCGTACATTAATCGTCTGCGACGAAGATGCAACTGCGGAACTTCGTGTCAAAACTGTTAAATATTTCAAGGTGAAAAAACCGGTTCATTTAGCAATTATTGAGTCCTCTTGGTTTATTGCATTTCTTTGTTTGGTATTCTATTTTTGTTGTGCTAAAATCAACACTTCATTAAACTGCTCCTTTTTTTATTCATTCTCAATGATTTTTACGCAAATCAATATCTTTTGTTGGCAAAACATTTGCAAATTCTCGTCTTAAATACATTTGTCTCACTCTTTGCAGAATCTATGGGATGTTCACAGCAAATTAACAGAAGGGAGTTTGATTTAGTATGACCGAAGAAGATTCAGGTTCCATTCTCAACATTATCTGGAGTTTGACTGTATAACAGATAACGGACCAAAATAGTATATGTGATACTGAAATTTACTTATAAGTTATCCAATATCGCTAGCACACTGATAAAATAATATACATTATAATTGTGCATTTATGGTTTGCAATCCATCTCTTATGCTTCTGTTGAATAAATAATCTGCAACTTTATTTTTTAATTTTTTAATTTCATTTGCTTTTCAATAATTCAAATTCAGTTCAAGGTCGTAGATTCACTCTGTTTGGATTTGTTGTTTGCTGTATCGTTATATCTGAATTTTGTCTCTGATTTGGAATAATTATTTTACCAAAATATTAAGAACGATTTCGTAAATTCGAATAGACTTCATCCTGCGTCTCAGTTTTAGGCAACTACTTGCTAATTCTCAGTCCTTGCTATTTGCTAAGTCTAATTTGGGGTTCGAGACCGGGACAAAATGTAGATCAACATCTGCGTATTTTATACTAACATAAAATTTATTGGGGGGTTCATCAAATGTGACCCAAGAACAACGTACTCATATTGTGTGCATCATTCAGAAACATAACCTATATTTTGGCGGAATAAAAAATGTACTTTGCGTCTACGGCTGCCTCTGAAGTTCTTTTCTAAATAATCCGAATTCTGCTTATTGCTGTCCTGCATAGTCTTTTAGGCGCATAAAATATCCTTGAATTCAATCTTACACGACTAATTTTATTATTGCAGCAAAAGTTTCCCTCTGTTTGACAGATATCCAAGGCTATGAATCAAAGAGTGAATAATCGTATCAATTACTACTTGTTGCTTGACTTGAGTGGTCTGTTGACCAATCGTCATCTTTTTCCTTACATTTATATTTATACGTTCTTTCGACTTTGGAAAAAGTGATATATATTTTTTTCTTCAATTTGAATTTCTCTTTTTTTATCCAAATTAAAGTTCTTCTCCTGAATTGATAATCATCATCTCTGAATTCTTCGTTTTCGTTCTCGGAATTGTGTAAGAACTTTTTCGAACGTTTCAAACGAGTAAATATATGGTCAGCTGATCAAGCCAAGACCGGTTGTCGATTGATCATTATTGTCTTTTGGAGTTTGACTCGCGAGCTCGCAGGCTTCATTGTCCTTCTTGACAATCGTGACAAAAGGCTAGAGTAATTCTTATAAGTTTAACTTGACTTTAATTGTCGGTAATTTGATCGATTAAGATTATAGGTATGTAAGAAGTAGTACCTAGATACCTACATCTTTGGAAAAAATGTATGTATATTTATTGTTTATATTTCGTCTGACATTTTCTGTAGCTATTCGACTGAACAGCAGATTTTACAGAATAGCCAGAAGTGAGGGAGAGGTTAATGACCTTCGGAATAAATACATAAAAATGGGAATGTCAAATTTTATTATTATTCGTAATAAATATATTCCTATACGCTTCAACGAGTGTCTGAAAACTGGTCATATGTTTAGCAATTAGTTTCTACCTAGGATCACGGATATATATTGATCATACAATGAATATTTCGTACTTTCCTCTACACTCACATATTCTGTTTGCATTCAGTTACTGCCAAGTATTTTATTCCATTGACTTTCTACCACTTTTTATCAGTAACAGGCGTGTGAAACGTCTAACTGAGATAAAGGGTCAATAACACATTTTTATCTGTGGGCAATATAGCGAGGATTGTTTCACAATTCTGACAAATATTTCATTATTTTATGCACAGTGCACAGTGCAGTGGAGAGTTCTATACCTCGATAATCTTATTATTTTTTACACATTTCTCCTGGACAATAGACTCTCAAGTTCAAAATTACTTATCTGATATTTATTTACCAGAAATTGCTCAGCATTTAACGATAAAATTTGATATTCAATTGTTTTTTCTACACGAAAGAAGGAAAAATATAGTAAGAAGTAAAACGATGATGCATTACTATATTTGAAAACATTGATAATTCTGGTTATCCATGTTTTATTTAATTTAATTTATTTTTTCCTCAGTTATTCCCAACAGCAAACAATCATGCGTCTGGTGATCTGTGACACGGTCGATTACGTAGCTGAGTGGTCAGCCAAATATGTATTAAAAAGAATCAAAGACTTCAATCCCAATGAAAATAAATATTTTGTTATGGGGTTGCCTACAGGTGAGTTATCTGAATTTTTTGACATCAATATATTGATCAGTGTGATAGATCACTCATTGAGAATTACTTATTTCAGCATAATGTAGTAGAATTTTAGTTTCAGAGTTGGAAGATACGAAGAATCGTGGATTTTGTATTTTTCGAATAAATTTTTATTTCAATTACCAGAATGAATTTCATATATTTCAGGCGGGACTCCGCTCGGTATGTACAAGAAATTGATTGAATATCACAAAGCTGGAAAGATATCATTCAAATATGTTAAGACTTTCAACATGGACGAGTACGTGGATTTACCCAGAGATCATCCAGAATCATATCATTATTATATGTACAACAACTTCTTTAAACATATTGATATTGATCCTAAAAATGTAAATATTCTCGATGGAAACGCGGCTGATTTAGTCGCTGAATGTGAAGAGTACGAGAGAAAAATCAAAGAGGCTGGAGGGATTGAGCTTTTCATCGGAGGTGATGAATAAATTCCCCTCTTCTCAGATTCATTTGTTCACAGTTTCTCTAGTTATTCAATTTTCTCACGATTCAAAGCAACTTCTCAATAATTGTTCAATTGTTATTCATTTATTTATTTATTCATTCACAAGAAAACAATAGAAACTATGAACTTGTCTCTAAACATCAATCAACTTATGTTATGGTGAAAGTTTAACTTACCATTTTGTTTTGACATCCTAAAATATTTAATCAATTTAGGAATCGGACCTGACGGTCATATTGCGTTTAACGAGCCTGGATCATCGCTGGTTTCTCGAACCCGAGTGAAGACCCTAGCTCAAGATACATTAGAGGCGAATGCAAGATTTTTCGGTAACGATATAAACAAAGTTCCGAAACAAGCGCTAACAGTCGGAGTTGGTACCGTGATGGATGCGGTAGAAGTGATGATCGTGATAACAGGATCTCACAAGGCATTTGCGCTTTACAAAGCGATAGAAGAAGGCGTTAACCACATGTGGACCGTTTCTGCCTTCCAACAGCACCCTCGTACTTTGATCATTTGTGATGAAGATGCGACATTGGAACTTAGGGTCAAGACTGTTAAATATTTCAAGGTAATTCTTGCACGCTCTGTCTTTTACTTTTTGTTTTGTCGTTTTGACGATAATATTTCGATAGTGCATGAGAATTTCAAGTCAGCACTGCCAAATCTCCACTACAAAAATTCAACTTGATCTTTCTTCTTCTTTCCATACTTACTAATGCATTGAGCATTTCGTTTTACAATTCCTTCAAGATTTACAATTTCCAGCTTACTTTCAACTACTATTTTTAACTCACTTTGTATTGTTCAGGCTCTTAGCGCTGTACATCACAAATTAATTGAGGAAGATGGATCTGCATTCCCACGCCGATCTTTAAGCGACGTTTGAAACGGTAGTTAGTTATTTCTCTCTTGTGCAATTCATTGCATAATAAAATCCAGAAAACCAAATACTTATATCCTGAGCATGCAATTTGATTTTTTGATAAACAGTGGCTTGATTTTCTTTTATTTGTATATTTTGATAAAGTTTGTCTATTCTTCTTACTTATGTTTCATTGGCCAAGAGACAACTTAGCAAGAGAATTCCTAATATTTTATAATAATTCTTATCATACTAATACTTTTCATCATTATGCTTCTAAATCTGTGTAGAAAATTATTATAATTGACTGAATTAACTATTGTTTAATTATTTTTCAGAACCTCTGGGGCATTCACAGTAAATTGGTAGAGGAGAGCTGCGTATTGAACGACTGAAAAAGTATTTTTGGTATTTAAGAAAGAAATGTTGGCTTCCTCTGTACAAGAAACGAAAATTAGACTGGCGATTGCATATTGTTGAGTATAGCTGTTGAAATTGCCTTGACATTATTGCATTAAAAAGAAATAATTGATAATTAATCTCTGTGGCAGAGCCAGACTTTAAAAAATAAGCATAATTATATTTTGTGATTTTTATATCTATATACCTATATACTATATTATATGTATTGTACGTTTATTAATTTTACAGTGTTTAATATTTCTCTTTCATTTTTGTTCTGTTTCAATTCAATAGCATTTTGATTTACACTATGCATAATACTGTAGTGTATGTCGATATACAAGACTATTATAGGTATACTAGCTGTCTTTATGTACTGTACAATTTTATACAGTCATGATTATTCTAATTTTACTCATGTGAATAAAGGAAAAAGTATTAAACTTTTTCTTATAAAGTTTCAAATAACTGATATTCAGTTTTTAATCACTTTATGAATATGTGTCATTGTTCATGACCGTATCTAATTTTTTCCTAACTTCAGTATATCAAGATATACATTGTAGCAATGCTTCTGGAATTTTCGCAGATTTTTCGAATCATCCGTTGAAATTTCTTACTTGGATGATATGTATACGAAATTGGGCGAGATATATATATATTCTCATGTGAAGATAAAAAACTCAGCTTCTCGGTGGAAATGATTTCGAATCTCTAAGACGTCAGGATATCACTGATAAATCTGAAAAGTGTGACGAAAAATGCTGCTTTGACCAATATTTCACGAATTTTTATTTCTACATTGATATAACGTAAAAATAAAACATACATAAAAGCAGTTCTGAAGGCTTATGTACGCTAATAGACAACACTGAAGATCAATATTGAGGGAAAGAGTAAAACATTGTACAGCACAAATTATTTCATATGCATGTGGTATTCCAAAATCTTCAACGAGAATTGTCGGTCACTGAAAGATATTTCAGTGCTGCCTGCATACGGAACAATAGAATGAACCTAACTTGATTTCAGGCCGTTTTATTTAGAGACGAAGAGTCAATGATATCAAGTATATTTACATACTATCGAAGTCTGTATATGGTCATGTATGAATATTGTAAAGATAACAGTCTTGTGACCGTCGTTGCTCTGTACTATAGCCGGTAGTCAATAGTTATAGGATTAAGGAAAGTATATATGCCAAATTTGGCGAAATCATAGGAAAAATGTCGCCGAGGATATTCCATATGAAGCCCTCGTAGAACGTGCAAAGAAGATTCCAGCTCTGCTGTAACGCACATGCTTAAGATTAAAAACGTTATTCGAGTACAGCAGAGGCTCGCTGAGTTGTGGTGCATAATTGACTGAAAATTGGAATGTTTCTTTTCACTTTTCAGAACTTCCGGAGCATCCTCAGTAAATTGGCAAAGGAAAGCTCTGTCTAGCCTGACCGAAGAAGTATCGTTGGCATTTAGGAAAGAAAATCTTGACTTTCTCAGCGGCGCGCAAGAAGCGAAAATCGGACTGACGATTGCGTGTATTGAGTAAGTAATAGGTTTGTATACATAGCTAGGCTAATTATTAGGCAGAATTATATTTTGAATTTTTGAATCTTTCCCGCCAGTCCTTCTTTGCTCTGATTCGAAATTCGAACACGAAGTAAAAAAAATAGCTGGACCGACTCCTGTATCCCAGCAATGCTAAGAGCCTGTGATTATTTTGGCTTAATTCGGTACACGGCTACCGGGCGGCTACGTGTCGCGTTTACTGCATGTTTACTGATGTCGTTGAGTGTAGAAAGGTAACACTCAACGCCCCCACCACGCTGTCCGCACCTCTATACCTTTCTACACTCAACGCTGATGTAAACAATAATGGCGGCGCTCTGTGGTGGCGGTGTGGCATAACGTTTCTGTTGGCAGGCTCGTAATTGTTAAATTTAAAAATATTTCTTAGTATTTATTCGTATTAATTAGTCACTACACATATTTCTTTCGGGTTAGTTTCACAAAATTCATTTATTACCTTGTTTTTTTTATTACTGTATTGTTTTAAATGGAAATATATTTTATATTGACGATGGTATGTATACATATTTTATTTTTTTGTTAATATTTGTATTCTGTCGGTAATTGAATTGATCTCAACGTATAATAGGCATATTCCTCCGCGCGAGTAGGTAGATAATTGCGTGATAACTGTCAGTTGACTTTCCGACATTCTCGTGTTCTGAACCTACCGTGCGTGCGCCGCCGTTATTGTTTACATCAGTAAACGCGCACGTAGCCGTTTGGTAGCCGTGTACCAAATTGTGCTGAAATAATCACAGCCCCTGGGCCGGGATTCTGTAATGAAATTCGTTAGCTAACGATATCGTGAATCGACATGCAGCCAATTGCAGGGACGACTACCAGAAGGACGCAGTGCCCATAGGATATCGCTCGCTAACGATATCGTTAGCTACTTAGCTAACGAATTTCATGTACAGAATCCCGGCTCTGTTGGCCAAATCTTTACTGTTGGCCTAATCGGCCCACCTTATATTACATCGTGGTTTCGACTGAATTGAATTGATTACGTATACTATGGCGTTAACAATTCTGTATACTGTGATAATTATCAGAATAATTCTGACGTCGAAAAAAGTGATTAATTTTTCGAAATTTAAGAAAAATCAACCTTTTTCCCGTAATATATACGTATACATTAAATTGAATTGCGTTATACAATAGTCGATATGATCATCATAACATCAACATGGTTCACGAGAGCTAGTGAGTGGAGAGGAAAAGGAGAAGGTGAAGAGAGTGCATTGCCTGCATCGAGTGTGCCGGGAAAATACTGGTAAATAATTGTTTAGTCACTCGGTTCAGAAACTTGGCTTTGTGTGCCATGTTATTCGAGCGGTTCATTTTGTGAGATATCAAAAGAGTTTCAATTGATTGTGCGTGTTTTCCTACTACGCATAATCATAAGACAAGCATATTGAATTGGTTACTACGAATTATCTACATGTGAAACGGATGGAAAGTGTGACTACTGCGGAGATAAAAAATCGAGTACGGGCCTATCAGCACAGCTGATTGGTGTAGTATTTCTACATTGTTGAAATACTGTAGGAATATTGCTGCAATGTGTATGGGCCCTACTTGAGTTTAAATGAATAACGTTTATTCATTCACATTTTGCGAAAAATTTTAGAATCGTTTTCTATTGCGTATATTTCGACAGAAAAGTGACGTATATACGTGTCTGCAAACAATGGTATACCTATACACAAGTGTCGACCTTCATCACGCATTATACGTTGATATAGATAACAACGAAGCTTCACTATCAAAGGAAAGAAGACACATAAAGCACATTGTAAATTGTTTGCTAGGCCGAATTGGACGTTTATAAAAATTGCCGTTTATTGATCAGTTTCATAATTGATTACACCTACAAGCATACTATACAGGTGAAAATAATGGGTGAAGATGTGCCGAAGTCTGAATCTAAGAAAATTACAGTAGTGTTGCGTGACTTGGATAATATATTGCGAAAGACACTGGGCGAGAATTTAATTGTTGATAATTTTACAACCAGTAGTCTTGTAGCGCTCGGTGAAAATTATGGAAGCACGATGCTCAGAGTTGACGCCGAGGTCAGATACGATGAGAAAGATTCTGAATCGGAAAAATTATTTCTTGTAGCCAAAATGGTACCACCAACTGAGTACCAGAAGTACATGTTCGACAGTCCGTTCACATTCCCAAAAGAAATATCCATGTTTACGAAGATTGTACCAGCATTTCAGGCCCTTGAACGCGAGTGCGGCATTCCAGAAGCGGAAGTCTTTGATCCGCTTCCGAGACATTATGGATCTAGACTGTCGATTGACGAGCCGGACGACAAGTTTGACCACGACGCGGTGATTATTATGGAGAACCTAAAGCTGAAGAATTATATCTGCGGCGATAGACGAATCGGCGTAGACCTCATGCACGCGAAATCCGTGGTTGAAGCTCTGGCCCGTTTTCACACGTTGGGGATAGCCGTGAAGGAAAAGAAGCCGGATTTGTTCGCGAAGTTTGAGAAATATGCTGAATCCATGGAAATCAAGGAAGAACTGATGATGGGGATTTATGACGACCTGATTAGGGATGCGAAGAAGGTTCCAGCTCTGCTACCGCACACATTGAAAATTGAAAATGTTATTCGTGCCGCAGAAGCCGGTTCGTGGCTGAAACCACCGGTCAAACCTTGGGCTACGATTGTTCACACGGATCTCTGGGTTAATAACATAATGTTCAAGGAACACGCAAATGGCAATCCGCTGGATGTGAAGTTTATAGATTTTCAGAATTACTTGTATCAAAACCCGATGCGGGATTTGGTATTTTTCATATTTTCAAGCTGTCAAAAAGAAGTGAGAGCCTTACATGCTGAGTATCTCATCAATCTTTACTATGAGAAATTTATATCTCATCTAACGAGACTAGAATGCGACCTGTATCAATTTTCTCGTGATTCTTTTAATGAGCAATTGCGTAGTGCAGCTTTCGTCGAGTATGTCCATTGTGTTTTAATGGCTAAAGTTATACTAGCTGATACAAAAACTAATCCTGAAATAGCCAGTCCCGAGGTATTGTTCGACAGAGAATCTACAAACGATTGTCTCACGCGAATGCACGAAGTAACCATGAGATTTGTTCAAGAAAATTGGATATAATATGTGTGGTCGTGCAATATTTGCAGCTGGCTGCAATTGAAATCGCAAACAATTGCGTATCGCGTATTGTGTCACGGCAACCAACCTAGATTGGGGCCTGACTTTGATGTAAGATGAATATTATTGGCTGGTTTTTTCTCATGATACTACTTCATTTCAGATCGACGTGGTACTTGCAACTCATTATTAGTTATTGACGTCGTCAATAATTGTTCAATGAATTGATGCGAATTTTGAAATTGTGAATACGGGCGGTTTTAGGCAGGTTTTATAAGTATATGCGCGCACGAGCCAAACGTGACTTCTCATTTTTGTAGTATGATTCGAGGTTCAAATACATATAGTCACATGTAGCATATTGATGTCAAAATTGTATTTTGTTGGTTAAATGAATGAAACAAGAAATTAATTCAGTTCCTGACATCGTGCGGCCACGTGCCTCATTATTGTATTACATACTGTATTACGTACTTTTAGATCTGCTTATAGTAGAATGGAAAATGTATATACGAGTTACGACTATTTCAATATTGTATTTACATTTTTAGTGAATAAAAATATAAGCTTTATAATGTGACCATACGTGCCTAAGTACAGTGAACATTCCACTTACTCGCGACTATACGTTTAGCTATGATGATGTTGTTTCGTAAGAACACAAAAAGGAAATGAAAAAAACAAAAACCAGCAGTTTTTCCACTATCTTTAGAGGTATTCTGTGCATACAGACACACACATATATATTGTGCTAACACGTCGTATACATTTTGATGATGTACAGAAGTGTTCAGTAAAAAGATTTACACAATTAATCTGGGACTATTAGAGATATACGGAAAGAATGAATTGCGTTTTAGCTAAGTAAAGACTGGTAGCGGGTGAAGACATGCCGTATATGTTTAGATTACATGGCGCATGATTTTTTTATCTATAGGTAAAATGTTTCGTATTACTGTGAGCATCGACAATCAAAGATTTTGCTTTGACTCATCACCTGTTTTATTGGCGTGCCTTGTATGTTGCTTTTGAAATTTGGCATAGGTATTTTGTAAACCTCTGCAGATTTTCTGTCTCCAGCCGCAATAACTTCTAAAATTAATTGTATCAATTACGGTGACAGAGGAGTTAATTTTGTAAATATTCTGATGGTTCGGAAGCGGTTCTAATGTATGTTACTATATGGTCCTTATCTGAGGTGGCATATAAGTATCACATTCGCTGCAGTTATCAGGGAGGAGGATCCCCTGATAAAACTAGTGTTTCAACGACGTCTTATTGTTAAATTAATGAGAGTTCTCTAGTCTGCCAAGGAAGACTAATCTGTTGCATGCGTAAGTTGAAATAATGGGAGACGATCAGAAATCTGAACCACCGATCGAGAGGATTAAAGTTGTACTTCGCGGCCTTGAGGCTCTTCTTCGAGAGACATTAGAGGAGAGCTTACTCGTCGATAGTTTTACAACGAGCAACCTTGTACCTGTGGGAGAAAACTATGGGAGCACGATGCTGAAGGTGAGCGCGAAGGTGCGACGAGGTGGAGAGAACTCTGAATCAGAAGAATTGCCCCTCGTTGCGAAGATGGTACCACCGACGGAAATTCAGCAGATGATGTTCAACTCTCCTGTCACTTTCCGAAAGGAGATATATATGTTTACTGTCATCGTGCCTACTTTCAGGGCTCTCGAACTTGAGAGTGGCGTACCAGAAGAGGAAGTCTTGGACCTACTTCCGAAATTCTATGGAGCTCGACTGTCGATTGATGAACCGAAAGACAAGTTCGATTACGACGCGGTGATTCTGATGGAAAACTTGATAGTGAAGAACTACGCCTGTAGCGACAGGATGGTCGGTATCGATCTGGAACACGCGAGATCGGTGATCAATGCGATGGCTCGCTTTCACGCGCTCGGGGTAGCCGTGAAGCTGAAGAAGCCGCAGTTGTTCGAGGAGATTAAGGATTGCGCTAAATACGTTGAATTTGATGAACAAGTTGCGGTGGAACTGAGTGAATTCATCGTAAGAAACGTTAAGAAAGTTCCAAATCTGCTCCCTCATATAGCCAGAATTGAAAAAGTGCTTCACCGTTCCACTAGTGACTTCTGTTCACCCGCGGCGCCGGTTGAACCCTGGGGCTCAATAGTCCACACAGACCTGTGGGTAAACAACGTAATGTTCCGTGACAACGCGCGGGGCAATCCAGAAGATGTGAAGTTTGTTGACTTTCAGCACTATTGCTATCAGAACCCATTGCGGGACCTGGTATTCTTCTTATTCACAAGTTGCAAAAAAGACGTACGGGCTTCTCACATTGAGGACCTCGTTGATTTTTACTATGAAAAGTTCATATTGAATCTAGCGAGATTGAAGTGTGATACGAACTTGTTCACCAGGGATTCTTTCGATAAACAGTTCAGAGATATGGCATTTCTCGAGTATATACATTGCGCTATTTTCGTCAGGGTTATAACTGGCGGCTCTGAGACTGCAGATCCTACAGGCGAGGTTGATCCTGCGGTGCTCTTTGAGCAAAAGGCTAACGATGAGTGCCGTGAGCGAATCACCGAAATCTCTTTGAGATTCATAAACGAAAATTGGATCTAATTATTTATATACTTATCCTCGGGAAATCAACGCTGAATTTACCTTTATTAATTATTATTACTTTTTTCTACGATGCCTTAATTCGTGATGGGCCAGGGTAGGCAACACAGGAAGACCTGGAACACGTGCGATCGGTGATTGAAGCGCTGGCCCGTTTTCATGCACTCGGCACTGCTGTGAAGCTCAAGAAGCCGCAATTGTTCGAGAAGTTCAAAATCCGTGAGGAAGTCGTAGAAATTGTGGGTGAAACCAAAGTAAACGTCATTGAATTTATCGTGAGGAACGTGAAGAAGGTGCCAAGACTGCTCCCACATTTAGTGAGGATTGAAAAAGCGCTTTTGTTTCGCTCCAGCAGTAACTGAGCTTTGTAGCTCAATAGCTCACACGGATCTATGGCTGAACAACATAATGATCCGTGATGGCGCAAGTGGTATTCCAGAGAGCGTAGAATTTGACGATTTCCAGAATGACCATTAACAGAACCCGTTGCAGGATCTCTTGTTTTTCTTATTCACAAGCTGTCGGAATGATGTGCGGATAGCGCACGTTGAGGATTTCATCGATTCATACTACGAGAAGTTCATATCGCAACTAGCAAGACTACAATGTAATGCGCACTTGTTCACTCGATATTCTTCCAATGAGCGGCTTGCAAGCGCTGCGAAGCTTGAGTATTTACATCGTATATGTTCATGATGAGGGTTGTAATCTTGGATTCAGAAACAGACCCCGTAAGCATGGTCGATCCTGAGCTACTTTTTGAGGTCCAGGCTACCGAAGAATACCACAAGCGAGTGGCCGAAATCTCCACAACATTTACAAACAAACAAACAAACAAAATTTGGATCTAGATCATGTGAGCTGTTCTGAATGCAAAATCGAAATCATTGTAAAAATTTGGAAAGAACTCAGATTCCGAACACTAACATTTCGTCACGATTTCGATAAGGTCGTATGAAATTCCTGAAAAGTGTACTATCTACGTAATAATATATTTAAATAACAATTATTAGCTGCAATAAACAGTGAACATTTCGGCGAACAATGTTACAGAAACTGCAGTTGCAGAATAACTTTTACTAGCAATTATGAACGCTAGTTGTAATATGTATAGATAGTATACATAATTATATGTAGTAGTATTATGATTTTGCAATTATCCTTTTTTCTGAATATATACGAGTACGTATGTATACAGTTCAAAACACAATCATATACCTCCGTAATCCTTCTGGTTTACCTTGTCAGAGTGATTGATTACCTGGCTCCTGAGTTTCAACCTGTTTAATTTGATATGCGAAAAAATTCGATGAATGAGTCAAAGAGTATACGGCGAGAAACATAGATCATCGTGACTGTGAAAATTTCATAGTCTTATTCAAATATGGTGTACAATGTATGTTTACACAATATTTCTATCATATCCCAACCCAATTTTTGCATTATCAAATTTCAAACTCTGGAGCATACGTGTCATTGATTGTTCTTCATATTATTGTAAAGTATGATACACTTGCCCAACAATTGATACATGAATTATAGTAAATGAAATGTGTAATTCGAAAACCGCCTGTCACAAAAGACAGTGTTTGCAAAACGCACTATAGTAATGCATCACCTCAGTATTCCCTGTGTAAAATGCCGGATAAAGCGTGATAGATTCTAGATGCGGAAACGATGCAAATTCAGGGGCCGTACAGGCAATCTGGTTTTTGAATCCGCATCTATATGAATCTATCACGCTCTATCCTACATTTTGCGAAGGGTTTCTACTTAAACATCTGCGCGCGGGTCTGACATCAGAATTTGCATTATTCAAAATTTTGCATAAGTCTGCTGTCAGATGACAACACTGATATGTATACTAATATATCAGTGGATGACAAGAACTCACTGTCTATGACGATTGTGTATCGGCTCCATAAGCAGATTCCCCACGGAGTCTTCTCAAATTTTACCGGGTGAAGGCAACGCTACTAGGGTCATTATAATAGATACGCATAGGGATCAGCAGTGAATATAAATGTATCAATTACATTTAAATAATCACAGATTATGCGATCATCTGTTATTCTTTAAGAATATTATCTGCAACCCATCCTAACACGATTTCACGATATTTATCATTAGAATATTTTAAAGCTCATAAAGTTTCGCGCATAAATCTTGCGCCTGATCCACAACCAAATGGCAACCAGAGATACATCAACTGTGACGTCAGTGATGGTCAGCGCCTCAGCGGTTTCCGATGAACGCGCATGTCATATGTTGCGATAGAGGGCGACAGTCGTTGTGGCACTGAGGTAACTGGTAGTCGCTGCGATCGTCGTTAGAATAATATGTCATACTTACTATAAAATGATAAGGAATTGTAGGAATCTAACCACATAAAAATGCTTTGATATTGACAAAAGTGTACTAACAACCATTTAAAATGGCATCAATAATTAAAAATCAGTTATTAAAACATCTCTCGAGGTATGTTCTCTCCGTTTATTCATTAATAAACCAATTTGACACGCGTATCCTTTTACACCTCCTTACTTTAACACTACCAGATTGAAATTGCGCACCGCCCATGACAAGAGCAAAGGATATCGTATATATACCCTAAATATAATTTTGTAGAATTCTAATCTTTTGTTGATAAGATTCAGCGCGTCTTGAATGCTTTCTTCGTTCCAATAATTTGGTCAATATTTTATTGTTCAAATTAATCGTTATATTTGACACAATTTTGACTTTCGAATCATCAGCATGTTGATTATAATTTGATATATTTCTTAATTCTAAACACGTCCTGTTTTATAATCTTTCGAATATAGAATCAATCACTCTGATTTCAGTGCCACTGATGAAATATAAAATATAACACGAAAATAATGGTTCAATATACCTAGACATGAAAGAAAATTTATTAAAAAAAATAAATAAACACTGGCACACTGGCACTCTAGGCAGTTACTTGTCCGTTATAAAAATCTTGAAAACTAAATTATAATAACATTAATTTGATTCAATTTGATTCAATTTGATGATGATTGAAATTTAAGTATGTACATACACACTCTTTCTACAAGTAAAAATATTTGTTTCTGTTTTCAAGATTCACGAAAAATCTATCTGCCGATAAAATAAACCTTAGCACATTTAAAGGCGAAGGAGAGCTAACTAATTTAGAACTCGATGAAATTGTGTTGACCGATTTACTCGAGTTACCGTCTTGGTTACGACTGACTAGCGCTTGGTGCAATAGAGTTACGTTTAGAATACAATGGACCAAGCTAAAAAGTGTTCCTATATTTCTGGTGAGAAATTATTTGCCTCATTATCTTCATGCAAAAGTAGACTGAAAAATATGGAAAACTTTTTCATAGCCAAGTTTTTAAAATTATTATAACAAGTGAAAATGATGGATGATGAGTTGTTGTTATTATTATTATTATTATTAATATTATAGAGTTTAGACGAAGTACATATTGAAGTAGAAACTTGTGAGGATCTACGAAGGATGTCAACCCCTCAAGGATTATCTTCCTATGCCGCACCCGCAAAATATTCATTCATTCATAAAGTTATTGATGGTATGACCGTCGCTGTGAATACTGTTTCCGTTACATTCAAAAGTCCAGCTTTTATCGCATCTGTTCAGGTGAGATATAAAAAGAATTATGTCTTACAGTCTATCAATATTTTTATCATGCTTATGTTGTTGGCGTATCAATTCACCAACATTCGTTCAACTGATTGATTATTTCATTTACTTAATGAGCTTGTCCTCATCGCTTTCAATTTTGATAAGATGAAACCGCGAACTCAGGAGAAAAATATATTCAAAACTTGATCTAACGCAGAAACGGAAATGGAAGTCCATATGATCCATTATCAGCATTTTCGGTATAATAAAGTAAGAAGCAGGCAACTCATTAGGAACAAAATTTATTTGAGTACTATTAAGAAAAGGACGAATTTGCTCGTTCATTCTTTTCCAAAATTGGTTACAAAATTCTATAAAACCAACATAATTCGGTTCTTACATCTATTTATAGTCTGAGAGATACTCAGCTGCGTATAATAAACGAATCAATAATTCATTAAGTTAGATTAGATTCATTCAATCATTGATCAACTCCATTTCTATACAACAGATGTCTCGTATTATGGTCGAGTCAAAATCGCCTGAGTGGCAACGCAGTGATCTCAGAATGACGCGATTGAAGGATCCTGACAGAGGGCAGCTACTAATATTCAAAGAACTAGAATGGCAAACTGTTAGAATAGAGGCATGCAGTACGAAAGATAAAGATCTCACGCCATTACGACTACTTACGAATCAAGCCAGGTGTCGGATAACTATAAAGAAAAGACTGTCTGGTTTGTAACAAAAAATAAAAAATCCACATTGTTCACTTATTCGTACTACCCTCTTGCCTTTTTACCCTGTGTTTTAATAATCTTGAACTACTTTATGTTTCAGATTGCTTTGTTATGGGATCCAGACTAGTGCTCATACTCGACGATCTTTTGTGGGTCTTGACCGACTCACAATTAAAAGCAGCTCTTCATTTCCTCGACTCTCTTGGTGGACTCGTTGAAAAAGCCACAGTTTTAGAAAGAAAGACTAAAGCTGCAAGAAAATTAGAGGTGAAACCTCTCTTCTCTATTTTACTATCTTCTGACTAAGCTCATACGTTTTAGAATCTAATACTTGAAATAAAATTCTTTTTCAGTCTATCTTAAGATTTAAAAGTGATTGTTATTATTCAATGGATTGATATTCGTTCTTTTTTTTTGTTGACATGCGCAGGTGCTGCCCGAGTATCAAGCGCAAATATCTCAACAATCTAGAACTAAGACTCAATCTCATACCGCAATATCTAGACTATTCACAAAATACGATGTTGTAGAAACCTCCTATCATTTTTTATCCCAGAGAATTGATCTACACCTATGCGACGATCTAGGACGTAAGTTTTATGAGTGATATGTTATTTTTTTTTTATCAGAAGTAGAGAGATTCAGAGAAATCTATACATTTCTTTTACATACTTCTAGTCGGCAGATCTTCACATCCTGAATTAAAAGATGGCGGCGCTCTTCAAGTATCTCTAGTTAAATTTCAAATTGATTATTATCCTTACCACTTGGCAATGGCAGACAGAAAACACTGGGCTAAATACAGAGAAGGAGCTACGCCTCATGGTCAATGGCTGCAACAATCTCTCACTGCTTTTAGAACTCAGTTTATGGATCTTATTGATTCAACACGAACGCAGCATTCCCCACTTACTAGAAGCCAAGCTAACGTTACAGGTAAATAGAAAACAGTATTGGAATATTAGTTATCCAAGCTGAAGTTAATAATGGATCAGGAAATCACGTCCACCGTAAGATTTTTTATGACTTTCAACTAAGTGTTATTTTAGTACAATCTTTCATATCACTGATAATCTATCGGTAGGTAATAGTGGCAGAAGGAGCTCCGATGATCTAGAAAAGTCTGTTCATCCTCAATCACAAAGTTCAAATGTCCAGGATCAAAAAAAAGCTTCGACTCAACCCAGCGGGAATCCAGTAAAAAATTACGTTTTAGAACAATTGGCTAAGCTCATGACGACCTGCGTCATTATTAGAATAGATGATTTCACACTCTACAAAGTGACGACTTCTTCACGGAAACCTGTACCAAAAGAATTTATAGCAGGTAAAAATGTTCTGCTGATATTACTCACAACAAAATTACATTTATTTCACAATTACTATTATTGTTATACAGACTGAGTTTGCATAATTTTTTTCTTGATAATAATTCTAATTCGATATACACATGTAGCTCAAACAAGGAAGAGGCACACTCCAGGTATAATTGGCAAATAGCTTGTCTTATTCTTGTTCTAATTGTATAATTCTTTGCCATAGTCTATGAATAGATCTGCGTAGATTTTTTGATCATGTATTATAAAATCACCACGTTTACCCTTCTGTGAATATAAGCTGAGTCCATTTTTTGGCTCTCAAATAATTATTGTGTATGAGTGTTTCGGCAGGAGAATATGAACTCAATGGGTATAAATGCCTTTGACGAAATGACCCTTTTCATTCAGCATGTGTTGGAAGTTCAGAATTCTTCACTAAGAATCTTATTCCCATTGTTTTTATTCATTTATTTATATCAGGTGATCGAGACAGATTCTGCTTTCCGGAAGATGTTACTATTCTACATGCAGAATTCACCTACTATTATTATCCCGGAGACATACCATTCCCACGTGAGTGTTTACTCCTTATGAAATTTTGTTATTGTAAATTAACGACCATGGAATAAAAACGATATAAGACATTAATTCCAATATTGTATCTTTTCAGTACCACCACCGAAATTCTATGTCCAGCTGAATCCAATTCAAATTAACTTTGACGTTTCCTCATGTCTTTGGTTTAACTCGTTTGCTTTAAATCTTCATCACTCTTTACTTGACAAAAACCAAGAGTCTTCTTCTGCTACGCCTAATCTAATGTACTTCGACGTTAAAATTGAAGCTATACTTCCTAGGGTAAGTTTTTGCAGCGTTAAAAATTTTAGAATCTTCAATAGAAGATATTTAATCACTTAACTCATTTTTCCCATTTGAAGGTCGTTTTCGAAAGTCAGCAAGATCACCCGAACCAAAGAGATCGTCCCAAATCTCTTCATATTCAAACTTCTAGAGCATCGGTAACAAATGTTAGATCAACTGAGCGTTCTTCCAGGGCTGATTTAGCCCAGTGCCTCAACGCCTTTCAGATGGGGCAGCTCTTCTTTGGCGCTGAATTTCCCAGCCAATTTGGAGACTATCATGTAGTTACCGACAAATTTCTTCAGCATTGCGCAGGTAAAATTAGTCGAGTTGGGAATATGCAGGGTCACGAGCATCTCAGTTCTCAGAATTTCTTATTTAAATCACTTTCCACAAGCTCAAAAGTCTGGAAAATCATAATCGGGGTCCGGTTCATCAAGCAATTGTAAAAATTCAAAAACTATTTGGAAGAAAACGACAATCAATTTCGGGCCGTGATCTTTCAAGCACAATATTCTTTAATTGGAGATTGTTAATCAGTTTGATTATACACGCACCTGAAGATCTTTAATTATCGATTATAGGAACTGATGGTATAAGAAATCCGCCCCAAAATTTCACTAGCAATTCGGTAAATGAAATGGTACGTCAACTCAGCAGAGAACTTCTCTGGACAGAGGCTAAAGACGTTTGGTGTTGTCATTTGGAGCCAGTTTGGGGTGATTTTCTTGGAGCCAGAGCAGTGGGTCAAAGTCGGCCAATTCCATTCCTCGATGCATTTCCAGTCACACTCTGGTTACACATGAAAGTAAAATCAGAATCCTTACCTGATTCAGAAGCTCCTGCTACCGCTGATATCCACGGACTTGCTTACATCAGCAACTTAGTTAGCGTTCAAATTAATCATTATCAATATCTCTTTCTGCTGAGACTAGCTGAAGTTATATCGGAAATGGCAACATTTTTCGCCGTTGATTCGAATAAAATACTGAAAGTAGAGACTGGAGGCTCTGTGGTTATCGGCGCACTCATACCACAAGTAGAAGTGACATTTGTCATGCCATCGCAAACACCTGGTAAGGAAAATTCTGGCGGAGATTTGGAATCCGTTGTTCCCGACTCGTCTAGTATAGCTGATGATATTGGCGGTTCTGGTCCTTGGCAGAACAGCAGCGCTGCCAATCCTCGGGTTGATTTTAGCATAAAAAGAATGAACACATCCAATGACATCGAGACCCCACAAAGCGAACTATCCTCCTCTTTATCCATGGACTTTCCTCGCACGGATAATCTCACTCAACCTGTTGTTACTTTCAAACAAAATGGGACTGAAGCAATGAAACAATCTTCTGTAGTGACGCACCAAGCAGAGTATGGGCATTTTGAGCCCACATCCGGACCCCCAGGTTTTAAAGTTCAAGATCGTCGAAAAATTGAAATTCAGAATGAACCAACTCCAGTGAAAACAGCACCGCAACAACCTGCCTCCGTCCCACCGTTTATGCCGAATAATTTTAATGCTGGATTATCATCCATGAAAAAAGGATTCAGCAATTTAATGACGTCAATTGATTCTGCTTTAAAACCTTCGCCCGAAGATGGCAGTAGCGATACTGTCTCCGTGAGAAGCGATGTCAGTTCTGACAGTGAAAACTATGTCGTTGTTAGTTTGGAGGAACAGGAAAGGGCTGACGCAACGTTTGCTCTTGATAATACGATAAGAATCACCGCTGTTGAAGAAGCTAGTGAGGTTGTAGAGGAAACACCAGATACACAGAGTGAAAGATCTATGGATAGTGGATGCAGGAGAAGAGATTTGGTAAATTTTATAGTATTATATTTTATTTCAAGTGGGAAAAGACCTTTTTAACTTGAAAAAATGTTTTCTGTTTACATATTTTACTAATTTTCATGCTCAACGATGTTATTTTTGTATTTGCGCAGGTTTCTATCGCCACGTTCAAACTCTCAAAGGTAGAATTTATCCAACAATCATCCGGCTTTGCATCAGCTATTAAAGTTCAAGTATTGAACATAGGTAGTGAAGAATGCCCGTCAATACCATGGGATGAATTTCAGGTGAGAAAAATTCCTCTCATTCATAATTGTAATTACAAATTTATAGAACAGGTACAGTGATTATTATTTTTTTTTTAATTTATATTAATTCTCTCTCTTATCCAAAATTAAGAGCTTTATAAACTAACGCAACTAACGCAATGGGAAGGTACTACATTTTACACTGGCGGAGCAATTTTTTAATATATGAGCTTATTCAAACATTTTATCATACCAAAATTATTCTGTCATCATAAAAACTTTCAATGAATGTTTATGAAAGTAAAACTCCTATTAAATGTACGAAAAAGCGATTTGACATAACACGAACATTACGTATAAATCAATTAATAGGTCTTCTGACATTCACGATATAACTTCGAATTATTTCTATTGAAATTCAGCTATATCGTAACGTTTGCGTGAAATTATTCAAAAATATTAACCACTTATTTTTGAGGCTATACATTATATGTATACATTCATTACACAAAATTTTTTGTCTCTTAACTTTTTTGCATGCCTTCTCCCGCGTCTCTCCCTCTCTTGTGAATGTTTTTGTGTGGCACTTATGGCAGGCCAAGAGAAAGGTATTGGCAAATCATTTATATTTTTAATTACCTTAAGCGTATAGCTAAAATTGCATGCGGTGTAGATAAATATTATAGATTTTACGTATTCTATTTGAAGTAACCTTTAATCTGGTACTATGTATGATTATGCAAATAGTCAATGATCTCATTACTATACATTCAAATTGTGCTTTTGATGTATGATACCCAGTAACAAAAACATCATCGTAAGTCTTGTGTCTTCGAAACAGACTTTGCACGGAGCTCAAAACCAAGAAAATGTCCATTATTTGAAAATTTGAAATAATGATTACCAATTTTAATTAGTGCGAATTCGAAAATTTTAATCTGAAGTTGGCTAGAAACTAATAATTGCAAGGCCTATGATTCTTGAATAGGCATGCAGCCATATTGTGCATTAGTGCTCATAACAACAAGATGCACATGCTTATTTGACAGACTAACCTGCCCCTTGTTCTATATAGCTTTATAGTATATTTGCATGCTATTACTAGATACAAAAAAATTATTTTGGAAAAGAATCCGATCAAATATTGCATGTGTTTCCCTATTTTTCCAAATTTGTCTCAAAGTTATTCGGGTTTACAAATTAAATTGCTATATCTCATCTCAGTATGCTGAGAGATATATTCTCTGTTCAAATAGCTTCACCCATTCTCGAACCATCACTTTGTATGATTGTTGTGCAAAATTGTGAGATTGCTTGTTTAAAATTTTCTGAAAACCTCAAGTCACTAAATTTCAAATCATTTATTTGAAAGACTCCTACGACTAATTATTTGAGGTTTTTAAAAAATTTCAATTCCCAGTAGAAAATTTTGGTCAACTGCCAATTTATCCATTATGATAGTTCTGCTATTAAATCTGTGTTATTGAACAGACCAAGTTCAGCTCTCGGTCAAGAGGATGGGTTGAATTACCCTGTGATTCAGACTGTAGATCACGTGTCAAAGTCCGACTGGACCATGGTTTGAAAAACAAAGAAGATTATCGTAGGCTGTCAAGAGCTAGTCAGAGCAATAGCAATACCAGTAGACGCTCTTCACAAGATCTTAACAAATCACTTTTGGAACCACAAATGTCTAGCGATGATATAGATCTTCGTGACAAAGCCAACGTCATGGCTTTATTCGAAGATAGATTGGAGGTCAAGGTGGTTGATGTTCCACTGACTTTGTCCATGAGCTCAGTCACAGGATTAACTGATTTAGCAGAGGACGAAGTTCTACCTAAGCCAATACCTATGCAGGTGAATAAATTGCTTTGATGATACTGCGGTGTTTCTAATTCGAAGGATTTTCTTGAAACTTCCAACTTGTTTCTTTAGATATACTTGGAGAATATTTCTTTACGCCTAAACGAGGACCGTCCACCAAATAACATCACGTCACCTGGACCAATTCCAATAGATTTGGATATATCAAGACTTCGAATTACTCGAGATATTAGCGGCGTCTTTCATATTGAGCCTATTGGTAAGTTGGGGAGAACAGGGGCTCTTCTTCTGTCTAATTTATTAGTAATTCATGAAATGCCTAAAAATGACGGTCTATGATTTATAAAATTTGAGTCAAATGTTACTAAAGTAGCGTTATTTAATTCCAATTGTAAAATAACCCTAAATCTTAGCTCTCATTTGTGTTGTGGCTCAAAGCATTGTGAAATGTTTAAGTAATCTCTCTTTCACTACTCTGTATCTTACATGTATATCTATACATATGTATACATACCTATGTAATTTTTCTTTAGAAAATTTGATTTTCAATTTTCTAGAAAGGTATTGTCATTCATTATTGGAATTTATCTATCAATGAGTTGTTTTTTCTTCGCCATATCAGCTGTATTCTGTGGCATTTTCGTTTTCAGTTATTGGTAATAAATGTTGCATTATTGTCCTGTGCACTCAGAAGGCCTCTCGAATGTGAGCATTGGAATAACACACATTTAGCAATCAGTAGATAATTATTGTTAGATCTTAGAGCTAGCTGCTTTCTCCGACACCATCGTGGCTGTTTTCCAATTTTTGCTGTTAACAATTGTAAAATTAGGGTGCATGTTTTTCCATCTATTCAATTTCACTGGTCTCATCAATTGTATCGAGCCTTTCATCTTTACGTTGTATATACTGGTACAAAATATGAAAATTTAGGCTCGGGAATATAATTTTACTAAATCTTTATCTCATTGCCAATTGTTAAATCCGTCATTAAATTACGTGGATTTATTGATGTGAGGTGAAGAGAATTCTGCCTTCGTTGCACAGGACTCGTAGAAAACACCGTGAACAATAACTATCACAAATTTTTTGAGAAATTTTCAAACCAAATCTATCCAGCGTCAATAGAGAATGCATGGAAATTCAGATTTTAGTATAAAATAGATAAGTATGTTGAATGCCTTTTTTCATGTTTATTCATATTTCCTTCTATTAACAATATAATTCGATTCCACAGTTGGTACTCTAGTGGAAAGCAGTTCGGAAGCGACGATATCAAACGGAAATATTCAGTCCAGTAAAGAAATAGAGGCTGAACTTGAATTGAACGCATTAAGGCAATCTACACGGCAACTTAAGTCCGAAAATGAAGAATTGAGGCGCCGACTAACCACCTTTGAGCGTCTCACTGCAGAAAATTCTAAGTTGAGACGTACCAAAGAGGAATCAGATGTTCTACGATCATGTTTAAATGCAGCGCAAGAAGACGTCAGTGTTTTATTAGAAGAGAAAAAGAGTCTTCAAGAAATAGTGAGGGATCTTCGGAGCCAGATTGAAGAAAGCGTAGCTGGCAACAGTAACAGAACATCATGGTCCATTAAGAGATAGCACACCAGTTGCTTCGACTGTTCAAAATGCTGCAGCGTCAACAAATCGTAACATATACCTGTTTCATCATCCGTCAAATATTATAATTTTAAATTTACTGATGATGTTTGGTGATCATAGATGAAAAAAGATTGAATTTTCTCGTATCCTGAATAAGCACGTGCTTTCCGAAGGCGGAAAAATCGTCATAAAAACAGGATTTGATGTATTTCAGTATTTCGTTGATTTTTGACTATCCTTCTGAGAGAGAGGATTTATGAGACTTCTTCGCTAGTTTATGTGAATTAGCAACGATGAATAACATGCTCCGTCGTTACTCATGCTGATATTAGCAAAAAGCGGACTTAATACCTGGATATTGAGAGGTATAAATATTATTTTTTTAATATTTCGTACATATCGACTGCAATATTTTTTGACGATATTAAAATTGAATCGATTTTCTTTTTCATGTAAACATGGGCATGTCTAGTTTGATAAGTAAATTTATTTAATAACAATAAATAGTAATCAATACAAAAACTGAGTTTCATTGACCGTGTTAGTTTAATTCTAATGATCAATTGACTTGATTATTGTGTCGTCATTCTCATTGGTTCAGTTAATTTTTGAGGCAATATTCCATCTTCGGCGCACTGTCAGCCATTGAGATTTTTGGGATACAAGAAACGAAATCTTCCTTCAATAAGAGAGGAAAAAAAAATCAGAATTAGGTAGTATCTCTTATGTATACAGATATGCTATAAATATAAAACTGGTGGCTACTAGGTGTGATTCTTTTACCTTTAAATATTGAAAAAAGTAAAAAAAAAAACGGGTTGTGCATTGCGATATAGAATAAAATAGTTATTGTTGTTGATAAAGTACTACTTATGTGTCGTAGGAAAGTGAGAAGCGGCGATTTAAAGCGCAATAGTTGTTTCTATTGAAAAATTATTTTTACCAATATAATTTCAGTTTAGAATTGAGTAATTGTATAATAAAAAGAGCAAGATTTGCTAGTCACAGAATTGTATGAATTTGATCGTTTGATTATGTGCGAGGAACGATGTTATAGACTCGTACTTAACTATGAAATGCGTTTTTATTGAATATAGGCATCTAGATCAAGTAATATACCTATAACGTTTATCAAGCTATTGGGATTGTTGGCTACAGCAAGGCATGAATTGACTTCAAATAATTGTAAATAGATAAGAATGAATTGAGGATACGTAGGATATATCTCTACAAGCATAGTTATTTAATTATTGTATAGAATAAAAATAGTAATCTGTAGAATTTCACATTTTACAAACAAATAAATAACTACATTATTTGGAAAAGAGATATTAACAAAAGATGACACATCGATCGTGGCTTTAACATGTATCACGTGCAGCATAGATAAATTTCTCACTTGCAAATTACTCATTTGTTGGGGAATTGTAAGCAAGTTTATCTATTTTGTTACATTCTTTTTTCCTACCAATCAGCTTGCATAATTGTTGTTGATATTGTAACATCTTATAACTGAAATGTTGCAATTATTTTAGTTTCCATTGAACGTTTTGAGTGTTGTTGAATGGAAACAAAAATCCATAATAGTTATTAATTTTCCTGCAGAGTGATAATTATAACGATAAGATGAATATCGCGCAAAGATATGATACCTACTATTATGAGGCTGAAGTTTATAACGTTAACACAGTAAGATCGGGAAAAAATGAAAGTAAGCGAAAAGTACAGTTCTTTGCCACGTTTTGGTGTCAATGCATTTCCATGTTGAAACAGCGCATATTATTTATTTCCGATTGTTACGACAACGTTCTAAACTCCATCTAATATGTCTACATTGTATGTACATACGTACTAAAGGAAATGGAATAAATAGGGTAGAGTGGTGACGTAAGTTCTTGTTGAATTTTAAGTATAGCGTGATAATCCTATTTTGGATATAATGATGATACATAATAGACATATTCATCGGACTTCATATCATTAGATTCAGATTATTCCATGTCTAGTATTTTCGTTTTTCCATTTATATATCTGTTCGTATAAATATATATGTAATATTTATCTATATATATATAAATATATATGTATATATATATATACAAAAATATATATATAAATATTTTTCAATTTTTAGTCAAGAATTATACACTGAATATGTGTTCAACTTTCACTATATCGTAATTGTTTGTTGAAAATTTGTTTCGGAACGTATACCTATGATAATTTTTCTAAACTCATTTTTTTTTTCGAAATTTATTTCTTCTATACAGGCTGAATACTTGTGCATTATGTGGTACACGGGGGATTGAGAATCAAAGTGGAAGTAAATAAAAAATTTGTGAGGAATGGTCTTAATCAATCTGATCTCATCAATGGTTCAAAAATGTTCACCTGACGTTTCGGCAGTCATGTACTGCCTTCATCAGAGGCTCCATGAACTAGGCTACGATGCAATGATCGAAATCCTGGTATCTGTGGAGCATTGCAAAAGGAAAAAGATAAACAGCTCCTGTCCTCTTGCGATTTAGTTCGTTGATAATAGATTAACGAACTAAATCGCAAAAGGACAGGTTTATCTCCTTCCCTTGAAAATGGTGAACCACAGACACCAGGGTTTCGTTCATTGCATTGTAGCCTAGTTCATTAAGCCTCTGATGAGGGCAGTACATGACTGCCAAAACGTCAGGCGAATTTTTATGAGCCATTGACTTGACTGGATTGATTAAGACCTTTCCTCAAAAATGTATAAGTCGAGTGTTGACTTCACACGGATAGAAAATAAAAAATAATGAATATAAATTAAGTGAAAAATCAATACCTATATGTTAAAGACTTTATATATATTTCCGTTATACTTTCTAGTACGACTTTTCTTTAAAACACGAAATCATAAGTTCTATTTTCCTAAATATCTGTAAATTATATCCCAAATTTGGGTACGCGTATATCCTATCTAATTATATCCTTACAATTTCAACGGATTAACTAGCTCCTCATATTCTCCTCAACCTAATTATAAGAAAAAATCAGAAAAACAGTTGCCTGGGATTAGTTAAAAGCTATTCGGTATTTATGTGTAACACCAGTGACAAAAATTGCCATGCCTTTAGTGTTCGATATTAAGTTTCTACATCCAATGTGCAAATTTCATAAAAGGTTGTATACTGTTGTATTTAATCAATTTCCATAGGATTATAACTACGCCTCAGTTGATTAAGTTCAAAATGTTATTGAACCAAAGTTATCAAATGCTGCTTAAGAATAATAATTTATATATAGTAATAATGATAATGATGATGATAATAATAACAATAATAATAATAATAATAATAACAATAATCATAATAGAGAAAAAAAGGAAATAATGAGAGCTGGGAGAGACAGAGGGGGGAAAGATACATACAGTTAAGGTTTACAGGCAAAAATTTTCAGATCGAGTAAAATAATTATGATAATATAAAAATATTAGGTTTATTAAGATATTGTTATATCAGATATAAGGAAGGATTTGATCATTGAAATACTTTGGAACATGCAACACAATGAATAATTTTGTTACAAAATTATTTGATACTTAAAATGTTTTTAATAACTATTATCTCTTCTAATAATGTTAAATACTCTGTCCGTGTGTCCCAAAAGATTTATCATAAGAGACATAAGATTTGTATCTAGGTATATTTCATTTTTAACGTAATAACTAAAAATGATATATACAAAATGAATAGGAATTCTGTACGTTTTTATAATAGGGTATACATATTATTTTAATTAATATTGTTCGAAACGGCTGCGGGATATCTTTATTTTTTATCCTGTGTCCCTGCATTGCAGCCAAAATATCTCGATTGTGCGAAGGTATGGTAATAATAATAATACGAATAATAATAATAACAATGATAATAATAATCATTAATTTCTGAATAAAGTTGTGAGTAAAATTAAGTCAATATTTGTTTTTATTTCGTCTTTCAGTACTATTCACATTCATTGATACAAAATTTACATTTATAAATGCTCCGAAATATAATCGAGTTTAGAGCTTCCATTAGCCATACGTAGAAAGTTCGAGTTTCTGATTTAGTTATTGAGGCGGAGGCTAGGATTTAAATGTAAGACAAAAATTGTTCATCTTCTTTGGAATGAAAGCGAAAACAATGATAATGTTACTTTACTGGGGCTGCACTAGGGCTGTAAATTCTGCTGCAAGCTATAACGGGATTGGCTGAGAATACTTGACACTAGGCACTTCGGGATCACCGAACATGTAATTTACAGCTCTAGTGCAGTTCGCATGTGTAATCGAACAAACATTTTGTTCGCGCGATTCAAAAACTTGGCGTTATTAAGCGCGTGATTCGATATATTCGATTTTCCCACCCTTCGAGACCGGCGAGCGCCGATAATACCCGATCACAACGCAATTGGAAGTTCGTGTATTTCCGTAGAAGCACACGCCAGACGGATATTCTCAGATATTTTCGGGGCGCTGAAAGCGGGCAAGAGCAAGAGCGCTGAGCGAGAGCCTAGCAAGCAAGTCAGCCAGCAAACAGCAGCAAGCAAAGAAGCGAGAGAGGGGCCAGAACAGCGACGAAAAAAGAATACATTACCCGACGCATCACAACCTGGACGTAAGTAGATAAATAATGACATATTCATAACATTTGAAGTAAAAAAAATGTCCCCGAAATAATCCGGTATCGTTTTTCAATCATTTCGTAGCCCATTTATTGTGCGAGATGCGTTAGAATATTACCCAGTATAAATTTGACCGTACCTAGTATAAGCGAAGCACACGGCGAGTTCTGAAAATTGCGATCATGTTTAGGACTAAATGGTAGTAACTACTTTTTGATCGAAGATATTCTAACTATGAATAAACAGGTTTATTTTATTTATCGTACGATATTCCGGACTAGGAAATGATGAAAGAATTTTTATTTATCATAATAATTTTCTAAATCATATCTTCTTAATTCTCTTTTACAGCAAGGAACACGACCATTCATCTTTTTACCAATTCTTGCAGATGGAGCACAGTCAAAAAAACACCGACTGCTACTTTTTCTACTATTCAACATGTTTGAAGGTTATTATTTTATCATTATATATTATTATTTGAACCCACTATTCAATATACCGCATTTTATATCATGACGGCTTCCACACGGAGATCCCATATTGCGTTAATACAACCATACCGATTGTAAGGTTAGGTCGGCCATGTTGTACTGTACATACGTACGATACATAGCCATCTCGTATATTGCTCCCTCTTCTACTTCGGATCCCCTTTCACTTCTTATAACTTGAACTTGGCTATTTTAAATCAACACATTTCTCCAGGGTACCAAAATTCAATCAACAATATCTATTCTTTAATCATTTCTTTCCTTCGATTCGATACCAAATCTCCCTTGTTTCCCGCAAAATTTACTTTTTCTCAAAAATTTGTTCAACTGTTTATTATCGCGTCTTTAGTTTCACCAAAAATAAGTATGGAATGAATTTTCTTTATTGCTCATCACAATCTCTCTTTCGCTTCCAAAACAACAAGAAATTTTCATTTTTCATTTATCGTAGAACATTTCATTTTCTTGATTGATTTCTCTATGATTACTCGAATAATATAATTAAGGCAACTTCCTCAATTCAGGGTGACGCCTGCGCATTCAGACATGAGCCCACCGCTTTGGGCTGCGAGACGATGTGCTCGTACTGGCAACAAGGCAATTGTCTCAACGAGCATTGCAACTTCAGACACATGGAACTTAAGGTATCTAAATAACTGTTATTTATTTCACCTTCTTTCTGTATTTTACTCAAACTCTTGGTCTTATTTGGTATGTTTCTAAATTAACCAATCATCTTTTCTTCATAGAAAAACCGCAAATCCATCCCATGCTACTGGGAAGGGCAGCCTGGCGGCTGCAGAAAACCACACTGCTGTTTTATGCACAAGAATGCTCGTGGTTCAGCGCCAGCCGAATCTAATAATCCAGTGAGAAACAACGAGCTAACTTCAAAGCCTGTTAATCAAGAATGGTCCAATCGTCAGGGTAAATTTATTTGCCAGTTGAAATAGTTTCATGTATCATTAATATCCACATATTTTAATTAATCAAAACTTGTAACTAATATTCAAGTTTGGAATTGGTTTCTGAAGGAAGTTTGACTTGAAGAGAGAGAATAGAAGGAATCTTCTTGTTGTACTTTTTCAATTAATGATCTGTTATCTCATACAGATGATGGAAAGTACGATTCGGACCTGCGCACAACGCTGGATGGCAGTAGCACGGAATCTGACCAAGGTCGCGGAGGTAGCGAGGCTGGAAGCTTCATTGGAAGTCCGGCGGTTGACCCCCTCGTCGTTAACTTTGAGGAAGGTATGCGGCTTTACTAGCCCCCCCGCCCATCTTTCGACGTACACTACCTCGCGCCACGCGCTCTCTCTTTACCCCATAATCTACAAGCTAATATAAACCTTGCGAATCTTCAGTCGACTATTTCAAATTTACCAAATTTACAAAATTTACAAAACTTACCGAGTTTATCAAACTCATTGGGTATTCCTGGTATACCTGGATTGCCTGGGAACGTTCTTAATATACAAAACAACGCGAATAACGTCGGGAGTAATTTTAATATCCCACGAGGTGTGACAAGCCTCCATAATTCTTCACAAACAACCGCCGGAGGCTGTCCTCAACCTCAGAGAGTCTTGTCTTTTGCTCGTCGTCAGACATCAAGCATGAGATCATATAATCACGGGCAGTCGTTTGGACCTTTACAAAATGCATCAACATCATCGCCGCTTCTTCAACGGCCCCATTATTCGTCATCTATTAGACCTCAACAATCTCAACAACATCAAAACCAAACGCAAACACAAACTCAGACACAGACTCAGACTCAGACTCCAAGGTTTCAATTCCCTTTCCTAGGATTTGCATCTTATGGAAGGTTCT
This sequence comes from Phymatocera aterrima, assembly GCA_963170745.1. NCBI lineage: Eukaryota > Metazoa > Arthropoda > Insecta > Hymenoptera > Tenthredinidae > Phymatocera > Phymatocera aterrima. Next base: position 4,162,712 of record OY720668.1, read on the forward strand.
GAATATAGATTTCAATTAATAATACTATTAGCACAAAAAAAAAGAGAGGAAGCGCTGGGGTTTTACTTTTTCTTATCATATTTATTATAAAGTCAAAACGGAAAAAAAAGACACATACTGATTTAGTGTAATAACAATTCTGAATCGAGTTTCAAAGTATGTAGCGGTTAAAAAAAGCTAAAAACTAAACGAACAGAACAACGCCTTGAACCCGAACTTTATAGTAATATATAATAAAATAACTAATTAAGAAAAAGAAAAACAACCAGAAAATTAACAGCTAAATGTGAAATTGACGGAAACAATTTCACGTTTGATTTAACGTACTACGATTATTTAATATATATATATCTTCTTAATATCGAAGATGGGCGAAAAATAAATAATATTAATTATTGTCATCGGAATAGTTAATGCGACATACTGAAGCTTACGCATTAATTAGATTTTTTCCGAAGATATTGAAATTTCAAATTATATTATTAACAATAACAATATTAATATATACAACATAAATTGGTCAGGGAAAAAACCGACCTTTCGGCTTCTTGCCTCTAGCCTCAAGCCTCTAGCTTCTACCCTCTATACATAAATTATTACATTATTATTTTATAAATTTGAATATCTAATATTAACAATGATTTTCAAATTTAGGAATGAGAATAATCCTCAATTATTATTATTTCTTTATTTTTTTTTCCTGTTTTAATACTACGAATAAATCATTTTTATTAGAAATAAATTGAAAAATTCGGATATCAAATGGCAGAAGATAGAAAATCGAGGTGAACAGTGTTAGGATATTCGTATTAGTCAAACGTCTCTAAACGGACGTAACGATAAATATATATGAATATATAGGTATATATAAAAAAAAAAGAAAAATACCCCAAAAAAATTAACTACGAATTCTACATATATATATAAACCATTTTTCTCTCTTTTCGCTCTTTGATTTATTTTCTTCCTAATTCTTTTTTTTTTCTTCTATTCTTCTGTTTTACTCGTTTCAACCGTACCTTGAGTTCTTCTATATTGATTAAAATTAGAAGATGTATATAACGTTAATTATTAACATCAATAATATTATTATTGCTGGTAACTAAAAGTCTAATGGCGCGGCACTAGGTAGCTCATTTTATATACATAGATAAATTTAATATAATAAAAATAGTAACACACACATATTCTTCAATATTTCGTAATGGTATTCAATTGGGTTCTTGTATTCATTTTGGGCTCACACCTTAGATGGTGCGTTATTGAATTATTTACGATTACAAATAATAGCGTTAGAAGAATCTACTGAAAGTATTTCATTTGAAAAAGTATCATATTGCAGTGACATGCGCTGCCATATGATAAAAACAAAAGATGAGAAACAAACACAAAAAGGAAAAAAGGAAACGTAACGCAGAGGATGTGAACAAGAAAAAATCAACTCATTCTAGGAAAGCATTGAATAATGAGTAATTACGCATGAAAGAACAAAAAAAAAAAAGCTAAGAATAATAATGAATACTCGTTGAATGTAATCCATGTCTAGGAGTTCCTAGTGAAGAAAAATTGAGTTAAACACACGGAGGAAATCAATTTTATAAATACATGTAATATGTCGAGGCAGACGGTTATAATGTTTTTATTATACTGTAATAATTGTGTTTGAAGTCTCTAAAGCCTTTTTTCAATGAATTTTTTGTCCACGCTCTGCAAAATAGTCAGATTATGTATAGAATTTGAAGAATTTTTATCCATGATCGTTAATACTTGGATATAGAGTTATTAAGAAAAAACAAAAATAACTCAGGTTTTTAGGCTTGCAGAGTTTTTTTTTTCGTGGTCTATTTCTGGTTCGTCAAACTACTATTTTTTGTTTTCATTTGAGTTCCGTCCTTTTTATTTCATGTAAAATTGTGTTCTGATTATTTTGAAAATCTATGTTACAACTTTATTATGCAGAATTATTTACATGACCATTCGCTTTCAGTAATTAGAGAGGGATACTAATGTTCGCTTTTTTTCGCTTCTAATTTTTCGTTTCCGATTTTCTCACTTTCTCACATCTATCAAAATAGAAATTGATAATCCAGATCCATTGGAGTATACGATGAATGAGTAGCTAAATCATGAATACTAAATAAATAAATAAACAATTGCATCAATAATTGAATGAATGAAAAAGTAATAGAAGAAATGGAAAATACTGAGGAGTGAACAAAAATTTTAGATTTTGTTGAAACTATTTTTTTCTCATATGAGCTACTCCATAGAGATTTTATAATAGACGAGTTGAGCCAGGTTTCAGAACGTGAAATAAAGGAAAGAGTAAAGTATAGTGTCAGTGCATTAGCTATTTCACTTTTGCTACCCTGTTAGATAGAGATAGCTGAGGTTTCACGCTATACTTGACTCTTTCTTTTCGTATTCTCGAATGATAGCAAAGCCTATAGCTCAACTCCTCTATTGTAATACCTCTATGTGCTACACTATCATCTAAACTTTGCTTGTATTTCTCTAGACAAAATAATGCTCTAAAAGCTCGTTTTTCCATATTCTTCTCACATATTTTTTTGTATATCGAGTTTAAAGCCGTAGTCACAAATGACGACAGCCATAAGATAAAAATAAAAAAAATAAAAAATAGAAAAATAATCATACTAATAATTAAATGAATAAACGAAAATAAATAAATAAATAAATAACTAATTAATTTAAGACTATTAGGTAGCTCTTTGAAATTAGATTTAATCTTTCACCACCACTTTCATATTGAATCCGTAATTCTTCGTTCGTCATCATACTGGGTTAATCAAACGACCTAAAACGCGGCGAGCATCTTTATATGATTTAAAAGAAAATGATGTCATTCAGAAACTACAAATGAGTACTGAAAAATATAAAAAATATACAAAGTTCACCCCCCCCCCCCCCCCCCTTGCCCCGCCGCTCCGCCGCACATATCTAGCTAATCAAATTTATCATTCTTTTTTTTTTTCTTTCTGTTTTTCTATCTTCTTTGTCTATCATTTTTCTTTCATATATACATAGTATGTATGTATAATAATCACAAAGTCGTAAGCAGCGTGAATATATTATGGTATCAAGGGAAGAGAATAGATACATACCTACTATATGATACATACATTAGGCAAATATTCTATGCACGTGAATTTAATAATATAAAAATTATACTATATAATATCGTCGAAAGCTTGATGTATAGATCAACGTATAGCCATTGTCGTAGTTGGCGATAATAGGTAATGAAAAAGATTGAGAAAGAAACAAACAATGTTTACATGTATCATTAATAACTAAAATGGCATCATCAATAGAATCAAAATTCATCTCAATCCTGAAAATAAACAGAAAGAAAAGAAAATTGAACCAAAAAACAAAACAAAAAAAATCAACGCTTGAGACTCAATCGATTTGAACTATCTTCAGACTGTCGGGTATACTCGTAAGGCTGTAATACGTTATTTAATTATAATATTTCTAATGTAATCTAACAATTTATCAATTTAGTTTTCGAATTGCTTCCTCCTTTTTTTGTTTTACTCTTTTTGTTCTCTTTTCTTCTCACAATATCTTACGAGTTGAAGAATATCTATCGGAATTTGTTATTGGTTGGGTTTCAAGCTCTTGGCATCTAATTGAGGCGTGCGCGCAGTCAGGAAAATCTCACACGCGCAGCTTTATGTTTATTAATTTTTTTCAAATAATGATTAATAAATAATTCTCTTGCATCTATCTATCTATCCTCGCAATGTCGCTTGTGTGTCCTGCTTGCCTAGATATACTTGATATGGTATATCAAAGCACACGGTGAACAATGTGCAATCATAAAAAAATTATCAATATTTAGGCCCGCCCCGACCTTTGCCCCACTATGTTTTTCAAGTTGCTTAGTATTAATAATAACAATAACAATACTAATAATAATGATAATGATAGTAATAAACATAATAATATTAATAATGATAATAATAATGAATATTGAATAGACCCCAGCCTCTTTTATATACATATATCCATATGTAAATATATATGTATATTTATATACACATACTACATAGATAAGTACGTGAATAATACATTCATATATACATATGATTATATATTATTATGATTGTATTATCATGTTCATTGGTGTACTACGTATAATGTTATACATACCCATATAGATATATATATGCATAATATTGTATCATATGTGTGTACGTATGAGTGTGTATATAATTTATACCTATATATACATATACCTATGTATATTATATACGAAAATATAAATGCCTTCATATGTTTTGGCTTTTGACAAATTATATAAATATATATATATAATAATAATATCTGGCCTGGGATCGATATACTATAACTATTATACATACATCTACCCGCCCACCTATTTACGTGGGATAACATTATCTCACGACATTGCGGATATTTCATATTATTATACATATATATATGTATATACATACCTATATATGTATGATGAAAGAAAAATGAAATCGAATGAGAAGAATAAAAAAAAAAAAAAAAAAAAAAAAAATTTGAAAACAAAACGAAGGAAGGAAGGAAGGAAAATGCAGAGTGGAATTAGGGCAAGAAAAAAAATAGTCATGGAAAAAAACCAGTTAAATTGTATAATTATTATAATAATAGAATGATTTATTAAATTATTTGAAGAAAAATATGAAAAGAAGCACGTTATTCGTACTATGTACAAGGAAGGATTCTAGATACCTATGTATAAATATAGTATACTAGATACTATACGTATACGTACGGCTCGTAGTCGTCTGGTAATTTTGCGAAAGTGATAATTAAAGGAAATTTATACGTAGAATTTTCACAAATGTATTTTAGGCTCTTTGGTAGAATATATTTAAAATTAAAAATTGACAATTGAAAATCAATTTCAATATAATTAATATCAATGAATTTTGAATAATAATCATAATATAATAATTGGTCAAACCAGTAAAATTTATACATCTATATAAATATTTGTTTTTGTTTTCGTTTCTCTAACTCTTTCGTCGTATTATATTATACAATAACTGGCACATACTATAAGTATAGTATGTACGAGGCATGGCATCGTGAAATATAAATACGTTTACATAATTATAATAATATAATAATATCCACGTAACTGTAATAGCTAGGGATAAGAAACCAATATGAATTGGAGGAACTCAGATTTATCATGTTAATATATATTATTTATTTCATATACATATTTCTGTTGGATATATTATCATAATTATTATTATTATCATTATCATTGTTATTATTATTATTGCTAATAACAATTACCGCACCTGGAAAATATAGGTTTGCTTGCCGCGCGGCTCGATTCTGAAGCGATGGTCTTAAATTAGATATGTATAATGATCGTTAATGAATCATCATGTAACAAAAGACCGTAAATCGTATTTAGTAATGTTTTTAGAAAATATTAGACTTTCTTATTTATTGTTTTTCGTTTCTTTTCAAATCAGCTGAACAATGTGCGCCTAAATAGCATTTCAATTTTCACTTCGAGTCCATCAGGATCAAAAAAGCAAAAGACTTGCATGCATACATATAATAATAATTATATATATTTTATGCATGAAGAGTATTATCACTATACTTTCATTTTTTATTTTTCGAGTTACGCCGAAAGAAGGGAAAACAAACAAAAAGAAAAAACCTTACGCATTTCATTATACAGCAGTGTTGTAGCATGCAATTTCAAAATCAAATGCCATAGGGTTGTTGATTCTACCTCGGCATCTATTCGTTTATTTATTATTAATTTTTTTTTTTTCTGCGATTTGTCTTATTATTTTTTTTGCCCTTGTGGTGAATCAGGGATCGAGTTCGATTCAATTCCATCGAAATTTTGAATTATAAGCATCTCCGGTTCACCACCTGCATTCTAAAACCTCATGAAATGAAATAAGAAAGGAAAAAAAACGTGCTCTGTCACCAGATAGTCTGACGAAAAAAAAAAAACAGCGTGGCTAACTGCTGTTATATAGGTATAATATATTATTTAAATACAGTCATAAACAATACACAAAGCAAATACTATACTTACATACACATACGATATTATTACACAGTTGTCACACAATTTCCCACAGTATACCTATATAATATATATATATTGATGAATAATCTTCATTACGCAACGTATATATTATAAGCATAATAAAATATGATAAAAATATATGATATAGTTATAGGTGTATACTATATTCAATTAATAACAAATAATATTTATATCGCAAAAGTATAGGTAATATCATCAATACACATATAATATCATATAATTATTATATTGATTACACGATCATGGGTAGAATATAAAACAAGGAGGAGGATAGTTACTGGAATAAATATTATACAAATCGGTTTCAATACTATTATTGAATGAACATCTTTTTTTTTCATTTCTCATTTTAATGTTTTTTTTTTTTCTCTTTTCTTGTTACTTTTTTTCTTTTCATCCGTGTATATATAATCACGATAATGTAATAGAATAACGTTATGATACGGTAATCCTGGATTGAATCAGTAAACGAATGAAAAATCAATTAAACAAATGAAAACCAAAAGAACAAAGAAAGGAGACCGTGGATCGAGTCGTATATATATTATATATTTACTACACTACTATATTTATACTATATATAAATACTTGCATGTATAATAGTAGTAGGGTATATAAATTTGAATAGATATAAAAATTCAAACGAGTTATAGCTCATTATTATTTGTCATTTCCTTATTTTTCTTTTTTTTTTTCCTCCATTTATTGCGCAGCTTATTAATTTTTGTCCAATCTTCACCTACACACATTGAATATTGATGAATTATTCTATTATGTATTCTTACGACTCGTGCGATAAACTACATACATAGGTATATATTCTATAATATCTTTGAATTTGAATAAAACAGATGTATAACACACTATACATAGATACCTACTATATATTTAAATATTGAAATGAAGGGATGCGGTATAGCAAATAGGTAATACATATTAAAGTGTGATGATCGTGTATTTATAATAATGCCTATAACTGTATAACATTATATAATATACATACATACATGCATAGTTATATACCTGTGTTATGTAATTACGTCCGTAGATAAATGTAGGTACGATACAATATATGTATATCTACACCTACACAATGTATAATACTTTTCTAGTATTATTATTATTTATCTCCGTACGTTCAATTACAAACATGTGTATCGTTATTATTATTACTATTATTATCATTGTTATCAACATCATTATTATATATATATATACACCGATAATTATATATACCTAGACTATATACCTGCGGACGCGCGCGCACACACACACACACACACACACACACACTGCACACAAAACATTATATAGGTATTAAAATAATAATACAATAACAATCTAAATGATTAATTAACAAAGCTGAGAAAATAAAAATAAAATAAAATTGACGAATGGATTATTAGAAAAAAGAGAGAAAAAACAATTAAAACTAGAAAAACTAGAAAAAAAAACTCTGTACATAAATATATAAGACGCATCATACTATACACATTACGATTATTACGAAGCATTTTTTATGTATAATGCTCGGTTTACATGATAATGTAACTAGTAGGTATACAACAAGCGAGATGCTTGGGGATAATGATTATACGTGTTAAATACTCTTCAATATTCGGAATCTTTGGTTTAACCCTCCGTGTGAACACTGTCCCTTTAAGGTAATAGTTGAAATTACCAAACTCCTGATTTTCTCCACATTTTTATACAAATTTCAGTTTTTAATGAAAAATCTGTTTGACATTTCACTTGACTGACTTTGAGATAATGCATGGTTCTAGACCGACCCCCCTGAGAAGTGACCATGATTTTTCCCGATTTTTTTTGAAGCCCGAAACTATTTGAGATATTGCAATGTCCCTCAAAGCTCTCAAAGCTCTATCAGTGTTCACACCGAAGGTCTTAATAACAAGTGTTCACACGGAGGGTTAATAATTATTATTGTTATAATTGTTACTATTATTATCATTTTCGTTTTTGGCCGTGTTGAACACAATACTAAAAATTAATTCGATCGACAGGTTTTCAGTCCATTTATTTATTTTTTGTTTATATCGAATTTTGTATAGTTTTTTCCAATCGTTCTCGAATGAGTACCGGTTCCTCTTTTTTTCTTGTTTTCCTGTACTGCATATGTAGTGCATTTTCGTATGGTTCTCTCTGTACTCATCCATTTACAATGAACACGTATATAGTATATATATATATCATATCCCAGGTAGCTAATTAATGAAATTGCAGCTTGTCGTCTGCAGCTAACAATTCATCGAGGAAAATAAATAATAATAGTGATAATAATAATGCTAATAATAATAATGCTAATAATAATACTAATAATAATGATGATAATAATAATTATAGAACTAATAATAATGATAAAAGAGAAAGTGGGAAAAAAGATTCTGTATATTTCAAACGCATTTAGATCGTAGAGAGAAGACGGAAAAACAAACAAACAAACAAACAAAAATAGTAAAAAATATGGCCGCGAGAAGCATAATGCCCGTCGTCGTTTCGTCTCAGCAATGCTAATTTTGGCTCTGTTCTTATCTTTCCGCATGGTCTTATCTGATTTTTCCAGCCTCCGTGTACTTCCTTGAACTGCAGTTATATGCATACGATAATTGACATTGAACGATCATTTTTTCTTTTATGCCACTACGTTACTAATGAATCCCTGTTTTTTTTTTCATTTTGTTTTTATTCTCCATCATATTTTTAGTAACTTATCGGTTTCTCGCCAATTTAGATCATAGCTGAGACTAATCGCCGCGGACTAATATTGCTAACGGTGACAAACTTAGGCCTGTAGTTAGATAATATAATGACTCTTCTTCTGTTCTATAATATACATAAATATTATGATGGTTCATTTTTATTTTCAATGAAATTGGTGTTTGTTGCTGTTGTTGTTGTTGTTGTTGTTGTTGTTGTTATACTGGTTTCCATTTTGTTATCTTTTCTCTTTTCTTTTCTTTCCTCTTCTTTTCTCTCTTTTCAAATTCTATCATATTATATGAACCTATACCTTAGTATAGTATACTATATTGTCATTTTTGCTTTTCGTCGAGACATTATAGGTATATACATATAGGTATTCAATCCGTGGTATTGGATAATTGTTATTTTCATCATGTTTCGTTTATTTTGTGTTTTCTTTGTTTGTTTTCATTTATCATTTCCTTATTTTTTTGTCTGTTGTTTTTCATTTTGGTACGATGTTTTATGTGCGACGATTAAGAACAATATAATAACGACGTTACATATTATAATACTAGGATATGAATTAAATAAAACCTTGTACAACAAAAGATTGTATGTACAACCACTGTGGTAGTATCAATTGTATTTGCTTTTTATACCCGGTAAGAAAGCTATCATTTTCTATATTATATCATTAACGTTTGTCTTTGGTGAAATAATGATTCATTAATTAAATAATTAAATATATTCATAAAATTTAATTAATTAATTAATCTTCAATTACAATAGGAAGTAATAGGACTATATATACTATATTAAAGAAAGTGAAAGAAGGAAAAAAAATATTAATAAATAGAAAGAAATCGAGAGGGAGATGATAAGAGAGAGAGAGAGAGAGAAAGAGAACGGGGGGGGGGGGGGGGGGGGGGGAATGTAAAAGAGTAAAAAAGAAAAGAAAAATAGAAAAAATTGAATAATTGAGGAAAAAGGTTGGTAAAAGTTGAAATGAATCAGTGATTAGGAGAAAAAAAAAGAATAATTTGAAAGAAAAAAACCAAGTGAAAAACGATCATGATTATATTGTAATATTGGCGAATGCAGTTGCTATTATATCGGTTTCAACTTATATAGGTATATTATATACTACTTCTGCTATAAGAAATAATATACAATAGATATGAAACATTTATTATATTATTATAATATATGATTGATGTAAGCAATGAAAAATTCATACATATACTTTTAATTGAAAAACTATATTTGGATTTCAATAAAACTTGATACCTCGGAGAATATTGGTTCTCTTTTTTTTCTGTTTTCTTCTTTTTCTTTTTCTGCTTCTTCTTCTTCTCATTATCATATCGTGTGTAACAGGTATATAATTTTGTATACAAGAAATTTTTGTTGGTTTTTTTCATTTTCAATTAAAACGAAAAAGTTGAAAAAAATGATTATTTTTTCTTTCGTTTTGTTGTGTTATTTCGTTAACTTTCTCGATATACAATTTCACAGTATGAGATATATACCTATCTTTTAATTATACGTGCGGTATTCACATTTTTGTATGTATAACTGTATAATTTATATACTAATAGGTGTATCCATTACGTATGTACTACATTAATATATACATATATATATATATATATATATATGTAAAGTGTGTGCGAGTGTATTTTCCAGATTGAGTTTCAAATATGACAGTCGTTTATGTTCGTGAAATATTATGAATAATAAATTTTGATGCTGAAGTGTACGACGCACGTTGAAACGACGATATCGGAAACAATAATATCACCCGCGCTTCGACAGCGAATAGTGATGAGAAATCGCATTTTTCGCCACGTATCGGCGTCGGAATGGCTGATATCACCCCTTATTTTTTTATTTCATTGCGTTAATAACGTTGTGAAGATCGACCGCGTCAACAATAATCGCGATCATATTCTACTGTGAACGATTTCCGTATAAACAATAGTACAATCATAAAATTGATAAAAAAAAAAAAAAAACATACAAATAAACAAATCAAAACTAAATGAAAATATTGAAGAAAAAAAAAACAATATTCGCGAGCTAAGACGAAACTCCTCTAATTACCCCCCGTCGCTATAAATTTCTTATATATAATTTATGGAATAAAACTTGAACGCTTTTTACCAAGAATTGGGAAATTCCGCGTGTCTGCGGATCGCGCAGAAACGCCCGCAAGAACTCACATACGAATTTTACATCTCGCACTTATCTATAGTGGTTATCGGAAGGGGTCGGGGGGTTGTTTTTTGTGCGGTTATAGTGGATGGTGGTCAGTGCCCAATGGTAAATGACACCAATTTTATTAGTAGTACATATGTATATCGATAATACGCGGTTTTCTGTGACCCTAGTTGTTTTAAGGTTTATTATTATTATTATTATTATTATTTTCTGGTTGTGTAAAGTATTGATGTTCTGCATTCTCAACCAACGTTTTGTAACAGTATATTCATAGATATAATGTTATATACATACCTTTACCCAATAATTATTGTTTATACTATAAGTAATTACTATATCTTGTACTGTGAAGATTTCTGGCTATAATTGTGGACAGAGACAGATGGAGAAATGAAATGCATAAGCTACGTATACGAAATATTACAGAAAGAGCGAGAGAAAAAGGGAGAGAGCGATAAAGAAATGAAAGAGATATGAGAAGAAGAGATATGAGAGAGGAAGAGAAAAAAAAACGAGAAAACAAAGAAATGAAAAGAAAAAAACTAAAGCAAAATCAAAAAGAGAAAAAGAAAGAAGGGGATCGTGTTTATTGGACGAGAAACTGCAAGAATGCACGAAAGAAAGAAAATAATAGCTGTTCTATACCGGGCTTAATGAAACTTGTATAACTATGAACCTCAGAATTATATACCTCTATATAGACACCATGTACACATAAAAAGATCGTATCAGCAGATCATCATTTTTCTATGATGGACATTTGAATGTCTCTCTAATTGTATGATACAATATATTATCTTATAATATATATGCCGCAGCTGATCATCGCCGTTGGCTAAATTTTATATGAAAATCTACTGTATTGATTAATATATACCGTATAACTTGACTATTTAAACGACGACGAACAGATCTACCATATCTGTGTATCTAATAGAGACAGACATATGATGAGACACTGCGCCAATGTGCGACAATGAATGAAATGCCAAATAATAAAACAGATAATATGAAAAAAAACACAGATTTTAAACACGACGCATATAATAATTCAGGTTTCGTTTTTCTTGGTGTGTTCTTGCAGAGTCAGACAATGAAAGCGTACCTTCGCCAACAAAGCCGAAATTAAGATTGCTACACGTTAAGACACTTGAAGAAATCAAGCTTGAAAGAATCCAGGCGGAAAGCGCAGCCTACTACAATTACTCTCATGAAGATATACCCGCAGCATCATCGTCCGCCGAACGTTCATTCATAATCAACGACATCGGCGCCGGGGCAGGGGGAGGAGGAGGATCTACAAGCCTTGAGCGTAACTTACGCGCAAGGCTAGCCAATCGACTTCATATTCAAGCTTCCCAAGGTTCTCAAGGTTCTCAAGGATCCCAAGGAAACGAGGGCAGCACCAGAAGCGGCACAACTGACGTTAGGACGAATCTAGATTTTCAGGTTTTGTCTTTAGACGAACTTCGTAAACGTAGACGGAGAATGCCTCCTGTGACATCAACGAAGGTGGCGCGTTTGGGGGAAAACGTATCATCGTCGAATCCCGGGAGTCAGGAGATGCCTGAAATAATGATAAAACAAAATTCCGCAGAGGAGAATCGAGAAAACAATGTTACAAGCTGTTCAAGGGCTGCTCTAACAGTGACTGCAGCGGCACCTCCGGTCAGATTACGTCGTCGGAATAAAAATCTTGGTGAAGAAATATCACCGCGTAAGAAAATTCCTCGATATTCCGGTGCTCAGGAACCAATCGAAATGATAACCAGCAGTGATAGCAGTCAAGAGGCAGCTGCTGTACCTGATAGACTCACTTTAGTCGCCACTAGGCCTTCTCTCTCTGCAAGGGATGAGAGAAATGAAATTGTTAAAAGAGATAAGTCGGAATTGAAAGAGAAGTTGAATCAAGTTGTCGAGACACGTCTGCAGGATAATATCGGTATTACAGTTTCAGTTGTTAACGAGGGAAGTAGTAGTTTACCACCTCTTAATCGCTCATCTTCAGGTATTAAAGTTTCTCGAAGTATTTCAGTGCCTAGTGTTTCAGAGGATGATTATTTAATGATTGAGACTGGGTCTGTTGATCATTCAACAACTGGTGCTGATGATATTTTACAGGATATAGACGAGCTCCTCAATGACGATTGACTTTTGGCAATTTTTAGCAATGTTCTTATAATTCTTATGATTTCTATCATTATCATCGCCATTATTATCCGTTCAGGTACTATCAATCACATATTAGTTTTTAAATATGAAGTCAAGATTCATTTCTTTTGCTTCTCATCTGGGCCGATGGATATGTTTAGAAAAAATAAAAACAGAAGACCGCGTTCGTCGGCTGATATTGTTTCACAAGGTTTTTTTTTCATTCGCTACTTGCGTATAGTTTCATATTTCGTTTTCATTCGTATTATTTTAATACAATGTTGGGAAAATTCATCGGAAAACGAAAAATCAGTTTTATAATCGTAATTTAAATGCACAGAAAAACTCGCACCGCGGTTATACCGTATAGCATAATATTATTAGTTAGTTAATTGGATAATTAAATCAATACATAGAAATTTAATAAACCTATTGCACCATGAGATCGTAATAGAAGATTCTGAATTATAAGGTTGGAGTTGATAGCGTAGTTCTGAGGGAGATGGCCAACGCGGTTTCTTCTCCAAAAATTCACCTTTCAGCGACATTATAGTCCACGTTATTGACTTCCTGGAGATAAACCGACGACGACTATCTCCGCTATATGAACATCTCCCACGAATAACCATAACGTTAACACGAAAGAATCACGAATGGTAATGTAGGCTGAGATTTTCAGCGAAGTAAGATTTTGGACTGTTTTCTTGCAGTTTCGGAAATTTCCGATGCCCGGCGTCCGGAATAGTAGAAACGGCCAAAGGAAAGAAACTCTTTTTGCGATGTTTTTGCGCCAGCGTTATCAACTTCAGCCTCATTCTAGGTTTGATTGTACTAACAATCTGAGACCGACAAGCGTTAATTTTTCATTTTCATGTTTTCCCCTTTTAACTTTTGAACTCAATCATATTTAATTGAATTGAGGGGATATGATGCATGTAAATGTATACTGTAATCAAATGTATACTGTAATACAGTATACATGATTAGAATTATTTCAAATGAATTCATTGTATTTTTTTGTTTAAATGAAGAGAAAAAAGATAGGGAATGAGCTAATTATACACTTCTTAATTAGCTACTAATTTTAAGCATAAGATGTATATTAGATATACATGTGGTGTACTATAGATATTTTATAAAATAAATCTGTAAATTTATTTTCCTGCAGTCTTCTTATTTAAAACCCATCTTTATACCTATAATATAGGAGCAAGGCCCTAGTTGTCTATTTGAAAAACGGGAATGGTAATCGAGCACATGCGTTGAATAATATCTATGTAACAGAGCGGTCGAAGACTGGAGGGTGGTCGGCAACTGGTGCCTTTACAGTGTATCCTATTTTCCATCCCTATGCGTTTAGAAAAAGTAAAAAATCGTGCCACCTCTTGGGCTCAGATGTTCTCCTGATACAATTGCAAATTTTCAGTTACAATTTCGAAACTTCATGATTCCAACGAAAGCTGCTCGTTTTTTGCCCGTTTCCGCATACGCTCTCATCAGCGACCGTATGTCCTCTCTCCCATTCCCATACATATGTGTGTAAGAAAAAAGAAAAAAAAAATAGTGCTACCTCCTCGAAATTCATGTTCTCCTAATAAATACTCGTCTATGCCTGTGTCCTCTCTCCCATTCCCATGCATATGTATATTGGAAAAAAAAAGAAAAAAATTGTGCCACCTCCTGGGCTCAGATGTTCTCCTGATACAATTGCAAATTTTCAGTTAAAATTTCGAAAATCCATGATTCCAACGAAAGCTGCTCGTTTTTTTCCCGTTTCCGCATACGCTCTCATCAGCGCCCGTGTGTCCTCTCTCCCATTCCCATACACATGTATATTAGAAAAAAAAAGAAAAAAATCGTGCCACCTCTTGGGCTCAGATGTTCTCCTGATACAATTGCAGATTTTCAGTTAAAATTTCGAAAATCCATGATTTCAACGAAAGCTGCTCGTTTTTTGCCCGTTTCCGCATACGCTCTCATCAGCGCCCGTGTGTCCTCTCTCCCATTCCCATACATATGTGTGTAAGAAAAAGGAAAAAAAAAATAGTGCCACCTCCTCGAAATTCATGTTCTCCTAATAAATACTCGTCTATGCCTGTGTCCTCTCTCCCATTCCCATGCATATGTATATTGGAAAAAAAAAGAAAAAAATTGTGCCACCTCCTGGGCTCAGATGTTCTCCTGATACAATTGCAAATTTTCAGTTAAAATTTCGAAAATCCATGATTCCAACGAAAGCTGCTCGTTTTTTGCCCGTTTCCGCGTACGCTCTCATCAGCGCCCGTGGGTCCTCTCTCCCATTCCCATACATATGTGTGTAAGAAAAAAGAAAAAAAAAATAGTGCCACCTCCTTGAAATTCATGATCTCCTAATAAATACTCGTCTATGCCTGTGTCCTCTCTCCCATTCCCATGCATATGTATATTGGAAAAAAAAAGAAAAAAATTGTGCCACCTCCTGGGCTCAGATGTTCTCCTGATACAATTGCAAATTTTCAGTTAAAATTTCGAAAATCCATGATTCCAACGAAAGCTGCTCGTTTTTTGCCCGTTTCCGCGTACGCTCTCATCAGCGCCCGTGGGTCCTCTCTCCCATTCCCATACATATGTGTGTAAGAAAAAAGAAAAAAAAAATAGTGCCACCTCCTTGAAATTCATGATCTCCTAATAAATACTCGTCTATGCCTGTGTCCTCTCTCCCATTCCCATGCATATGTATATTGGAAAAAAAAAGAAAAAAATTGTGCCACCTCCTGGGCTCAGATGTTCTCCTGATACAATTGCAGATTTTCAGTTAAAATTTCGAAAATCCATGATTCCAACGAAAGCTGCTCGTTTTTTGCCCGTTTCCGCATACGCTCTCATCAGCGCCCGTGGGTCCTCTCTCCCATTCCCATACATATGTGTGTAAGAAAAAAGAAAAAAAAAATAGTGCCACCTCCTCGAAATTCATGTTCTCCTAATAAATACTCGTCTATGCCTGTGTCCTCTCTCCCATTCCCATGCATATGTATATTGGAAAAAAAAAGAAAAAAATTGTGCCACCTCCTGGGCTCAGATGTTCTCCTGATACAATTGCAAATTTTCAGTTAAAATTTCGAAAATCCATGATTCCAACGAAAGCTGCTCGTTTTTTGCCCGTTTCCGCATACGCTCTCATCAGCGCCCGTGGGTCCTCTCTCCCATTCCCATACATATGTGTGTAAGAAGAAAGAAAAAAAAAAATAGTGCCACCTCCTCGAAATTCATGTTCTCCTAATAAATACTCGTCTATGCCTGTGTCCTCTCTCCCATTCCCATGCATATGTATATTGGAAAAAAAAAGAAAAAAATTGTGCCACCTCCTGGGCTCAGATGTTCTCCTGATACAATTGCAAATTTTCAGTTAAAATTTCGAAAATCCATGATTCCAACGAAAGCTGCTCGTTTTTTGCCCGTTTCCGCATACGCTCTCATCAGCGCCCGTGTGTCCTCTCTCCCATTCCCATACACATGTATATTAGAAAAAAAAAGAAAAAAATCGTGCCACCTCTTGGGCTCAGATGTTCTCCTGATACAATTGCAAATTTTCAGTTAAAATTTCGAAAATCCATGATTCCAACGAAAGCTGCTCGTTTTTTGCCCGTTTCCGCATACGCTCTCATCAGCGCCCGTGTGTCCTCTCTCCCATTCCCATACACATGTATATTAGAAAAAAAAAGAAAAAAATTGTGCCACCTCCTGGGCTCAGATGTTCTCCTGATACAATTGCAAATTTTCAGTTAAAATTTCGAAAATCCATGATTCCAACGAAAGCTGCTCGTTTTTTGCCCGTTTCCGCATACGCTCTCATCAGCGCCCGTGTGTCCTCTCTCCCATTCCCATACACATGTATATTAGAAAAAAAAAGAAAAAAATCGTGCCACCTCTTGGGCTCAGATGTTCTCCTGATACAATTGCAGATTTTCAGTTAAAATTTCGAAAATCCATGATTTCAACGAAAGCTGCTCGTTTTTTGCCCGTTTCCGCATACGCTCTCATCAGCGCCCGTGTGTCCTCTCTCCCATTCCCATACACATGTATATTAGAAAAAAAAAGAAAAAAATTGTGCCACCTCCTGGGCTCAGATGTTCTCCTGATACAATTGCAAATTTTCAGTTAAAATTTCGAAAATCCATGATTCCAACGAAAGCTGCTCGTTTTTTGCCCGTTTCCGCATACGCTCTCATCAGCGCCCGTGGGTCCTCTCTCCCATTCCCATACATATGTGTGTAAGAAGAAAGAAAAAAAAAAATAGTGCCACCTCCTCGAAATTCATGTTCTCCTAATAAATACTCGTCTATGCCTGTGTCCTCTCTCTCATTCCCATGCATATGTATATTGGAAAAACAAAGAAAAAAATTGTGCCACCTCCTGGGCTCAGATGTTCTCCTGATACAATTGCAAATTTTCAGTTAAAATTTCGAAAATCCATGATTCCAACGAAAGCTGCTCGTTTTTTGCCCGTTTCCGCGTACGCTCTCATCAGCGCCCGTGGGTCCTCTCTCCCATTCCCATACATATGTGTGTAAGAAAAAAGAAAAAAAAAATAGTGCCACCTCCTCGAAATTCATGTTCTCCTAATAAATACTCGTCTATGCCTGTGTCCTCTCTCCCATTCCCATGCATATGTATATTGGAAAAAAAAAGAAAAAAATTGTGCCACCTCCTGGGCTCAGATGTTCTCCTGATACAATTGCAAATTTTCAGTTAAAATTTCGAAAATCCATGATTCCAACGAAAGCTGCTCGTTTTTTGCCCGTTTCCGCATACGCTCTCATCAGCGCCCGTGTGTCCTCTCTCCCATTCCCATACACATGTATATTAGAAAAAAAAAAGAAAAAAATCGTGCCACCTCTTGGGCTCAGATGTTCTCCTGATACAATTGCAGATTTTCAGTTAAAATTTCGAAAATCCATGATTTCAACGAAAGCTGCTCGTTTTTTGCCCGTTTCCGCATACGCTCTCATCAGCGCCCGTGGGTCCTCTCTCCCATTCCCATACATATGTGTGTAAGAAAAAAGAAAAAAAAAATAGTGCCACCTCCTTGAAATTCATGATCTCCTAATAAATACTCGTCTATGCCTGTGTCCTCTCTCCCATTCCCATGCATATGTATATTGGAAAAAAAAAGAAAAAAATTGTGCCACCTCCTGGGCTCAGATGTTCTCCTGATACAATTGCAAATTTTCAGTTAAAATTTCGAAAATCCATGATTCCAACGAAAGCTGCTCGTTTTTTGCCCGTTTCCGCATACGCTCTCATCAGCGCCCGTATGTCCTCTCTCCCATTCCCATACATATGTGTGTAAGAAAAAGGAAAAAAAAAATAGTGCCACCTCCTAGAAATTCATGTTCTCCTAATAAATACTCGTCTATGCCTGTGTCCTCTCTCCCATTCCCATGCATATGTATATTGGAAAAAAAAAAGAAAAAAATTGTGCCACCTCCTGGGCTCAGATGTTCTCCTGATACAATTGCAAATTTTCAGTTAAAATTTCGAAAATCCATGATTCCAACGAAAGCTGCTCGTTTTTTGCCCGTTTCCGCATACGCTCTCATCAGCGCCCGTGTGTCCTCTCTCCCATTCCCATACATATGTGTGTAAGAAAAAGGAAAAAAAAAATAGTGCCACCTCCTAGAAATTCATGTTCTCCTAATAAATACTCGTCTATGCCTGTGTCCTCTCTCCCATTCCCATGCATATGTATATTGGAACAAAAAAAGAAAAAAATTGTGCCACCTCCTGGGCTCAGATGTTCTCCTGATACAATTGCAGATTTTCAGTTAAAATTTCGAAAATCCATGATTTCAACGAAAGCTGCTCGTTTTTTGCCCGTTTCCGCATACGCTCTCATCAGCGCCCGTATGTCCTCTCTCCCATTCCCATACATATGTGTGTAAGAAAAAGGAAAAAAAAAATAGTGCCACCTCCTTGAAATTCATGTTCTCCTAATAAATACTCGTCTATGCCTGTGTCCTCTCTCCCATTCCCATGCATATGTATATTGGAAAAAAAAAGAAAAAAATTGTGCCACCTCCTGGGCTCAGATGTTCTCCTGATACAATTGCAAATTTTCAGTTAAAATTTCGAAAATCCATGATTCCAACGAAAGCTGCTCGTTTTTTGCCCGTTTCCGCATACGCTCTCATCAGCGCCCGTGGGTCCTCTCTCCCATTCCCATACATACGTGTGTAAGAAAAAAGAAAAAAAAAATAGTGCCACCTCCTTGAAATTCATGTTCTCCTAATAAATACTCGTCTATGCCTGTGTCCTCTCTCCCATTCCCATACATATGTATGTTGGAAAAAAAAAGAAAAAAATTGTGCCACCTCTTGGGCTCAGATGTTCTTCTGATACAAATTCAAATTTTCAGTTAAAAATCTCAAAATTTAGGATTCGTGGGAAAACTGCTCGCGCCTCTGCCTGGCTCTGCTCTCACCTACATGCGTCCTCTCTCGCATTTCCATGCATACGCGAAAAAGAAAAAAATCGTGCCACCTCTTGGGCTCAGATGTTATCGTGATACAATTTCTAATTTTTCAGTTACAAATCTTACAATCTAGGATTTGAAAGAAAGCTGCACGTGCCTCTGCTTGTCTCTGGTCTAACCTACATGCATTCTCTCTCGAATTCCCATGCATACTCGAATAAGAAATAAGATGTTATCCTAATACTTATTCCAATTTTTATTCAACAATATCAAAATCGAGAATAACAGCGGCAACAACACGTGTCTCCGCCTGCTTCTGCTCACTCCGTCATGCGTGTTCTCTCTCCCATCTCCACGCATTTGAATAAAAGTCAAAATTTGTGTCACCTCGTGAGCTTATTTGAAGAAGGAATGAACTTACGTTTATCTATATCAAGCTCGCTCAACAATAATCTTAAAATATTTTTAGCTGCAGCCGCAGTCAGTTCCAGTAATCATTTAGGGATACCAAAATTGCACCGGAGGTGAGTATAGTACTTAATTAATCATACTCGTGTGTTTACCCATCTATCCTCAATATACTTATTCATAGTTTTTCCTATTCCCCATTTATAATACTTACCTATGACGGCGACGTGCGGAGTGCGGAGTGCTATTGGTATATGTATATTTAATCACGAAAGGAAATTGGAAGATGGTGAGGGTAGTAAATGATGTATAATATTAATTAAATGCACACACTATTTTATTTTAATATAATATACCATTTTTTTTGTCTTTTTTTGTTTTTTGTTTCATCATATCCATACGTTTGACATACCTGGCCTATAAGAGAAATCACATTAGGTTTTTCTTGCATCGAATCATAATATGCTTATTATAATATAATATAAATTACGAATTACTTTTATGCGGTAAGTATATAATATTATACTTGATAATCAATAATGAATAATAATAATAACAATGATGATGATGATACTAATAATAATAATAATAATAATAATAATAATCGTCATCATCATCATCATCATCATCATCATCATCATAATGATAATGATAGTGATGATGAATTAATTTTATGTAGATATTTGCGTGTATAATTTGATGGCATAGACACGCTCGTGAAATATGACTTGCCATGTAGAGACTCACAGGTTTGCGTAGGTATATAAATATACATATTTATAGTGCAGCAGGTAAGTTTTGCGGGCAATACGAATAATATTGGTAATAATAATAATGATAATAATAATAATAATAATAATAATAACAACAATAGTAATAATAATCGCCCTAATAATTTGATTTATTTATTCATCTAATATTATGTATAATATGTATACACGCGCGGCTATCAGGTATTTTGATACCGATAACTTGTAGATTAAAAATACACAACTTGTCCTCCCCCCCCCCCGCCCCCTTTCATTTTTTCTCCTACTTCCTTTCGCATTTTCGTAAATGATTTTTTTTTCAGTATTTTTTAAATTATTTTTCTGTTTTTATTCGTTTGTTTCTTCTTTTCTATAAATATAATACAAAGTTTCGCTATATATGAATGTATATTTATACTCAGATATAATATATGCGTATGTATGTATAGTCTGCGACTGCCAACGTTCGCTTATCGATAGGTATATATATACACATGTACTTACAGCTAACTGTTCACTGTATGTATGTATGTGACGTATGATGTATGCGAGGTGTTCGCGCGTGTAGAAACATGAGAGTGTATTATCTACGTCACTAAATAACAATATACTTGCATGACCGCCCATATAGGGGGGCACTTGCGCCTTCCCCCCGCCCTGTGACCCCGGATTTTTAGTTCCTGATTCGAATAAATTGAATTCGCGTTTTTCCTTCGATTCAAATTTTACAGTCATATAGTAATAATTGGAAAATTTTTATTTCTCGGATCGTAGCATTGGATTTGTTTGCTTATTTCTCATCAACGTCCACCATAGTTCACAGCTGATATTTATCTCGTGTATGTAATTATCCAGATAGACTTGTTCATGAAATGGTTCATGTATCATGAAATTCGCATTGAATAGGTCCATTATTATTGTTGATTTCTTTTCACCTTATGTCATGTATTGCCCCTGCCCCCCCCCCCCCCCCCCCCCCCCCTCACTGAGAAAAGACGTAAGGGCGCTCATGTATACCTGTCATGTATTTTAAGTGTTCAATCATCATCATACATCCAGGTATTATTCATTATTGCCTATAGTAAATTATGTGTTAAAATATTGCAATAATGATATACCGCATACGGATTATTTATGTACTGTTGATTTGTTGCCTCGTATATGACTGTGCAGCAGTCGAGATTTATACAGAAATTTATATGCATGTAACATGATATATAACATACCTTATATACCTATAAATTTATTGTTTATGCGAAATTCTAACAATAAGCTCTCGAGAGTTTTTTTGTTTTTCTTTTGTATTCTTCCGATATACACAATATACAATTTAAATGAATTTATCTGTCGTCGTGATTATACATATGCATGAGAATGAGTATTTCATTGAATACTATACATAATATATTATATATTATTGCCGACTGCGAACATAAAGTTATTACTATTTCCATGAATTCTAATTTTACAATAATAATAATAATAATAATAATGATAATACAGATAATTTCTAATCATAGCAAAATAGCAAAAACAGGGAGTTCGTGTCGATCAATTGATTTTTTTCTAGCAAATAATGACAATGAGGTTAATAATGATGATGATGATGATGATAATAATAATAATAATAATAATAATAATAATAATAATAATAATAATAATAATAATAATAATAATAATAACAACTTCAGGATTTGTACGAACGTGTGCCGCTGGGGCCAAAAATACCATTCTAACCAGACAGAACAAATATCCAGTAGACGTTCATAGGACATCCATGAGACATCAAGTATCTAATGGATGTCCTATGGATGTCTAATGGATATAGTGTTCTGTGTGGGTACCTATAGAGTATTGTTCACTGTTATCATGTGATATATGTATAACATGTATACGCGTGAATTGTAATATATACGGTACCTATATAATGTGCGCACGAATATAGCAATGGGTGTACGTACGTACGTACATACGCTATGTACGGAGATTTGATTTATTAAATATCAATGTGCCGGAGGAGATATTGTTCGGAATTCTGTGCGATTATTAATAATGACAATAATAATAATAATAATAGTGATAATAATAATAATGATGATGATAATAATATGAAGGAATCTTTTCTCCACTGTTTCACAGAGGTGAAATATACATAATTATTGTACCAATGTTATAATATAATATTACACATGTGTGTATGTATGTATTTTATTGTATATATATATATAGTATACATAGGTACTACCTAGATGTATTTTAGTACAGAAAATGAGCTAAAGAAACAAAAAGAAGGTAGAATAAGAGAAGAAAATGGAATAAAATGTTTAGAAAAATAGGATGTGTGAGATAGAGGCGGAGAGATATATGAGTATGATAGGTGTATAATGATATTGGTAAGTGAGAGAAGGAGTTGACGAATAACAGATAGGTATGGTATAGTGAATTAAGTTCTGAGCGAAAGAATGATGATACGAGATTGCGAAAAGTTGAACATAGTCCTATGCTTTTCTCGTTTCATCTTCTTCTCTTCGTCTCGTCTAATTCTCGTAGAGCAAACTTAGATTTCTTAATAACGTGCGGAGTGAAGAAAAGAAAAGAAAAGAAAAGAATAGAAAATGAAAGGAAAGAAGAAAGGAAAAATTATACCTGCGTACACCAATACGGATTATTATATAGTTGCGAGGGATATATGGGGGGTTTAATAGAGGTAGGGGTGGTGGGGTGGTATAGGAGTTGGGGCCTCGTCTCGCCTAAGAACCGGAAGTTGACGTCGAAGCCCACCACGGTCACTGGAGCCTTGGTGACCAGTATTGGGCTGCCATGTCCGGCGCTGGTTGCCCCGGGACAGCGATCGGCACGCTAACTCCTGGCGATATCAGACCTGTAAGAGACAGGGAAAAGAGAAGAAAGAAAACGGAATTATCAAACTGTGACAATATACAGATATGTATGTATGTATATAATTATCACGATAACACAGATTTCAACGTGCGATCCCTGAAAACGAGTGTTTCCTCTAATTCGACAATAACCGACCGCAGCTTCTTGTACAAATTTGTTGAAAACTTCAAATTTTCGAAAATAACACATTCGCGGTATGTGAAATATGTGGACGCAGTAGGTACGAGAGTCTGAATGTAAATTAACCTCGCGATTTTTCGGGGGGACGCCATCGGCTATGTAAAGTCTGAAAATTACAAATTCGGAACCTACGCAATCTTGGAATGACGTGAATTTGGCCAGCTAAACGTTTGTCTCATCCCATCATTAGATTACAATACCAGAATACTAATCACAGATACAACTTTTTCGATACTATTAAATTTTTTTAGATACATTGTATATTTTCGTTTGTTTCTATCCGTAATATATGGACGGCGTTAAAGAGTCCGATCGAGGGCTTGGGAAGACCATTAGAATGAATCAATGAGTCAAATCATTACCGCTCAATAGTACGTCCCGACGGATCCGTGGTAGATCCAGCTCTCCTGTGGCTAGAGAGCGAGCAGCGAATGGAGGGAGTGCAGCGAGTGTGGTAGACACTCACCGGTCGAGCTGGTATTCTGGTTGTACTGATTCAGGCCCGCGGTGTGATAGGGTTGCGTAGGACTGCATGTTGGTCTCGCCCCGTAACCAAGATGAAGTGGTTCGTAGCTCGGAGGTCGTGCGACGCCGCATGAATAACCGTTGTCCCGTTGCTGAAGACATGCTCCAGGACTTGGACCCACCGTCATACCAACGCTCATGCCCATCGGTCCCATTCCACCGCCTCCAGTCATTCCCGGACCCGTATGTTGGCTCTGCTGACTTGGAGATGACATTGCGAAGCTCGGCATGGACGTCATGGAGCTGCGAATTGAAGAATAGATTCATCAAGATATCCAAGCGTCATCGTCCGACCGGCTTTTCCCTGTCGTTTTTCATTTTTCGCGACGCATTTGACGAGCGTCAAATTAGAAGTATAACCCAAAGATGACCGTAAGCTGGGTGCAGTCTATGGCTCGTGGGAGAACACCCTTCGAATTGAATATTTTTTTTTTTGCTGGCCTCGTTTTTGTGTACTTCTGTGTTATACCTATACAATGTAACTACATCCTGTATAGCGCATAAGTTAGCGATAATCGATCGCTCTTCGTCTCTCTGTCCGTGTGGCACCCTCTTTTCCAATAGTCTAACCATCAATCAGTTGAGGGTGGAATTATAGGGAGTTGAAGAAAAACTTTGGAAATATCCCACGAGACGCTTATCATCTTTGGTTTCATTTTTCTTTCGTGATCAAGCGAGAGATCTTTCAACGATTTAAGTAGGTATATGAAATTTCACTAACAACATTCCCGATATAGTGAATACCATGCTCAACCAATTGAGATGAAACGATAAAATGAAGAGAAACTATAGCTTTTACCTGTAGGAGTCCGGCATGCTCGAAATCCCCGGGTATACACCGGTCGGTGCGAAGCCGTGGTGAATCCTCGGCGGTGACGGGGGTGCGTGAGTGGGCGGGGGTGGTGGCGGCGTCGGATGACCACCGACCAGACCGACACCTCCGCCATGGGACTGCTGCGGGTTGTCCCTCCGCTGGGTACGTAGCTTCTCCTCGCGTCTCCACTTTGCCCGTCGATTGGAAAACCACACCTGAGTTAGTGGACCAGACAGATTGACAGAGATCAATTGCTATACGGACGAAAGGCCACCCAGTCTAAGTTATTAAGCGTGTGATAGCTAACAATTATTATCTTTCATCCCTATATTTTCTATCGAATCATGGCAAAACCTTGTTTTTCTTTCGTCGTCCCTCTGCTCTGTTTACCAATTCCCTCGTAGTCAATTCATTATCACCGGGAGAACCCGGCGTCTTCAGTTTTCGCCGTGAATTATGAGATTCTTGATGTTGTTTTTTTTTTTGTTAAATTTATACCACAAATTTTCCGTCGAATAAAAATCACAAGTGAAAAGATAAGAGACTCACCTGTATGCGAGCTTCAGGAAGACCAATTTTTGCGGCTAGTCGTTCTCTGGCGAAGACATCCGGGTAGTGAGTACGTTCGAATTCCTTTTCCAGGGCGTCAATTTGCTCGTTACTAAAACTCGTCCGATTTCTCTGTAGCTTTCGCTTGAGGCGAAGTCGGGCTTGGTCGTCTTCACCACCCCCTGAGATACTCCCCGCGTTGCTGTTGTCTCCGCCACTGTTTGTCTCGTCCGAGTGAGCACCACCCTCCAACTCTGCGACTGTAATTAAAGCAAGGATATTCGGGACGTCAATATACGTTTAGGCATACTCGTGTCTATTCAGACGGGTATAAGTATTTGGGTCGGAAATTGAAGGACGTTGAGGAACTCAGGCAAATTAATTATAGGTACTGTTACAAGTTGGGAGCTCTTTATAATTATACGCAGCTGATTATCTCAATATCCGCATGATGCATTTGTACAGGCGCCGATGTAGGCAGGTAGTTTTCAAAAACTGATGCCGCTGTTAGCAATTTTTCGACACGAAATTCGTATTCCGTGATGTTTTGTTTGCCGCCAAAAAACTAGACGATTGTCCTTCCAAACGTAACTATGCATTTCGTCGAGAATCAATTGCAGTGTGTCTTTTTGTCGAGCCGAAGCCTTTCTTCTTTTCCACTCTGTATTCAATTTTCGGCTCTCTCCCGCCAAAACGGACAAAGTCTTGCTTTTAGCTACAGAAAATGAGCAAATTTTTTCGAAACGCAATTCTATGCCCTTGGTTGCCACTGTATAGCCGCATGGTAGTATATAGTTGTATACGCTCTCGTATACGTGATATAGAGTGGTAGTAGGGCAACTGTACGAGTTAGGTATAGGAAGGCAGGAAGGCAAGCAGGCGTCGCGGAGAGAGCCTTATCGTCGGTTTCTGGGTGAGCGCGTCGCGGCGTCGAGGCGTCGTTGTTGGCGAGGGGGTTTGTCGGGAGTATAGGAGGTGCGATAAGACGCCGAGCGTCCCGACGTTACTGGTTGTCTTTCTCTCACCCTACGCCCAAGGCTCGCCTCTCTCCCGCGCAGTGCCAGTGTTCGGTGTTCATCCCTTTGCGCTAATGGAAACCTGATAACAACCCCCTACCCCCTCCCCCGTTCCCGTAGAAGGGGGCTTCTCTATCGTCGTCGGGGGATCCAATATATGCCAAACCACCCCCCGTTTCTCGTGGTGGTGGTGGTAGTATCTACCTACGCGAAGTAGCTACCCCTCATCCTCTTTTCTCATCACAGGAAGAAGAAGCTGCGAAGGGAAAAAAGGGACTGACTCCATTCTCTTAGGTTTTTAGCCTCTGGATATGGAAAGCAGGCCATGGGACAAAGGTTTTCCATTTTTTTCTCTCTCTTTTTTTTCTAACGAGACATATATGCATAAAAATATGCGTCTATACATATGGTATAGGTATACGGAGGATTAAATTTTTAGTTGTGCTACTACCTGTGTAGAGCGGATTAGAGGTTTTCTCCTGCACCGTACCTATACCTACGTTTTGCACCAACGTTGTAAAAATGATCTCAGTTCTGTACAATACGCGGATTAATTCTTCGGACCATACACACAATTTTTTATTGTGATTTACGGATTATTGAGGATCAGAAATACACTGTTTTTTCAATCTTCGTTCGCGTGTGGGCGATATTGAATCAACGTATTATCGTATAGATTTTCATCAATTTGCGAATCACTTCCATCCTATTAAAACTTTTTCCCCGGTATAGGTATACCTGCATATCTAGTATTTTTTCCTTCAGAATCGGAGACACATATTTACAAACCTACAAATATGCAAATACGTGCATATCTTGGTATATAGTATAGGGGAGACCGTCGCGAAATGGACCACCGGGGCAGAACGGTTTTGTTGTTCTTCTCCACTAGAGGCACTTGAGTAGGCTTAAAGTGCGAAGATATCATTAATACAATGTTTAGCATTGTTTAGTAAGGTGGCAGTTATTGTCGCATATCATTTGCGTCGTCGTCGCTGAATAGTGGTTAAATTCTGCGTGCTGTTATAATATTCCAGCGGTTTCCAGCAAATGAAGGTCAAATATAACTTTCTTTCTAGCAATCGTCGTTTAGTCCGCTGAATTCAGCATGTTCTTAGCCATCTCTCTGTATAATGCAATTGTCGAAAAATATGGTTCAGCGTAGTTACGGAATATTTTCCTAATAACTAGGTATGCGTTCGGGGCCTAGAATGGGCCACTGTATAGCTCGGAGTGCGCTGCATAGAGGCGGAGTGCTTATATTCCACTGAATTATATTCCGA
Source organism: Phymatocera aterrima (assembly GCA_963170745.1). Taxonomy (NCBI): domain Eukaryota; kingdom Metazoa; phylum Arthropoda; class Insecta; order Hymenoptera; family Tenthredinidae; genus Phymatocera; species Phymatocera aterrima. The sequence goes on from OY720668.1 coordinate 4,190,774, forward strand.
CCGAGGGTTGGATTTCGTGCCGCGGATGTAAAACGTGGGCCCACAACTCGTGTGCTCGAATAGACAGCGATGGCCATGAATCCGCACTTATTTGTCATGTTTGTCATCCAAAAAATTGACATTCCGCCCCGTGTAGGTAGTACGGGGCAGAACGGGTTTACATACGTTTCTTTTCATTTTTACCATTAAAAATTACATATTATATTTTGTGTTAACTTTCGTGTGAAAAATTTATTGAAAAAACGTTTAAATGAACGGTTTCTTATTTTTTCAAATTTTTTTACAATTATTGAAACCTCCGAAATTGGGTTTGAACGTTAGAGGGGCCGTTCCGCCCCGGTTTCCCCTATTTGTAAATACCGGTAGGTAACAGATACAAACCTACACGTTATATTTTGAGATTACAGTAAATGGTTTATAACCGTCACTCGGAAGTTTTACTGACTATGAAGGATAACGACGATGCTTATATCTACCTCTACCTAGATATATTTGTACTGGTACTACGTTGTAGGGCGTAGGCAAAGGTAGTGAAGACTCACTTGCCTGTGTGGGCGTTATAAACAGAATCGGGTTTTCAGATAAGTTTCGTTATAGAGGCTGAAGGCAACGTTCAAAGTTACAAGTAGGTGTAGATACTACACTTCTGTGGGCCCACAACCCCCCTGCCCCCTGCCCCCTGCCTCCATCCCGCGGAGTCGGTACTAAACTTGATAAACTCGGGAGTTAAGAGAACTTCGTGGTTGACTTTACCGCGTCGTTTTGTATCCAGGTATATATATATATACCTACACATATATATATGTATGTATATATATATATATATATATACACACTTACCCATGTATACGCATGTATTTTACACGTGTACCTATGTACCTACTATAATCGTGCATAACCACAGTTACATTTTCGTTCTCTCTTTCTCCTTGCAGGCACCCACTGCAGCAGCCACATTTCCGATTCTTGGCAGCAACACAAACGGGGATCAGGTTAACGCGTTGAGCACGTATTAAACGGCAATTAAAACTATAGTGCTGGCAAAGACAAAGGGATTCGAATCTGATAATAAAGCAATAATGGTAGAAAGAGGGAGCGGGAAGTGTTTAATTGCGTTAAGGATTTTTGAATCTTTCGTACATACATCCGTTTCTCTCGTTTTTCCAATCTATAACTCTCAAGCACATAATAACTGAGTATAGAATTTCATGCAAATGTTGGATTACCGCGTACGAAGCTGTAAACTTTTGGAAGATTGAAAGGACACAAATTGAATTTGATCAATCTAACGAAAGCAACGAACAGCGCAAAATTATAGGCCATAGCTAGGATATAGTGAAAAGATCGAGAGCACCGCGTCCTATACTTTCGTGGCCATTTTGTTACCGATGCTTGTATGACAGGGAGAGAGTAGGCGAGAGAGAGAGAGAGAGAGAGAGAGAGAGAGAGAGAGAGAGAGAGAGAGAGAGAGAGAGAGAGAGAGAGAGAGAGAGAGAGAGAGAGAGAGAGAGAGAGAGAGAGAGAGAGAGAGAGAGAGAGAGAGAGAGAGAGAGAGAGAGAGAGAGCGAGAGAGAAAGAGATTTCGTTGAGTCTGAATCAGGTTTTCTGTCATGTCTCTCGAGAGACTTGCGAAAGATGCTGGATGGAGAGGGAAGTGAGAGGCTGGATTCTGGTCCTCCTCTACCATTATATCTCCGGCAAATCTTACTCGTTGGTTACCTGCGGAACCGCGGATCGCGATGGCGGAGGCAAAATATATAATCGGTTACTCCAAAAATCCAACCTAATTGTATCTACGGGAACGAACGAGAAAATATTATCCAGTAATCTAGGAGTCCTACATATTTCTTCGATCAATTCTTCGATCCCAGTTTTCCAGATAAAGAAGAAAAGAAAACGAAAAAGGAAGAGAGAAAAAAAGAAGACCTAAAGTTAAGCAACGGAATAAATACTGAGGCGTATATACCTTACACATATAGGTACTACCGCACGAAAGCTCTGCATCTATTGGCAATGGATGCACGCGAAGCATTATACCATTACGGAATGAACGGGTTGTGTTCGCGTGCCGTGAGCGTGGCATGCGATTATGCATAAACGACAAACAATGGTGACACATCGAGTGCCGTTTGGTCGTTATTATTCGAATAACAAGTATCGAAGGTCCATTGAAAGTGCGCTGCAGCAACGGAATGCGATGAAACGTTGGAACCACGTCTCGCGAGAGCATATCAAAGCCGTTCAATATATAATTTCAAATGGGAATTACTTGACTACTAAACGTTAAAACTTGAACATCTTTTGTAGGAATTGTTGCTCCGGAAACAATTGCACAACGTACGAAGAGCGGAACAGCTATGGTCTTTCATTGCATTGTTACCGCTTGAATGACAATTTCTATACTACCATAGTCTATGCCTACTCTTTAGTACCATAGTAGGCACGCAGAGTACAAGCACGAAGTACCTACCAATGTATCGAAGAACAACGCCCAGGTTCAATAGCTCCAACTTTATTCAAGTAGGTGGGGGTAGCCGGTATAGTATGATATGTACCAATTTCATAAGTATATCGGTGTACAGCGCAATGAATCTCCGGTTCTCGTGCGGCTATTCAATAAGACGCGTGCCTACGATACACGAGTATAGCCTTTTTTTTTTCATACATACACTCGACTCTTATAGTTGGATGATTTTATAATATAACACAATACGATATAATACCGCATATAGTATGGTATAACACGATATAATATGTCGTTTGCTCGCTGCACGAGTACCTCTTCTCCGCCAGTCCCTGCTCCTTTTATAATTCATGTAGGTACCGTACCGCGCCCCTCTTTCGCACAAGCCACGTACATCTATAATATGAATACACATTTTCACCACGAGCGAATGTGATGGAAGCGAGCAACAGATAATCTGATAACTATCGTCCTGGAGGCGGAATCCCTGAAAAACGGGAAAACGGACTGACACAACGAGCTTTATAGTGGCAAAAATGAAAGAAATAAAAAATGAAAAACTAGTCGAGGTTGAATATATGTATATGGGAATAAAAGTTATCTTTCGGCTGATGGGAGACTGCACGGTTGAACAATACAACGGTACCTAAATGGCGTTGATAATGAACCATGAGGACTTTCCTTCTGTTGTAGAATAATTTTCTAACCACTCGACGTTAAACCCACCGCGACTGATGGGCTGCTTTCTTCGACAATTGACGCCCCTAAAACGGTGGCAGTGATACAGATGTCACCCGAGGGAGAGGCAGGCACCCCGATGCAGTTTAGTTAACATCAATGTGTGTTAATGTGTAATGCGCGCTAAGGTAGGTCGGTATATATGCTCTATCCAGGTATGTACACGCCACTAAATAGGGGTAGCGGCCATTAGGGGATGCGGCCAAGTATTTTCTAGCTTTTTATATCACATAAACGTGAGAGGGACGTTACGACTGGGGCATGACAGCGAATAGGTGCGTTTCGCGGAGGATCCCGTTCCGGTGTAACACCCTTAGCCATTGATATTAGCTTCACAATGTACTGCTGCCGCCGCTGCTGCTGCTGCTGGAGTAGCGGCAACGCGCGGTGCAGCAAGCCCCTAACTCGAATTATTATTCTCAGCTCAACCAGAAGACCCCGGATGACACTGAGCGGCCATTCAAACTGTTAGTGACGGCCATTCACGTTAACAGGGTGTTAAAACTCACCCCGTACCTTTGCTTCCCCTTAACCTCCATCCCTCCCCCCACTGAATCCGAATATTTCAGCCAGACACAAATCATTACAAAGCCAAGTATTCATTACCTATAATATTTATTGTAGAAAGAAATATATTACTCTTCGATGTTCACAGTATCTGTACTCGCCAGTGCGCCCTGCGTGGAAAAAATTATCCAAATGAATCCCGGTAACGGATGAAAGAATTTTTCAGCAATTGCGTTAATCTTTGCTCAAGTACGTCAATCTGAATATCGGAGTATATTTTTTCAATTTCAATATCTTCTTTTGCTGTACAATCTATTTCAATTATCATGGGTACTTGGATGAGTATCTATGCCTACGTATGTGTGTACCTATGTACCACACTACTGTTTGTACTCGTAAATTCTAGGGTTGGGGAGGGATCTGATAAATTTATCCCTATAGGGATTAGGCATCGGGCTGAACAGGATTACGCCTTGTATAGATATATACATACATTACTAGAGACTATGTGTTATAGTATGCGTATTTTCCAAGGCACAGATTGTAGCTGAACCACCCCCTCGATTTCGCCGCATAGGATCGTCGATCTCATCTGATATAACTATAACGTAATATCCTACAAATACTTTGGGTTAGATTGCATTGTGCGTAGATACATATAGTATTCTGCCGAATTGTTTGCCTAGTCTACTTGAAATTTCGATAACGATTATAGTGTAGGGTGCTTAGGTATATCCGTGCACGAAAGTACTACTATTCAATTATCTACCTATCGACGTGCATAGTATGAAATCAGAATTGAAACGTAATTAATTGCGAAAAATGAAAGTGACTAACAGTTCCTCGTCAAGTTCTTTAACCGCGTACGGAGAGGATAAGGAGTCCTGGTTGGCTCTCGTCGAAAACTTGGGAAAAGTACATCGCGAAACTCGAGAGGCCGGAAGTAATTGGGCAAAGCGAGCGACGGAAGTGCGCAATTCTTGTTATTTAGTAGGTGTACAGTGTGCGGGAAAACTTCCCCTCAGCGTATAACAGTTAAGTCGAGTTAAGGCAGCGAAATAATTCACGCCAACCAAAATCTCCGATTCGCCAAACTTTTCGCTTCGTCTTGCACCGTTTTCTCTCTGACACAAATTTTTATTTCCATAGCTAGGATACAACCTAAACTAATCATTTCGTGGCAAGTGCAGTTTGGTTACTTGTGCAGGGTTCAAAATAGCAAGGGAAACAACCGTATTCGATCGTTCATTTATATTCAGATGTTTTTCCCATTCAAATTAGATACAAATTATAAATCGTTGTCATAGAAGGGTGCGCGGGGGAGAACGCGGGGGGAAATTCAACGGCAACGGCTAAATTTGATCGAGTTTCGAGACTAAGGAGATTTGCCGCGCGAAGCTCGTTCGAGCGTTTGTTGGCAAAGAGGATTGGAGTCCTTGCTGAAGAGCGGGGGAAAGTGGGGGCGGAAAAGAAGGGGCAGACGGGGCAGGGAGGAGGAAGTTACAAACGAATCACGTAATAACCCCTATATACATTTATATATACGCGCGTATATGACTATGTACAATGTAGAAGCGTAGAAATGCTCCTGATGTATATTCGGCTCCACTTCTAACAGAGTTTCCAATACACAAGTCTGCTTCTTCTCCCTCTCCTCTCCTCGCTAAACTAAACCCTCTCTCTCGGTTACGGTATCCTCTTTCGCTAACGCGATTAGCGATCTTCGGTAATAGCTGCTGCGGCGAAGGTTAGACAAGAGGAAAAATATGGTCTATTGATACTCTACGAGGGCCGTATCGCTTGCTCAAGATACGATGATATCAAGTGTGCGGAATAAGCTCGTAGATATAGGTATAGCCAATGGGCGGGAATAATAAAATTAATAAGACTGAAATTATAAGAATTATATTGAAATCACCCCAAAGCTGATCGGCATGGTATAAGTAAGGTAGTCAAGCTGCGCCTCATAATTACCTCACCGCAGTGTTGGTAATTGAATTAAACAATGAAGTGTAGAGCGGAGGGGAAACGGGGAGTAATGATTCAATCTGGGAAATTAAAATTACACTTGCGTTCTCAAATTGAACTAGTTCGAAAAGTAGATGTAAGTTCTGCGTTCCTCGACCACGGTTCTTCGATAGAATATTGGTACCAACTTTATTCCGTTGAGTGATTAAGCGCGGGAAAAGAGGTTAGAAAAGTTAATACGAGTCAAAGTTCCGAGTCGAAGACTCCTACTGCTAACGCTGAGCGTTAATATCTCGAGCAAACTTGGCAGCCACGCTCACGGTTGGTTAAACTGGCAAACATTGACTGACGATGGCACAGGGTACAGGGGTGGGGCGAGAATCACCTAACCTAACTTTTCTCCTGCATCGTCATCCCTAAACCCTATACTGTATACTAAACTCGGGGTTGTTGGACAGTATGGCGTTTGTTCAAATCGGCGGAATACGCTACCGCGTTGAATCCAACCGCGTCTTTAGGTTGGGCGAAGAAATTTGCGTTTAAATTCTCGAGATGGAGCCGAAACGGCGGCCATCTTGTTTTTCTCCTTGTTATTTGCTATTTATTATACTTTTACAGTCTTTCCCACGCGTTCAACTCTAGATTTAAAACTCCCTCGGGAGCTGGTAGGTACTATACGGTGGTTACTCCCCTTTTACGATCAGGCCGGACTATACCCTATCGTTGCAGTCTGCAGACTGTGAGTAGTAGGTATTAATAGTCCGTGTCCATGTGTCGGGGGTCCAGCGCCAAGTTTGACGGTGTTGAACTCAGCGCGGCGAGATATATCCACCGCGTAACAAGTCCTCGGGGAGTCTGAAGGAGCAACTAGTTGTTAAACAGTTTGTTGGTTCCGTTTTCTCGCGGGATTTGTCGGTTTGCTTCTGGCTGAACGTGATGATAATATCGTTCTAACGATCCCAGCGGAAAAATCGTGAATACATGTAGGTATATATTTACACGGAGGCGAACGCGCGAGCGATTGATTTACCGAGTTTGGTCACGCGTCCGCGGGGCGTTCTTTCGTTATATTTAAACCGCACAGACATCGCAGACGTGGCTGCGTCATCGCTTTTCAAAATTCATCACGAAGCACGCGCCCTTCCAGTTTTATAAAAGGGCCTTGGAATACAAGAAAAAAATAAAAATTGCTTAGTTAAAACGATGCGTGTGATGGTGTTCAATTCACGCATTACGCAATTGCAGATTGATATGTACGCTCGCTTCACGTCAGTCAACGACTGATTCTCTACTTGTAACTTGCTTGCCTAACTTGGTGTTCATAATATCAAATAACTTCGTTTCCCGCCTTATTTTCAGTGGCAGATTGTTTCCCTTCCTTTTTTGCGCCAATTCCAGTTACCGCGGGCATTCCACGCGGTTAATCACTGAAGAAATCAAAGAATTATGTAGTTCATTGTCCTTTATGTTGTCTACACTCCTACCTCCTTCCACCTTCCGTTCCACCTCCTTCTCCCTTCATAGACAATTAATCCGGTTTGCAGACGCCACTGGGCAGGCATGGGGTGCGAAGCCCAGAGCGGAGAACCCGCACAAGAGCCCCCCAGGCGCAAAACATACCTCTAGGTATTCAATTATACAAAGACACAGGCCTGGCTAGTCTCTCATTCGATTTTCTTTTTCCCAACTGAAATGAACTTAGCTCTGCAAGTGCGTTGCACGATCATGCTGGTACATGGAGTAGAGATTTACAGATTTCAGTTTTTGTTTTCACCGTTCATTGGATTTGATCCGCCTTTTCGAGATGAGGTACTTCCAGAAATATTGAACGAATGCCTTTTTTCCTCCACAACGTCCGAGTAGGAATTATCATTGAAACTGCGGGTATTAGGTTTATATTATATAACTTCGACTGGAGTGAAATCAGTGGGTCTGAATACGCCATGTTGTGGCTACGCGTACATGTTCATGCTCCACGCATAACGGATTGTTGTTAGAAGCTTGATCGCAAAGCAGTACCGCTAGCAGCATCGGCATCAGCAGCCGGAGCACCGTGGTGCGAACTGCAGCAGCACGTAGTTTCAGGCAACCCGAACGGTCTAGGCTACGGCCTACGGTCTACGGGCTCGCCGGTGCCTGCGACAGAAGGGAGAGGCATCTCACCCTTCTTTTGTCCCTGGCAGGACCCGATATTGAAATGGAGTCGTTTAACTGTGAGTAATTTGCTTTGCAGCGCTTGTACGCGCGGTATCTCGCCCTCTTTTCCTCCCTTGCTCCCTTCCTCCCCTTCTCGCGCCATCATTCTTTTCCTCTCTCTATCTATCTCTCCCCAGTTTTTGGCACGATTTGAGGGAACGTATATTATATGCGTATAGGTATATTGATATTCCTGATATATACGTATATACGAATGTAGACAGATTTGCTACTAGGTGAAAGCGAACCGGTAATTTTTTCAGACGGTTTCTTGTTCGACACTTTTCATCTAAAAGTCTCCATTTTACCGTGAAGGGACCGAGCCAGAGTGATAATGAAATGTTACTGCTTCTGCCGCGGTTATACAAGTTTCGTTACGAGACTAGTTCTACGCAGTTTGCGGAAATTCGTAATGGCTGATTGTTTCGGCCTTATACACGTTGTTCTGGATCAACAGATACCCGCTGCCTCCAAATATCGGTTCGGTCTTGATATTTCGTTATTATAACATCCAATATCCACGGTTGCCTACTTTCCCTCAGAGGGGATACGCGCCTTTTCCTTTGGAGCATGATAAATCTCTTTTCGTTTTCCTTTTTTCCTTTTTCCCTTTTCTCCTCTTTTTCTGTTTCTCGGCGTATACGATCCCTTATACTGTATAAATCCCCCCCAAAGAAACACGGGGCCTTAAGGCACAGCTGACGGTAAAAGCTATACATAAGGTAAGTCTGACTGCGGAACTGGATAGCGTGGAATGGAGAAATTTGCAAATTTCAAACTGTTTCAGAACGTAGTTTCCCCGATGAGAAATGCACAAAGTTTGTCAATGGAAACAGAGATAGAAACAAAAACGCGAATAACAGTCTTAGAAGGTACGCACTTAGCTTGCGCGGTTGCGTGAAATTATACTGAGATATTAAAAAGAATTAGACACTCTGTATTATGTGCACGATGCGGTATATTGCAGCGTTTACGACGTGAGTGAAGCTAGGCCTGAATCAAGTATGTACTATGGAAAGTGTTGAAGAATTGAATCTCAGGTCATGAGAATCTGTCCCCAATTGATGAATCTGTTCTCAATTAAACGATACATAGTCAGACCTATATTCCGATGCGATTTTGAATTTGTGAATAAATTTCATATACCTATAAAAATACGCGTGATTTATTCATCGTGCTGCACAGAGGGGTATACATCACTCTTATTGGATGCTGTCCATGGATTGAGTTCAGCAGAATTTATATTTACCTGTGTTAAGCGTCACGCGCGAAGGATGAACGTGTTCCGAATTTCAACTTGACATTGAGTGTCGCGAAGCTTGACTTTGAAATCGGCACTCCTCTCGCGTCGTAAGTATACTTACGTTTTTAATTTTCATAAATCGTAAGCGATGACACAATTATACAACATAAGCGAAAGTGAAGAGTATTAACAAAAGAAAATTTTCCGTCTTCATTCAAATAAACAATTATTTCTTTCTTTCAATTATACGATCCCCACAAGTTCTGAATCTGCATATAAAACACGCGTGACACACATTTGATGCGTACCTGTAGATACGTTAAGAGAGAGAGAGAGAGAGAGAGAAAATTGGCAACGATTATTCTTTATTTTTATTATGAATAAAGATGAGATCAAGCATAGAGGATGACGCCGATCGTTGGCCAACTTCGAGGACTCATCGTTGCATTCATTTTTTAGGAGGCCAATGTCATCCGACTGCGCGTTGACCATCGAAGATCGCACGGTATCCCGAAGGAGGACCGATGCTATATCGCACCATGAGAATACGACAATCCGTTTAACAATTCTCATCGCGCACATTTCGTTGGTATAAAACGTCGCGCTACGCGGTAACAGTCAGTCGTTCACAAAACAACGGTCAGGGAGTACACATCAGATATACTCACAAGCCGCATTACTCACCATGAAGGTAAAGTACAGAGAAAACGCACCATAATAGCAATCGTTATAAAGCCTGAATCGAAATCAATCAGTTCAGTTTCGTGATAACAATTTGTATCTGCCATCTTTCAGGTCCTAATAGTTCTCAGCGTTTTCGCGGCCCTCGCTTATGGGGAGCCTCCGATCTATCGTCAACAAAATCAGCAACAGAGAAGATACTATTTTGCTCGTCAAGAAGAACAAACCACCCTTGACACTCCCACGGAAGCGCCGTATCCACCAGCAGGATGGAAGCCCGATGGTCCATCATTTGATCTACCACAAAAACAGGTGAAGGATTCTTACGCGCCGCCAGCATCTTTCGGAAGTCGTACTTCAGACTCAGGCCAGCAGTATGCCGGTCCATTTACTCAGGCTCAAGCACAGCCTCAGCAGAATCAACAACAACAGCAGCAACAGAGATTCGGAAGTTTCGAGTTCCAGGCTCGCCAACAGGAACAACAAAGACAATTCGAAGCGTCGCAAAATCAGTTCAAACAACGACAGTATCTTGCTCCAGCAGTTCAACCCCCAATTAACCAATATGGCGCCCCAGAAACCCAGGGACGATTCCAGCCCCCTCAACCAGATCAGGAATATGGTGCTCCGGTAGCTACTACTACCGAGGAACCAGCTACGACCACTGAAACCGAAGACTCTACCACGACTTCAGCACCGCAGACGGATTCCGAGGCAAGTTCCCTCTCTTTCCTTCCCCCTTTTCAACTCGCCTCATGGTGAAATACGCGGCCGAATTCCTTCTATTAGCATTAATACAATTTTCTCTTGAACGGGATTCAGCCAGAGTTGAATTTTTTCTCTCATAATTCTTAGTCTTTTTAATTGCCGTCTCTACCAGGTGGAACCGGTGAATTCTGTCAACGAATTGGACGATGAAGGTGATTTGGATGAGCAGCAGCAGCAACAGGAACGTCAACGAGGTCAATATTACGTCGCTCTCCCGGACGGTCGTCTACAGCGCATTCAATACGTTAGCCATGAAGATGTAGAAGCTATGAAATACTTCGCCAGGATCAGTGCCGAGAATGTTGAACCTCTTCGTGGTCCTATTTACTCTTACTCCCCACTCCAGCAGCTGCAATTTGCCCAAACAAATTTGCGTCTGGTTCCAAGTCCCGCGCAGGATTCATCCTCAGCATCTTCTGCATCTTCTGCATCCTCTGGATCTTCTACATCTTCTGCGAAGACCGTAGCATCGGGTAAACTTGAGCTACAAGAAGAAGTCGCGCCATCACTTCCCCTCGCAGCCGTTGTTCAGTACACCTACGATGCACCCTCGGCCGTCATACCTTTGGGTGGCGCTTCTTCTGGATTTTCAGCTAACTACAGAGCTCCGGCTCCGGAACAAAGATATTTTATCACTTTTTAAGGAGGCGTTTCATCGGGGATGTTGAAGGGTAATAAGGGTATATCAGTTCAACTTTCGAGCATGTATCGTGCTGTGGTATTCGGATTTCAGGGGATTGAGTATTTTTCAAATACTTTCCTGCCTTTCTTCTTTTTGTTTAATTTCTCGAAGAAACATGTTTCGGATTAGAGACCAGATGTAATTAGTTTGGATCGGAGGGTTCCTTTCAATTCATATTCCGATGTCGAGACTAACAGTTTTCCAAAATTCATCCGGTTAGAGCTAATGAAATTCAACTTTGTTTTCAAGGATTTCAGGATTGTCAATCATTTTTCTTTCCGAATGCAGCGTTTTCTAATCGGTAATAGCGTTATGAAAAATTGAATTTTCACCTTATTTTATTGATTCGCCTTCACCGAACTTCGGCTTTGCTTATTTATTGCTTATAGTCTGCTCATTTTGCTCGTTCTGCACTTCTCTGCACATTGCATCTATCTACCCGAATGTAATTATGTGAAATAAAAATAGAATATGTACCAATATATATCTACATATATAGTATACATATGTATATTGTTTATGAAAATACATAAGACAATGAATGGAAACGAAGCTTTGAACTGACAATTTTTCACCTTCTCTGATCCTCCGTCTTCGTGAATTACTGTTATGCAGTATGAAAGAAAAATTCAACAGAATCAGGTATCGTTTTTCGTCAACGATGGTCTGATATTATACTATATCTACTATCTACTGCGAAATACTGTACAAGTGACGGTCGATGACTGTCGGCCGCATACAATAACGGCAAAATAAAAGAGACGGAGATACATAGTATATCTCACAAGCAAAATATATCTGTATGTGTATTTCATATAGCACAGAGATGTATGCATGTGGATACATAGCGACTTATAGGGTTCCCCGATGGGTTTGTGGGGGATGAACCTGCTGGCATGTAGACGCGCGCGCGCCCACCGCACCGCATAAAATTCCACAAATTTAATATCGCGCTCATCCGGTACCGAAGGCAGCCAGGATTCGCGAGCATTTTATAAGTTGCCTCCCTTCTTCCTCCCATCATCCCATCCTCCCATCCTCCGATCGACCGATCCTCCCATCCTTCGTTTCCCTTAAACTCCTCTTCGCTACACCCTTATCTTGGTCTCCCTTGCAATCTATAAAAGCGAAGGTTTCAGAAGGAACGAGCGACCGTTCAAACTTCCTGCGGCTATCGAAAACGCTCATATCTTAGAATATCGTATTTGTAACTCCACGTACATATGTTCTCTTCTCTGCTTTTTCTTTCTTCATCTTCTTTCGCAAGAATCCTTGAATCCTCCTTTTCAATTTTTCCAACTCGCGTTGTACGCTGCAAAGTTGAAGCGTATGAAGCCGCAAGCGGATTCTCATCACACACGTCACATTATAACGCGCGGTGTACCTACAGTGTAAACTAGTTCGATATGCGAGAAATTTCCAGAACAGCGGGAATAGTTTCATTTATCATATTTGAAGGAGCAAAGTAAGGGAGATCGCTGTTCCGATGATTACTGCACTAGAGAGGGAAATTATACGTATGTTTATTCTTCACTCCTAATTTCGAACTCAGATTCTGATGAAGACGAAAAAAGAGGAAGAACGATGGACCGACCTTTGTTTTTTTCCTTTTTCCAAAGACATGGATTCTCTGCTGTACTACTCGGCCGTCAACCGTCGATGAATTAATTTTCGGCTTTCGATTTTCACGAAAACAAAGTTTTCAAGTTTGCAACCCTCGACCGTGCGCAGAACCGCGATACTCGACCAGCCGGCGCGTAGGTACGTATACTACCATTTTCATCCCCCATGGCGGGGGTTTCCGCCGTGCTATATCCCTGAGGATATTAATTTTATCCGGAAGTTTCCTTCTGTGGAGGGCAACGATATTTTCCCTTTTTTATTTCTCCTCTTTGTTTTTTCCACTTTTTCTTCCGCATCAATTTAATTTCGGAAAATATTTCTCTCGGATAAAGAATATTGTAGTCTCTGTAGTATACTATGTTCCAGGGCGGGATGTATCCGCCCCTTAAACCTATACAGTACATACATACTTCACCCATAATCTCGTATTAAAGAAGTTAATTTGTTTCTCCGTACAGTATTTTCTACTTTTTATCCCCTCTATGAAACAATCCCTGGGCCTCTAATTTCTTCATTTTTTTCATTTTCAAAAAATCCCATGTCGTGCTAATACGTACATTCTCTCACCATCGTACCTAGGCATAATACTCGGAGCGGAGGAATTAACTGATCCCTGCAGTAGACCCCGGTTTCGGTAATTCAATCAGAACCTTTCCGATGTGCAGATGAATTGGTAAACGAAGCGAATCAAACTACACAGAAACGTAGAGGAAACATTCGAGGTAGGATAAGCGTGATATGTTACGTAGGTATGTATATACATACATACGTAATACCTACGTCTGCAGTGGAAAACAAAACCTAGAAATCGCGCGTGCGGTTCTCTCGATTCGACATCTGTCGTCACGACGCGACGTGCAGCGTGCTGTAAGGTATAGAGCGTATACGTATATACTTGGATGTATATATACCTATATGAGTATTACTGCAGGAGTAAATCCCGGCAATGCCCTTACACCACCCCAGCAGGAGCCGAGCCGCGATCTCCTGTTGTTTTCGGTTGTTTGCCTCGTTTGTCTCGTCTCTCTACGAGCGGGGCTCTGAGATTAAGAAAATAGCGGGAGTCCCCGCGGTGTGTGGGAACGCGCCATCAGAAGCCAGAGTTAACCAGCTCAAGTCACAGCCGCGTCAAAGTCTCCGGGATTCGAATATGTGTACATGAAATCTCCGTGCTAGTGAAGGGTTGGGGTTGATTCACGTTCGAAGAAATGAAAAAGAAAATTGCCTCATGGTTTTTGAAAGATCCCGGAATTCGTGTTTCGCGGCGAAAACCGGAAAAATAGTCGATGAAAATTCCTCATCTGATTCCGTTTGCGCGTTTCCTATTACTCTTCCATTTTGCGGACATCGGACGAAGGGAAATTTGCGATTGAGGTTATTTTTCCTCTGTTGTAAGATTGAAAAAAAAAATGATCAAGGATCGATTCGCAACTCGAATCTTTCGCTAGAGGGTTTACATCGTCGTCCGTGTGATTGGGGACCTCCCGCTGACGCATACGTCGAACTCTGCCTTTGGCAAGGCACCTGCTTTCACGGTAGTCTTTTGTTCTCAATTTGCCCTCTTTACCCTTACGCTGTGTATAGTATAAGTCCGCGTCGTCTAGCGAAGGCAGAGAAGCCTGATGGCCCCGGTCGTCTCGCCCTGTTCTTGTATACCTATACACAACACAATCGCATCCCGTCACACGCAAATAACTCGTCAATATTAGAGAGACCCGGAAAACACAATACGGCGCTAAAGCTCGAACAATGCTTTTTGGCCAACTACGAGCCCTGCCTATGGCTCCCGTCTTAATCAACGATCTAAAAACTCGCAGTATCATAAATAGCTCGTGGGAGTCTTTCATCAATTCATTTCAATATCCCTCGCATAAGATATTTCCGGGGTAGAATCAAAGGGGTTACATTTTTTGAGAATTATATTCCCCAATGAAGTTTGTACTAATTGCATTTCCTATGATGAAACTGCCGTTCGAATTTTACCAATTCTTAAGACAATTGAATTTTTCAATTTTGACAAATGGTCAATGAAATTTGTTCGATTTTCTCGGATTTTACCATCTGTCACTCTATAATAATACTTCTCTGACTCCATTATCGTCTGCATAGATGATCAATCGGCTTCTCATTAGATTGATCCGAGAATCTAACTATATCACGGATAGCTGTTTTTTATCTGAACGATTGAATACTACTTTCGGCTTTTACTGCAGAGAAAATCACGATTGAAAATGAATTTCTGAAATCACTTTAAGAGATTTCTACATTATTTCCTACCCTCTGAACACTAAAATGCGTTTTTTTTTTTGGTCATGGGAGAATCGAATTGCACGAGAAGCTGCAGTGCGCCGTTGATGTAAAAATCCGATTTTTCCGATCAATTGATGCTCCGGTGCATAAGTATTTCCTACGAATTAGTGATAAAAGCGATACACGAAATACAAAGCTCGAAGCGTGCTCGCTTTGCGGTTAACAGCCACTAGCCCACCGCCACGACTATACCGCTACCTGTACGCTGCGTTTATTTGAGGTTGAAATTCCGGAAAATCGCCAATGAGGGATTCGGAATTTCCCATAGTATGTACTCCGCGGAGAAGGGTTCACCTAACGTTCAGTACGAAGCGATGCAATTGTATCCAGAGTTCACCTCTTTGAAACAAACTGCGGCGAAAAATCGATCTGCGGTCCCGCGAGCTTTACACCGCGGTTTCAAAATTAACTGACCATCAGGACTCGAACGTTCATATCTTTTCACGGTTCAAACGATCTGTGTACTCGTTGAGTGATAGAACACTCGTATGAATCGAGTACTTTTGCACGCGTGTATATTACATACCTACATGTACCATCTACATTATCCGGATCTCAAGTTCAAG
This sequence comes from Phymatocera aterrima, assembly GCA_963170745.1. Classification (NCBI taxonomy): domain Eukaryota; kingdom Metazoa; phylum Arthropoda; class Insecta; order Hymenoptera; family Tenthredinidae; genus Phymatocera; species Phymatocera aterrima. The sequence continues at coordinate 4,206,520 of OY720668.1, forward strand.
TTATGGGATTTCCTGGAGAGCTGTTCACGGGGTGTAATTCAAAGAGTCTGCAGGCTGCTAGCTCGAGAGGGCCTCGTCTCTTTCATTCCCCGTGATATCCTGCGCGGACCCCGATTTCACCGTGACTCTTGATTCTCCTGGCAATGCCAATCGATACATAACACCGACAAAATTACCTCTTAAGGGTTTTCAAACCCTTCTGTTAGTTTCTCCCTCTTATTCTCTAGCCTTTGCTTATTTTTATGTGCTATATTGTTGTTCTTTCGTTCGCAACTTTCCTGCTTCGAGGCCTTTAATCGCAAGATCCACATCAGGCATGGGATTTGCTTTGAAAAAGTTTTCGAATCACGGTATCAACTATATATCCATCCATGATCAAATACTATCTAATTTGTACATTTATTCAAAATGCTAGTGACCCATTGTTCGAAGTAATTGCAAATTACTGTAACAAATTTGCGGTCTGGACTGTACATATACATTTTGCTATGAATTTCGCACAATTCGACATGATTTTCAAACTATTGGCACTTTTTCGACGTCCTTCGTGCCGAATTCTCGATCTAACCACATAAACGTTTTCTCCGTCTCTACGCCGCACCGGTCAATTATTTACGCCAAATTTCTCACTGTTCAGTTCTTACGTCTTCTAGCTTCGCGAGAGCTTTCCTTGTCCCACGTACAACCTGCAATTATCGCTAATTAGCCGGTCAGCAAAAATTGCTCATGTTTCTCGTAGAAATGTTTGAATCCCCCAACGACTCGAGACCGCGAGTTATGCGAATACTACGCATCGCTAAATCTGTATGCATGACTAATTTGAGGATCAAGATTCGCGCATGTATCACATGGTGCTTGGCAACTCCTCCAGCCTCTCGTGTCCCCGACAAAAGAAGGTTTAGGAATATTCTACTATATAATCGTTTCTCTATTCCTCACTATTTTCTTCATCTTTCTGGACCAGCTTGATTCGCGGGTCGTTGGGCCGTCGGTTCACGTCAATCAATGCTATACGACGACGCTTCGCGTTGGTTCGGTCAGCGTCACTCGTCGTCGAGCGTCTCTACGTACGCACCAACCTACCGATTTATCTTGGGTGTCAATCTACCGACCTACCGCCACGTCTCAGGTTACCCGCAGGCCGGGGGTCCTTCCTATATACCTCTACCCTTCGCCCCGTCGCTTCGCGTTCTTTGTCTATCGGTTTTTATCCACGAACGAAAAGCCGGACTCGAGATACGATCTGCATACCAACGAACGTACGTAGCTACGCGCGCATATATACTACGTACGAACAGAACGCATATACGTATGTCTATGCGCGTATGGGTTACAAATGTCTGTTTGTGCCTTAATTTGTGTCTTTTATTTCTATCGACCGACCGATGTAGGTATATGATTACCTCGATCGCAGGACGTATAGAGAGATGACAAGAAAATTGAGTAACAATATTTGATATTCATGGAAAATGTGTGCAAAAACTTTTTGGCATTCGCATATATTTCGTGAAATGGTGAAATGGTGAACCGGGTAGTTTTGTTATCAGGAAATTGTTTTTTTCCATGCGGAAAATTCCTTCCGAGTTAAATTTCAGCTTCCACTTCGATGCGGTATTTTTTCACGATTATGCACAAGCAGTGGGTCCGACATCTTTTCGATTACTCATGGCGCTCATTGTCGTATCGTGTGATACGAAGAACAAAAACCCGGCGAATTACAAAAGGTATTCAACAAAAGACGAGCAGGTTTTTTCTATCATATTTCTTATCTGTCTCCCAGGGGGTGAAACCTGGTATAGATATCGCGAGATACATCGGAAATAATTCCTCTGAAGAATACACGTATATATGACAAACATCACAAAATAGAGGATTCGCAATTCCAAGAGCTACACACGTCCAGGGATGCGACTACCCCTTACCTGTCTATAAAAAATACCTGCGTCCACTCCGTTCTCCGATATTTCTTCACAGCGAATAGGTATGCGCGTTGCGCATTGTAAACATATTCCGTGTATCTGAATGTTATTTTTTCCGATGCACAAAGGTTCGTAGAGGATACAGCACGTTTCACCGTACAGCTTCAACGTTATTCTATTTCAATGGGCAACGACGTCGCGTTCCGTCGCGCCTACGGGAGCCTTCCGAGGTAAAGGAGAACAGAAAAACAGGGAAACAGAAAAAAAATTGAAAGTAAAAAGAAGAAAAAAGAAAGAAACAACAGTCGAACGACCCGGACCCGTGTATTATGGAATGCTACTACCCCCTTTCGCGGATGCGTAAATAGAACCCGTTGTAATGATCCAAAGCTCCCTTCTTACTCCACCGTGTCTCTTTCGACTCTCTGTCTTTCCCCCTTCTCTCTGTCACTATCGGCCTACGTGTTCATACGCGAGTTTTGAGAGTGAGTACCCTCCCCCCATCCGCGAATCCCTCTCTATTTAACAAGGAGTACAAATTCTTCCGCCTTCCATATCCATGCATGCAAGTAGTATGTATAGGCCGTGCCGTGTGCAAGCAACATAATGCACCGCGGCCCTCCATTGTGAAATTCTACGCAATCTCCGTGTCCTTCTTTATCATCTTCTTCTTCCTCTCCTTCTTCTTCTCCTCATGCCGATTCTCTTGTATTTTGTAATACGGGAATGTACCGAAATAGTGAATCGCAATCTTGCTTGTACGTGTTTCAATACCAGCCTACGATGGAGATTTTTAAAGAACAATTTGACAATCCGGACTCCCGTTCTTCCGGCTCAGGCGGTGGCTTCTATTTCAGTTATATATATACTTAGTCGTTGATTCAAAAAATCAGGGGAGTTAGATCGTCGCAGGGTTTCTCTACGTTGTATACTATATAGGTACTAGCCAAAAATATTGGCCTGCTAAATTTCGTACACAAATTTTATACACAAAGAGACGTAGGTAGGTACACCGCACGCACGCAAGCACGCACGCACGCATATTATACCATCAAAGAGCAATCAAACGCTTAAAAGTTTGATGCGGCGATGATTGCGGGATAATCTGTTTTGCTTGCACAGGGGTTCTTCAGCTTCCGAAACGGGAGGATCGCCTGAGGCGTTAGCTCCGTTCACCCTACGCTATAGGAGGTACCAACATCCGAGCGATCTCTCACAGATGTATAGATACATACGTATATCGCGTGTACCTGTGTGTGAGTATATAGACCCAGCAAACTCCTGGCAAAGCGGGTAAAAGCGGGTGAAAGCGGTTCACGGTTATCCTATGAAGACCCGACGATCTGTACCCACGCGCATCCTCCTCCGCAACTGTGTCTATACATAGGTATAATATACATAGAAGCGGTACGAGGCATGTGTACCTACGTATACATATATATTTCAGATAAATCCCGCCTGCGGGCTCACGTGCTTTTGAACGATAGAAACAGTTGCCATGTTTGATTGCCAGTCTCCATCCCTCCGCCCCCTCGACCGCAGGGGGTTGGTGGATAAATTCAAAATCCAACGAACGTAGGGGACTCAAGAGACGCGAGATCAAGTCCGGTGGGGAGACAAATTTTGAGGAAAAAACGGTGAAAAATTTGCAATATTTTTTCGCGCAACAAACTCGCGACGTTTTAAAAAAAAAGACTTCGGAATGGATGTTCGTATGTATTGTGTCACGGCGATGGCACGAAAACGGTATAGATTTTACGAAGCTTGTATAAATTTCGTTGGATTTTTCTAAAATCGTGTTTCACACCCCTCTGTTTCTGGTTGATTTATAAAACGCCGGGTAAACCGCGCGTGTGTAACCGCTACCGCTGCCCGCGCCACACCCCGGGAAGTAGTAGTAGCTAGGTACTGAGGGAAAATGAAAGAGAAACAAAAAAAAAAGAGAAATAAATAACTAAATGATATAATAAAAATAATTAAAAAAATAAATAAAAATCGCCCGCAAAGGAGTTCCGTTTGATGTGTACCGCCAAAGGGAACGGGGAACGAAGTAGGGAAACCCGGTGCGGTAGCCACCAAATTACAATTATATTCCAAAAGCTCTGCCATGTGCACGCGCGCCCGGGTGTCTCTACGTACGTAGGTATGCGCAATTTGTGTGCGTACGTACGGAGCATATGTGTATGTACCTGCCCGCCTCCACACGTAGTCAAATTTATACATGTATGTATAGAACGAAGTACGCGGCGATACGCACGTAGGCATGTATGCGCGTACAACTGTATACATTGGTGGCAAACCACCGGAATTACGCTGCCGCGTACTATACCCGTAGTATGACCACTATATGTATGTATATATTGGTATATCCGTTTCACCTGATAAATAAATTAATTAAAACCTGCAGCCCCGCGTGCGGTTTTTAACCGCATTGGTATTCGCTCCTCTCCGCTAAATATTTTCTTGCTTTCCGTTTTACGGTTTTCGTTTTTCGTTTTTCGTTTGTCGTTTTCATCAATTTTTTTTTTTCACTCTTGTTGTTCGTTAGCTCGCTGATTTCTATACTATATATTACACTTTCTCGTGTACTAGCATACGTGCGCATGTGTGAGACTCACCCTTTTTCGCGTGCAGTATGTCCGCCGTGTCAGGTGGCAATGCTGAGCAATGACTTGGACTCAAACTTGGCTGAAGGGACGGAAACGGACTCCCAGGACCCGAAGGATACCTAAAATGCATACGAAGAAAAAAGAAAATGGCAAAATGATCCAGCAACGCAGAAAAGCAACACTGTTTTCCAAATCTATAAATATATGGGCCCTACCTAATCCATACCTACTTTCCAATTACTTGGGAATTTGCAAAGTTTGTTGTACGGAAATTGGATATTTGATAATTTCCTGTGATAAATGTTATACCGTGAGGTATCTTACGGCAACCGATCGGTCTGACGTCTAATCGTTATAGCTTCAGTAACTCACCAAGGATTCGGTCTCGGCCATCCGGTGGCCTGACCGTTTAGTAGCCTTAATTTATCATAGACACTTTCAGCCGGGCTTCCAGCACCAACACCGACACCGACTCCAACTCCGACCCCAACGCCGACAGCTTGTTGTTGTTGTTGCTGTTGTTGAGTCTGTTCTTTCTGAGCGGCAAGATTCCTGAGTACTCTGTTGATCGAGGAGACCTGGAACATCGAGATGAGCGTAAGTTATACAGATATGAAAATGCATCTCCATGTAGATACGTATCCATACACTGCGGAGAGGAGAAAGAAGAAGATATGGAAACCGAGTGAAAAGTGATGAATATGAAAAATAAAGGAAAACGAAAAACGAAGCAATCGGAAGGAAATGAAAAGAGGAAACAGGCACTTAGCCGTATTTCCTTGGGCGCCTTTGGGATAAATTCTGCGCGAGCTTCAAGCCGTGTGAAAGCCTCTGGGTGATATCTGTTTAATTTGTATTTATTACTTCATTATTATTATTATGATAAATACACCGAGTATAGTGTATCGCATGTATGTACATACAAGAGAGTGGCTTTGCTCGATGGAACACGCCACGGAAATGGTAATTAAAATGAAATGGTTGATATTTCGCAGGGGATTAGTACTCGTCCGCGAGAACGTCGTATCTTCGTACTGTACGTTCGTACATATGTATATACATAGGTATATATATGAGGTATATTAACTTCTTCACACTATAACTTCAACCTCGCATCACCCTCGTTCCAAGGGGAGTTTTCCACGGTTGGATTTTTTCCTTATCCCTCTTGAGATATGCGGTGAATTGTGATTTTGCTGCTAATATATATTTTCTCTGCGCTCTCGTGCTCCGTCTATACTTCATATATCAATTCCCATATCAGGCATTTATCATATAACGCAGGTAGGTTAAATAGTGATGAATTAGTATCTCGGCTATGTCGAGAAATCGTTGATTAGAAATTCTGAAAAACCAGAGTCACCGATAGAATTATCGATCATTACCTAACTGTACCACTGACTATTACTTCGCGCTGGTTCCGGTGAGTAAGTCTCCAGCCGAGTGAGTCGCTATTATCGCACTTTTCTTATAAATCGCGTGAAACAACTGTGATAAATAGGTAATAGATACCCGTAGTACCTATAGAGAGAGAGAGAGAGAGAATCGGTTTCTTTCTGCGTCTGATAGTTTGAAAATTTATATCCTATTCTTCAGTTCCGTTCCGTTTCAGTTTGGCTCGTTTTCGTTTCGGTTACATACTTTTCCTATTTCTACTGCCGGCGCCTTATTCATTTCTAAAACTACGAATCCGCGCGTGCAGGTGGCGGAAATTTTTCCGAACTAGGCGCGAGCATTTTTCGTTTTCTATTCCCGTTGCCGCCGCCGCCGCCGCAACGATAGCGTGTCATACAGCCGACCCCCAGGTGTCCGGAAGTCGGACAAGCTCAGGATTAGATTTGAAATTGGCCAAGAAATTCACCGCGGTCTACGTACGATATCCTCTAGTTCTCCTCCCCGTTCGACACAAGCCTCCTTCACGATGTCCCGGCATCCAGGCGCCTCGACGCCACGACGCCCAGGCGTCGCGGTGTCACCGGCCCACGGCGTTGATACGAGTCGACAGTTCTCAACCCCCTTACTGTACACGGATGAAGGAAAACGCGCGGTATATAAAAGCGGGGTATATGGTGATCGAAATAGTTCTCAAAATCGTACATACATACATAATAATACCACATTTTGAAAGACTGTCATTTCTCATCCAAACTATTGTACAGCCTTCGATAAACAAATGCAAACACACTGTGATCCTCTGGGTAAAACCGTTACGATTGTTACGTTCGTTGCGATCTTTGTCGTAACAAAACCGTAGAAGACATACACATATAATATCAGCCGTTTCGCCAACTGAGCCTGTTCGCGAAAAATTGTAGGAATCTGTAAGCAATTTCTACGGCTGAAATCGTTCGATCACGGAAAATCTCAATTCTTTGACGACTCTGAGAATCCCCGGAAACCAAAATATGTATATAGAAAAGAGTTCTGATTCCGCGTCTACCATATTTTCATTTCATATTTCAGGATTCCTGAAATCATAGATAACTTTTTCGCTTAGGATTGCAACTATTCACGCAAAAATTTGGAATAATTGACGAATTACCGATACTCTTTTCATTCTCCTGGGTTCCAAGGTAGAAAAATCGAAGGCTGTGTAGAGTATTGTAGTATATGATAATACGGTCGTCTAATACATGAAATAGGTGCATGTCACGGCCGTCAATCATCTGGTGACAAACAAGCGCCAAGTGGGTAGGTACGTGCCTACTTATACCTCATACGTACAATACGAATGAAATACGTAGGTAGGTATTAATAAAAAAACTAAAGAGAAACGCGCGTACGAAGGATGCACTCGACGTCACTCGCCGAGTCGAGATCACGTCACGTCACATCTGCATCGGGTCGGCCTTGTTTTATTTGATTTGATTTGATTTTTCTGTCGCATATGTATATACAGTCAGGTATACCTATATACCTGTATATGTATTTTTCGTAGTTTATTTACACAATACAATTCAGTGCCACTGTACACATTCCTGGAGCGAGTATAATAAGGTATGTAATAGCGGCACCCTCGAGAAATACCTCCGAAGAGAATTTAGACTCTAAAGAGCTGGTCCGTGTGTATATGGTCACCCTCGTGAAGTTCTCCCCTGCCCACATTCGTGATTCACGAATTGAATCGAGGCGATGGTACCGCGTCGCCATTCCCATTATTACTATTATCCTCGGAACTTAGGCTTTGTCAATTGTCGTACTACATTTGTGAATTAGGGGATCGTGTGAATCGGACGAAATTTGAACGAGAAAATTATTGTCGATACCAACCGCGCGACGTCCTCCGTTCCCTCTCAGGATATATACAGGATAGGTACCTCGAGTGATCTCATGTCCGCGCTAGATGCAATATAATTTAACGAAGCTGGAGATCTCCGTCGACATAAATTAGACGCTTCTCGTACACGCAATCGAATGACTCCGATTCAGTGAATTAATTCCCCCGGTTGAACTGAATTAACTGGAACATCTGAGCTTCGGTTCAGATCCCTGCACGTAGTAGGTAATTTTTTCTAATAATTTTCTTCGCCCAGTTATTTCGCCCTTGTTTGATGATTATCGAATATAATGATCGCGAGCCGGGCGGCGTCCCTTCCTGGAGCATTCGCCACCGCTCGTCACGCGGATCAATAAAATTAGCATGAAGCGTGAAGTGCTAAGTGCGAAGTGGCAAAGACTGCGGTATATAGGGGAGCCGAAGAGCCAAAGAACCGGAGAACCGGAGAGCCGGGGAATCGGCGTAGCGGAGGAGCCGGATAGAGACGTCATAATATTGTCTCACCCCGCGACGCCAACGTAATAGCGGGAAGCGACCGTAGTAGGAAGAGGCAGGCGGAAACACACGCTAGGCGTTGAGGGGGTGGTCGCGTATACGATCTAAGGGGGTTGGAATCGCGAGAGACGAGATGAGCCGAGCCACACGAGCTCGCTATTCACTAACTTCCGCTCTACGCGTGGGGATTTGATAAGCAGCCACACCGTAACGCATCGTGTATACGAATACACTGATACACATATAGGTGCACGTATATACATGTACACGAACATTACACATTTGGGAGGATAGATAGTATATCTTCTTATACGAGAGCGGAAACGAGAAGGAAAATAATTACAGAGTTACAAGTTACATATCTGTATGTATGCTGTATGTCATAATCGCCCTGCATCATGTATAAGTGCAGTCTGTATGAGTGATACGCATTTGAATGAATGTCGTAATAAAAGTGTGTCGATATTCTGCTGATATAAGTGTTCGAAGATGAAGGATCCCCGAGTATAGGGGACGAAGAGAGGAAGTGAGAGAGACGGGTCGCGGTATATAGAGCTTATAAAATCACGGATGGTACGAAAATTCCGACGTATAATCGTGACACACGAATTGATCAAAATCAGATCGCTATGTATGCTTGTTATGAGCACCTATAAGGGGTGGGAATGATAGCAAGCACGTGCTGCTCATTGCACCCCGTCATGCAGTTTGAAAGTTCTCCTCCTCCTCCATCCCTCCCCTATTGGCAAACGAGTAGGTACATAGATTGAAACGTTATTGGACTGGCTCGGAACCTGTCATTAAGTCAAGATCCCGACCCCGACCCCGATTGCTAGGAACTGGTAGGTACGAACTGTAAACGAAGTCTAAAAGCTAAATTATAGGCTGGTTGATATCGCGCCTTTTACAGCCTCTGCACGAAGCCGAAAAAAAATCCCCCCCCCCCCCCCCCCCGCGCTCTTCCCTTATTGTTACCACAAAATTGCTAGGGTCGACTTACACTTGCGGACGTTTATAATGTAAACTATAATTTTTTTTAGTGAATCGAGTGTCGGATTATGGAAGTTAGATACAAGTGACGACGGACGACTTTGTAGTTTGCGATTCCGTTAATTTTGTTATCTTTGTAATCTAGCTCTCGCGAAAATTTGCTTCGCCTGAATACCTTAAAAAATAAAAAACCGCCGGAGACGGAAGCAAAAAAAAAACCCCCCAACAAAAAAAACAGAAGAAAAGTCAATGCAATTTTCTATCATTCATGCGGAATATTTCACCATTCGTTACGAATTAAAATGAAAGCCAACGGAACGTTGGGATACACGCGGACGGCACGCGCGTTTGGTACGTTCCCTCGATTCGGTCCAGCGTCACCCTGCTGCTGCTGTTGGTGTACAGTGAAGTATTGCGGGGACTTGGCCCTGGCGTGGGAAATCCAATTCCTGGGTTAAAAAATTCCGTTCGGTTGACCCGGACAACTCAATCCTCTCCCGCTCTTGATCTCTCAATCTTTTTACATTCTGATTTTATTCTAATTTTCATCTTTCGCACGGTCGTTCCGAACATTCATTCATCTCACATCATCATCTCAATTCCATAGATGTATGCATGTATACCTATTATTGGAGTTTGATCCAATTCCTCGGCTATTTTTTCTCCTATAGAAGATATGATGCTCTGTGAATTTTGTCTTTCCGTTTATAAGTTAGTCGAATTTAGACTTTCCATAAACTGGTTGATAGAGTATCACTAATCCCGGTGACAGAGTGAGGAATCAGGTGAACCAAAAATTATGGTAGGTATAGAACTCCAGTAGGAATGACAAAGCGAAAAAGATACGAGAAGAAAAATTGAAGACTCGTGAAGTTGCGGACTCGGGAATACTGTGTGGTATACGATATAAGCCGGGTATTATACACGGGATACAAATTACATTTAAATAGAACGCTAGGAACGCGTGGTATTCGCAATTTGAACACGGTAAAGGCTGAGGGGAGAGAGAGAGGGACAGTGAAAGGGCGATGTTGGAGATGAGACGAGCTCTCGAGAGCTTGATCTCCCGGGTATAATCACAGCTTTAAATCCTCTCTTCTAGCCGGGGTGAAATATCGCGAAAGAGTATTTAGCGAATGTACCCCCGGGGGTCAAAGCACGGGGTCACAAAACTCGGGGGATCCAACGCGGCGACACGCGTCGTGGAGGATATTGGTACAACCACGTCGCGATTCACTGCACGGTAAATTATCCGCAAGCGTAGAAGGATCGGGCTCGTTTCAAGCTTTTCAGAAAACCATAACTCCTCTCCGGAGCGAGTCAGAGATGCAAAAAATTATCGATCTACGAGTATCTCGGGAAATGGTTAACTATAGCGACAGCAAGAAAGAGCCACAATTTTAGTATTTTATGAAATTTTATCAGCGTATGTGGATCGTGGATCGGAAAATGAGAAGTGGCATGCCGTTATAGCCGCGGAGCGCGTAGTAATGAATCGACATCCGATATCTACTTTATGCGTACCTGTAGGTATATCGCTTGTGTGCAGTGTCGGTGTAGTGTCCCTTCTCGTTCGTTAAACGCGAGAGGAAGGTGTACATATGTAAGTCTGACGACACTAAACGTGTATAGAGGCCGGGTGCTCAGAAATTTCTTGATCACGGGACAGTCGATATGACGCGGCGACCGTTGAACACACATACCTATACTGTATACGTACCTGTAGACTTTTGTATGCGGACCTAAGTATGCTCGTATATTATTAATATTACGGCCAACCTGCCCTCGGCGCACGGTGTAGAGTTGCGGCGCTCAGTCAGCGGTTAAGAATAAGACAGTGACGTTAGCGGATCGGACAGTGCGCCGCTTGCCATCTTGCATATGCGCGTACATATTAAAATATAATATAATATAATGCAATATAGTATATCCTCGTGGACACCGTCGTCGTCGGCTGGCCAGAAACGTTGGGTTATCGCGAAGAAAGATCTTTCGTCCGTTGTCCAAGTTTCGATTCCTGTCCTCGCGAACCGCTGGCCCGTATATGTCATCTATACGTTTCACTATTATGCCTCTATCTAGTTTGTCCGACAGACTGGGCTCGCTTTGCCTCCATGATATTCCGGGGCCAACGATAAGTCGCGCGGGTTGAGGTCCGGGAGCTCGAGAAAGTTCATTTCATCGCAGAAATTAGATGATCGCATTATATGCTGGGGACTTCTCGACAGAATCGAACGGACCCTTTTCTCCAATTTTTATTTACCGTCATTTAGTAATCTTACAGTTTCGTCCTGCGTATAGATCGATGCATCCCCCTGGCCACAACAACTGCAACGAAGAACGGAAAAACCACGGACGAGGCATCCTACAGCCAGAAAGTCAGACTTCGTGGCCACACCACGGAGAGTACCTCTTTCCTTCTTTACTATCCTCTACTTTCCTTCTCTTGTCTCTTATTTCTTTCCTCTTTCCACTTTCCTCTCTTCTCCTCTGTTCTCGGCGACTTGGTCCGAGTCGGAGGGTGTCGCGCGTAGACGTCCGGCTTTTGCATTATGTATTTTTTCCCGAGGTTTGTCGCACCCCGAAACTCTCTTGCCTTGTCACGGGCGTACATACATGCCTTTCGTATATACTGCGTCACCCCAACAAATCCTACCCGCGAGCTACGAGTCCGTTAAATATTATACAGCGTGCTACGTGGCAGTTCGCCCTACAACCGCAAAAGAAAATCTCTTTGTCTCTTAATTCAGCGATATATTATTATAGTACTATATATTTCCTCGCGTAATCATCGAGCAACGGAACTCCGCTCGTCTTCCCGGTTCGACGAACAACTCCTGCACTGCTCGCCAAAGTCCATCGCCTACGTCATCTACTGCCAAAATTCCGCGCTCGTAATTGACCAGTGCCGACGAAGTCTGCAATGACCTAGGATATCCTCAGATCTGCATCATCCATTTTACTCAATTTTCATTAAAATTACGTTATCGTCCGCGTGGCGGAAGAAAAACAGGGATGAATGTAAAAACGGAGACGAGAATTTTCGAAAATTTACTGCATCGAGATCCGTTAACATTGGTATTTATAAGAGGAAAAAAGAGAGAACGACACAAGAATGGAAAAAAAAAAGAAAAAAAATAGGAAAATCGAGCCAATACGCGGAGTGTGTCGAGTGAGTAATTAGATTGCATAAAGGTAGGCCGAAATGGGGACTGCGATGTAAATGAAGCTGTGCTATGCACGCGGACGCGTCAAACCGTTTAAATCGTTTTGTTCCCAGCCCTTGTACCCTTAGCTTTTCCCTTTCCCTGTCCCTGTCCCTTTCCCTTGCCTTTGCCCTCTCTCTCTTTCCATCGCCTCCTCTCTCCATACTGGACACTGCCGACAATCTCGACCATGTAAAACACGAGCTGGGGGCGTGCGTTACATGGCGTCGTCGTTGTCGGGGACGCCGGGGGTAGGTGGGCCACAGTATAGGCATGGACCGCGGTTCCACGGCTTATAGGCCCTTATATACACCCTCGCTTAAACAATTCAAGTACATAGAGGAAGAGGAAGAGAGCAAGAGGACGATGAGGATGGAGAGGAATGGGGATGAGGATGCGGATGGGCAGAGGTTTAGGGCTACCGGGAGGGCGTCGGGAGACTATTAATTACGTCGGTGTCCACTGTGCCTATATTGTAGTACCTATCCAGGGGTTTCCCTGAACCATATCGCGCCGCTTCCCTCCGTTGGGATATTATTGACATCAAACTGCGTGCCGCGTGCCGCGGCTACTCGACCGTTCAGCCTGACCGTTGGTTCGGACGAATGTAATCTTCCTAAACAGTGCAGCGGTGCTCTCTCGCGGACGAAGAATAAATAGAACGAGGTGAGGCAGTAACGACGGAAATGAAAACCGCGATAAAAATCATGAATTTCTACAATTGTCACATGAAATTCGAAAATTCATTGAATCCGTAGGTATAGACGTCGCTAGATTTCTAACGAACATCGAAATTACCTCGATGTAGCAAATTTGATTCGACTCATTGGAAAAAAATGTTTTTCAAATCGGGCCTCTTCTCGCCTTTTCTATTACTTCTCTTTCCGCAATTTTTTTAATACCATCGCCTTACGTACTACACGTCTGAGCAGAAATTTCATAAAAGCATAAGGTGCAGGAATGATGGAGAGAAAAAAAAATGATGAATGAGTTCCGCTGGTTTTAAGCCAGGACCAGTGACGCGGTTAAACCAATAACGGCTTGGCTACACGGCCTGGTGCCAGATTCAAATCCGGCTACCAAAACGGTGAGCTAGGTAGATGAACACACACCCCGCACCTACTCTCTACCTCGGCGACACCCGGTGCAATGTGTCTCCCCAACGGACCGTATTATATCTACATATCTATATAGATATTCGCGAAAGAGCCAGAAAAAAGAATGAAAATAAGAAACAGACAAAGATACCCGGTGTATAGGAAGTGAAGGAGAGACCGACAGAAGTGGAAGTAAGTAAACCGAAAAAAAGGAGGAATTTTCTCACAATTCTTTCATTCGCCATCCCATTTTTCTCGGCGTTCACACGTTCGCTGTTCCAGAGCGATGATTCCCCGAAAATTCGCGAAGAGGCAAGCCCATTTTTCTTACTCCACGTAGGGCGATAGTACACGCTGAATTGTCTCCCGTTTCTTTCCATTTTCATTCGCTCTCGTACGATCTCTTTCCATCTTTCGGTGTGCATTCCGATATTGTTATGTATTAGTTTATTTATTTTTCTGCGGTATTGATGAAACGATCGAACACGAAAACTTCTCAATCTGCAGTCAACAATTTTGTTCCCAGATTCAAATGAAAAACAATCGTGTACCTGAGGATTTTCTGATTTATAAATACCATCGCTAATTCTCGTCAATCGATCGATCATACTTGGCCGGTGCCAATTTCAAAACGTTTTGTGCACGCTGAAGGAGCGTGTCGCTGATAATGGAGGTCCGGATGCGGTGTTGACGTGGTGAGAGAGAAATGAAAGGGAGACAGGTACAGGAAGAGGGAAGTAGAGGAGAAGGAGGATGAGGATGAGGTGGAGGTGGAGATGGCGATGGAGGTGGAGGTGGGGGAAGCGGAGGTTCGCGCTTGGAAAACGTATTCCGAGCGAGTCCTCGTGATTGGGGGAAATTTCATTATTCTCAGACATTACCCCCGTTATTGTAATGCCATCAAATTGGATACGCTTCGTAGCAGCGTGCAGGCAGGTACCCGCGACTCAACTCGACTTCTCTGATCTTTACACGTTTTTGCCACCTCGTCTTTTTCTATTTCCATCTCTCGCGTCTCTTACTCTCGGTCTCTTTAGTTCCAACCACAAAATGTGCAGTTTTTGGAATGCAGGTGGATATCTTGGCACTCTTGAAGCTGATATTTTGATATTACCCTGATTTTCGAATCAAATTACACGAATCATTATATTCGCTGTACCACCAGATTGCTATGGAGTCAGAGTTGAAGATTATAAATCTTTTCATATTTTCACTCAACATCAGACCACGTGGTCTGGTATTGAGAGATAATTGCAAGTCGGGGCCCATAACGAAGCGCGAACATCACGTGATTATACATTATAGGAAATGCCGTATCTGCAGCTGAGAGAACGAAAGACAGTTGCAGCTTATTTCCGTTTTAATTTTTAACCTCTGGAAAACGAGGTCGAGCAATTTTGATCGAATTATTCGAAGTTTCGATCACGGATTAAAATTCCTGATTCTCTCTTTCATCTCCGGACGCAGACCCGGCTACACTATGTGTATACTGCATATCTCCGCTATGTAGCTACATATACTGAAAGAGTGCGAAATAAGAGGGAAATTTCTCCCTCCCCTCTATCT
Source organism: Phymatocera aterrima (assembly GCA_963170745.1). Taxonomy (NCBI): domain Eukaryota; kingdom Metazoa; phylum Arthropoda; class Insecta; order Hymenoptera; family Tenthredinidae; genus Phymatocera; species Phymatocera aterrima. Next base: position 4,221,679 of record OY720668.1, read on the forward strand.
CTGCGTCTCTTTTTTCTCGGTAACTCCCTCGCTTCGCGTCTTCCGTTTTTCAAGTCCTGGCGCGCGGGAGCTCCTTCGAAGCCATTACCAGAGGCAGGCGGGCAGGAGAGAGGGAGGCAGAGAGTTTAGCGACCCTCTTTCTTCGCTGGCGTATATACCGAAGCTGAAACCCCAGGTTTCACCCCTCAGCACCCGCACCCGCACCCGCGGCAGCACCAACGCCAACGCCAACGCCAACGCCAACGCCATCTCCATCTCCATCTCCACCCCCGTACATCGCATCATGGCGGAAAGTGGGGTGGGAAGGTGGGAGGAGGAGGAGGAGAGGGAGCAAGCAAGCGAGCGAACGCGAACCCTGAACGCGAGCGAGAGCCCCTTAGCCACCGTTTATTGGACGCATGCAAATAACCATGGCAACGCGAACGGTCGGTTCGCGAGTCACGGACAATTTTATTCTTCTGCCGCGTTTTCTCGCTATTCCCAACGCGATTTCTCTCTATCTCTATCTCTATCTCTTTCCCTTTTCCCTCTGCCTCTCCCCCTCTCTTCACTTTTCTCATTACCTTATTTACCCGGAGTTTTATATCACGGTTCTTTCGGTAGACGCAAGACACAATCGATTCTTATAACCACCGAAAGCTAGCAAAGCATATGCTGGACGCAGCTTTCATCCCGTAATCGTAAACAATAGGAATGAATTAACAACGAAAACGAAACTCATTCCGTGGGTATATAATTCCGTGACACTGCTCACTCCTGATAAATTAATGTTATTGGTACAGGCGATACTGTGGCAGTTCATAATTACTCACGCTGGGTATATTGTCGTTGGTGCAGACACCCTCCTGGAGCAGGCGATCCCTAATTTCCCATGCGAAAATCGACGGGCATTCTCTTTTGTACAATGATATTTTGCTGACAACTTCAGCGGTGGCAACGCGTGGTTTACTTCCTCCAATTGCACGCGGTCTGATAGAACCTGTCTCATAGTACCTGCAACAATAAGAATTTTCGGTACAATTTAGCAGACGGAGCTAGAATCTAAATTCGTTTATTGTTTTCTACTTTTTTCTTTTTCATTTTTCATTTTTTTGTTTTTTTTTCGTATTTCACATTCAACATTTTCAAATTTATTCTGTCACTATAATATACAGTGCGCGTCTCTCTTCTTCACCCACATCGGCTTCGCGGTTTTTCAATTTTCTGCACTTACCGTTCTCGGATCGTCCGCGCTCGAGCTCGTCCGACTACGAACAGAACTAATCTACTTAATTCTCGAGGATCGCCCGTCACGCGGCGATGGTGAATCATATCGGTCGCTAAAGAAATACAGTAATTACATGCACGTATGCTGTTTTGAGAGCGGAAGAAAATTTTAGTTTAATAGGATTCTCTGCTCATATCAGTTCTAACGCTCGGGAAACACGTGGGGGTCTATCCTTGTTCAGGTGACAACGTAGCGTGGGAGATCGAGAATCCCAACGAGAAGGAAAACCTAATCATGTCTGGATCGATGGCTAAGGGAAACTGACGAGTCAGGCGGATGATGCTGGCTTCGAAAGATCGCGAATTGAAAAAAGAAGGAAATAAAAACAAATCGAAATTGTAGTTTTTTTTTTTCATAAAACTCATGATATTTTTGATGCGAAAACCTCTTCCGGCGATTGAAACTGTATCAATAAAAAATGAAATCGCGAAATATCTGCGTTATAGGTACACAAATGAGACGACGACAATTGAAATTCTTCTGTTTCGCCAATTTTCATATTATATCTACTGTAATTTTGCAGTTTGAGATATCAGATCGAATCGCTTCGCAAGCGACAGATATGTAAATGATAATGCTAGTTTGTATAGTGAACGGTAAGAGCGTGTACAGTATTTCAACCAACCTGCCAAGGATTTTCGATACACATCCATTGCTCACTTGGAGTATTCGGGAGATGTCGCAGGGTCTCGCACCCGAATGCGCCAACTCGACAATCTTTTGCCTCGTTGAATCCGGGAGAGGTCGACCTCCGACAAAGACACCTCCGAGCTGGTTCACTCCGCTATGACCTGTAACATGGAATTCAGATGATTAGATGATGGATTAGGAAGACTAAAAACACGGATGGAGTGCTAGATTATAATTAATGCAGTAAAAAAAGCGAAATATCGAGTCGTTTTGCCAAAGTTTATAACGTCTCTCCTATACATAAGTATTAACACAGGAAGTACATTTCATCGACCGCAAATTCATTGCCGAAAAATGCATACGTATCTAGTTCACTCTTTTACAAATTCGCTTCTCTCCTGGACCGGGGCAGAAGGAGGAGGAGGATGAAGAGAATGAGAATGTGGGGGGGAACAATCGCGATCGTATATCAAGAGCTCTCTCCTTGCGAATAGAATAACTGATATTCCTTTCTTCGTTTCTCTTATTTTTACATATTTTTTTTTCTTCTGTAATTGAAAAACGTTCGCAGTTTCCGCAGCCACGTATGAGAAAAGGAGAGACAGAGAGAGAAAGAGTAAATTTCTGAGTTTGATGCTACTTCGGAGATGAATGAGGAGAGAGTGGAGCCATAGAGTGAGATAGATGAAAGGATGGAAAGGGAGTCAGAGCGTCCCTGTAATAGATAACCTCGGTTCATTGTGTCCTTGACAAGTCAGCCGCACCGCACGGCACCTCCTCACCTCGCTCCAGTCACATAGCAGAGTTTCGCTTCATTCAAGGGAGCTTCTTAGTCGTCGGGAGTCCTTATATTATTCAAAAGGGATCCTTTTATTCGGTATATAAGATCACCGAGCCACGCCTATGATCCTGCTTGTGTCACTCCAAGGACCAAGTCGTTCTTTACCGTTTTTTCACTGGTTGCAGTAGAGACCCGTGGTGGTGGAGTTCGGCAATAGTTCCACCGTAGTATTAGCAAGCTCTACTAGCGTCTTGAACTTCACACCGCGGGCAAATTGTTCCATTTGGAAAGAAAACCGACGCAGGAACAGAGAATCATCGTTCCCAAAGTGCTTGAACGCTTTCCCTAATTTCATTCGCAGGCGCAGATATCGATATTTATGTAGGTGCTATATGAAGTCAAAGTTCATGATCTCGTGGATAGATATCCATAAGAGCAAATAGTCGGGCGTAGACTGCGGCTTGTGACCAAAATATACATAGTAATACAAAATTGTAAATGAACGAATGAGAAAACAAACTGCGAAGACTTGATCGCTGGAATTATCCGGCCGCGCCGCATCACATCCGGCGATAGATAAACTTTCCGTGGACACAAAATCGTCAAATTATGGTAATCACTTACGTCACAATAAGTGCCAGATATACTGCACGGACCATTAACTTTTAGGAAATCTGTCGTCTTTCGAATCCGTTGCTCAACCCAGATGCATACATATTTTTTTATTACAGGTATAGACATATACTGTTTGTGCAAGTAGGTACACGTACGCACCTATGTACTGCACTGCAGACTCGTGAAATACTATGTACGTGCGATGTTGGATACGAAAATCCCGTGTGTCAAATTATAGCACACGATGGGATCTATGCACAATCGGATGTGCCTATAAGTGGCTAGTTATCGAGAGTTTGTACGACGATAATTCCATATCATTATTATTATTATTATTATTATTATTATTATTATTATTATTATTTACGTGATCTCAACTCTACCGTCCGTGACTACAATAAGTTAAGGGGGGAATTTGTACGAATATGAATCGTGTTTTGTGATCGGTATGTCGTCGGTTCCATTGTGTTTGCATAGAAAAAGCTAACGCGTTCCGAAGGGGCGGCAAGTATGTACCTATGTATGTACATAACGCAGCGATCGCGGGTAGCTGTCAGATCTAGGAGAGCAAACTATTCTGGCAGAGGAGGAACAGAGAGCGAGAGCGAGAGCGAGAGCGAGAGCGAGAGCGAGAGCGAGAGAGAGAGAGAGAGAGAGAGAGAGGAAGAAAATATAAAAAAAAAAAACACGCACGCAAAATATAGGGAGACTTTTGTATATTATGTGTGCGTGCGCGTGTGCGCGTGTGTGGATAGTAGTATTTAAGCGGTGCTGTTATACTCTACCGAGGGGTGCTTTTCAAGTGGGCATTCTAGCGCGCCGTCGTGTTTTGATATTGTAACGTTTGCATTAAATATCACTGAGCGCGAGTGTTTTATACATTATGAAGCGTGCAGAACCCTAATATCTAATTCCCAATTCTTTATACCCTGACGCAGGGGTCTACTGTATTCTCCGTTGAAAATAAATACTCGTGAATAGCTGTAGGTGGTTATAAAAACGTTTGTCGACTTGTTCATTAGCCAGAATGATTTAACTCCATTCCACGTTGTTCACGTATTCGTATCGAAACCACGTGCGTGCGTACAGTATCAAAATAATTATCGGTAATTTTATCAACGATGTGACGGATGATTTTATGGGGGGAGGAGAATGGAAGTAGGAATAAAATATTAAGGGATGAGTAGAATAAGGCGAGGAAAACCGCGGGGGAAGGACCGCTGTACACATACTATAGTATTTACATATACATAGGTATACATAATGTCTTATACAGACGCGCGAGAGAAGTTCGCTGACGTAGCAAACTGACGCAGCACGTCCATCATCCCCTTTCGCCTCCTCGACGAAAGCATTTTTCCTTTTTATTTTTCTCGCCCATTTTTATCCCCGCTATACTCGGTATACTTCCGGAGAGATCACCGCGCGTAGCTCTTGACTTTTTCTTGTCACCTTTCCCTACATCCCGAAATTCTCCTTCTTCGTTATCGCTCACCACCAAGAGAATAAGAAACTACCCCCAGCATCGGACGAATTTGAATGTTGTCGATTGTTGGGATCAGTGATTTTGTTGTGAATCACGGACGAAACGAGGAGGAGAACAAAAATTGCAGGTTTTTCGGCATGAAATTCTATCCACTATACATTCTAACGTGCCAATCCGTATTGAGAGCAAATTGAGACATCCCGCAGTCGTGAATACCTCCGATACAGCAGGCATAAACGACGGAAGAACGGACGGACGGGGGGTTGGAGAGACTCTTGAGTTTGACAAAATTAGATCTGTGTAGTTGTAGTGTCGCGTCGTTTGTTGTATTCTTTTTGTAGTTCTAGCAGGTACCCATAGAGGAAGAGAGAATTTCAACAAAAAGTCGAATGCCTGGTCGAGGACCCTGAAGCTACAAATATATTAGGTTAGTAACCCGCTGCGTTTCTAAGTACGGTAAACAGTTAGATCCATTGAAATAGTATTTCGCATTGGAGCAGGACCGTGCCGTTTCTGGCGTAGGTAGGTAGGTAGGTACATAGTGAGCGCACGAAAGTATTGTGTATTTCACGTGGTTAATATTATGTGTATTCCTACAGGTATACCTTGTCTCAATCACTCTTGCTCTCCCTCATTCATAAGGGATGTTGCTGTACTTCGGAGTTTCCGGTCTACGAATGAGTTCCGTATAGAGAGGCTCCATTTACTCCATACCTTGAATGCTTGCAGCTACTATAGGTACTCGGTCAAAAGTAGAAACCCAATTCAATGTATATGTACGAGTACATGCATACACCCCTGCTGCAGGATTGAGATGAGGAACAACCGCACTGCAGTTTTCGGATACTCCTCTGAACTTTCAATAGTAGGTATGGTGTGTACTACATACGTCGGAAACTCAAATACTTATACTATATCGCGCGTATGTGTGTACGCACAGTTTGAAGGAAACCTCCGACCCGAGACACCCCGGCGCCTGCCTTTTCCCCTCACTTTCTAGTTCCACTAAAAATCCCATGGCATGACAAGCCAACCCTCTTGATGGCTAAACGGGACACGAGATGTTTGACAAATTTCAACGATGAAAAGGAAAATTGTACGAGTCGAATTTATATTCTTTCCCCACTTTGTATCTCTCTTTCTTTTCTCAAGTTCCATGTAGCCGCACAGGAATACGCGGTGAAGAATGAAGATGCAAGAGTGAGGAGATCGATATTTTTTCCAATTTTCATTCGTCGAACGAATGCATCGTTCGATAGACTCGAACCTTCGTGAAGAAATTTTGATGCAAATCATAATTTTGCGTCATAATAAAATCAGGGTTTGAAATTTCGACTCAGTAGGCGATCGATATTCCAGCCTATGTATATGTACTGTACGTACATACATACCTATACGAGCAATAGTATCGTGAAAAGAAAGATGTGCTTAATAATTCACGGTTTATCGGCCAGGTGTTCTTATAACAAACTTATTTCTACAGAATACTTACAGACGCCGGCGCGTTGACGCTGTTTCACAAAAATAAGAAGCAAACGAGAGAAAAAAAAAAGGAAAAATAGCTACAAGGGTGTTTCCCCTGTCCAAGGGGGCAGCGAGAGAAGCACCCGACCTGGAGAGACTCGAGTCTATTTATATATATGTATACAGAGTATATTGAGATACTCCTGCGGACGACGTGACGAGGGTCCAGCAGCGTTGACCGCCAGGTATAGGTATAAGCGGGAAAAGATACACACGGGGCGAATGTTTGTGAAAAACGATAGAAAAAGGAAAAGCAAGGGAAAGAAGAGAGAGAGAGAAAAAAAAGGAAATTGTGTACAATAATAATGGTCCTCATTGTTGTGGACATGTTTTGAAAATCCTCTCTCTATTTCTCTCTCTCTCTCTCTCTTACTTTCGAACCCGCGCGGCGTATGCATCGTGGAGAGGAAGACTCTGACGTTGGGGTACAGTAGGTATATAGTTACATACAAAACCCCGAAGTATTTTTCTCTATTTCTCGTATTTGCTGAATATTTGTTGCGTTTGTTATCCAGCCAAAGAAAGCGCCGCTTTTGACCTCGTGGCACGAACTAGGAGGATTCGTCTCCTGCTACTTCTTGCTTTTTTTTCTATTGTTTTTTTGTTCCTCTTTTGCGCCGGCCATATTTTAAGTCCTTCAGAAATATCTGACGGTTATTAGCGTTATTAATGGCGATCTTTTCACGGTCAATTTTTTACCGTCATATTATATTTGATTCCATTCCCTCCTTCTCTCTCCCTGGCTCTGGCTCTGCCTCTCCCACCTTTCCGTTTTCATTCTTCCTTTCTTCCTTTCTCTTCTTCATTCACGTTGCCGATGATCCACCACTTTACCAAGACTTTTCGTACGCGACTGAATTCACTCACACCGATACGCGGATCCGATGACACGGGACAATCAATCGCTGCTCCGTGGACGTAGGAAATAATCGATGTTTTATCTATCTCACTCATTATCTGTCTAGTTTTAGGTATTTCGGATTCGTAGTTTCGCAATTTACACTGTCATTCCATTTGATATTACGGATGCCGAAGCTCGTAGCCTTTATTATCTCGGAAATGTTGAATCCGAGGTGGAAGCCGTACGATGTCAACAATAATAACAGCAATTCGGCTAATGGTTGGGAATATTGAAGAATGCAAGCGAACGAACGAACGAAGATACAGAGAGACCTGCGGGGGATGAATAAATACCGGAGAACGAATTGCCGCGGAATTCTACATACATATACCCAGGTTGGTAATATAAAACCGCGGAAGCTCCCGTATTAACCACGAGCGGCAATAATGGCTCTTCTGAATCCTGTCTGGATCAAGCTTCAGCAACTTATTCCCGCGCAACGTTTTTCACCATTTTTTATCCCTGTTCCATTTTCTGTTTTCCTCTCCGGTTAAATCTTTGACTTCCGTCAGTGTCTACCTATAACGATAGGAACACCGGCCATATTCGGTTCGCTCGTTGCACTGTTCTCATCTCTCAAGTCACGGGTTACATTCTCATATAATCCACAGATTGTCCATGAACACAAAAATGACATGTAGTGAAATTGTATCGAAGAACTACTGTCTCCCCCCCATACCTATACGAGTAGGTACTTTCGTTCTACAAAAGTGTAATATAAATCCATGTTCAAAATGTGTTTCCCATGAAATTGGATGTATCGAAAATAAAAAATGAAAAATGGTGAAACTGATAATACGGAGCGAGGTCAAGCTGCCGGGAAAATCCACGTTTAGGAATTAAGTTAATTGACCGTAACCTTGTAACAAGAGGCTGATCCAGTGATCCCCGAGGATTTTCGGAAGGAAAAAAAAGGGAAGAAAGAAGGAGGACGGAAAAATGGAAAGAGCCGTTTGTCAGGTACGCCGCGGGATACCGGTTGTAGGAATTTACCGACTCCATAGGAAATAATTATCCAATTACTCGAGCGGCTACTACCGTGTGGACGGGGTATAACAGCCGGTTTGCAAAACTAGGGAAATGGCAGGGAGGAATGGGCAGCGGCTCGTACTCGTTTTATACCTATGCCTAACATGAGCTGAGGGAAAAATAGGAGAGAGAAAGAGATATAGAGAAGAGAGAGAGAGAGAGAGAGAGAGAGAGAGAGAGAGAGAGAGAGAGAGAGAGAGAGAGAGAGAGAGAGAGAGAGAGAGAGAGAGAGAGAGAGAGAGAGAGAGAGAGAGAGAGAGAGAGAGAGAGAGAGAGAGAGAGAGAGAGAGAGAGAGAGAGAGAGAGAGAGAGAGAGAGAGAGAGCGAGAGCACTATATGTAAAACTTGTACATAAACGATGTACATAGTAAAAGGACGTGGGGCGGTGTATCCTGCAGACCAAAAGCCACTCGGAGACGAGTCCAGCGCCATACCAACCGGACAAAGACCTCTCGTAAACGCGTTATTCCGCGCCAACGGATCTGTCGGAGCCGCTTCTCCGCGGGCGTTTCAACGGGGAAAAGGCCACGCCGACAGCGTCCGGGTCTCATTCTGTACCAGGTAGATATATATACATATATATACATATAGGAACCCGGCACGAAAGAAGGACTCGTACACTTTTCATTTTTTACCCGGGAAGAATTGTTGTTTTTTTCTTTCGTATTTGGATTGCATTTTTTCTCGTACAATATGTGATGAACAGTTTTCGAATTTTGAATCCTTCCGACGATGGTTAGGTACGCGCGCGTTCTGGGCAGTCGCGGCGCGTCTTGTGCAGTTGTCGTTGAAGGCAGTCACAGGTAGATATAAATGATTTTTTGTCCAAGAGATTTATACAACATCGACATGTGTTCGCGTTTCTTATTATATTCAAGGTACAGCAGCTTGTGTTGGATATAGAAAGATTAAGACGGCCGGCTGACATGTCAGACGGAGATCACGTTCAGCTTGAATTTTGGGAAATTTTGGAATCCCGAGGCGCACTAGCCCCGCTGCCAACCGACTATTACGGAAACGTATAGTGCTTAGGGGAAGACCGGAAAATAGAGTTCGTACTACCCTTATTTTTACCCCGCCCTCTCCCTCCCCAGGCAGAAGGCCGGTTCACTCTTAATAAGGAAACAATCGTTCGCGATCGACGTATAAAGTATTTGGTAGCGTACGTATATAGTAATAGTACATACCTACTATACATGCACGTAGAGTTTGACAAAGCGCACAATGACACATATCCGCGCAGAATGCATTGTGGTTCACCGAACGCTTTGCGACCCGCCTTAGATTGTCCCATGGGAACCGATCCGCAGGAATCCCTGGGGGGTTGGGGGAAAAAGGAGCTGGTAATTAGGATCATATCGGAAAAATCAACATGTGGGAATATTGTCCATAAGATTGTATACCTATACCAATAAGGGTTACAGGAATTTCACTTCATTCTTATTCCACGTGTATAACTCGTATTTCAGAATTTCAACCGATCGTCACATTAATGACGGAGATAATCATCGAATACGAGTAACGGACAAACTTTGTTTTGGAGTGGAAACAAGAATTCGAATCTACGGGAATAAACTGCGCTTGATAATTCTTCCAGAATCGACGAAAAAAGAGAAGGGGGGGGGGGGGGGGGGCGGTATTGTTTGTCCCGTTCCTCTCAGGCAATCTGTACCGTGGCAGAAATATGAAATGTGGAAAGGTAGGTAGGTAGGTATAATACGTGGCAGGAACTATTGTATGTCACAGTGAGTCTGATCCCCCTCCCCTCCGTTTCACGAAGAGTTGTGACTTTCAACAAGGTAATTGGCCCTCTTCCCACTTTTCCAAAACGGAGGTACGGTAATCCCATCAGAAGTGTCACAGCTTATTTGGCCGTGTTACGAAGATGAGAATATGGGTCAGCTTCATGGGGACCCTGACAGCGGCAGCGGTGACAGCGGCTGTGGCTGCGGCTGCGACGGTGATGGCATTGGCCAAGCTAGCTGGATCCAGATACAAGAGGTGGCAGGTGTGCGCGAGCGCACAACCATTGTGCGGGGGCGGTCGTTCGTTCAAGTGCCTCTCGAGAGAGCTTTTCAAGATATAGAAGGCTGGGTAAATCTTGGACCAAGTAGGTACCTACGTATCTGTAATGTCCTAGCAGCAAGCACTGCTAGCAGCAGCTTCAAGTAGCCAGAGAATGAAAGAGCGAGAGAGAGAGAGAGAGAGAGAGAGAGAGAGAGATACAAGCAAATGGTAGAAAGAAGGACGGAACAAGAAAAAAACAAATTGAAAAAAGAACCTAGTGAGAGAACGAGGGTGTATGCATACGGTCTTGTTTGTTTGTAAGAGATTGCTCGACATGTACATATACCTTGCCAGTCTCAAGCTAAATAAAAATTATTTCAACGCCTCTACCTACCTGCGATTCTTGAGCGAAAGAGTTCTTACACGCATCACGTGAGAACTAAACGAACCTTTCACATCCACTCCGGTTCTTCATCCGGTTAAGTTATATACCTTTTTCTCCTATCTACTCATATCGCGGAATCAGAGAAGATTGTAAATTTCCAAAATCAGGGGTAACGCCGTTCGAACCAGATCGATCAACAAAAAAACTCTAGAAAACGTTAAACAAAAAAAAAAAAAAAAAAACAAAACAAACAATTTCACAGAGTCTACCGAAGTTTGTTCATTTTTCCCGCATGTTTCGGTATTCCGGTATACCCTGTTTAAGTATATTCGTTATGGAGATAGAACCACGCGTTTCAGGCACATTAGGTACATTGGGCGCGTTGTATAGGTACATACATATGGAGGTGTATCGCTCGCGTTTGGGATGTCGACGTTACCTCGATTGCTGAAGCTGAACCCAAGGCTGAGACCGAGGCATGCGTTTACACGGTCTCCCTTTGAACATGTGTATAAGCGTCATAGTTGTACAATGAACAACTGATGTAATCTCCGGAAACATTTAGGGGAGGAATTAGGCCGACAGTTGCTGCATACCCACAGCATAGAGAATATAAACCTAAGTAGGGCCCACTGGGGGCCCCGGTAGATCTATCTAAGAACATACAAATGGTCGTGAAAGCGGTTGGGGTGGGGAGGGTTCTCCCTTACTTTGTCAAAATATTTATTTAATCCAGATGACATGATTTTTTTTCGTTTTTTTCGTTTCTTTTTTTTTTTTTTTGTCTTCAATTTTCTCTTTTTCGTTGATTCCAGCCTCGTGCAGTTTAGCGAATTACTGCGTGTGAGAGGCAAGAATATTGAGTATAGTACCTTACCGAGCTCCGTAATGGAAGAGAGAAAATTTAAGTTCATTTTCAATAGTTTCAAAAAGGCAGAGGATACGAAAAACCTATCGTATTATGGAAAAAAAAGTTGCCTCGGGAGGGTAATTATCATCGTCCTCTCTCTACTTCTATCAGTCTGACTCTTTGTCGGTTATTGCGATTTGTATATAGTATATATGTATATATAGGTTCACTTATATACCGAAGTGAGGAGGGAACCGACGCGCCGAGTAGACAGTAGCTAGATAATAAACGAACAACTGTTCGCCGCAATAAGTTATTATCATTTCGTATTCCGCGAGACAAAGGAGAAAGATGGCGTCCACTTTTTTTGCTAACAGTCACAAAAGACGCCCGGGATAACTTCTTGCGCCGTTTTCTTCACGGTTTTTTTCCCCGTCTTCTCTTTTTTATTATCCTTTTTGTTTTGTTTTTTCAGTCGCCTCCCACTCCAATTTTTCGGTACAAGAAAAAGATGGCCGAATCCCGTCTTCGTTTCGCACGCGCGAAATGTATCAAACAAATGAATGCCCGCGCGCGGCGTCTACCGACACTAATTTTTATCATCCTCCATAATAATAGTGAGAAAAAGGGGATTTTTGAATGTTGATTATTACTTCTTTCGATTCTTCCCGAGAGATGGCATAGCGTTTCATTTTCGACGGGGGTTGAGATACGCCGCATCGAACGAGGCCACGGTCTCGGTCGTTGGGAATATCTTTTCTAGCGGAAAAGAGGAATAACAGGGGTTAACGGTCGCGGACGTGGACGCCGTTACAACCGGTCCCAACGCCGATCCTGCCCATAATCTAATTCCTTTCTTTATCTTTTTACCCCTGGACAAACCTAAATCAGTTCAGCTCACTGGGGGGAGGGTCGTCGAAAGGACTACAAAAACAAAAAGGCAAAGGAAAAGAACAGAAGGAAAAGAGAAAATTCAGCCTCAGAAGGATACGGTCGCACGTTAAAATGCATGAAATTGCCACTCGCAATTCTTCCCCAACAAATCCCCGTGTCCACATATACAACCCGAGACTCTATTACAGCATCCACTTGTCTTCTTGTGCTAATGAGCTTCCGCTTCGCACTTTGCCGCACTTTTTTCCGTTATACCAGAAAGCATCGTATCTCTTCCGTAGCGGTGGAGGTATGTTTGTACGTAGGAACTTCCCACATCACCTGCATATCCATATAGCTTAATACTATATGCAAAGATCCAACCGTACATCCGCAAGAAGTATTGTGGACATCGGTCGTGGATAAGTAACAAGTGATTGAAAAGATGCTCGACTGAATGCGGAAAAAGAGAATTGAAATTCGATCGTCAATGAGTTTTCGAGGATAGAAGGAAATAGTCCGCATTTGCAAATCTCGTATTCTCACTACCGTCGTCACTCATTCGTCCACACGTATTCGTATTCCCTCGAGAGAAATTGCAGGCCGGATAACTTCATGCGTATGTTCCGCACGGCGGAAGATTTGTCCTCAAATCTACCGATTGTTCTCTACCAATCTTTGTCTCGCGATCTCATTACGTTTCCATTGCCACGGAAAGATTGTGACAACTTTCTTTACACCTCATTCTTGATCTGATCGTGAATCCTTTAGATATCTGCGGGAAAAATGTTCAGTCCTTCATTCGACGCGTTTTATCCATCTAACAGTTGTCCATGCCCTTATACCGAGACGAAAAATGGAAATGGGGAAATGTGGTTAGGATCTAAAGTCCTGTTCCTTAAAATTCGGGATTCGGGGTTTAGATTCTTACCGCCCTCGTTCTACTACAAAAATCCAGTGCCTCATCCTCCCCGATCTTCCCCAATCCGGCGGTGCGGCACCGTTTTCTGTTTGAAGAGCTAAATTTCACAGTCGAATTCACTTGATGCGAGTTGTACACTCCCGGATCTCTTGTGGAGGCAGAACACGTCCTCGGACACTTGAAGATAGAGAACGAGAGCGAACGAGAGAGAGAGAAAGAGAGAGAGAAGGAGTGAGAAATGTATAGAGGAAGGTTAGGTTGGGCGCGTGCCACGTGGTGGCCGAAGGTGGAGAGAGATTCGTTGAATATATGAGCAGAGAAAAAAGTAAAAAAGGGAAGAAAAAAGAAAATAGAAAGTAAACCAAGCTGGGCTAACTGAGCCCAAAGAGGCGTAGCATCGCAGAGAAGGTGGAAAATGAAAAAGTTCACCCCTCCAAGTATTTTCTTCGCTCTCTTTCTCTTTCATCTGAACCCCCGTTAGTATCTCTGTCCCCGCGGGGTTCTCGAGTGTGCGGAGTAAAAGTTTAATTGGAGATCGGAAGAGAGAGCCTGAAGGGCTGTTCCTGCCTTCTGAAACCACGGCAGTAAACAACAGTGCTTCAGGGTTCTTGGCACGCGCGTGCAGTGAATTAACCTCGCTCTCACGTTCCTTTGAAGACATCACCTTCTTCCTCGCAATGTGTTTTATAGTAGGTATGGTATGGTATAGGATATGATATGATACTATGCAATTATTCCAAAGACCACGAGTCTCGTCACATCGAAGTGTCATTTACATAACGTAATTATATCTATGTATTAAGGTATCATATGAATGCAATTTTTATCTCAGGATAATCGATTGAATGAAACTTGTCATGCCGAGAAATGGTCGGGTTATGGAGACGCGGATACAGCCCAAGGTAGGATTTATGCACAGTGCGCAGTGCAAAGATCAAAAGATCCTTTGCTCTTTTCCGCTGCTAAAGAAACGCCATGTTTTCCAGCTCAATGTAGAATTATGCATCTGCTTTTACGTTTATGAATATCTGTGTGATTCTCGTACATACCTTGTACATCTTTGTATATTTCTGCGTACGTACGTGTATCTGCTTTGCGTTCTACGACTTTTCACTTACGGAACGAGACTATTTGACTGCAGTGTTACATACGGAGGAGGCTAGGCGGAGGCATAAGGATCCGAGGATGTACCTCCTCCCTGCTTCACAAACGTATACCAGCTTCTGGCATCCACTTGAAATTCAGAAACGATCAATGCACGGTTCCTATCCGTGGACCCTCGCTTCTAGATCCTTTCTTGCCCTCTTCCTATTCCTTATTCTTTCTTTTCGTCTGGGGCGACGCGACGCCGCGAAGAGAGAGAGCCACGCTGACAGCTCACGTCACTCTGCTGATGCGCGTCATTTGACAATTGCGAAGATAACTTATTTGGCGTTTTGACTGCTCCCCTCCCCTTTCCGAATTCTCTCTCTTTTCTTTCCTCTTTCCTTGGTTCCTTGTAATCAGAAACATCTGCTTTTAGATCCTCGTAGTTTTTTCATTTTATTTCGTCCGCTCGTCTCAAAGTCCGCTACGACGACGACTGACAATTAGTCTTTTCATATTTTTTTCCCTCATCTCGTGCGGTTGACCGCCGCCGACAAGAGCGAGCAAGAGGAGTAAAGTCGAGACGTGGAGGAGGTCCCTGAGTGTGGGTGTACCTCCTTGTCATCGGCTTTGTCTTGCGGACCGACGAGGTGTGAAACTCGATCTGCTGCTCGTTCTCGAAGCTACGGTTGGCTCCCCGTGGACCGGCTGTACGCCAACTCCAAGGACTCGTGGTGGCGTTAACTCGAGCGCAAACACCGAGACCAAGCCATTAGGCATTCGTTGCCCTCTGATTGGCTCGCTCCTGCTCCTGCTGTCTCTCCCTTCTCAAACTCCGAATGTCCTTCGTCGACTAGAATTCCTCGTGCCAACAGGTTGGGATACCAAATACTCCATTGTCCCACTGAGATTCCAAATTAAATCAAGGAATTCACTATACCTAGTTGATTATAAGCCGTGTGGTTATTATTCGGCCGAGAAATGATTATGATGATGACGACGACGACGACGATAATTGTGTATCGAAGAAATATCCGTTCTTTCAAAATATGGAACCGTTACGAGTCATACGATTCAAGTAGCATGAATTTTTATTGCGGAGTAGAATTTCTCGAGGGAATGTATCGTCGATACAGTATGCATGTAGACGGAATTCCTGAAGACAGGTTTCCGCGTGGGTATCTGTCTAGGTTTAAAAAGTTGTCTTAAATGGGACAGAAAGAGACATTGGCAACCCAATTTATCCAACTGATTGATCAAACGGTTTTGGTGTCGGGAGCTCTTGGGCTCAATAGAGAGCAAGGAGAAACTAGAAGAGATGTGAGTTAGGAACTAAGCTAGGCGAGGTTGGGGTTAGGGTTAGGCTGGGTTCGGTCGGGTTATATCTACTACTTGTAGAAGTAGCGTGGCGATAAAATTGAGGGCTTTTCTCTCAAGCCCGATGCCCGATCATCTCCTGAGCAACGATCCTCCCCGACCATGTCTACACGATTTCTTGAGGACTTTCAAGACAGAGTTTCTCCTCTGGGCGCGTGGTGAAAAATTCGTATAGTAGTCGACGACGCGTCGCGTAGGTAGGTGGTATAACAGAAACGCGGAAATCAATACCAAGTTGACCGGGAGGGGCGGGGGTCCCGGTCGTCTTCTTAACGTGGCAGTCGAGCCGGAGGAATAAGGAAGAGGAAGAGGAAGAGGAATCGGAAGGGGAGGATGGACGTTTTAGAGAACTGCCAGACACTGAGAGAGTCACCCTTCTCACCCTGCACCACCCAGATCCTCTCCCTCACAGTATAGAGCTACCCCTCAAACACCCCGCAGGTCTCAAGTCACCCTGGAAGTCACCGCTAAGAGGAAGACACTCTCGTCTCTCGCTCTGTCGAGAGCCTCTCCATTCAGGACTAATGGGGTTAAACGCCCCGGTCGTCGTGTGCTCGCCCTGGCCATCGCGATTCTTCAATACTTCGACTTGCTTTTTGGCTGCTACTTTTGTCTACACTTCGAACCGTCCCTCGTAATGTGAAGTGAAAATAGTTAAGTTAACCGGACAAATGGCCGGTCAATTTTTGACAAGGCACCGGTAGAAGTCGATCGATTAATTGAGTCAAAAAATAATTCTGCGGATTGGAAAGACGTTTTCAATTGATGCGAGAAGCTCATTGAGAAGAAATTTGCAGAATTCCTATATGAATCTACCTAGCGGAGGAAAATTCTGGCCTTTCCAATTTTCTTCCTCTTTCTTTTCCCTCTCGTTCTATATAATAAAGATAGTCATAGTTTTCTGGAATTATGGAACTGCTGGGGTAGCTCGACCGGCTATATAGGGGGGCAGTTAGGACCGTCTAACGAACGACTAGGACATAGATTTATTCTTTCTGGTAGCCACTCCGACCTCATAGCGTAGGAAAACAAATAACGTTTGGGTTTTACTTCTGGCTCTTTTTCCCAATCTTATTCGCTAGCGTCCCGGACCATTCGATCACTATGTCATATATCATTTTCCAATCTGACGACGTTCGATTACGACGTAGCCATTGCATCGACGATTATGATAAAATCCGTATGGACAGACTGGATCACGATATCTCACGGGAATATTATCATTTTATATATTATTCAATATCAATACACTTATTTTAGATCGTAAAACTGTGATACCAACCAATCTCTCTTGCGTCATTTGGATATACATATTTGCACATCTACAGCTGCGTCGAAGGTTATATAAAATATATTATAATTCAACACATTTTCGATCATCGTTCATCGATGTCTTTACATTAATGATTTATGTCCAATCTAATCCGTACTACTTCGCTCGTCTCCTCTTCGTCTATTTTTTTTCATCCAACTTTTTCCTTCTACTCCGACTTTGTTCATAACATATAATATAATACTCTTACCTTTATGAGCCATGTCGTCAGCTGTCACCGAAGCTAGGAGGCCGGTGGCGCCCGGCCATGGAGCGACCGCAGCCCCCAGCTGCTGCGAAGGCAGAATCTTCGGGCCTTTCGAAGCGTCTGAGTCACTGTCAACAAAAATTAAATCGATCTTGGTTATTGACCAAAAATAAGAACAAGAAAGAAAACGAAAACGAAAACGAGAAGGAAAACGTGAACGAGGGACCAAAGTGTGATCGGATTACCTGCCGGGATAATTTCTAAACTATCTTTCCTATCTCTTATAGGTATACGAGTACACATCGTTGCTGAAGAATATCAAAGTTTCGTCGACATTTTTAACACACAATTTTCTATTCCGTTACAGATTTACCTCCAACTTCACGTATTCTCTTCCAACGGCGTCAGTTCGTGTCCTATTGATTTTCGTGTCGAAATTTGAATGAAATTTCTGAATTTTCTCTCGACTACAGTTTTTTGCTTATGAAAATAATCCACGCGTGGGATACTGAGCTAGTTGATCCCATTTACAAACAAATCATCCTTCCCCGCTTTTCCGCTGATCCACTTAGCTGGTCTTTGTGAAATACTACGTTGAACTCGTTGAGACGCAGCGAGGCATTGCCGCACTACACGCTCATGCCATTCGACGTTATACCGTGTATCGTACCTTTTTCGAACGAGTTTAATTAGTAGAGTATTCGTATTCCTATTTACTTATCGCCGCGCGATTGTGCAATTGTGTGATTGTGTAACAGCGTATACCCGGGTCCTCCTACCACATGCTCTATCGTCTTCACACACCTGCATGATGTTCTTCCTACACACGTTAGATTTTCGTTCTGGATTTACCTATAGGCGAACGACACTTGGCCCAACTGGTGCATCGATCAGCGTTGTCTATTTCTGTTCACTCAATCCACCTCAAAACTGTACCAACGAATTCGCACGGCCCTGATGGGATGGTGGCGAATTAATGGACCTCGACGATAATGATTTGGAGAGAAAAACAAAAATGAAGAAGATGATGAGAGAGATACGATAGAAAGCTCAGATTTTACACAGAAAACCTAATATAAACACTGAATGGCATAGTCAGAGTGTAATTGCCTCGAGATTAATTCCTCCACTTTCCTTTTTTCTCTCCACTCTTCAGGTTTACTTTTCAAATTACTGACTGTGTGGCTGATTATGCTCACGGCCGAGGGGCAGAGCTCGTAGGAGGTGGCTCTCGTAATCCGGGCACTAATTATCGCACTTAGTACCGCACTTTGCCAGACTCTGTGTCACGACGCGGTGCGTGCAGAGGTACATGAGAAGAGGAGGTGGTACGAGGTGAGGTGGAAATTGTACAAGGGTTGCGTCAGATTTACCTACCCCCCTCCAAGCTTCATATAAGTATAAAACTACATACGTGTAACTCACATCTTCCGGCGGGAGTGCCACCCAGAGAGCGGTAATTGCAACACTTGACTTCCCCGATGTTACGGTTGCTGTACAACGTACAGTGTACAACACACGCGGAAGGTACAGACACATCCATATGCATGGCTACATGGCAAATCACAGTTTTCGACCCTTTTCACATTCATCCATCCCCCACTTGAGAATCCACGGACTAGCAGAAACTGCGTGATTCTTCCAACGCCTCGCTTCCGGTTTACGATAGAGGAAAAAAAAATCTCGAAATTCAATTTCGCCGTGAAGATTTTTCCATAAATCGAAGGCCATTTTTGAACGACTGTTCACCTACCCGAACAAGAATACCTCTAATAATGATCATCCTTCGTGCGAGATGAACTTTTGTGCGCGGGTGGAAACATCCAATGGCAACAATATGAAAGTCAGAGGTAAATTCGTTGGTCTCGTTGTCTACGTGGGTAGTCACATGTACATTGTATAGTCTCGATACGTGCAGGAGACTATGAGAGGAGTGGACGAAAAAAGATACGTGTCGCTTTCAGGCGAGTTAGGTATGTACACCCGCGGAGCTGCTTTCCTGAACACGTACAATATAAATCTGTGAACATTTATCCCGTACACAGCTTGCGTCGTGCATCGAATCAGCGGGGTGTGTAAAATGGATTAAAGAACGTATCTACCTGAACATTGGATGAAAATACATCCGCGCGTTGCGTTAGCGTGAGGTAAAACTTTCGCGTCGATTGGCGCCCCTCCTCAGCCTCGCATACGCCGGGTGCTTGATGCAGGAAAACAGAATAATTAATGTGATAAACAAAACTCTAATACAACGCTAATGACGCATCTGATGAGAGAGCTATGATGTTGGCAAAGAGCAGGAGGAGCAAAGCTCAATTACAGCTCTGCCGCAACCGGATTATACGTATACGCTATTGTATCCTTGATCCTTGACTCGTACCTGCAGTTGTAGGTATATACCTATACCTATACCTATACCTATACCTACCCACTGCAACCAGAACTGACGAGAATTAGTCGCGTTATCTCCACCTCTCTATTCCTGCCAACCTACCGATCTACCAACCAAGTCTTCATTGTTAATTAATATATTCCATCAACTCTAGAAAATTTATCTCCATGCTTAGGTACTATACGTGCGTGTACTCGTGCGTGTACGTTTTACACCGCCAAGGCTTTCAACGACGGAATAATAACGAGAAAACATAAAAGCTGCATAATTACTGAGTTTGAAACAGGCAATGTAGGTACTGCTATGTTTCTCTACGCATGCACTTGCGACAAATTTTTTCGTTATTTCTCTTTCCTATTGTTTCTGTATCTTTGTCATTCCTGTTTCACTCTCTTGTTCACCGGTTTACCTGGGCACAAAAATGTATAGAATATAATGTCCGTCTCAAATCATCTTGCCTATATCTACAGGCTGGGCATTATTTCTTCTCTCATTATTCACACGTTAAATCGTTTTTGCGCGATTCGAATCTCACGGTGATTGAAGAAAGGCTCGAGATTTCCTCTGGGCGGAAAAAAAGCCCGCGTACTTGGTCGTGGAATAAAATCCGTGCATGGTCCCGTACGTAGGATACATTCCGAGTTATTGTATGTATATACATCGCATTACATTATGATTTTCACATCACGTAATTGGTGCTCGACGCTCATTTGTTTGTTGGTTAAAAAATAGAATCGATACATGCACGCGCATTCAAATAATTTGTGATGTAACCTATACCGACTCGCCTTATAATTCCGCAGTAGTATAATTTTTCGTTTATTCGGCTAATACTTATACATCGCGCCCAAAGATCTCATCGCCATTGTTCGCGAGCGACGGGGCTTATTCGAGGTTCTTTTGACGCTCATTCAAAGCGATTCAATACGGCACGAAACTCCCTCACTATATCTCTCTCAGTCTTAGTCTCGCTCTCGTTCTCTCTCTATTTCTTCCGCCTTGCAGGTGTTTTTGAATAATGTATAACTAGAGTGATCAAGTATGTACATGTGTGTACATCAGAGTTAATTTCACTTCATTGGATACTGAGCGAGAAAATTTTATTGACCCAGATATCGTCCTTGCAAAGACAAAAAAATCATCGCGTCTCGAACCAATTTTACTTCAAACGTTCGATATTCTCGATTTGCGAATAGAAAATATTCGTTTGCCTAAAATTTCCAGCAGCGGGTAACAGAAGAATGATAATCGGGGAACAAAAAAACTAACCAAACTGTGTTCAATTCATGTATAGCCTAGGCTAGTACACGCAGAAATTTCATAAGGCTGAAGCTCATAACATTACAGTGAAAAAAATCACACGGAAATAATATCACGCGAAATCTTGCCGATGCCGAGAAAATCTTCGACTTGTTAGGCCAATTTTTTGGGTCGATTCCGATTTTGGAAATCGTTTGAAAGAAATCGCGATATTTGTCGATAGAACAATTTCGACCGATATTATTGTTGCGTTGACGTTGTTATAAACCTTAGCCTCACGAAATGGCGCGCCTTGCAGATTTTCGTCGAAAGCCGGAATTTTCCGATTTGCAAGAAGCGTATGATTTTGTCTCCGTCGGCATGCTGCCACTACTGTGAACCCAGCCCTCGGGTCTTTCTTCTTCCCCGTTAGCATCGCTTGTTGATTCGATACGCTCGTAACTCTCCAGAGGCGAATGATCGCGTAGCTTCCTTTTGTGTTGCAAATCGTTTTGCCACAATAGCGCACCCCGACGCTGCGCGGCGCGGCGCGGTGCGGCGGCCGCTCAAAATCACGCGTCGTTGATTGTACTCGCGTCAAATCTGTTTACGGTTCGATTCCGTTTTCTCCCTGCTTTTCTATACTCTACAACCTTATAACTCCATACTATACTATACCATACCATACTATACTATACTATACTATACTATACTACGTATCTCTATAGCAGAGATACGAAAGACGAGGTGCAGATTCCATTCACGTTCCGGATATTATCCCATAAAGAAGAAAAAGGAAAAAAAAACAACACTTGAATATACGGATCCAAAGAACGGTAGGACAATTTTATTTACCGCCGTCCGCGCCGTCCCGCGCTCTGAGACCGCTATCGAATCCCCGTCTGACCAAACACCGTCAGATACTCCTCGCTCACTTGACGCCACGCCGCTAACGTCTGGCCGCGCCGGTCCTCGTTACTAATTGTCATATATCTAACTGAGACAATGAGTCTATAATACCGTTTAATTAAAAAATTGAAAATCGAATCGTTCGTACAATTGTACAGCACTAGAAGAAGGATTCAAATTGGCGGGCATGTGGGATATTTGATATCGAAGTAATTTTAGTTAATTCGCGGATTCAGATA
The DNA here is from genome assembly GCA_963170745.1 of Phymatocera aterrima. NCBI lineage: Eukaryota > Metazoa > Arthropoda > Insecta > Hymenoptera > Tenthredinidae > Phymatocera > Phymatocera aterrima. The sequence continues at coordinate 4,243,711 of OY720668.1, forward strand.
ATTGCATCCACAGTATTTGATCGGCATATAATTTTCAGGTGCACTTCACGGGTGATTTATAGATACGCGAATATTGCCATTCTTTATCGACTTTGAAAAATGAAAAATAGGATTATAAGCGACAAACTGAATTTTTTAATGTGTAGTGTATCACGATCGTGTCGATTATACGTACCAATTTGATTCTCCCGTCGGCCAGCGGTTAAAGTCCTTATTCACTGCTTCGAAACACCACAACGAGAATGTATGGTAACGGAGCTAGACAGTCTTTAGTGTGTATTATCACTATTCTTTCTTACGATAAATTCGAAGCTTGCTAGAGCAATTATCGATCACTGTCCAGAACCGATTGACATTGCTATAATTTTCTGTTTCTTCATCAACTGAAATTCACTTTATGTTTGATTTCCTAACCGATACAGTCACTCCGAAAACGTTTATTGAACTGCACGAGTTTTTACGTACGCACACGGAATTATAATCATGAGTTACGTGTAGTTATACTCGAAGGTAATGTTCTGATTTATTATGTCAAAATACCGTATTTTGTTGACTAAAATTCTCCATAATCATAAGTATAACAATAATGTGCAATCGGCAAATAAACGAATTATAATTTAATCACTTGATCAAACACGATTGGATTAGGTTTACCGCAATTGTAACCATAACACCGCGCGTCAATGAGAATACATCCTTCAACGAATTACGTAAAGAAGAAGAAGAAGAAGAAGAAGAAGAAGAAGGAGAAATAAGTTGTTAATAATTAGCAAAATTTATACGCATGTAGTAAGATATTTGCCTGCGTACGAGTAACAATCGAGTAGGCACATTTGGTTTCTTAAACGTCAAATGCACATGATACACGTATACTGTTACGGTATACGTAGTTGTACATTAATTAACACTTACTCAGTATATATGTTTATATACACATGAATATTTACATAGAAATATACCGCACTTATTTTAGCGTCCCAATATCGTGAGCATGTATATTATTATAAATCTAAGATACAACGATAAAACCCGAACTAATGCGAGACGGAGCAGCAACGGATTAAATACTACGATGTACCGCGTGCGCTCACGGCGGCAGTAGATGTGGCGCGGTGGCAATCGTTCGGGCTCTTTCGACGTCGGTGCTCGATGTTTGGGCGCGCGCGATGTTCTTTGGCTTTCGGAGCTCGCAAAAGCTTTCGAGTTTTACCGGGGGTTCACATCAGGAATTGGTAGAGGGGAGAGGCGGAGGAACGGTACTGGGGCTCGCCTCATGTTACGAAGGAGGGGCGAGACTGGAGCTCAGAAGAGGAGAGAGAGATGGGATGGGAGGGGGAGGACCAGCGTGGGTTACCTTCGACAGTCGAGGCCTACGAGGCCGTGCCGTGACAGAGCGCGTAGACTGAATCGCAGACACGGGGTGAAAGAGGAAGGAGGAGGCCAAGAGGGGAGCTACGGGGGTAGAGAGAAACCTTGCGACCACCCTCTGTCGGTGTAATGGGGTGAGGCGGATGGGGAGCTAGACCAATGGAAAATGAGCTTTCATCCCTACTATACTAACGTTGGCGGGATCCCTTGCCGGGACGGGAACCCCACTCACGTGACATCATCGATTCTGAATGGTGGAAATGCTCAGCGATGCGGAATACCCGCCGGGGGGCGCTCACGCTTCTGGCGTTTATAATAAGAGGGGTGCGCGCATGCGCATTTTCCCGGTATCTATATATATATATATATATATATATATATATGCGTATGTATATATGTGTATATAATATACAATTTAAATGGGGAGAACATTTTTACCCTCCATGTATATGTATGTGTATATACAATAAATACTGTAGATAATATGATTCTGCTTTTGCTGTTTACGCGCGCGCGTACTGTACGAGCAGATATGCGAGCTAGTTCAACCGTGCGGCTCGGATGGTGAAAATCGTCGATAGATAATGAGTGTATAAGTTGAAAATACAATTTTTAAGAATCGTATAGTATATATTTCCGCTTAATATACTGCTGTGTATATTATCGGTAAAATTTTCCAGAACGAATATTGCAGTTGTATTAATAATTGTACACCTATGGTATATATAATTTACACGTATTCGTGTGTATATACTGTATCCAAATTGCCCAATTTTTTACATTACCACACTGTAATATATACCATATACTTCGTGTTTGTTTACTCCAGGTGTTTCCACTTTCGAGAGGTGCGAGTAGATATACTCACGTTTGTTCAAGCCGCGCGAGTTTGGCGCTGGGAGAGAGAGAGAGAGAGAGAGTCAATGAAGAATGTAGTAAATTCACTCGTTTATCAATAGTTGCGGAGTTCTATGAGCTCAGTTCAAGTTCCGTAACTTATAACCTTCTCAGATTCTCAATATTGAAGAATTGAGAAGTTTCATTCTTCTATAAGATGCATAATGTAAAGTTGTGCTCTTAACGGGCGGGTGGATGTAGAAGATATTAAAATATAATTGGCATCCGTCCCCCTCGATCCGCGTGCAAAATGTATTTTGCAGAGGGGCGAGGGAGGGCTCTCGCCAAGGGTTGGGTTGGCAGTTCACGTTATGAACGGTAGAATGCGCTGCGGGTGAGTCACTCGCTCGCGGATAGCTTCGAGGGTAAGCTCATGCTCTCTCATGCTCACGCTACCGTTTGGGCTGCATCCCCTGCTCGCGACGACGAGCTCGTCGCCCCTCCGACGTATCCCCCTCAAACCTCGCATTTCTTACCCCTCCGCATCGCTTACGCTTCGCTAAAGGAAGGCACCCGTCGCGTGGAGCCGGTCTTACACCGTCGAGTAGCTAGCTACTATAGCTACTATAACCCATCTGATACGGCAACGTAGGTAGGCATAGTTTCCTTAACTCCGATGTGTCTCCGTTAAGGGTGGCGAAAAAGAGCAATAGATCGATCATACCGATATCTCAGAATGACGAAAATTCACTGACAATTACCCATATCGACTTCCGTCATGCATTAATGAATCGTAGATATTTGTGTGTTCGTGTTTCCTCTAATTTCCAATTATCCTATATTTATGAAGCAGTTAGCTGCAGAGCACAAATTTTGTCACCAGTTCAGTGTATCCACCGCACCAACGTAACCGGAATGTAACTTTATCTCTGCTGATCTACGTAGTATTTGCCATTTCAGAGTTATAATTTACACAGTCGTGCAAATCTTTTGTCGCGGTGGGTAGGCGGGTGGGAGATACAGCACGCGCGTGTATCGGCGAATAATCTTTCGCGGGTGTATATAGATGGTATACTATAGTAGGTATAGGGTAAGTATAAACCGTGTAAACCCGGCTTTAGGAAATCCAGGCGGTGGAAGTAACGCGATTCGATTTTGCGTTAGCTCAGCTACGCGTGAATCAGCCAAGGTCAAGTTGTTCTCCTCTTCGCTTTTCCTTCCCCGATCGCTGCCGTACCTCCTATACCATAAGCTTCGCTACAATATACGTAGATAGGTAAACGCGAGAGGGGTTCGATGTACCTGAAGTTAAAAAGCGAGGTGGATGTTGGCATGCGTTCACGTGCATGATTTCGTACCTAGCGCAGTTTGCATATTTCATCCCCACGAATATCAGCTGGTGGCTAAGTAATTTTTCGATATACCGTTATTCTAAATTTTGTTTTCTTCTTTCTTCTCTCTCTCTCTTTATTGAACATGGAAAAGAGCAATCTCTTCCGATGTGTTCGAGGCTGCTATAGATTGTTGCGTGTATAACCACGGACCTCGAGAAACAGCAGTTGAACATACAAAAATCGACCTTATGCCAAACACACAAAAATATCGAAATATGGATACATCTCTCAACAAAGGCTGACTTTTTGACGAGTTGAAGACATAACAGCTGTTCTACGACACACGGAAACTTTCGATAAGCTCTAGTTCCATTTGAATTCACGTACATGTTTGCGATGAGTAGATATGTACGTAGCGGAAGATCAAACTTTTTATCTATGTCATTTATACAATGTTGTGAAATATTGAAATAAACTAATAAATACGACCCGATTACATATACCTAATGAAATAAGATGTAGAAATTAGTTATTGTGGATTTCCGTCCTCTATCGATCACTGATTACCTAATTCGTCTGAATACTTCCCGCCAGCCGCAATTTCGCGACGAAGGGTACACGCTTTCGGCATAACTATGCCTACTCGTGTACGCAGCTACCCAGGTAAAAGTGAAAAGTTTTTACCGGCGCACGTCGTATACGGTTGAACATAATTCCGATCCGAATACGAGAATTCGGAGCTCGGTTTATAATACTCGGCTTTACGAAACGATATAAATACAGCTCTCATAGTTTACAACGAGTGAATAATACTGCAGAATTTCGTCAACTAATCGACAACTTTCGAGTACGTAACGTCAAGCTTTTGGAAACTCAGACCACAGAAACAAACATCTGCGGCATGAGATAAAAATCATACCTACGTATTGTGTGTTTACGCATCACCAAAAAAAAAAAGAAAAACCTAGAATCATCGTCAATTTACAGTATATACACGATTAACTATTCCGAATTTTCAACCTGGAGGTATACATACGATGCTCGAAGATGCCAGCGGCGATACGTATTCGTGCGTAACGATTGCTAATCGAACCATACCTACAACTTATTTCTTCTCTCTCTCTCTCTCTCTCTACATCTCCTCTCTCGTCATTCTATATACGTGATATTTTTACCTGCAGTTTGTACGCGGTGCAATTTTTACACCGATTACCTCTCCTCCACCCTTCTTCGAACCATCCATCCCTTCCGTGCCGCAGGTTTTCCCCACCACCGGAATTGATCGTCACCGCCCCCTTACGTAGCTCAATCAGCGGTACTAACCGCCAAAGAGCAGCGCTCTAACTGGCACTTATCTGGTTCAATACCTGTATCATTTACGGGGTGAACAAATTTCATGCAATTTATTCAATAATTTCCCTCATTTTCCAAACGATTATAGTATTCCGATGAGAACTTCCACGCGCAACTTGCTCCGCCTACCTATCACTGTGAACAAATTCTACCTGAAACTTTCGAAAATGTATCAGAAGCATGAGTATGAGTATGATTCATGCACAAGTAACAGCGAATCTCCTATGATACCGGAGGAATCGAACCGTGCACTATCATAGCGAAGAATTCACTGTCACGTGTGTATGAACTTTCTATTACATTCTCGAGAGCTCGGAATTATAGATTTCTTTTCCTCTTTTTCACAGGGATAGGTAAGTGGGTAAGTAAGAATGGTAGTGGGCGCTAGGCTCGGTATATGTGTGAACCGGTAGCGTACCCGATCGTTCGTGAGAAGGCTGTATGCGACGCGTAGCCGCGTAGCGGACGTTCGTTGAAGACTGTGAGTTCCCCGCAGTACATTCACCGTAGGAATGAATATAGAAATACTGTAAATTGACTAAAAAAAAAAATTAGCTCAACTCACGCGCAATATTGTTCTTCTGCTAAAAAAAGTTTAGTAAAGTGACGAATTATTCAACTGTGCGAACGGGATTTGACTTTGCTGCTATACGCCGCATTCGTGGTTGTTCAAGACTTTCGTACAACGAACGTGTATTTAAGGGTTCGAAATCATTTTCAACGGCGTATGTACCGACTAAGCGTATTCGCCTAAGAGATTTAGACGTTTGTGGTTATAAATGTGACTTTGTGAAGTAGGTGGTACATACATATATGTATATATATACCTGTCGCGAAGGTCTCTCTTCCTCGCTCTCTTTCTCTTGCGAGTAACGTACGTACCTTGAGAGACGCCGGCACGTGCGCTTGTTAAATTTAAACCACGTTTACTTAGGTGTAGAAATATTATACATGTAGGTTATAGCTATGTAGCATATCGTAGCGAAACGTACCAACAATAAGTAGTCAACGCGCACGCATGATCGCCATCGTGATCTGCGTGAACGGGTAGCTCGACGTTCATTCCGGAAGAGTTTTTATTTTATCATATTTTTTTCCTCTCCTATTCTCCCATTTCCTCTCCTCTCCTCTCCTCTTTCTCTCTCACTCTCTCTCTCTCTCTCTCTTCCGCTCGCCGCAGCACGTGAAACGCGGGTAGGCGGTGACTGGGCTAAACCACGCCTTCATAAAGCACGATCCAACCCCCTTAATTCCCCTACTGAAAATCGTGTTGGTTTTAGTGGAATGGAGGTGACGTCATGGAACAACCACCGGCAAACCACCCCGACATGCAACAGGCGGCTCCCTCGAGGATATATCGCCCTACATAGGAAGGTATACGTGTTGTACCTATATAGTTGAACGTACGTACTTCAGGTAGGTATGCATGTACCACGTACGGTCTATGCTTACGTAGTACTTCTCCTGCACCGTGGTCAGACGAGACCGCTCTTATGCCAACTGCAGGAGCCACTGTTTTCTACTGCAGGAAGTATATATTCGCGGTGCGGTAGGTATACGCTCATACGACGGAGGATTTTATGTGGAATATATCACACCACCCATCTTACAAGTCGTTTAGCCAATCTTGTCTTTATACCCCTAGGAGGTAGGAGAAGTTGCTGCCGCGGGTTGAATTGAGAATGATGAAACGGATGATCGAAGTACACGCATACGTGTTTTCTCTTCGTTTTTGTTTCCCGTTCTTTTTCCTCACGCAGAAGCGAACATCCCCCTCGAAGAGGCGGGGGTGTGCGATGTTAAATTGTTCAAATTTTTATGCCAGAGAGTAGTGTGATAATCACGAAGAGGGCGACGTGTAATAATCAGCGGTGTAAATCCGATGAGCTAACGGTCAACTGGAGAGTGAAGTATAGCATTGAAGAGGGCGCGAGGGGGGTTTAAACTAGGGAGGAACTCCCGGAGGCAGAATACCGAGAGATAGAGGGAAATTCATGCTTTGATGACGTGGCGGTGGCGGTGGCGGTAACTGGCTAACAGTTGGCGATCCACTGGACGAGAGGTGATCAAAGTTGGCAGTAATGGACCGTGAGAGAGGATACGCGCTCGAGGATATACCTATAATCCCCGCACCTCCCCGCCCGCCCTCCCACCCACCTACCTACCTACCTACCTACCTGCGTTTAAACCCCTCTGATGTAGGTTCGTGGCCCTGTCTATACATACATACTACAGTTATTATACGTGCGTGGAACCAGCTCGTAGAGTTGAACTTATTTCGGAAAAATGTCATCACATGCATTGGCGAGTGTGAAAAAACTATTGCGGCAAATGTTTCGGCAGTTAGTATGGAACAGTACAGTGCAGGGGGTGGCGAATACCTGAGCGCAGAGGAACTTGGTAGAAGAGATAGAAGAGAGAGAAATCGTTAGATTCATTTTTCCATCTCCGTGTTTTTAAGTCCTATTGATATATTTTCGTGTTGAAGATCAGCGGCACTGTATGCGCAACCTACGTTGATACATACTACTCGTCGTTAGCTGCACGATGGTATGGCGCGCCGTGTTAAGCTTGCTGACGTAGCAAAAGCTGACGCATCGGGCAAATTTACCGAGTGTCATAAATTATTTGCGCAAGTTCAGTGTAGCTACGCTATCGCGTTTGTAGGCGTCGAAAATTTCGCGTCATTAGATAATATACGTCTACGTGGGCATAGCGCTAATTGTGTCGGGGTTTGTTAACCGATGCTAAAACCTTGACTGACCGCCTGAAACGAGAATTCATTTATCCGGAGATGATAAAAAGTAGCTAAATCGTATTCCCGTAGTAAAAGAATCGCTGCAGATCGCTCACGCACGTCATCCTGTACTGAAATTAATAACGGAAAATCTGTATAGTTGTAGGTATCGATCTGCCAGTAGGTAATCACCGTATTGCCGTATTGCTTGCAGGGAGAATCGCGTCATGTGTGAACTGTGAAATAAAATAGTTCCATAGAAACTTTGCATGTTCATCGCTGCGTTCAGTCCCTTTTCCTTTTCACTGTCCGGCTGCTGCAGCGCCGCTGCTTTCATACATCGTCACTATGGGGATGAAAAAGTGTAATAAAGCTCTGTAGCGCTGTAGTACTATCGATGCACAATATACTGCACGACCTTGCGCCCCTTGCCCGCGCATACCAGGGATGTTATGGAAGCATAGATACATTATGAGGGGTCAAACGGGTCAAGTGTGGACCACTAATCGTGGCGTGGATATGGCCGAGGAACGATGACGCAAATATATGCAGCTACAGTTATAGTAATTTGTACGGAAAAACGGTTGTCGCGCGCGGAGCGGATAGGTAAACGGTAAACTCGACATATGCAACCCCCACACGGACATTCATGGTGAGTAGGTGAGGTGGAGGAGGAGGAGGAGGAGGAGAAGGAGAAGTGGAGCCTAAAGAACTTGACGACATCAAAATCTGGTATGGTACTCAATTTCGACTTGAGGGGTCAACCGAGTGATTAATGGCTACGTCATTCCCTCGCATGTCCCTCGAGTAAACCTCAATGGACAGACTGTTGCAGTGGCTCTAGTCAGTATATATAGCTGGGAGAAGACTTTTTGAGCGAAAAATTTCGGTGCGAAAAATGTGTGACCAGTTTTCACGTGACATACATACAGGGGCGTTCAAACGTTATTGAATTTTCGTTTTCTTCTACAATGTTTTCTGTATAACTATACACATTCGCCTCGGATACTTTGGCCATCGATTTTCTCTAGACGTATGTTTTACTTCGATGTAAAAATAACAGTAGAAAGTGGACCGAACACCCGATATAAACATTGAAAAGTTCGCAATCGACCTGTGTGGAAATCTTTCGGAATAACTCTGCAACTCAGAATCGAGAGAAAGAATTGAACTTGACTGACCTGATAGAATTAGCTTCCCGCAGTTTCAGTAGTATCTTTTTTTTCTGCGCTGCTGTCTTGTGACTGTATCTTACATCGGTTGTGCGGTTGAGTTGCGATGAGTTCAATTATTTGGTTCACCTTCGAATTCCTCGTCTCCTTCGTCAACTCCATCCTAATACAAAGGAAAATGATGCTTAACTAGGAGTATTATGCTTCGTCTAAGCCCATCGACGTGTATCATTGAGCGCTTTGAAGTCTCACCTGTGCAAGTTGTCACTTGTTCCCGCTACCGTCGCCGCCACCACCGTCCATCCTCTCATCTCATTCCCTTAGTCCGCATCCCTTTCCTGCACACCATGATGCAGCCTTCTTCCTTGAGAAGAGATAGTAATACCTCTATATATATTATATTATATATATACACATGTATAGAATAGAGGTAGGTATTATACACTTAATCCGTTCACACGACTGCGAAACCACCACCAGCACCGACTACGTTGGAAAGATGGAACGGGGGGATGAGACGGGGACGGGAAGGAGTGAGGCAAACAGCTATAAGGACCCAATTCAGTAACGCGATTTTCTGCGGAGGTGGATATATACCTATCGGACGAATTCAAAGACTCCCGTTCACTCGCTCACACGTTCTCGCTTCGCAGAGTCCGTCGCAGTCCCTCGCACTGTCACACCTGAGAGAGCTTCAAAGGCACAGAGCGGTCGAACGTGTCTGTAATAACGGCGGCTTATAACCTACGACCAAGACCGCGACCACAGAGGACTATATGCGACCACAAGGAGCCCGTGGTTCATTCGCTGAGAGCCAGTGAGAGTCCATCTACAGGAGTGTATAATATGCGTCTATGTATTTGTACGCAGACGTATAGGGAGTGCGTAATCCTCCGAATCTCACATAGCACTCCAAGTTCTGGCAATACGTCGGCAATATATAAGAACAGCTATAGGGAACATTTTTATGCCGCGGGTATAAAAACTAGCGGGGGAGGGGGAGGGGGGGGGGGGGGGAGGTGTTGTGTAGGTATTTATATGAATCGAGACGGAGAAGGCTATAGAAAATTTCAGGAGGATTTTCAATGTGGGGAAGAAAAAAAATTCCGGCTTCAAGTCTCGATTTTGGCTTACGCGGCGCAAATCCCCCACACAGTGAGGGAGTGATTCCAAACGGTTGAGGTTACCCATTGAAAGACTCTCGACTTATATAGTATACCTTCCGATTTCTTCTCGCCCCTTTCTCTTTCATTCGCAAAGTAACAACAATATATATCATATTTGATGAAACCTTTTCGGCATGGTTGGACAGTGCAGATATACCTGTGCCGAAGAGACGCGAAATTACGGATCCAGCTTCGGGTATTTCCGTCTTTTTTATTCTCGTATAACTGCGACGCATATATTAACCAAATTTTCGAATGGATCGCGTATCTCAATCAATTCCCAGGACTCCGAGACACCGCGGGACTTCAGGGTGGTCCATTTCCCAGCTGTATGTCAGCTGCCACGAATTGGGTAAAACGACGCTTCGATGTCCTGCAAATATGCGGTCATTCTACCTATAATATACCTATCGGGTCATTCTATCCTTGACCGGTTTACACCACGAACCGGGTATAGGCATATAGAATACCGAAGGTTCCACGTATATTATACACAGTATGGATACCTATACATATACCTGCAGTCTGTATCATGAAGTTTGACTCATGTCAGTGGACGAGAATGAAAGAAAAACAAAAACAAAAAAACAAAAAACAAAAAAAAAACATCAAGGAAGGGAAAAAATTTGACTTCAGGAGACAGGTGCTCGTGCGCCCAGGACACTGTATACCACGTTACAATTTTTAGCTGTTTATTAGTATCCTTCCATTCGCTTTCCGGGACGAGGATAGTGTTACCCTACTACCTGGGTGGTACCGTATTTGAAAATTATCGAGATCCTCTCGATATTGCCCGAGCTGGGTAATCGGTACCTTCTGTCGCCGAGAACTTGGGTCAAGGTAGTTTTAAGGGTAAATTTAAGGCTTTAATGGAAAGTTAAACACGATTATCATGAGATTTGTGTTCGTTAAATTGTCCGGGACGAGCTCAGACTGAATTGTTTGAGACCCGTTCATCAGATTGCAGCGAAGCTATATTTGGTAGCCGATTGGAAAAATTCTAGTATCTTCGTTGGCTAGAAATTTTCGCGATTTACGAACCCTCGACGACTGTCCTTGATCGGGAGGAAATTGAATGCTTTCTAAACTAGCGATATAGAAACGTCAATTCCCCGTCAAAAGAGAAGATAAAAGAGAAACCGATCAGCGCGGCAACGATGTTGTTGACGTACGAAACCGGCACCGCGGTTAATCGTTGATCGTTTCGAGGGACGAGAGTGATCTGCAGTGATCACCAGGTGATCGATGGTCAGCTGTACCTACCGCCACCGTATGAGTCAGCATTTCGGAAAACCAGAAATTCCTGGCTCATACAACGTAGGACGTGTAATTGGCACGCGGCCTTTCACAAAGGTGTGGGCTCGGGCAGATATACAATTGGCAAGTTGTTGATTAGTATCGAGTAGGGTAATACACCCTTTGGCTTTCCGAGGGGCACGCGCCCGGAGTCCGGGACTAACGTGAACGGGAGAAGGACCGCTAGTTCACCTAGGACAAACGTCATCGCGTCCATATTTGCACGTATAATGTGCGCGTGAACCTCGAAAACTCCGAAACGGTTGTGTGCATAAGTCCGAGACGAATTTCGGCTGTGTGCGCAGCATGGACGCGGTGATGTGACGTCTTCATCCTTCTGTATGCTAGTAACTCTGTTGAAACCGCTTGTACTACTATAGTGCGGGTTGACATCGCGCCGGAGGGACGAGGAAATATCACGGTGTTTGGTACGGTCACGCCCTGTTCAAACCCCCTCCGAGCCTTTGTCGTTCAGATTTATAGTCAGAGTCCAAACTACTGTTCGTCATTTTCCACGCTCGGATCATTCAAGGTACATACTCCCGGCTATCTAATGCTCCGTGCAATACTAGAGAGCGGAGAGTAGAGACCGGCGACGGTCGACGGGCGACGGGCGCGGCGGCCGGGCTCTGCATGTTTGTCCGCCATTAACGTTCCCCATTGTCCAACCGATTAGCATAGGACTATTATTCGTTTGTTTGATTATAACCACGCGTCATTTGCTCCCAGCGATCTCCGTACTACGCGACTGCTCCGAAAAATCTCCGTATAATTATTCAAAACGCGTGAAAATCGATGCATTCGAATAGATACACGCGTTACACGTCACGTTGTGATCAACGGAGCAAGTATTTCTTCTCTTCTTTTCTTCTCTCGTTTTGTCTTCTAGCTGCTACCTATAGGTACCTAGGCGTGTTACGGTACCTACCAATGCCAACGATAAAGATAAAATATGGCATATATTTAACACGTTTTGTCAGTCTTATCTCTACTCCAGAGCCCTCGTAACGAGACGAGGCACGTCGTCGTATCGCGCGTACGTAGGTACGTACGTATTCGCAAAGGTTACATCCTCGCGACACGCATACAACTTACTATGCGTACGAAACGAGTAATAGTTATGTAGATATACGTATATGCGTATAAAAAAGCGTGCTTTTCTGCCTATCGAATATCGATATCGAATCTGGCTTTCTGCACCTTCTTCTCTCTTTACTTTTTCATCTCTTTTATCTTCCCGTCATCCCACCAGCTATATACCTCTGCGAGAATATTTCCATTTTTTCGCGGTATCCTTTTCACCCTCTCCGCATCTTCTTCTTCTTCTTTCCGTCACAGAATCGGATGCTTCTTTCTTCTCCCTCCACCCCCCCCCCCCCCCCCCCCTCCCCTTCTTTTCTTCGTGCGTAAAATGCTACGCTGACACTGAACATTCGTATACCTATATCTGACTATATCCTCCGGAAAAACAGAAACCAAAAGAAAGCCCAATGCACACGAAATTCACAATTACGGTCGAAGCTCGTGGCTCATATACACAGGATATAATATCCTCCTATACCTATCCACGACTAGAAAAGCATCCTCAAAGGGACCGAACGGTGGAAAATATGTTGAGAATTATTTCATGCCGGAACTTTGTCATGTAAAAAGGGCAAGGAGTGAGCGTCGGTGGGGCAAGAGGGGGGGGGGGGGGGGGGGGCGTCGTACCTTCTCTCACCGTGAAGCGCGGGAGAGTGATCGTGGATGTTCTCTACCTATACAACAACGAGAGAGAAAGAGAGGAGAGTAAAGGAGAGGAGCGGAGAGAGGAGAGACCATAGCGTTATCGTGGCATGCAGGCATGCGAGAGGGTCGGGAAGAGGGTGCCGGTGGGTGGCGCGGGCGGTGAGGTAGTCATGACGACCGCAGCGACCAATCATCCGGAAGTAACGCAACGCGAGATAACTCTGCATCCAATCAGGTTTAAAGGGGGGCTACAGCATCCCCCAGCATCTCTAGCTCGCTTGCATTTCTCTCTCTTTTTCTTTCGCTTCTCTTCTTCTCGCGTGCCACGCCGCCTCAAGCTGCGCTCTTGCAAAATTCCTCCAGTTAGAGAGAAAGTGAACGAAAATCACGGAAAAAGAGGAAGAGACGAAGATGTGGAGGGTGGATAGATCTTGCGGGGGGGGGGGGGGCGCACGGTTACGCCGCTGCTCCCCCCCGCCGGGTTGAGTTTCCAAAATTTACAACCTTAACTTATCTATTCGCAATTAGAGCTGCTAGTTCGGTTTTTTTTTTTTTTTTTTTTTATTTTGCTTCTTTTTCACGACGGAGATAGTACTGCGAAAATTTCGTGATCTGATTTCGTACCTGCGACAAGCACATGAGACTTTTCTTGCAAAGTATTTTATTTATTTATTCTCGTTTTACCGATTTTCACGGTGATCGCACGCCCGATTGGAGAGCTAGCATAAACGGTAGCGAAGACCTAACAACGAGAGATCTATAGCTCCCATTCAACGTTTTGCTACGGACAGACGCGGACGCGTAGATTCAAAGTCGCGACGGGCCCCTGAAATTTTAAATCCGTCATGGTTGCGCGTAGCGTTTCGAGTATTTCCACTCGAGGAAGAATAATTCGCGCGTAATCATGCATCGAGTCAATACGTTTTTGTAGTTCATTCTCAACATTATAGGTATGTTGTTTTTCGAGTGATTGAAAAAGAGTAGAAAAAATAATTAGAACTAGAATTAAGGTAATTTTAAAAATCTCATTGACACCCGCGCGTACAGTTATACGTAGGAAAAACGAAAAGAGAAAGAATGAGAGAAGAGAAAGACGATCGGCTACGCCATCACCGATCAAGATCCCCATTTGCAGCGTCTGCGTACCTATACCTACGTAGTACCTATACCTATAAGATGTCCCACAGCGACCACGAAGAACCGTGTTGCGATAAACGAGACAAATGGTCTACATTCGACGTCCCATCACAGCAGCGGCAAACTTCTGAACACTCGTGGTAGGTCGTTTATTTTACAGGGGTGGTCTTATCGGCGGTGTACCGGCATCCAGTACCTATATATACCTATATCCAGACCTATACCTAAATAATATACGCGCGATATATTATATCGGTAGGTATGATCCGCGCGTGTATGTGTATTCAGATATATGTATATATATTGTATACGAATATGCTATATATTGCACAAAACGATCAACGATACAGAATTTACACGCGATATAAGTATTGTAGAACGGTGCGTTTTTGTTTTACATGCTCTGTTCATCATGGCGAAAAAAATTCTCAATTATTGTTAGTTTTCATGAAAACCAGTGTCCTTTCGATGCAAAATTTTTCATTACACTTTATAACGTACCCGCGACGCTGTGCAGGGCATATAATTGGAGGCCAATTTTTAATCACTTTCTCGATTACCTCGCCTTGGATATTTTTGAACAAAGGAACTGAACCCCAACCCCTATTTCTGATTATGGAGAGAAAGAGAGAGAAGGGGGGGGGGGGGGGGGGGGGGGTAGACGCGGGTTGTTCTACCTACCGCTACCTCGTTCGTGATTTATAAGAACAGCTACAAAAGAAAATCAAAGATATATTCAAGTATTACCGCACGTTTATCCGGGTCGAGCCCCATTTTACAATAGTACGGGGCGACTGGTCCTGCGAGCTCCCTTTCGCTCCCGCTCTCTCGGCCTCTCTCCTACACTACGCTGAGTTTTCATTTGCTACACTTGGCTGGTTTTCTTCACCTCCCACCTCCTCCTTCCTTCTCTGCCGCTTCTCTACCCTTCGTTTTCCTCTATGTAGTATATACGTATACACGGCTACGGAGCGAGGCCTCTCCGTAGATCCGCGGGCCGCGCGAGATTTTTTTTTTTCTGTATTAAAAGAGAAAGAATGAGAGAGGCAGAGAAAAATGAAAGAATAAGAGATAGGAGAAAAAAGTATGGCAATAATGATAAAATGGAATGAAAGTAGAGAAAAAAAAACCTACCCTGCTTCCCTTATTGAGCAAGACAAGGGCCCAATTTTTAGATCAAGAACGATATAATTCCCTCTTCTTTTGCATTTTACTGCTACTCTTCGCAGGGGGAGGGGGTTTACGTTCAGATCTTGTATCTAGAGCAGAAATGGCGGGGAATTCATTCGATTCATTTTACACATTACGTCAGTTCTTTTTTTTTTTTTTCATCGTTTCGCTGTTCTTGAAACTTACGACGGTGTATTATGTAGGCACATGTATAAATGATATATACGCTCCTGTTTCTGAGGATAGGCATGGGCGAGGGTTGAGGGGTGTGTATTTCCTCCGAAACCAGTACCCACCGTTCCATGGAGCGTATAGCTGGGAGTAGAAGCGACCGTGATTGTATTAATTCCTCCCTCCCTCCCACTCTCCCTCTTTTCGGGGTGCCACGGGCTCGCCTTCCGGAGGCAAACGAAGCGTGCGGGCGTCGCGTATAATGAAGCTCTCTCTCCGCGCGTTTTGTTACGAGCGGCGGGTGCGGCGTCGCGGCAGCCCTCCGCGCTTTCTATATTTAGACATAATTTTGCGCCATCGCGAACGGCGTTGTTTCCTTCTCCCGCTTCGTGTACTGGCTCCCTCTCTCCGTCGACGTCTCCTGCTGCTGCTGCTTCTTCTTCTTCGTCGTCTACTTCTCCTTCTTCATATTCTTCCTCCTCTCGCTATTGCTCTTCCTCGTCATCTTTCCCATTCTCATTCCCTTTCGGGGTACGGGGAAATCGTCGACCGTGAAGGATGCTCGTTTCTTGTCAAAACAACCGTGTGCCAAAACCAGCTTCTTATTAGTCGGGGGCATAACGACGTGGCAAACGACGACGCAAGATACGCGAGACGTTAAACACAAGTTGAACCTCCTCTCCCTTCCGATCCCCGAGCTGACTCGAAAACGGGCAGAAAATGTATGTGTACCTATATACTTACACGCGTGAAACCAGTCATTGGACAAGATGGTCTTGACAGTGTCGTATAAATTCAAATATCACCGTATCCGCAACGTTTCGTTTCCGCAGGACCGGCGGGGCTCTCCCTTTCTCTCAATTCGAACAACACGCAACACACACTAGATCGCAGGCTGTTATTCGCTGCGCGTGTGTTCCAGTTCCCGGATGTCAAAAAATCACATTCTTCGATTTGTGATCGGGATTCATCGGATCATTCGATTTCCAATTTTCATTCCGTTCAACTGATTTACTCCGGGTTTTCGCTAATACTCATACCGATGTACAATTTCCACGGTTTCGGATCCTTTTTCTATCTTGCTCTTCCCACTCGGATTCTCATCCGCCGTTGAATACTTATCGAATTTCTTGTGAAAAAATAGGAGAGATTCTCTGGCTATAGTTTTCAGGCGACGTAGGTACCTACATAACCTTATAGGTATACGGTACACATTGAGCCGCGGGAAAAGGGTGAACAAGGGTAGTTTTGGATGGCAGGACCGTTGAACGAGCCCAACCCTCTCCCAAGACAACCTCTGGCTCGGTATCCCGGAGCGTCTTAAGTCCTGAGAACCCACGAGGAGGTGGGGACCGCCCTTATCTCTAGTCTGCAAGACTGCCTCCGGTATTACTTGGCAGAACGAACCACCACCCCCTGCGAGCGAAACCCGTGAAATATCACTAAACGGGTGGTCACCCCATCCTCCGCTCCTCGCCGATTGCCCAGGCTCTCCGTTCGCACATTCTCTATACATATTTCTTCCCATAACCTTATTTAATATCCAGGACGAATATCGAGATTCTTCGCATTTCTTCAAGATTTTTATACAACTTACGTGTATCTGGGACAAAAGTCCCTGGAAATTCAGTTGCTCCGGAATCATTGGAACAAGTTTGTGAAAGATTTGACGGTTATCGATCGTTTGGGATAGCGAAAATAGCTGACGATTACGTTCATGAAAGGTAGATCATATTGACCAACCGATACTTGTTAGCTGGGAAAAATGTATTTCATACATGAATCTAATCCCGCGGATAGCCGAGATGCGGATAATTTAGCAATCAGCGCGGTGAGCCCCGCTATGGCATATCCGCGTCGTCTTGATATAAGCTGTAGCAAAAGCCGTTACATTGGAGGAACACCTTAATTAGTACCTTTGCGTTGACTCGACTAACCCGATCCGAGGGTTGGATCCAGTTTGGAGTATTGCCAAACGCTGGCTGCCTGCGCACAGCAAGTGTAGGAAATTAGATGATTCTGGGACGGAGTGAGAGAATCACGGCTCAATGTGTAGGTACTACGTAACATATACCAATACCGTACACATTCGGTGGTCGAATTAATTTGTTGTACTTTCAAAATTCGAATAACCGCAAAAGAATATATCATGAAAGTCGACAAGGAGCCGTAGTAAATTCATGGAAAGGTGTAATTTTATGCTGCGCGGTTTTACCGGCAATTTTTGCCCTGGTACGCGCGTCGTGGTACACGCCGTTGGTTTAGAAATTGAATACTTGAAAATTTCAAGACTCTCTCACGGCGAATATATTACTGCTAGGCGGAGGTTTATAATGCGGTGTAAAATATATTCAAAGTTACGTAAAATACGTTTCTTCATCCTCATACAGGTATACTATGATATTTACGATTTTCAAGCCTTTTCAACCTCGCCGTGAAATATTATACTGTATAATATGACAGAACACAATACATAATATACATTATATCTTATGATACATATATATACATTATATATAACTGTTTCTCGATACTTTTCGCTTTTTTATCTCCATTTGCCCCCTCCCCCGTACGCGCAGCCTGCTTTCGCCTCTCTCTAATCGTCCGGCGCGGCGCGAAGATCAGAGAAAACCCATCGATTAATTATTGTTCAACTCAACGCTCGCGGGGGTGCAGGTTACCGCTTCACCGCGAAGACACACCAATTAGGGAACATTTAAGCGCACGTGTGCCCTAATCCTCGCAATTGCTTACTTCACCGCCACGTGCAGAACCATAAAATTAGAGCAATAAGGGAGTGAAATAGAAAAAGCGAGCGCGAGGGTATACAGACTAGCTAGCGAGGGATCGCAAAAGGACAGCAAGCAGCCGGGGTCGTTTGAAGGCGAGAAATAGTTAGACTATGAATAGATTTTCACGTTATCCATGTATGTACGTGGACAGGTAAGTATAGCCGCGGTACCCGATATATCTGTAGGTACCCAGTTTGTGAGCCGGTTCGTCGTAATTAGGCTGCATCGTTTTCGCTCTTCTACGCTCGATCGGGCGTATCAGGTAACTGCAAAGAGGGACTTAGACTGTAGCCAGCCCCGCGCCCCGCCCTGTCTCTTCTTTTATAAGGGGGAGGGGGGTTAAAGCGTCCACCTTGGAGCAACCAACGGTTGAGTGGGTTCCGGCTAGGCTTTGGCGAGGAAGAGAAGAAGAGAAGAATAGAGGAATAGAGGAATAGAGGAAGAGGAGAAGGATGCTGCGTTACGTCACTCGTTCGAGGGAGGCAGAGGCTAGTAGCCTCTCTCTATGTCTTTTTTATCGTTTTTTTTTCTTCCTTCTTTCTCCTATATAATACCAAAAGAGAGGTAAAAAGCTTTGCTCGTGGCTTGCACACTCTCTTCCTCCCGCTGTACTATCCTAGAGGGTCTACCTTTTACTGATAAGCTCCGACGCCCTGTTCCAAAGAGATTGCATCCCTCTTTCATTTTTCACCATCCACGTAGGTGTAGGTACTACAGATGTGGGTAGGGGATACACGTTATTTCTATTTGTTCTCATATGTTACTTTCAGAAAACTTGTCTCGCGCGTCTCACGCTGCAGAATGCTGAGTGCACCGATTTTCGTTTTTTCAATTTTATCTTCCAGTGGATTCTGTCAAGAAGGCCAGAGAATAATCCGAAGCGAAATATATGCGGTCCGTATGCCCGATTACCCGATATTTTACTATTATACCATTGTCGCAGTTACGTGTACATATATACACGGATTTTTCACGGGCAACTAATTTCCTTCCAGGAAGGAAATACCTTCCTGCCCACGATGCAGACCTTCTCTATTGCTTGAAACTAGTAGCTGCTATACTGCCAGAGACCGGTACTATTTGTGGCGATGCTACGCGACTTAACACCCTGGAACCACGAAAATCCCAGAATGTTGGCTTCTCGGGGATTTAACGTTACCCGGGCGAGTAACCACGGCATTGGATAAAAGGTTCCCCGCTCCTGGGCTCCTGGGGATTCGGCTCCGATTTTAGTGATGCAAGATACGTACGCGAGAGCGAACATCATCATTATCATTATGTTAATGAAAAGGCCGGGGTAAAAGAGTCCATGATATTGCTGGTATAAAACCTAATACGTACCCAATGTATGTATGTAGATGAACGCGTACATTATAGGTACCGTTGTGGGTACCGATCGCGAGGGTCGCACGAGTGCAATGCCTACACAGGTGAGGACCATCTGTAGACGGCTGGCCCGTGGCAGGAGTCGTTCATTAGTTTCATACGGAATGGTACAAAATGGGAATGGGGACCCGGTTTTCGACGAAGGGCACCCCGCGGTGGGAGACTGTGACCAAATCCGGCTTGGCTCCATGCCGTGTTTACACTCGAGATGCGATGCCTCCTAATGCTAATACGCCGTAACGCACTGGCGCACCGAAAACCCAGTGATGCCCGAAGCATTTCTTAATGCTCAATCGCAATCCAATGAAAATTGTATGAATGACGGACGATTATCGAGTCGACCGGGCTCTCTCAATGCATCTACGTTATAAACCCAACATGTCCATCCACGTCTGCCATCTCCATTCCCCCGCCCCCCACCCCTCCCCTCTCCGTGTAACCCTGCCGAGCAGCAGGCCCAACCGACAAATTAAGAATTCCAATTGTCGAGGAAACCGGCGCGGCGCGGCGCGGCGGTCCGCACGCGCTGGAGACCCGAAACATGAAGAATATTTGTTCATTTAAATCTTACCTGAAAATTTGATCGGCTAAATCATGTGCTACGAAGAAGCGGAGGGACTGTGAAGACGTTGGATAACCCGCACTTTCAATTTTCAATGTCTCGGCGCAGAAGCTTTGGGAAAGGTTGAGGACTAGGCTGAGAAAAATCAAGTGAAATGGCTACTGAGTGACTCTGTTTGCCGACAAGTTCGCGGTGGATGATTTTTCGAGGGTTATAGAGACTGCACTCGCGAGCGCGACTCCCGACTCCCGACTCCCGACTCCCGACTCCTGCAGGGCGGCACACTTTCAACTAGCGAAGTATAACCTACCGACGCAGATGTGCTTTGAGCATATCGCCTATATTTCTATAACTACGTATGGAATTACAATTGAAAATAGCGAGGAATCGTCGGTGTGCACGTACTCATATATCTACCGATGCAGCACTGCCAGACCCCACCCGAACTTCTCTGATCGCATTTTATGTACTATACGTACCTATATACGCCTGCAGAGACTCACTCCGCGGAATAATTTAACGACGCCTTCGAACCTGGGGAGTTACACGGCTCCCGTGGAGCTGATGCTAAATACTCGACAATTAAACGACGACCCAACAGCTAGAACCTTCCTAAGAATCCACGATCGAGATGAAAGGAACGCGTGCGTTCCAATTATTCGTCTTAATCCTGACGGTTCGGTGATCTAAAAATCCCGCTGCAAAGCTTTTTCCCAACTATACCGTATCAATGCATGTTTATGCATATATTCGACAAAAAATTTGGCTACGCGGAAAGGGAAATTTTTCGACGTACGAAATAGAAATGACGAGGTGAATGCGGAGGATTCAAGTTCCGCGCTTTATCCTCTATCCATTTTTAGACCGGTTTCACTATGTCTTTTTTGTTCATCTGCACCGTGGAATACAGCGAGTGTGGTGGCGGTGTAATATGCCATAACGTTGAAAACACGAGTAGATTTTAGCGGCGCCTGGGTGTCGCTCGGACGCACCGAAGCTGGTCATGGAACTATGCAAGCGTGAAAATGTTTTGCAATCTGGAAATCGGGCACACGTAACACGCACGTTATCCCTCCGGCGTTACTGCGGGAGAGGAGCCTCTGTTCTGGTGCAACGTTCACTGCCTTTTAACGTTTTAATTCGAGTTCTGAATCCGCGGGCATCCTGCCTCTGCTTTTGAATATGATTGAAATCAAACAAATGAAAAACTTTGCGGATTAAAATTCCACCGCATATCAGCGGTTTTCATTAACGAATACCTGCAGCCAACCTCCGAAAACAACAATGGCCTGTATAAAATGTAATACAATTGAGAACGGGGTGTTGAAAAATGTCATTTCATTTACTTTAGCTTGCCCAATGATATCGCTCACATATCTCTCCTTTTCTGCGCATATTGATTAATCATTATCAGTACAGTTAACGAGAATCACAGAATGAAATGTCTGCCCCTATACTACGAGGTACGAGACGGAAAAAAGAGAAGAAGAAAGAAAAGGGTTCAACCCTCGTCGATGTAGCGAAAGAAATTTGTAGATTTTCGCGACACCCGCGCCCTGGAAAAACGACTAGCGAGAAGAGAGAAGAGAAGAGAAGAGAAGAGAAGAGAAGAGAAGAGGAGAGAAGAGGAGAGAACAGCAAAGGAGCCTGGACGGTGCGGAGGTGCGGGCGGGATCAAAGCCCTCCGACAACTGGCGTCAAAGCGACGTCAAAGCGACGGACGCGTCCACCCCTCGTCGTTCGCCACCTAGCAGTCCTTAAACGAGCTCAAACACCCTCTTCGACCTTGGTTTAATAATATACGCAGATAGGTGTACGTGGGCGACACCGTCATCCCCGCATCCTCTTATACCGTCAGTCAGCCTTTTCAGGACACCGAGTATGTGTACATGCATGTACACCGCCATATCGCAAAGTTTCTCAAAGCGTTTGGCAAAAGTAAAAAACGGGAAAAATAAGTGTATCGAAACTGTGATCGTAAAAAAAATGACGGATATTTTTGAATGTCGATCAGGAGTTCGTTTGGGGAATCATACTCCTTCCGGGCGCAGCTATACACGCATAAATACGTGTCTACGTACCCCCGCGGTGGCTGAGAACATTTTTTCTTAGTAAAAACCGAGGGCATGGGGAGGCAGTACGGGAGTCAGTATTCGATAATCGCATATTTTACTTTCCGTTTCCTTTTCTCTTTCCCGCAGTTTATCCGTTTCTATTTATCCAGGAGTTCGCTCACGGTCCGATTGTCTCGGCTGTTGTTTATGACGGAGGTCATTCGATCAGTGAGTTTAATCGAGGGCTGTGCCCATATGCCGCTGCCAGTAGTATGTTCAAGACTAAAATCGGTACCCAGCGTTGGGTGGGCACGTCCACGTCTTGGCCATTCGAGTGGAAGATGGTAACAGAAAACAGAAGAGAGAGGGGGAGAGGGAGAGGGAGAGGGAGAGGAAGAGGTAGAGGGAGAGGGAGAGGGAGCTCGCGTAACACAAAACACAGGGGCGATTCGGGGCAGGTATTAGCCCCGGTATTCTTGAGCGCATATGAGCAAATATAAAGTATAAATATATACGTACTTGGGGCCGACGACCCGGGGCGTCTTGGTGAACTAAACCCCCCGCGATGTTACGGGCAACCGGTAATTCGAAATCTTCTCATGGTCTTCCCGGCAGCAGCTCCTTTAGGAGACCCCCTCCTGGCCGCGAACACCTCCCTCTTTATTATCCGATCACAATACGTGAAACTCTGGAGAAATTCACCCCGCAATCAAGGACCAAGAGTCAAACGTTTCACGGTCGCGTTATTCTCATGATCCTGCAAGGACTTGGCTGCAGCGCGCGCGTTACCGAGGACCGGAATCGGGAGGCGTCGCGTCTCTTTTACTCCAGTACAAAGTACAATGCTTTCGTTATAATCGTTCGTAATCGTCACGCAAGCAATATTTACCCTCCCTTCACCTACCTATATACCGATCACTACTGTTTTTCTCTTCACTCTTCTTTCTTTCTCTTTTTGTTTTTCTGCACGCCTTATTATTCCTAACGAGGGCCTTAGATCGTTTGGACTTAATCGAGCATGAATCTGTTGTAGGCCTGTAAGTTGTGAGAAAATGTGTAAATAATTGCTCGAATAACAACGATAATAATGAGATCAATAAAATATTATATTTCATGCTCTTCGGTATTATGTGAGATTTGATCCTAATACAACCGAATTCGAGCAACAAATTCTCATCTGATCGATAAGAAAATAATAATAATAATAACTCTCTATTGCTAAACTCGCTATTTGAAATCCGGGGATAAAGACTGTCCGGGGGTGTTACGGCAGGATCAAATTCCAACCCGAGTGAAGTAGTTCCGTTGTTTGTACGTATCACTCACTACATATAGCTCGTTTTATTCGAGGACTTTTGACTCGGTGTGACGACGATCTCTCCGGGTTGAGTTTCGAGGGCGAGACTCATTTGCACGTTATCAGCTCGTAGCGTCGCGCGTCGCTCGGGTTATATAGGGGAGTTGCTGCCGCTGCTGCCGCTGCTGCTGCTGCTGCTATTCTGCTGCCGCAGGAAAACCCATATAATAATTCCATGGGGGATACTGCTCGCGCGGCGGGTCCCTATTATGCCAGACTATACATATACTGTACAGCTATACGCGTAGACTTCTATCTACCGTTGTATCAACGTCAACGTGCGTCGCTCGTCGCTTCGGTCTATGCTTGGGTCCGGCGAACGACGATAACATTCATCGCTGGACGCAATACTATCGCAATATTAGTTAATGTTACAAGCAAACGCAGCTACCCTCTGAAACCCCTCTCTATGTACGCACGCGTCGATCTACTAATATAAACACTTAGATCCCATGGGGAACGAGTGACCTAACGCAACCTTCGCATCATGAACATCATCATTATCGAGCATACGCCGAGTAACATGCTGCGGTAACATTTGTAAAGCCATAAAAACCTTGAAGAAAAATTTGGGAAGCATTATTTCGATTTCACTATGAGACGACGGAATTTCGAATCATATTTCATGCTGCCTGCGGACTCGTTCGAATCGAGAAGGTTCGGATCTTTCCATACAGCTGAAATCTCGGTTATCCGGCAAATTATCGCACAGAATAATGAAAAAAAAAGAGAAGAAAAAGAAAAAGAAGTTGCATCGTGTCCGTGCACACTCAACGGCATGATTAAGAGCGGATCGGAGGAATTACGAAATCGGTAGCCACGCGACCGGATGGCAGCGAGCCCCGCTGCGGGGATCTGTATAAGATAAGAGCATTTGAAAGTCCTTTAAAAAGCAATAAATGTACGAACCCCCGGCGGAGGGCACGCGTCGTCGTTATCCGGAGATCTTAAATAGTAATTTTCGGGAAAAAATCTTTCCCGCGCATTGTAGAAGTTGGGGATATTTTTAGGCTCCCCAAATTCAAAACTCCCACCATGAGATTATTCGCGGGAGCTATTCGTACGGCGAAAATTATGTCCCCGATGACAAAATTCATCATGTCCCACATCGGCATTACGGTGACAAACGAATCTTTTCGTTTGACTTTATTTTCTTCTTGTCGCTGTCCTCATCTTACGGGGATCTGAAACCTGGGGAATGAGTGAGTGACTCGGCGGCACCCAAGGGCAGAGGAGATGGAACTCTGATTTAGAGGGTGCAGGGTGGTAGCAAAAAGGGTGGGAGGGAGAGAAATGCGGCGTCGAGCTGTCAAAGTGCAGCGGTACAACGAACGCTGACATCTCTATTATCACGTGTGCCCACGCAGTGTAGTCTGAACATATACGGTATACATTCACTATATAACTACTATACTACTGTACGTACGAACGAAACGCTAACTGTGTATTCGGACGCCGCGTGTCAGCCAGATAGCAGATCTCCCGATGACAATTCCTCACCCTCGAAAAATCGTCTGTCCATCTTTCGCCCAATTCCGTTAGGGAGAGGGCCACGCCGCGTGTAGCCACGCAGCCACCTCCGCGATCGCATATGTCATCGACTAAATGACCCACGGTAAAGATACGCATTCCGTGAGGAAAAGAGCCAGTTAGAAACCCCTCTCCGAATTTTAAGGACGAGACTCGAAACTGCGCGAGTTATTTCGTCACGGCCCTTTACAGTTTTCTAGAACCGTGAGAGAATGAAATAGGTATGTATGTATGCCTACTAAACGGATCTTTGAATTTAAGGAGAATATCTGCGCCTTGCGGAGTAGTTTAGCAGGGGTTCAGTCCATCCCCAGTATATCCCGGGCTTAGGTAAGAAATTTGGTCATTGTAGAGGGGTTGATCAAAGTTGTTGAGGCGATGAATGAACCAATGAAGTCTATACCATTGTACGTACACACAAGGGCTAGGCGGACAGGCGCGACGCAACGCAACGGTCACAAGAGGTTTGCGGTTTGCAGTTCAGCTTCCGGTCAGCCGTTCCACGCGTATACTTTTGCTGGTTTAGGAAATTGGATTAAGAGGTTGATCGCTGCGTATACCACGTACAATGTGTGTACATACATACCTCTACCTTGTACCCGACCGCACCCCCGTGACTTCGCATTAGGGTCGTATTAGCGACGACAAGGTTACGACGGAATCATGACGCTTGGTCAAGCCTCAATGCCCCTCTGAACCTCGGGCAAATTTATGGTGTGAAAATACGCCCACAATGGATTGTCGTGGTTAGACTGACACGAGAATTTAGGATCATGAGGGAATATATTATGCCCGTCTCACTCGAATATTATGTGTAAAACGCGCAGTGAACGAATAATCGCTGAACATAGACGCGCTAAACTGGTTATTAATAATTAATACAGCGTTTCCGAGCGGTAGAAAAACGTTCGCAGTAAACTCGTTGAGTTTGTCGACTGCCTACTTAGGTATATAGGTATGTAGGTACACGAATAATACATGAATCAGACAAATTCCCATGGACGTATAAATGTTCGCCATATGAGGGTTTCTTCGTCGTCAAATATAAGGAACACAATATAATTGAAGTCTATGACAATGTCGCAGCACGATTTCGTCCGGGTCGCGATGACAATGAAGGAAAACTTGTTACTGTAGCTGAAAGCACGGATACCGAACTCCGAAAGTCCAAGTCCAAGTCGAAGTTATTCTTCGACGAGTTGAATTGACGGATACACGACGGGGCACCGAGATGCTAGATACCGGAGTGCAGGCAGCGCTCCTGCACCGACGGGGCACTTAATTACAAAGCTTATGAATAATAATTGTCGTGTAGTTGGACTAACATTGTTAACGAATGTTTTCTAGGCGGCACCATTCGCTGTTACCACTGTTACTCGCTACGGGAACCCTTTCTCATACCTCGACTCTCTCTCTCTTTCTCTCTCTCTCTCTCTCTCCCTGCGACCGAATGCGCCGTGAGACCGAACTACTTGTTAACGCAACTATCGCGGGGGATTCCCCTTCATCATTTTGTCCCACAGGGTGTGCGTCTTGGCGAGGAAATACCGTCAAGTATTTGTGATCGATCTTTTTTCGTAGTCACAACTAATGAAACGAAGAAGAGAAAGAAACTGTTACAGTTTTGGTAATGTTGATGGAATTAGAATGTGTATCACAATTATTGCGAAAGTCAAAACTCTCGGAGATTGGGTATAAGTATTGGACGATGAATTTTTTTTCCGTTTCGCGAACAAGTTGCCACGCCTTGTGGGTAAACTTCGACTACAAGTATTAAACGAAATGGAATAATAGCCGACGCACGGTGTCTCGTTTCGAAAGTCACCGGTATAGAGAACGGAACGAGAAATTCCTTTCCGGGTCAGTCAATCAATCAAGAATAATTCAAAGTGAGGGAATATACAAAGGGCACCTGCCCAGAGACCCAGGGACCCAAGGACCCCGATTTCCTCGACGAAATTTCACTTTTACACAAAAATGACGAGAAATTATTTTACCCCGTGGGTAAAGAAATCCGATAGCCAAAATATTGAGTTTCCAAAGATGTGGAGATAGCTAGACTTCGGGAACCCCGAACTACCGTCCCCCGTCCCCCGAACACATGTATATACAATTTTGTGTATACATGGACGTACGAATTACGTAGAGCACGTGGTTCGTGGTGGAAAATCATGTAGTATATGTATTCGCGACAAAGAACCCCCGTGTCGCGTTTTCAAGGGGGTCCTCGGCAGCTTTGAGACTTTAGGACTTGCGGACTATTTTCGCCCCCTTCGATATATTCCGGCTCATTCTTTCGCTCTCCTGCCGCACGCCTAGCCTCTAAGCTCGACCAGTCTTCGACTTCGACCCCGAAGAAAACAATAGAAGATTGTAGAAAAAAAAAAAAAAAAAAGAATAAAGAAACGACCTGCACCGCTATGCGATGTGGCCCGCGGTGATTTGATCCGATCGATTCTCATTTATTCCAAATTTCACTCGACTCTGCCCCCCGGGCATCCCTAACTAGAATCACAGGGTTTATTTCAGCTGATTTTTACACGCTCTTCTATTATCGCCCCAGCCCTACGGGACCGGTCGTCGTGTGGGAATTTCGTCAATTTAAAAATCGGTAATGACAAAATTTGTGAAAATTTGTGGAAAAAAAATCATTGAACATTATAGAAATTTCTCATTCCATACCCTGACCGAATAGACTGATTTGAAATTTCCATTTCATATTATAGAAACTTATCTCTTTTTCCTTCTGATCATTCGTTCGGCGAAGTTATAACTCAGCCATTGTGGAACTCGATTCTCTCTAGCGAGATTCTGAGTCGCATAAAATAATAATGAATTTTTGTTAGGGCCGGAAGACAGCTGGAAGATCGGGGCTACAGAGATACCCAAGTATAAGGAAGGCATCCGAGCCCGTTCACACTTCGGCGGACTCTGGATTGTTGCCTGTTGGCGAAGTGTCGAGGGGTTAGTATATAGTATGGATACGGTAGGAAAGGAGGTGACTTGTTATACGGGAGCTTTAATTTTCTCCACTAAGCTAAGATCTAGTAGACCGTATAAGTATTGTCTGCCAAGAATTCGAGCAAGGCAAAATCATATGAATTCCAAACCGCTCTGTTAAACTTTCACATATTATACATATAATTCGATCCGCTGCCAAACGTGAACGAAAGATAGTGAAAAACGTAAGAAACAAAATAAAAACGAAAAATCCACGAAAGATTAAAAAAATGCGATACGATGCGATACACAGAAATCAAATTCGGTAAATATCTACGTGGTATATTTTGTGGTATTCCTCGTCGAATATATTTTTTCAATAGTTATATAGCGCATCGATTTGTTACCGAATCGCGTGAAGCTTTTGTCAAACACTCGTTACACGATTCTCTGTTCGCTTATACCATGAATGAAACGTTGAGGCGGAGGGGCGGGCAGGGGGAGGCCGAGGAGGTATAAAATCGGACAAAACTTGAACAGGAGACTGTACAATTTAATTTTATGCAACGATAGATACGCTTCTTAGCACAAGATATCCTTATAACATTCAACTAGATTGTTATGATTGTCTCCTCCCCTACCACTCGCGCCTGGAAGCGCTGCAAATACTCGTGTAAATCTTTCGTTTCCTTTTGCTTCTTTTGCTAACGAGAAGCGAGTCTTCGTGCTAGTAGGAATTCCTACCACTCTAGCTCTTGCGGCATACGAAAATACCCCGACTTATTATCTCTACTCACGTATGTAGTTTACTACCTTGAATTTTCTCTGCTGCGGCATATGTTCTTTTTGTGAATTTTATTCCAGAATTCCTCCGAGTCTAATCATATAGGATCCCGAGTCCTCCTCGTCACCAATTATATGTATAATAACAACGGAGATACCTACTGACGATGAACAATACCTCAGATGGGAACACACTTTTTCATATTTCGCTTCTCTGAAACCCCTTCGCACGAGAATACCTGAATCTCACAGTTTCACGGTTGAAGGAGATCGCGAATCTCACTCGACCCCTTCGATGTGTCTCTCACGCTTTTTCCTCACTTGATTTTCAAAATAAAACTTCGAACCAATGAAATTATTGTCACAGCTAACAGGACGACTATTTCATGGTTTCGTTCCGTTCGCTTCCGAGCCTCGACTTCGTCCCTGGTCAATGCGTTTCCGCCGCAGGTCTTGACCCGAGGCTTTCAGGATATATCCCTCAACTCGAGGTGA
The DNA here is from genome assembly GCA_963170745.1 of Phymatocera aterrima. Taxonomy (NCBI): domain Eukaryota; kingdom Metazoa; phylum Arthropoda; class Insecta; order Hymenoptera; family Tenthredinidae; genus Phymatocera; species Phymatocera aterrima. The sequence continues at coordinate 4,273,079 of OY720668.1, forward strand.
AATACGCGGCAGGAAACCATCGTAGGTATAGGTATAGGTATAGGTATAGGGTTTTAGGGTTGGATGGTACCCGCGCGTAGCTGCAGCCTAGCCGTGAGCGTATGATATTCATATTCTTGGCAGAACGCGGCGTCGAAGTCAGTGGTGCAGACCAGCGGTCCGATGGAGCGCACGCTACCCTAACCCCTACCACCGCACCGTTTCGTCTCCGCGTATCCAGCAGCTACCTCCGCAGAGTGTACCGCGCCCCCGGGTCCCGGTCTCAGTCCCGGTCCCGGGTCTCTCCTAGTCTTTCCTCGTCGAGTCGGTTCTCCGGGTTCCCGGAGGCGAAGCCCAACGACGCGCAGCAATAGCTGCTAGCTGGCTGGCTGGATGTTGGACCAAGGGACCGGGAGGAAGGGAGGAAGGGAGGAAGGGAGGCCGAGGAACAAGAAGAAGAACAGGAACAGGAACACGAGAGCGCGCGCGGGAACCTCTGAGATATTTCTTATCCCAGCGCACGTAACCCTCTAACAAGCTAGCAAAGTTTACCAATAAATTGTATGACGCTGAACACCGCGTCGGCTGGGCTACCCCTCTCTCTCTCTCTCTCACTCTTCCTCTCTTTTCGTCTATCTGTAGATATTCGGGAGCCTGAATATCATACCAAAAACTTTCCTCCGTTCGGTAGACGGAAGGAAGCATAGTGGAAAGATTCTTCGTTTCATTCTCTTTCGTTTTCTTCATCAAATTCGCACAATTCTTTCGAACAAAAAGATGTTTCGGCTTTAGCGCAGCCCGCGGAGAATAATTTGCGGTTTAACGTTCAAGACCTAAATCATGTTTGAGTTTCGGGGCTTAAGCGCGGTTTCCAACAGCTAGAGCGTAGCCATCGCTGTTTCCCGTTTCTCTTTCCTCTCCTCTGTTCCCGTCTTTCGTCTTTCTTTTATGTCAGTTCTTTCTTTCCGTCCTTTTTTCATTCCCTTTTTTCTGTTTTCAAATTTCAATGCGGCCGTAGTCGAATGTTGGCATACACGTAACGCGCGCGGATGCTCACATTGAATGGCACAGCACACGGTCGTCGCGTCGCGTCGGTCCCGTTCGCCGAGCCAAGCCAAGCCCAGCCCAGCCCAGCAGCCCAGCCGAGCCGAGCGGAGCCCAGCCCGGGGGACATAATGCCGAATGCATCCTAATAGAGTCACATCAGTTACACAATCACAATACTAATCTGACATAATGGCTGCCTACGGCCTGGGGGGAAGGTAGGAGATTTTTTTCATCTTTTTTTTCTTCCATTTTTCTATTTCCATCTAGGAGAACGCGACAAACTGCCGCAGACGCGCCAAACTCTCGCATGCGGTCCAACCGTACGACCGTCCGTCCTTCGGTCGTTAGAGTAGGATCAAAAATCACGGAACCAACGATCGCCACCTTTTAAATACCATTTTTAACGGTCCCGAAGGGGTTCCTGTTTACTCGTACGAAAACTATCCCTGACGATAATTATACTTTCATACTCAAATGTACTAAACACATTCATATTCATCTACAACAAGTCATAACTATGAACGAGGGATGCTGTAGAGTATGTTACTACTCCGAGTGTGTATGCACGTAAGGTACGTAGTACGTGCCCATCTGCATTTATCCCGCAATCTGACACAATGCAATATGGATATTGTGAAACGATGGGGCGACGATGCATTTACGAAATGAATAATAACACGCCAGCTTTTGACATAGTCTAATCGTTGCGGCGCTCATACGAGGGATGAGATTCATTAGTACGTACGTCAGTATGTCTGCGACTGGATGGAGACTGTGATCTGAAATGCCTGACGAAATTGGAACGATTCGTCGTTCTTCATTATTTACCCATGATTGTATTCATCTATCCTTTTCTGATATAGTATCTTTTTGAATTCCCGTTACTTTGTTCAGACCATACCTTGAATGTCTTGATTGCGCGGACGCGACGCGGACGCCTCGGGCACAAGAAAAGCAATAAAGTAACAAACGGACAGCGGCTGAAGGTTTTAAGGTCGGTACATAGGTATAATGTATATATGTTACAACCAAAAGGAGAAGACGGACGGCACTTTCCGAAGAACATTCAAAATGACCGAACCGTCCGTTTTTTTATTTTCCCATATACTCCACACAAAAGTCATCCTTCAGGATCGTAGGATCTGCATATTTACCTCGGTTAAGAACGATAGGCATTATATAGGTGAAATTCGAAAATCTCTCTCGTTAAATTTGTGCTCTTGTTTTTTTCTTAATGATTCGCGATTCGTGAAAGTGTTCAGATATCCAGTATAAAATGAGAAAAATGTCGTATGGAATACAATCCGAAGATCTTCGTCCCCCGATTACAAATGGGGCTTGAAATAGAATGAGTGATTGCGGGCGGCATCTTGCAGCTAATCAACAATTTTGCGACAGCCGTCTTTTCGGCCAAGTATAAAAAAGTGTCGAGGGTGAAGCACGAGGACGAGACGAAGACGAGGACGAGGACGAGGGGGAGTCACGCGGGTCTCAAGAGAAACCGGGACCAGAGATCCGGGGGCGGAGGGTCTCCGCCTTTTTACACTCGGTCGCAGACGCCGTCACCATTCACAATTCCCAATCACAATGAACCGCGTCGTCGGGGGGAGTGGAGGGGGGGAATAACGTTCAACTTTTGCGGTGAATTCAGAAACGATTTCAACTTGACTGAATACCCCCGATCCGCAATATGAATACATTTGCGTATATGCTATATTGATATAATATTCTTTCGACAATGTATCATACGGTGTATCTATATGCATGCATCGGTTGTATAGATACTGCGAGCTATTATGCAATATAGAGGGGAAAAAGGAAGAAGGAAGAAGGAGGAGAACCGTACGGGGATGATAAACATAAATCGTAAATAAGATGCAACTGCTGCAGGAGGTTGTAGATTATAATTTAACGTAAATTTGAAATTTTCGCAACCAGTTCCTTTTACTTACTACGTCTAGGTAGTACCTACCCTACGGTTCCACGCCTTTTCAACTTCTTCTATCTGCGTAATATATCGTACGTCTAGCGCGACCGCCGCGGCGTTCCCGGTGCAGGAGCGCCAAGCTTAAATAACGCGAGTTTGAATTTATAGTAATACTTTTATGAAATAACGTTAGTGGCGGATATTAAGGCAGACACGGGGAGCGTCGCTGGCGGGGCGCCATCCGGGCGTTCGCCGTCGCGGAGGCCAAGCCGTCTTTTCCGGGGGCTCGAGCGCCTCTTCTGCTTCTATATATTATTACACATGCGACATACCTACGTACTAGGATATATACATACATATAATGTAACAAAGTTCCCGGATCTTTCCCGCAGATCCTAGCTATGGGACCTTCCCGTCGCTGTTCTCGCCGAGGCACAGCTTCTCCCTGGCCGCAAATTCGTTTGTTTTACGGACGCATTAGTCACCAGTCATTGACTGCCGATTCTCAACAAACTGAGAAATATACCTACGTTCGATTTCCTTCTAATTCTGCACTCATCGAGAAAATTGGATGGATGAAACAAATCACTTGAACATTTTTTCTCTCTGCTAATTCCGGCAATTGCGCTTGTCAAAAATATCGAGCGTAAGCGAAGAATGACAACGCGGGTATACCCGCAGGAGTTTATACGTTTTATTGAAATCGCTACAGCTGAGATGTGGCGAATTGAAAGTTGCGCCTTGGCCGCGAAAAGTGAGCTGTTCGTCGATAGGGTGGAGTAACATTGTTGTTACCGCAAACCAATTGAAAAAAATCGTGTTGATAGTACCTACCTACTCGGCATCCCAAATTGAACGGTGCGAACCGCAAAGTTTGAAAAGTCGGTTCAAAGTTGATAGAGAAGAATGTTTGAAATTTTTTACTTCTTTCCCTCTCCATAGCGATCGAATTTTTTCACGTGGTGAAGTGGAAAAAGTGATGAAATTAACGGATACCTAATTCGTTTAATATGTAACTGTCGATGAGGCGGATATGGAAAAATAATCTTCAACTTATCACACGTATAAAATCATATTGGCAATTATGACGGGCGACTTACTCCCCAATTGTCTTTCTTACTTCTGTTTGGATAAAATTTGTGTAAATTTAAGTTAATGATCAATTAAACAGACGATCCGAACCGAGCCGATTACCTATTATTTACCGCACGAGATATGTACACAGCGAATTACGATGAGATATGTGTGAAACAAGCGCGTGCAGGGTAAGCATGTGATAATAAATATTATTCAATTATCGTGTTAAAACTGTGGTTTTGAATGAGGATTTAAATTATGATCGTTTTCAGGCTGGCTCGCCGCATCTGTTTCTGATTTTTAATTAATATCAACCGGTCCAAAGCAACGCGCGCATGAGTGCCCCGCGCACACGCTGCGGCAGGAACTATAGAGAAATTAACAGAACAGAATGCTCACGCGCGAGGCATTAAAATTAATGAAACGAACGAAATGTGTTTTAACAAAATGTACGTGAGCGATCAGGCGGAAGCTGGCCCGAAGAGCGAGAGAGACAGAAAGAGGGAGAGACAAACCCGAAAGAGCGCGCAAACCAGTGAACATTGAAGAGGCGTTTCACAACCAGAGAAAAGCTCTGAGCTATTCTCGATTGAATTTATACACTTCGAACTTGCATGTTCTTAGTTCGAACAAGATTATCACTCGAATCTGTCGATCCGGAAACCGATGGCGATAGAGAATTATCATCGGTTTCGATATATTTTCTGCGCCTTGAATTTCTCAAAAATTTATCACCAGGAATGAGATTGAAAATTATTAAGAAACGTAAAAAGAACAAGACTCCTCTAAATTTATGACTCGAAATTTGTTCGCAGCTATTTCATAATCATCTTTGACCTACAGCGATACGTTTTTTCGCTCGAAACTTCAGAAACGGGGGGGGGGGGGGGGGGGGGGGGGGGGTGATTTCCGGTGTGGCATTCTCAAAGTAGAATGAAAATCCTCGTTGCTCAAGTATAAACCTGAAGCGGAGTTAATTTGACATCGAGGTGGATTCGGTACGGAGTTACAAGTCGCTAAGCTCAGCCTGAAATCCCCAGCTGGGCTTACGAAGAAGTTACCTAAATTTTACCGTCCCGGAGGCTGACTGCCGCACCGTTCCGGTTTCTGTCAAAACCCTGATAATACCGTTCTCCAAATTTCCCTTTCTCCTCCTCGTCCCTCCTCACGAGGCGTCGTAACTCTTGACTCATTTCATACATACCTGCAAAATTTTTCACCTCTTCCCTTCCTCAAAATTTGCAGCAGTCAAACAAGTAATGAGATCCGAACTATTTAGTCACCACCACCAACGCGGCATATCATCTTCTCTCTAGCATAGCGCTTCGCATGGCTTCCCAGCCGGAGGATAGGGCTGTAGGAAGGGACGAGGGAAGCCGAAAGACCAAGAGAGTGAGAGTGAGAGTGAGAACGAGGATAAGATATAAGGGCTAAAGGGGGGATTCCTTAATTAAGGAACTTGACTTAGCCGGTTCTGATGGGGTTCCCCTTCCCACGACGACTTAGAGAGGTCGGAGGTTAGACGGAGGATGGAGGATGGAGGATAGAGGACAGGGAAGTCAGAGTCTTCCAAAGAGTGACAAGGCGACGTTCGCAACCATCGGCTAAAATCACGGACCACACCCCTCCCCCCCCCCCCCCCCCCCCCCCCCCCCCCCCGTACTCTATTATCTATCCCTCATATTCGTCGGGCGAATATAAATGCGCACATTAACCGTAGTGACTAGTTAATCGAGGGGCACGCGTATTATACGAAGTCGCCGTATTCGAACTTGCCCAAACCCGCGGTGTGTCCCCCAGTTGAATTAACGCTCGTGACATCTCACGCCGGCCAACCCTTACCAAAGCGAGTCTTCGTATTACGCTATGCATAAGCAGTCGGAGATTCTTATCTCACACATGCTCTTCGAGAGTGCGGAAGGCTCTCGATGATAGAGTCCGAAGATTATTGAAGCTAATTATACTACAGGGAAAAATTATTTCGTTGGCTCCGTAACCGAGGGGATGAACGATAACGCACCGACCGATTGATTGTGAGAAATATTTCATCGGTTTCATTTTGTCCATACTCTTCCACAATACGGTTCAAGAAATACTCAATCTACGACTGTTTTGAACTTCTGAAATTTACCGCTTGAAAATTAACTGGGTGAAAAAGTAGTAATGTTTCTAATGAAACAGTCCCATCGCAGGTATTCAGTGCGCAAAATTAGAAAACTACGCTACCTACGGTCGACTAAAATATTTAATTGAATCATATCGATTCTTACTGTAGGCAACTTCGCTTCCGCCCAAGTATGACCGTGTGCCGCTAACTCTCTGCGTCGCGAGTTCGAACGACGAGGCGAGAGGCTTTATTGAAAATATCTTCGGTAGTCGCGCACAGTAACGATTGTATGTACATATTAGCTGGCAACTAGCCATAGAATGGACCGATCGGTAACCGTACGGCAATCTTACGCTTATACCGATATCACGCGTAAACCACCCATCGAGAAGATATTCTCCCCGTTGAAGAACCGCAGAGAGCAGATGATAATATCACGTCAAATTTTGTGTGAAGCGTAATCATTAACCGAGTATGCAGTTTTGAGTTTATCTGTACCTATGTATAATCGATAAGAAAGAAGAACAATACATCGTAGGGGGTAAGCGATTATGGAGCTAAGAATGGAAAATATTTCAAGAAGTGTGGAACCTGCTAAATAAAACTCTAGATCGATCGCTCTGGGAATCATAATTCGAATTCGAATTTGCTGCCGCTAACATATTGGGGCAAAAATAGTCGATAAGGTCGGCACCGAAGGAGTACGGAATTCATCAGCTTCGCCATCTAGCAGGATATTCTAAGGCTATTCAATTCAATAACAGTTGCATAAATTGGGGCGCTCTGCCGTGCTGGCGCCCGTTTCGAAAACAGGTATGTATGTATGTATGTCGATTTTCAGAGCCTCCTACCACACGTCCAATCTCAACGGATATAATCAATCGCACATATAGTTATAGATTCGTTATTATTGAAAGATTTATAAAGTCTTTGATACAAGCTACACAGCGGGATGATCTGCGAAAGAAACTGGCTTCCGAAATACACGTAGGTGAGATTTAGGGCAAATTGAAATGAAAAACAGTGTACCTTATTATAACGTCGGAAAAAACAAGCAAAAATGCGATTTATTTTTACTCGCTACACCCCTCGTATCCCAGAGCTCAGTCTTTATATTCCGTAAAGGTTGCATGGGGCATATTCGGAGCCAAGACAAACAATTGATTTCTCTTAAGTTATGAAACACGAAACACCTCAATTGTGTTCGAATGCAAATTGACTATGAATTCAGATTTGGAATAACGGTACCGAAGGTCTATCCGATCTATCGATTGAGTCAATAGTACGACGTCCCCGTTATGAAATGGGTCACGGATTTGGAAATCTTCCAATTCATCTACAAAGAATATTATATTTCACCGCGGTTTGTCCCTGGATGGACCGAAGCCCCGGGCATTTGCATTCCCGATGGCAACTATCAATTTTCCCGAGCGAGAATCAACTGCTTCTTCCCTCCCGTTGCTGTGTTGGTGAACCGTTATTTTGCACTGATTAACTAACGATTTCAATGATCATATCCCTATTGGATCAGCTTCCAGTACTGACATTGGTTTCCAACTAATTTCCAAGCTGATCGTAGGTACTCAATCTATCATCGTAATCTATCCAACTTCAGATCGAGTGAAAAAGCTCTCGATATTTCAGGGGGTACGTAGATTATGATATTCGCAAAATTTCTTATGTACTGGGCAGAGCGAAAACATGCGCAACCGGGGCGAAAGAATCCATATAAGACTAGGAGGATGACGAATGAGAATGAAATCGAATTATTCTTTTGTATAGATGGGTTGAAACTCATTCTTCAAATGAATGATACCGACTAGCCAGTGCGAAAAACAAGCACGAAAGGTATAGTAAGAGTATTTCCTTTTCCTTTTTTCCTCTTAATTCGCTCGGTCTACGCACGTAGACGAGAATGAATTGCCGGGTACGATTCAGTTCACCACGAATAGCAAACGGATAATTGGAATCCGCGTGAAAATTTCGGAACGTTCGTAATCCACTAAATTCCGGAATCATTGAGAATTTCATCCATCGATCGATTCACGTTCACCGAGTATCCGAATTTCCCTTTACAATACGTGTCAACCGCGGCAAGTTATACCACTTAATAACTTTGATAACAATTAAGAGGACGCTTTCCTACCCTCGGAAGTTAGTTGACCGAGGGTGAAACTGTTGAGCGATTTTCGACAGGGGGAAGAGAAGAAGAACGAGTTGAGAATGAAAGGAAGAAGAAGAAGAAGAAGAAGAAGGAAAACAGAGCGAAAGAAGAACGCGAGCGAGAAAAAAAATAGGCTGACAAAAGTACCTCCGATGATCCACGTTGATCAGTTAGCTCGTAGTAACGCGTCTCCCCAACTCAACTAAACGACGAAATAATTCACGGGTCAGAGTTATAAGAGAGCATGATTACGGTGCAGGACATCAGAAATGCGGCACCACACGCCGACTCATTTAGCACGTCTAATCAATTTAACGAAAACTCTTACGCAGCAGGGATCTGGATTATATATGTGCATACAGAACGATTCAAATGTGATTTTAACGCGAGTATATATTCAATGCCTCGTCTATGTAGCGTGAGACTAACGGCTTGAAAATCGAGAGGTAATGAAATTTTCGTCTTGGTATAATATTATGTATACGCGAGCTTTCCGACGGGAGATATATAGGTATGTATATACATATACATACATGCATCTGCTGAAGGCTAGTCCGCACCGCACGAGCAGACGTTTTCGTGTCTCATTTCTTCGTCTCTAGCGCAGGTACATCAACATTCAAGTATAAACTAATCCTCGCCATTATCAACCCCCTCATCCCCCATCCCCCATCCCCCATCCTCGACCCCCCTCAACGCGATCCAGCCATCTTGCTGCGTTCGTGATTTATAAGATTCCTTGCAAAAGAGCTACGTACCGAATTCCAGACTAGTATTATCAACACGTACCTACTGCAAGAGCCATCATCCACTTTCGTAGAGAATATAACGATATGCTTCTGCATACATATATACCCATCTGATGTGCAAAAGTTTCGCTAAAAAATTCCATGCTACGAAACGTAAGAGAAAAAAAAATAACAAAACAAAAATACGGCTAGTTTATTTTGCCAGCTAAAGACGTGCGGTACGACGAAATATCGAACGTTGTAGATTCGTGCTGAATAATTTTCACGATAATCGTACGACCGCAATCATTACTACTGAAACTGTTGGAGGTGGCGTAATGTTCGTAACAGCTGTGCGAGTTTTTTGTCCGTAATTTCTTCGTTTCGTGTCGTTTTCTTTTCTTGTTTACGGATCAACAAAATTACGGTATAACCGATAAATATCATCTATATATTTATACAAAATAGTAATGGGCGGTCGTCTTCGTTATCATGTACTTCGGTCGGAAATGAAAAGTCGGGGGAGATGAGCTGACGAGAAAAACGAATAAGTCGGAGGCTAAATGGGTTATCCCGTCTCATCCTATTCGAAAATATGCACCCCCTGTTGCTGCGGGCTGTTGATCAGCGTGTCCAGGCAATCACTCGATCAATTGACCTTATTGATATCCCAGGCTGATTAGCCGCCACAATTTTACTTACTCGAGTGCTCTTTGCGCACTCGAGTGGTGCGTGGTGACCATGACACATTTTTCATACTAGATAACCGAGGACAGTGAGTTTGAAGTTCGAGATTTTCAGGGTGGACAACTTTTCCAGTTTCAAAGATCTTGATTTTTTTTCTTATTTTTTTACCCTATTTTTTATTTTTTTTTCTGTTTCGTTTTGTTTTGTTTTCATGCTCAATCGCGAATTGCCCTGAGATTTCTCACTATAATGGAGTTAGAACGGCGCTATTGCAGAGTATAGTTTTCTCTCGGCCGACAATGAGTAAAAATATTGATTAGCCAGGAGGTTGTGACTCGGATATTGTGACGTCGAGAAAATGAGTTCGAGAGAACATGTGTGCGGATTCTATTATTCTTAGGGATACGTATTGGTACATAGTGGTGAGAAGTTACAAGACACTCGGCCACTCCTCCGCGTCTTCCGATGTAATTGAATCTAATAAATCGATTCCCGTCCCCCCCAGTGATGATTAGATTCCACGGCTAAAGTATATGTACGTATACACGTAACGCGTACTATAACGCCTGTGTCTTCTCCTCGCATCGTATGATCATCCCTGCAACACGTGCCACCTTTTTGGTACTAACAATCCGTCCAATGCTCATCAATGAACAGAGTGGTTACACTCGAGAGGTAACGTTCGTCATCCAAGTCTCGACGCAGATAGATCGGTTGGTGTACCGTACCGTTTCACGGATCCCATGCGTCAATTAGGTCCTGAATAGTTGCCGAGAGAGTAAAAGCCGATGATCGACAAATGCATTCACGCAAAGAAGAAAGCTCGTTTTTATCGGATCTTCTATTTTTCTTCCCAATCACTTCTAAAAATCAAGTCGAGGAGTAATATACGCGATTAGCGATGATCAAGATGCAATCGGCTGACGAGGGTCGACGAGAAAATGAAAAATGTCATTGAGATCATTTGAAAAACGCGGCTAGCTTTGGGCAGTGCTGCTGCAAGGATCGCGGAGTATTGGCGTCGTTCGATTTCACCCGGTGCGACATCGGCTGGAATCTATACGACATCGAGTTTTCAGTTAAATATATTTTGGCAAGCTTACAGCCGCGAATTTCTGCTTTTCTTCAACTGGTTGACGACACGAACCTGTCGATACCCGCTCAAGAATAGGATAGATATAGGTACCGCCGCGCCGATTGGCACGCAAGGAGTCACCTCGATGTGAATGACAGGCTCTCAAGCAAGTGAAGCAGTGCCGCAACTAGCTCTGATGTGAAAAGAGCGTGGATGTCCGTTTTTTTACACCCTCCCCCCCCCCCCCCCCCCCCATGCCACATAATATGTGGTTGGCGTAATTTGTCGCATGTCGTCTCACAATGTGTAGAACAAACAAAGAACAGACTGAGGGCAATACAAGGTCACAGCCAGAACGGCTCCTTCTTTTTCTTTTACTTATCATTTCACCAGCCATCATTGCCTGAAGGGAGTATCGCAGGTTATGAACACAATTGTAACCTGAATTGTTAGCGATTGTTAGTCAGCTCGAAAAGGCGATTTTTAGTTTCTCCGAGGCAACACCGGCGGAAGGTCGGAAGTAGGTTTTGGAGATTGATGCGGTATCTTGGCGGAAAGTACCCAAGTATTTGACTTCTTCAAGAGATTTGTGCAATTTCGATAGAATCAAGATTTTGTATGTTAACTAGGTTACGTCGTATAACATATAGCTGACATGACGAATATTTCACCTGACCTAGTCGACATAGAATATATTCGTCCTTTCCAAATTTCACCGATCTTTCGGATGATCAAAATACTCGGGCACTTTCTGCCGGAATTATACGTTGCATTAACCTCCGGTTCTTTCTTACGGTCGATTGCGTGCTTTCGGATAAACTACAAATCGCGTTTTCGAGGTGGTTAACAATCGTCAACAATGTTGTTTGAAGGGTGGAATACTCCCTCAGCGTTTCGAGGACGCCCTTCTCCCTCCTCTGGGTTCTCCAGACCCCACGTAACACCGTGGCTTAAAATTTCCATCCCCTATTCGCTCACCAAGATCATGTCTTGGCATGGATACATTCATCTCACAAAACTGACGCGAATCCTGATCGATCTGAGCGAACCGTTTACCTGGGGAGGGGAGGGGGGGGGGGGGGGGGGACGTTTATCCCGTTGCGGAAAAAAGGCGGAAAGAATTAGGAGAATGAGATAGACCGACGAAGAAATTTGTATAACGTGATCCCCGATCGGATAGACGAAATGGAATGATTCCGGATTGTCTGGGAGAGTAGGCGGATGTCTAGAACTATGAACCCGAAGGTAGTTGATTGCCGCAGCGTGCGGTAACCCACATTGGCATGCAGTGTTTAATATTCATTAGTTTACGAAGGATGCGGGAATTCTAACTTGAAAATAGACGCGGCGAGTGTTCGCCTTCCCAAACCCAAGCAAATACCTATTTCTAACTCAAGTGTCTCGTGATGTGCGCGCGAGGTTTAATAATTGGAGCTAGTCCCCGGCTGATTACTATACCCAAAGACATGGTACCTATATCTACATTACATAGAGACCAAATACTCCTTAATTTTCGTCATTTTTCCCAATCTTTTATTCGTCCAATTCGCGCGGCTAGGTCTGACAAGGCGACATGTGAGGTTGGGTATAGCCGAGTGACCTCTGGCGTCTTGATAAATGACAGTAATTCCAGTCGATTCGAGATAATTGGATATCGTTTAAGGTGAAACTGCGCCCCCGAGTTACTATAACCGCCTCAGAAAGCCGAGTCTATCTAATAGGTGTACAAAAATGATGATTTTCTTTTTCACCAGAGTAATAGAAATGGCAAAAACTAAAGAAGGGCGGGGGGGGGGGGGGGGAGGGCCCCCCTCCAATTTGCTCGGCTGTTAATCCAAGGCCTGGTGCAAGGTTAGTTTTAGCGGTGGTCCCTGCAGTGACAGAATAAAAAAGTGAGATTTGAATAAGCCCGGCAGCTATTTCATCGACGTTTTATACCGCACGGTGAGAGACCACTCCGATACGAGAATTTCAAGTAGCACAACGGAGGATTAACGCGGTAGCTTGAAAGCTCCGAGATAAAATAGCCTTCAGAATTTTCAAGGGTAAACATGAAACGATATCCAATGATAAAGAGAAATAACCGAGGTGTAGTAACCCGAGTGGCTCGGGGTTAGTAATATACCGCCATAACAGGTTGAGCAAAAAAAAATTCTGATTGCAGTGCAGAAAAGCGCACGATGCTTTCCCCCGTTCCAGACGGATGTCATTATCCGAGAGAAAAAACAGCTCGCGAACTGCGACGCAGCGATCGACGCGACCGGAGTCAATCGCAATCCCGGTGTTGGTTCGTTTTCCTTTTTTTATCCCCCATTTCCCTTTCGTTTCTTTGTTCGTAAAGACGTACTTCATTCGTCGACGATATGTAAAGGGACGACGGATTTTACATGATTATTGGACGAAAAGCTATCTGCATATATTTGCCCCTTCTTCATTGTTCATTCGGTCCGTCTCAATTCTCTCATCATATAGCAGACGTTGCACTCTTTGTTCTTTCCACATTGGTATAATTGATTAAATATTAACAGAGGATAATGAACCCCATTCATGCTTCCGCTTGATCAGCTCGGAGTTTCCTCCTGAGCAATCGCCGCACGGTTGAATTACAAGTTGAAGGAAGTTAAAAACCTAAGGTAAGGGAATACATAGTTTCAACTCTCAATAGTCGAGAGAACAAAGCAGAGCAACGCCTCTTTTTATCCAGTGAGACTGAGGTCTTGAACTCGGTATTTCCATCGAGAGTACAAAGTTCGTTGAATGTCCCGTGGTACTTAGTGTCCCGGCTCTCGTCATAGTTTTGTAAACCGGACAGTCGTAGATACCTCCGCGGGGATGCTCGCGATTTTCTTCGGGGAGTAACATCACCGTAGGCATATCTGCGTACGCGGATAAAAGGAGGATGAGAGGGAATAGGAAATGTATTGGCGTGCGGAAACGGTTAGATATGTACCCAGAAGTAGTAATCAAATATTTTCTTATAAAACGAGAGAAGCGATCGATCTCATCATACCAGTGTAGAGTTCTTTGGGCAAGGATTCTGCCAAAGCGGTAGCACCCCAGCGACAGCCTTCTAGAAATAAGCCGTAAACGGCGCATCCGTCTCTTGGCTTTTGTTTCGGTTTATGCGGTAGGACCTTGAGGAGGTCAAGGAAAGATATAGGCAGCCGGATACGAAAGGGACGCGAGTAGAGGAAATCGAGAGGAGAAGAAGGTGAAAAAAATCGGATATTGTAGAGACGAAAACAGAATTTCAGAGAAACTCACCGTAAATCCAAAGTCAATTGTGTCGATAGAGATAGAGTATCTGCGTGCAAAATTCTGTAGAGTTCCGGTGAGAAAAGCTTGGGGAAAATAAAAACCGGAGATCCAAAATGCCGGTGGAATTCCTTCGTTGTACCACTCCGTGATGAATTTGATTCTTTCCTTGAGATCGATCACCCAAGCACCTTGGAACGATGAAATTGTTATATTTCTATTTTATCACCACGATCCCCAAATTGTTCCTGTACATCTATTGGAAAAATCTATTCAACCTCATAATCACTGATCTCTCAGGAGAATAGAGAGAGCGGCTCGGCTTACCGAGAGGTTTCAACGACGCGTAACCCTTGTCCGCCCAATTCCTTGGCACTTTGTTATTGAACAGACTTGAAGACATGGTTTCGAGCTTCTCGGACATCACAACAAGCCCCTTCAATGCTTTGAGGAGGTCGTTCAATGAGATCACAAGTTCCTGTAGCAGACCATTGTACCTTTTAGCTTCTTGAAAGAGAACCGTATTCAAAGATTCTTCGTAGAGAACCGGATACCTTGGGGGTAGGGAAAACGTTACGATCGTTCGAAATTCGATCTAATTTTCATTTCGCTTTATAAAAACAAGGTGAGAGAGTATTTTTCATACTTTTCGTGAAAATTTCGAAGAACGAATAACGGCGGAAGCTCCCCGAGGATGTCGGTAGCACGCTTTGAAGAGACCTCTTCTATGCTGCTGGCCGCAGCTCCTCCAACTTCCTTGGGTTGGAGGGCTAGTAGCGTCTCGAGACAAGCGAAAGTTTCTGCCTGGGCGTAGCTTATGTCTGCATTTTCATGTAGCCCGAAAAGAGAGGGGTCGTCATTCAGTGGGAAAGTTTTTATGTAGGTCACGTAATCGGCAAATGGCGTGTCGCCGGGTAGCTACACGGAGGAATATTAAAAGTTGAAAAAAAATGAAGAGAAAAAGGGAGGAAAGGGGAAACACGGAGAGGGAGATTAGGTACTTGGCGAAATTAAGCTGATGTATCTACCGTTCGAAAGAAACAGTGTCAAATAATCTACCTGGTGGTAAACGCCCTTGCCGTCGAATTCGTAAACGGGCGAGGCGACTTCCCGTCTGTAATAATCTTCCAGGATAGTTAAAACGCAACGTCGATCCCAGTCGTCGGTTATCCTACCTCCATAGTTTATGTGACCAGCGGTATAAATGAGTACCTGTAACCATTCACGGTAGAAGAATTACGGCTCGGAGGTTAAAGGCAATACGACGCTGAACAGGGAATGTAAAGATTTGATTAATAACCTTGAAAGGGAGATCAGAATATTCAGCTAGGAACATGCGGAGTTGTGATATGCAGATAGTCAGATCGCCGTTCGTAAATTCGTACGGAATGTTGAAACCGAGAGGCCCGAATTTACGTCGTTCCAGTAGCGTACCGTGAAACATTGATAGAGCGAATAGGAGATACTTGAAAGGGTGTATTTTCCCTTCCTCGAGATCGAGATGATCTTCAAGTTCCGTAACTTGGGTCAAATAAGCACGGAGCATGTTGGCCTGAAACCGTCGGGAGCAGTGGCAGTACTCGCCGTGACGTATACTTTATCTCACGAGGAAATGATTTCGACGTCTTACCTTGAGACCCCGAGGCGGTTCAACGGTTATTTTGCTACAATTTTGCAAGATACTAACAGGGAAGTGTTGGCACGGCAGGGAAGTGAGCCAGAGACGAAAATCTCTGTGTGTATTGTCTGGAGATAGCTGATCGACAAGAGCCTCGAGTCTTGGCATCCAGCTCGGCGCCAGATGGCAGTTCTGTTAAAATTTATTCGAAACACAAAAATGCATTGATCAGCTCACTCGTTCGTCGCACTCCCTTTTCTGTATATGTATTATAAAAAATATGAAAGAAAGAACGTAGAGCATATTTGATACTACCTGAAAGAACACCCAGTTCCCATCGTCGATTGACCGCTTCAGCGTGAGCTCGGCCCGAGGGCCTTGACCCTGACCAAGAGATATGGTGTACAATTTTTTCCCCATTCTCAGCTTATCGGCAAACTTGTAAAGCTCTGCGGCTGGGTCGGTTCCAGTCGAGAGAACAAATATGAGAGGAATCGTTGGCTCGGAGTCTTGATACATAGCCGAAAGCTCCGTTGTCTGGGGTTCAACGAATCGGGAGCCGAGAAAATTGGCAATGTACATCTGCATGGCGTTCGTGAGCTTTCCAGGTCTCAGACATTTGAGTACAAGCATTTTTTGAAAATCATCCAGCGAGTCTCGCCAAGGGTAGGGTAACGGCATTCTAGAAACATATAGAGGAAGAATGGAAGAAAAAATATAAAAAAAACAAAAAAACGCAAGAAAACGAAGAAAAAATCAAATTATAAAATCGTGCTAACGTTTGCGGTTCTTGAGCGTCGAAAACTTTTTTAAACTGAGGTAGCAATTCTTTGAACGAATCTACGAATTTATTAAATTTTGGTAGCGTTCGCAGTGATTGTATTTCCTTCCAGCAACGTGGCGATATCCAATCTGGACTTGGATTCGGGGAGAGCTGAGAGGGAGAGGAAACGTTTATATTGGAATGAAAGAAAAATGTAAAACAATGTTCGGTTGTGCCAAAGCACAATATGAGTGGATTCATAAATTGAAGAAATTACGGCAGTATTTTAGGAAGCCTGCATTCTTTTGCGTTCGACTCACCTGTACCGGATTGGCTCCGGAAAGCAAGAATCTCCACTCATTGGGGTCAATGAGATTCTGGTCTATTTTAAGTCTAACGCAAACGAGAAATGCGAAGTGTAACTTGTGCCTTTCGAAAAGGCTTCGACAAACGTTTGAGAATAAATTGAAGGTGAAGTGATCGTTTATGGTTGATATTCGTACTTGAATGTCATCTACGATAAAAACATGTTAAGAGATTTAGAGGAATCGTGGATTTCAATGTGTACGTTCTGTGGTTCAGGAAATGAAGGGAAAAACGTAGAAATAGATAGAACGAAAGAGGATAATCGGGCGTGTACTGACTATTCATATCCGTGGCTGTCATGCTGGCGGAAAATATGCTGATAAACCATTCGAGCGAATATTGGTACATATTGTCGACGTGCTGCAAGTCTGACAAGCAGAAAAACAAAATACGTGCGCGATTTGCGACGGGAATATACATGCTTCTTGTGGTTTCAATTTCAGCCTGAGTCATCTCAGCTTTCTCGACCTTCTCCTATGTGTACGTAACAGGTAAAAAGTAAAGAGACTATGAGTCTGGATCCTCTTTTCTTGTCTCTTCTTTGTTTTTCTTTTCTTTGCTTTTCCTTGCTTTCTTTCTCTCTTTCTTTCTCTCTTTCGCTCGTTTACCTTTTCAACTTGGTTTCACGCGTTTGACGGTGAAGAGATACTCGCTGGTGCAAGGTCATCGAAAGAAAAAGAAAGAGGAAAAGAAAAGTGGAAAGAAGAAAAGAGAAAAGAGAAAAGAGAAAATTGTCGAAGAAAGCTTCGTTCTCATTTTGCATGTCGGAACGTATTGCGGAGAAGCAGGAAAAGCATGAATGACGGATTTGGATATTAACCTTGATCTCCTCACTCTTCATCTTGGATGCTTCTAGTGTAACGATAAGGTCTGTGTCATCGACCGCAGACCCTTCTGAAATTGAAAGTCTGTAGAGTATACGATCCTCGATTTCCGTTAAATCCTGCTTCATCTCAGCGCTGGAAATGACGAGAGCACCGCGCGCTTCTTCAAGGTCAGGTCGTTCCTGCATCGCCACAAGAGCCAGCATCTGATCCGAGAGACCGCTGTGTGAATAACAAACTTGTTCATTCATTTTCGGGGTCTAACATGCGCGCGGGGTCGCAACCGAAATACAAAATTCAAAGTTCAAGGTAAAAAAGGTGCATTCATCTCACCTAGCTGTGAGAGTGAAGTTTACCAGCAACACTTTGATCGCTACTTCTGGAGTATAGTGGGGGTTTGTTAATTTCGTTGTCATAAAGAGACGGAAGTCGCTATTGTACGGTACCACGCTATCTCCAAGTTTAATAACCTCCTGACCGCCCTGCCTAAAAATGGTCTTTTTCAAAATCGGATCGATACCAGCTTCCAATGTCGTACCAACGTTCTCAATGAGGCAACTTTTTCCGAAGCGAACAGACCCTTCCAAAACTCTGATTAAATCCGGGTCGTTCATTTTCGCAACCGACAAGCTAATTTTACCCTAGAAGTTAAGATCGCGACGCGTTAAAGCTGAGGGTGGGCGATGATCGGCCGATAAAATAAAAAGGTCGTAGAATCGTCGAGGAAAACATTTTCATCACCATATTTCGGATCCACTTATTAGCTTGACCTTGGGGATCGATGAAGAGCGGCCAACGTTGAGAATTCATCACGAGTACAGCATTCTCCGCGGAAAATCCATCCCTGGGCAAACCATCGATTTGCCATTTCCGAATTTCAATAGGATTGCCAAGAGTCGAGAGAGGCGTGCATCCCTCGGTGTGAGGGACACCTTCTCCCAATACCGAATGCCACGAAATGAGAAGCTTCTCTCTGTACGTATCGGTGAACGGAGTGAGATAAGCTACCGCACCTGATCACAAGATTGCATAATGGAGATGAGAAAATTAAGTTTCGAACGTGTGCGGCGGAGGAAAGATTTTCGTTATAAATTTCCTCGGCACGATAATATTTTCCTTTAATTATATCACGGACGGTATAGAATACCCGGTGGGTAACCCTCGTCAACAAATGAAACTTATGTGATGGTCAATTTACCCGCCGAGAGAAGAATATCCCCGACTACGTTATGCAGGGATACTTTGATGTCCGCCACGGTCGCGATCCAGCGTTTTCTCTCGTCGGCTAGACCAACGACCAAGCGGACAGCTCGGGACATTCTCTCCTCGCACAATCGTTTCTCGTTTTCGAGCGCTGTTTTCTTCATCTCAGCAACTCTGAGCAGTTCCTGCAATCCCTGAATTCCCTCTTCGACTTCCTTGAGCTTCTCCATGGCAGCTACCAGGCTTTTTTTCGTCTCGACAAGAGCTTCGTCAGCTTTTGCCAACGCCACCATTTTCGGAGCGACTTTCAAATTGACAAAATAATAATTGTACATCGCGTGTACCCAGAGGCAGAGCGAATGACAGGCTCGAGAAACCTGGATCACTTGGAGTGGTTCGAACGATGAATTTTCCACGTAAGGTTTCAGTTTCTTTATCATTTCAGCCGTGATATCTTCTTTATTGAAATTCGCGAGGGAATTCAAAAAATGGCCAGCATCAGCCAGCAACTGGATTCCGGGCGTCCAATAATCAAGAATTTTCTCACCCGGCATTTTTCCAGGAAGCTATCGATACATCGGGATTTATACACAGCAATTGTTCTCGCGTTTAAAAATTCTCTCCTGCCTGTTATTTTGCGCAGCGAATTAAATTCTCTACGCGTTCGTTAACCACGAGAACTAACCTTCGCCGGTTTGACATCCTTGATTATGCATATTGCCTCAATGACCAAAACTACCCCTACCGGTGGCCGCTTCATTGCCTTGACCTCCGTTATGTCTCCCTTGTTTAAAGCTTTCAAACTTGCCTCAGCCTCTTCGAGCATCGGTCTTGCAACACCTGATGGATTACGATGTTTTAAATCATTTTATTCCTTTACTTTCCCGAAGGCTGATGATGAATCGCTCGAGTTAACCGAGAAAAAAAAATTTTGACGAAAATTTTCGGTTCAAAAATCTTTTCGATTCATATGCATAAATTGATATTTATTCGTTCCAGAGTACGGAAATATCGAATTTATAAAAGAGCGAGGAAAGAGTCAAATAACAGATATTCGTAAGTATGAAATAGAAAGCGTATGAGGGGGTGAAGGCCGGGGGGTGGGGGGGTGAAGGCCGGGGGGTGGGGGGGTGAAGGCCGGGGGGGGGGGGGTGTAAGGGTTCCTAGAATCTTACTCAGATCTGCTTCAGCTTCTTCTTTGATCGCTTCACATTTTTCTTTCACTCGGGACGCTTCTTTCTCCTGCTCCAATGCGATAAGTTTGGTTTTTTCAGCCTCGATCTATCGTGCCGAATGGGATTGGATATCTCAGATTTGCGTGGGTGACAACAACAGAGTTGGGAAAAAAAAAAACAGTAACGGGATAAAATGAAGAAACAAAAAAACAACAAATTCGGAATCGGAACTTTACCGTATCCGCCGTAATGCGTTTGATCATAGCGGCAGTAGCGGCGCTAGCTTTTTCGAGTTCCGGCTTCATCCCTGTCAAGATCGTTTGCATTTCTTGTACCTCGATTTGGGTCGACGCCAGCTTATCCAATCCTGCGTTCCGCGGGAAGTGTAAGTGGCGTATAAATATTTCGGTAGCGAAAAGGCGCGACGAAAAATTCAAATGAATAAGTGAACGAGTGAGACACGTGGACAAAATTGTGAACGGATTCTGGAATCCCCGAAAAATTCACTCGGAAAACAAGATAAAACGGAAGGCCGATGGCTCGTTAGCCTTTCGGCTTTTATGCTCCGTGTTTCACCCCGTTCGTAACGAACGGTAAGGCTTAGGCTTAAACGAATTAAGTAAATACGAACGAATTGCTAGCCCGCTGTGTTCGGTTTCATCGTCAGCCGTAGTAAATCTCTGGCTAATTTGTGGCGTTAATAACCACGGCGGAGGCGGAGTAACTTCGATACGAGTAAAATGGATCTAATACCTGGCATTCAAATGTTGAAGAAAAAGAATGAATAGAGGAAAATGCCAGTCCTCTGAATTGAAGATTTTTCCACAAGATGTTGTGGCATTCTGATGTTCTGATATTTATTGTTCGTGTCGAAACTAATCGGAGCTCGGATGAATTTAATATCGGCGATCGGTAGGTATGAGTAAAGAATGTGAGAATACCGCTTATGAAAGTTGAATATCGTAAATCTCGACATAGGTAGCCTAGACGTCGATGATGAAATTTGAGAATGAGGATGAATAGCCGCAGACTGTAGTACACACATATACGAGTATACAGTAAACAAAGGGTAGGTTGCGTAGAATGAAATTGTAAATGCAAATATATGCTGATTATGGCGAAGCAATGTGGTGGAGGATTTCCCCTTCAAACGTGTACTGGAATCACGTTAACCAAGTTGGTAGCGTTTCGTCGCCAAATTTGCGATGCTTCGAACGCTTGACGAGATATAATTCGGCAATAGACGATACAAAGATTTTAATTATCGATTATAACGCGTCGATCGTCGGCGCACGGTGAATTTATGGCTGACACCGGAAAAAGCACGAAGCGCGTCGAATTTGCAAACGAATACTTGAAGAGGAATGAAAAATGAAAAATAGAGAATGAAATGCTCACTCAACGGAAGGAGAACGGAATGAGTATAGCGTAACATATATGTTTCCAGATAAGGAATGGAATAAAAATCGCTCCACTTCGTTCGCGAGGACATTTTCACGAGAAAAAAAAGCAAAAAAACAAAAAAAAAAACAGAAATGGAGCAACGTAAATTGTGGATGTGAGCGTCGAACTCGAAGAGTGTGGGTATATTTTTCCCCGGATTTGGAGAGGAAGAAGGGTTACCACCAAGCTTTTATTTGCCGTGAAAAACGACCTACAATATTTCCGTGATCTTCTTCGCACACTTTTCCAACCTAGGCGCGGCGGGAAACGGATGGACAAGCGAGCGAGATTCGTCCGCGAACTCAAATCCAAACGCACGGATCGCCCGTCTTATTGTTAGTATAATCTTCCGAATCTTCGACGTATGTACATACATACATACATACATCTGAAACGAGTATTTGATTTCTGCGATCTCTCGCAGCCTGTCGAACACACACACACGCAGGCGAGAAACAAGCGCGGAATAACATTCGATGTTAGAAATAAAAAGCTTCTTTGATTCCGGCCAGTTAGGAAAGAGTTAATATCTGCTAGTTAGTCACTCGCGCGTTTTAAATCACGAACGGAAGCCGAAACGTATCTACGATCTATAATATTTCACTTCCATTCTCATTTTGCCTGCACTCGGTTGATTCTAATAGCAGACGCCGAAAAGTGGCTCCGGGAGTTAGGTCATGTGTCAAAAATTTGACAAGACCAACTCGGCGAGGGCGGATGGATGGGTGGGTTGGGTGGGCTGGGTGGGCCAAGTAGATGGACTACTTTCCACCACCACGTGTCTAAAAGGGTCAACGAGATTACGAGGGTCGGTTTTCATCCGCATTTTGGAAGCTGGCCAAACTGTTCTCACCGAACGACGATGACGCGGGTTTGTATGTATACGCAGTACAACACGAAAGCCAGCTCTTTGCCCTGAGTGAACAACGTGTAGATTTCTCCTGAAATTTGTCAACATCAACCCACCTCCCTCCCCTAAATCCCGGATGAGAATGATCCGTGACCAAAATCGCAAACCGGCGTTACGGTGGAATCCTTTATTCTTATCTAAAGTGTAGAATATAACGACGTTTGTAGTAAGCCCTCTCCTCCCGAGATATTATCTCTAAGAAAGGAGGGAACGCGAATGAGAGGAAGAAAACGAAAAAGAAGAAGAGGCAGGAGGAGAAGAAGGAGAAGAAGAAGAGAGATGGAGGGTTGATCGATAGGTCGCTCAACTCGAATTTAATAATAATGAAACAGGAGGAGAGAATCTGCGGCTGTTACACCAGACGGAAAATTCAGCGAAGCCGTTCACCAACCCCGAAACCAATTAGACTATCCATCTGTCGCAAGCGCAAAGATCGATCGCCTGATATTCACAATGAAAGAACGTACGTTAAGAGCAGCGGTTCGATAATTGCGATGAAGCACAATCCGCCGAAGAGTTGATTTCGTTTAGTTTGTACATATATAAAATGATTATACTAACCTAGAGAGAGGCGATCTACTCTTGAAATAAGCTCCTCATTTTTCTCTTTCACAAGGATTCTATAGCTCGTGAGTAACTCCAGGTAGGACGTCGGAGTGACGTAATTATGTCGTGATAATTCCTAAATTATCAAAATTCAAAGATTCGTTTTTTTTCTCTCTCTCATTTCTTTTTCTCTCAATCGAGTAGTATCGAGGAAAAAAGTTAATGGATGAAGAAGCACGGAAAAAAAGAAAGAAGAAAAAAAAAACAAAAAAGAAAAAAAAAAAAAAAACCGCAATCATCAGAGAATCGGAAGGTAGAACTAATTTCTTTACCGCTCACCTGCAAGAAGTCGGAGCTTGCTTGCGTAACGCTGGAATGCATGAATTGGCACGTTTTAACGATGTACGGGAGAGCGTTGCCGGAAATATTCGCATCTTCAATATCGCTGAGAAACTGCAGGGCGACGCTCTGTCGGAATATTTGATTATAAAAAAGAAAAGAATACCGGGGTTCCCAAGGGGCCGAGAATTGTGAGATCTCGTTTATTATCATTGTTTCAAGCAAGTTTCCACCGTATGCACGTATGGAATGAGATTGAAGTTTCGGAAGATTATGGATTGGAATCTTGGCTCTAATCTACCGAACGACGAATGTCATAATGGAGTCAGTCGAATTGTGAGCCGTATCTCAGAATCCTCCGAGACTTCAGCCCGACAAAACGAACCTCGAGAGCCGTTGCCGGCCAGGGACTGAACCAGTCGATTGTAGAACAGTTGACTAAGGCTGGAAACTGTCTCAATCGAGCTCGAAATATCTCTCCAAGCGGGCTACACAGATTTCACAATATTTTCAGTGGAGTTGAGTAACAAATAATCGAAATTTATGAACTATACGACGCGGTGGAGTAAGGCATGGAAAGAATGGCAACAGCTTTCTGGAAATATCTACGTTGAATCGAAAATCATACCTCATTGTAACCACGGTGTGAAGATTGCTGCGAACAACTTTGAGGTAAGCAGCGAACAGGTTACTCCTAGTCAATGGTAAGCCAGCCTCTTGAGTCGGAACGCGCATGACTTGGAATATCATCTCGAGTTCTTCGGTAGCGTAAATATTTGGAATATCACCGGAATTGAGAATGTTGTTCAAGTCCTCTAGGAATGAGTCGTTTTTAATCTGAATAAAATGAAAAATTGTACGGAGAGACGGGTTTGTATAGACGAGGCAAAAACGAATAATAAAATCACAGAATTCCGCACTCTGCACCGCGACTATTTTACAATGATCAAAGGAGGAATTGACAGAGTTGAAAGAAAAGGAAAGAAGAAATGAAGATTGATCATTGATTCATTGAGGTCAGGATGTCTCTCTCTCTCTCTCTCTCTCTCTATCTCTCCGGAGCCATCCGAAGAAGATATACCTACATATGGTAGATATTTTATTAACATAGTACACCTCCTCGCAGTTCAATTTTACGTTACGTCACGATTCTTTCTATATAACTGCGCTTCGTTATCTTCCAGATTTCATCATGTCACGTAGCTTTGATGTCGAAGTGCCCCAAAGGACACTGTCTCATCGGAATGTAATATCAAATAAAATATAGTA
Source organism: Phymatocera aterrima (assembly GCA_963170745.1). Lineage (NCBI taxonomy): Eukaryota > Metazoa > Arthropoda > Insecta > Hymenoptera > Tenthredinidae > Phymatocera > Phymatocera aterrima. Next base: position 4,297,581 of record OY720668.1, read on the forward strand.
TGGTGGATCTCTCTTTCTATCTTTCCCTTGCCTCTTTTTTCGTTTCAGTTTTCGCTTCATTTTTTTTTCCCCCCCATCTTCGAAGCCATGAATTTAAATCGTTTCTCGATCATGCAAATTACGATACCACTGGTACTAATTGTGATAATACTAACGTTGTTCCTCGATCTTGATTCACCGTATAGGAAAAAAAATAGCTCACCTGACTATCCGAGAACAAGAATACTATGGGATGTCGTTTGGTCCCGGCCTTCAACATCATAGATTTAACGTCTTCCCGCCATTCGTTATTTCCGTAGGCTTTGCTGAGCTCAATTTGAAAACAGTCGTACTCCATTATGAAGGCGGAAAATTTCGTCAGACTAGCGCGTCCTACGAATAAAGAAATTTAACGGTGTCCGCAAACGAGGATTGAGGTCAAAATTCCGAAAGACCAAAAAGTGTGAAACATACGACGGGCATACCAACGAAAGGCTATCAGATGGAGGCAAAAAAATTCGGAACACAAAAACCTAGGAATAAATATATACCGAAAACTATCCCTCAGAATGGGCAAGACCACGAGCGGTGAAATGTCCGATTGGTCAAAGTATTCAACGCTTCGAAAAACGTGTGTTCATAATTCAGAATCGTGCTCATTGCCGAAGTTAACGAATCCGAATTCATTGAATCGAAAGACCAAACACTCGGAAGGTCAGAATTCCGACACTCGGTAGAATGGAAGGGCCAAGAAAGTGAAAACTCGGGAGACATTAGAGAAACTCTATTCTCTTGCGCAGAGAAAATAATCGAGTACCTACTTAAATTTTTTGTCGAAATTTTGGTCATTCGAGATCTCAGTCTTTCGCTATTTCACTTGTTGGTGTTTCACCGTTTCTTAACTTTTATTTCCGATCTTATTTTCTCCGGTTTATTGTCTGATAGAAAGTTTAACCGCCGTGAATTTTCAATTTCAAAAATACTCTCTTTCCAAATTTTGTCAATCTGATCGCTTCGTTCGTTCGGAATGTAAACTATCTGAGAATCCTGCATTTTCGGATAAAAGCGCGTTCGAGTGAATAGCTTTTCAACGAAATAATCATTCGGTTCGGTAACAAATAAAAAATGAAAATTCCGCTTTCTCAATCTTTCGCTACTTTAGAATTCGTATCTTTGAAATTTGGGATTTCGGCCCGCCTACTATTTGGTCTTAGGAGATTTCAACCTCGCCCGTCGAAAAAGAGAAAGGGATGATTGAAGAGAGGAGGAACAGAGATTGAAAGCTTATTAGAAAAAAGCAATAACCTGATCCACCCATTCCTAAGAGCAAAGCATTTCCCATTGGTTGACGTAGTATGCGTGTTATGCGGCAAATGTGTGCCATCGCATCCTGGAAGAGAACTAGTCTCATGGGAGACGTAGTGACGTTATTGTATTCTTCGAGATTATCCAAAAGGATTCTCTCCAGCTGTCCGGAAGATTGTAGCATAGTTCTTATTTCAAATGTTAGACCATGTTTTCAATTGTTTACATTCACAAAATTCGGGATCAATGTGTAACCAGAGATCGATGAAGTATCATCAATTTTATCGCCAACGTTTTACCTTTGTCATGCTCGTTATCTGCACGTACTGATTAAATGACTCGTAGAAATCTCCGTACAATGGGATTCCGTGGCCAATCACTTTTTCTGTATCGCAATCGAATTGCTCCTCCAGAATTTTTCTTAAAAGATCGTCAAACCAAGCGCGATCGACATCGTTTACCAAACGATCGCAAAATACCCGAATGTTCTCATGATACCACAGCATCACGAATTGGGCCACATTCTGATATCACAAATATAATAAACATGAACGCTTTTGATTATAGCTTGAGCGTATATTGTTTCTTTGATAATGGACCAAGGATTAACCGAGGAGATGGCCATCGTGAATTTTAATGAAATTCCGTAGCCTCGTGGCAAAGGATCAAAAGATTGAATAAAAAGCGGTTTCGAGGGTCGGAATTATCCTCAGATTATACCCGAGAGTATCGCGTTACTCAAATTACGTTTTAAGCTTGAAAAAATATGAGGTTACGCGTACGCGGTACGCTGATATTGTTATAATCACGGTATCCAATAGCATGAGTTTTATTTTTTGAAGTAGTAACTTTCTCGTTGGACAGAAACGAAGTCAGTGGTGGTCAGTGCTGGTGTTATATCCACGGTACTTCACAAAGCTGACATCTTTCATTCGATGATAGAAGTTACGAATACAGTCACTCAGAGGTTCGCGAAAACGCGATATGAAACTTCGACGGCGTTTCTCCATGTATCTACAAACGACGCGCTATCTATTTTTCCTCTCTTGTTCTCTGCGCACCGAACAGAACTGATTGTGAATCCATCATATTTCCTAACGCGTGAGATTTTCAAATCTCAATGAACACCCGAAATGAAAATACTTTCAATAATGTGGAAGCTGACGGAGAAGAGAAGAAAAAAGAGCGAATCGATCCTCAATTATCATAGACCTGTACCTATCTACGCTTGCCAAAATTCTCGCAATTACTTTCTACAACATATTTCTCCCGGATTGAACTCATTGTCAGCCAGATTCTACAAGAACATTAATACAACAAGCGAACGTCAAAACACTTCCTCGTCTATATTGTATACTCGAAGACTGTAAACACTCACCGACATCTTCTCCGGGTTAGCCATTAGTATTCCCTGGAATACTTTGCTCAGATCTCGCAAATTGAATGTATAATGAGATTTGTCCGGGGTAGGTAGTAGCTCCGAAACAATAGTGTTGTATACACGAAGGGTGGCGTTCACGGCCACGTCCAAAAGATCCTCTAATCTCTCCTGTGTCCGTTCTATCCACGATTGTAAAATCGTACCGAATATATTCCTCTGTGAAATTAACTCGGCTTCAAATCCATATGGATATATGTACGTGTACATTATACGCGCATTCAAACTGGCGCTCATTTCGCTCAGATGTATGTATGTATGTATGTATGGATGTATGTACGTATACGTATACGCAGCCGTATCACGTCGAGTGAATAATGATCCTTGAAAATGGCTGAGTTGAACTAATTATTTCCACCCCAGAATTTTCCACTGCAGAAAGCCCCGTCGCCGTAGCAAAGGTACGAATAAGGTAGAGGAAAGGGGAAAAAAGAAGAGAGGAGAGGAGAGGAGAAATACATCGGCAGCAGTGAGTATATAGGATGATTACCTCGTTACTAGCCGCCCCCTTGAGCCTGGCATGAACGGCATAGAGAATTACTGATAGTTACGAAGTAAGTTACGAGCTCTAATTGCGCGGGAGTTAATCGGACAAAGAGCAAACAAGTGGCAAGGACGCGAGGTGCGAATAGCCAAAGAGAAACGGGACCCTGGGCAACGTGGTCCTAAAGGCCACGAATAATGTTTCCCTTGAGGAAAAATCCCAGCCAATGTACACCTTTATGTGAAAACTTTTCAGATTTGATACTCGTGTAGTAGGTACATGGCATGAATTCCAACATACGGACATACCTATACCTGCTGCCCCAGCTCCGTGAGACGGGAATTAAAACGGAGCAGGATAGTTTCAAATAACGCCAACGCCGCGCCGATGCGCGGTACGTAAACGCGGGCAATATTTCACAAGTGGAAAAAGACCGTATCGCGCCCTACGGGGTCAATTGATCGAGAAAATTTCACGGTTTAATAACTCACCTTGACATCATCCTCCATTTCGGTAAATGCCAGGTGATGGAGATGACGCGTCAAGCGTGTTGTCACGGGATTCCGTCCGCCACCCGGAGGACCCATTGCCGCGACGAAGTTACAGTCGTGGATCAAGCGGAATTGACCAATTTCAGTGCGGTCGTACCATCCTGGAAGGATGAGAGAAATTATCGCGATAGTTACTTAGGGACGTTCGTTAATTATGTGGGAGCAAAGTTTCGGACTTGAGATTGAGGGAGGAAGGAAGAAAGGAAGAAGAGAGAGAGAGAAAAGAAGAAGAAGAAGAGTGTGATTGCGTGCATGTTCATTTTTTACGCAACTCACGGATTCGTTTGGTAGGGAATTTGTATCCACTGGTTAGGAGCTACTCGCTTCCTATAACACTACTACTCGCAATCAGCTATTTTCTTCTGCGACGTGAGACTCTGCAGAGGACAAATTAAATTTTCGCATTTCGCGAGGTTGGCAAATTGATGAAATCTTGTTCTGGGAACAAAGAGAGACCCAGTTCCATACAGTTGTAGGTACGTCTTAAATAATACTGTAGCCAACCCCTCGCCACGGCTTCTGCCCTTTCCAAAAATCCATACTCTCCTACAAATTTAATTTCCCGACGGGCCCGCGATTTCGAGTTCACTAGACATCCGGGGGGCGACACGGCGTCACCCGACGACTATAGTTTAGATTTTAAACACACGAGGCTAATTTTCCTTGATTCAAAAATGGAGGAAAAAACAATAATGGTGCGCTCCTCCCGCTCCGTTTCCCCCGAAGCACTCAAACTCTGAAGCTCTAAACGATTCGGAGGATGGAAAAAGATTTCCCCCCCGGTATCGCGGAAGTCGGGGGGAGGGGGGGAAAAAAAAAAACCAAACTGAAGCCTAGCTGTATCGTTGGATGCCGAGGGATACCCCGGCGAGCTGATCCCTCTCTCGGTGTTTGTTCACGAGTGAAGAAGTAAAGAAAAGAAAATTGAAACAGCGATTGAAAAGCTTTCAGAATTCGTGTCTATACAATCATCAAAAATTGTTAGTGTTTTAAACGTTCTCATGAAATTTTCCAACCATAAAGTTCAACTGCGAAACGGCGTTGGTGTAGCAGACTCGGTCACAATTATATCCCAGATTACACATCAACCCGTTCCATTTAAGAGAAGCTTTCCTATATATGGCTACACACAGTGCATTCCGTTCTTTGAATATATTTCTATAAAACTGAATATCAAGCAAGCCTGAACAGAAGAGAAAATTCTCGTGACTTTTGGTGGATCTACTCCGACTCCAACGATTCGCACGACTCTTTATCTCTGGATTCCCTGATCCCTGCAGTTTCACCTTCAACAGAGCGCTACCAGCGGCTTCGCTGTTGAACTGCTACAAAATTCGCCGGTGCTTTCGGGGCGTCTGTTTGAGAGAGAGAGAAAGAAAAAAAATATACGAGCAAAAAGAAAAAGATAAACAAAAAGAACGACGATCCTCTGTGACTCGCGAATGATTAGCTTTCGATACACGGGAAATCCAAAGCTGGTTGTAGTAACGCGGATTGAATAACTACCGTTGTAACACAATCGAGTTAATCAGGGAAAGGCCGACACGTGAATTCTCCAGGGAATTTCGACCGCCAGACAAATACTGTCGCTCCGTTCCCACGGCGTTTTAAATTGTGGATCTTTCGAAACCCTGCAAATCCCCTATCGTTACCCACGAACAAAATCACACCTTTGTCCCTAGCGTTCTGTTCAAAGAACCGCGTTAGTTCTAGTTCCGGGGTCTCGTTTGATACCTACGTGGAGGCAATTTCCACGCGTGACGGATTGCAGCGCTGACCTACATCGCGTATCGGTCAGAAATACTCCTCGACTATTTCCATGACTCCTGAGCTACGCAAGGACTCCGCAATTTTGTCATATTCAAGCGAAGCGTGCAAGTATTACATAGTATGTCGTCGCACGAGACGATGACGATGTATCTAATCATTGGATCTTCCGTGTGATGGCAAACGCCTCAACGAGTAGCCGGAGTCTGAACTCTTGATCATTTCAAAGCGAGTTGCAGCGCGCTGATTGATTTTGCATAGTTATGTAAGAGGTATGTAAGATGGTGCCGTACGGCTCAGCCGGCTAAAATGGCTAATTCGGTTAATTAGCCGAAGCTGAGCCGGCTAACAGTTTTCAACCGGCTGGCTCGCACGCAGTACCGATGTATAATGTGTGTATGCAGTGTTGCGTACATGTTCGACCGGAAGCTTGTCTGATTCTGACCTCTGTGATTTCGATGATTAGAGAAAGTGCGATCCCGAAGCTCTCGCGAAAATCCCGACGAGTACATACAGCTACGCATGGATGGTTCGGTGATCAACTCTTGACGACGATAATTGGATGAAACGTAAAGCTTCAATATAAATCATTCCCGCAGAGTGTGAGCAAAGAGAATTACAGATTCCCCATATAATTCTTCGGTGTCTGAAACGTTGTTGAAAGGAGCGAGCTGCGACGGCGGCTTGTGTGCGAGCTGCAATTTTCTACATCATCATCTTTTATATTTTCTACCCGTGTTTGAACTCTGACCCGCGGCAGTGGTAGCGGAGTTAATTGAACGCGGCAATGACCTCAGGATATCTGCATCGTCCCAGGTAGTAAGTTCCGCATTAAAATACCGTGAGATAAAAATCGCCGGGTTCTAGTCTACCATTGAATACGGACAGTTGTTTGATGTCGGGGCTAAAGAGGTCGGAAAATTGCGCCATTGACCGAGGTATTCCTAGACTGTTCTGTTACCTGTTATTCAAAATCACTTTCAACACTCACTGACGCATTAATCTCCCAGGATCCAAATTCACGCGCAATTATTTTCTCCATATAATTTTTCAACCTTCGAGTTTCCACTTTTCAAGCATCGACTATTATACATTCCGCTTATCGGCTGTACATCGGTCTTTATTCATTGTCCCCCCCCCCCCCCCCCCCCCCTTTGGGTTTTTCGTTCACGCCCCAACTCCGCCGGCCTGACGTTCGGCGATAAATAAATTGTACGTCTCACCGGTTACACGGTCTGATCGCTGGTTCCACCCTAAGAATCCGATATAGTGCCTCTGCCCCGACCAGCGCGACCGTCCTCCAACATAATTTAAAGTGACTCGCTATCTCGTTCCCATTAATCACATTATGCAACATATATCATGAGGAAGTATATAGGTGTACGGGTATAGACATATTTTATGTGATACAGAAGAAAAAAAAGAAACAAAATAAGCAAAAACGGCCGAGTATCGGTGGAGTCAACTTTGTGGGCTGAGCAGAGAGAGTAGCACGCGGAAGTAAGATATAACGAAAATGAGGATATCATCTGCGTTTCACGTTTACGGCGAAAAGTTTATTTCCCCAGCTATAATTCGATGACATACCTGTCGCGTGATAAAAACGATTTCCCTACCGTACCATGTATATCCACATCTAATTAACTCATTTTTCGTCAAACTTTGTATTTATGACCCTGTTTTTGTTTTTTTTGTTTTTTTTTTGTCGCCGACAGCTCTATCCAGTACGGCGATCGTGTCTCGCCAGGATGATAAGCCGTAGGCATTTAGGCCGACGCGGCGACGCGTTTAATGCCTTCTAGAAGTGAGATTAAACCACGTATAGGAGAAAAGGAACGGGTGTTCAATTCGATGATCACGAGGAGTGAAATATTGAAGAAGAAGAAGAAGAAGAAGAAGAAGAAGAAAAAGGAGAAGAAAAAGAATTGAGGAAACTATGATTTGCAAAAATATATATACCTACGTATAGGTATAGTTGTATTATAGAGAAGGAATGGTAGTATGTGATTATTTGATTAAACTTTACCACTGAAATCCATGAACTGACGTATCAATTCTATCGGCGGCTGTGCCCCGTAAACCTCTAACGTCGGCATATTCAGGTCGTCGATGAAAAATATTTGTTTCTTAAGTATCGGCGGCCCGTAAACCCCTTTCCGCCGTTTATCGAGTTTCGAGTCAATCAATTCCTTTGAAGAAAGAAGTGATCAGGAATTAAACAGTACGTCGAACAAACGTTGGATTACGTACGCGGTTATTACTTGTCGAGGTATATTTTCTCGTTCGTCTTTTACACACTTCTAAACCGGGGGTAAATTTGTATATTCATATCCAAACCTGAGTCTGAGTGGCAGAAGTACGAGCAGAGAAAGTGATGAAATCGCAGATATATTTCTTTGACATATTGCGAGCGAGCTTGGTCGACACTGTCAAAGTTTTACCACTTCCGGTCGGACCCACGCAAAGAATATGATTTTCGTTAACGAGAAGGTATCCGATCAACGCTGCGTTTCTGACATTATCGACGGTGGGCACCTCCATGTCTGTTTTAGGGGAAAGAATGAATTTCGCAATTTGAATCACTGTATGAACCGAAAAACTCTCTTTCATATACTATTTTCCCCTTTGTTCTCTTGCGTTTCCAAAAAATCACGAAAATTCATTCGACGCAATCACCCCGGGAGAAATCTTCTCGGATTAATTTTATTTTCTTTTTTTTTCTTTTTCTCTTCCGTATCATCGTTCGAATGATTATTATACGTCCTCGTTCAATTACCCGCGAACTTTGTCTCCGCTCTAATTTTAATGGAAGGTATATCGTCGAGCCATTTGACCCACGTCGGGGGTACCGGCTCCGTCCCATCAATCGGGTCCGTAAAGCCACCGTCATGTAACCTGGAGAAGAGAAGGTGAAAAATTGCATGAAGGAGAAAAGGAAGAAGGAAGTGTACCAAGACAAACGTTGGCTTCCAATCGTTCTACTTGATCAGCATTTTATAACCGTAGAAGACTAAATTCTGCATGAAGATTCGAGAAGACGAGAAAAGCCTCAAGTGAATCCCTGATAATTCTTTAGCCGATATGCCTACCTACCTAACCAGGTATCAGCTGAATGAGTATAATTCATCTTTGTCCTTTGACGATTCAAAGTATGTTCGTACTGCTTTGTAAAACATTGATCTTCGTAGATATGATTTATTATTTCGTTGACACGTATGACGTATAATTCGTGCTTCATCTCGCAAAAGATTCATCTACATGCATACGTCCGAATTAGGGAATCTTGTTAATTATTGAATACTATTTCCGTTTCCTTTAGCGCGCGCGGATCAGAAGTACTAACAAGCAATGAATTTATCTCGATCGCAAGCACGGGGCTAATTGTAAGTGGTAGAGAATATATTTGAATTTTTCCGCAAAGTATAACTGCAGCGAACAAAGGCTAGTTCATGATCATGGTATCCAATGGAAAGGTGATAAAAAGTATTAAAAAACGAACCGAAGTGTAGATATATAGTGTAATATTCATGTATCTAAATTAGTGATTAAAGAGCACAGAATAAGGTCACGAGAAATAGTGAAACGAGTGTTTATTCAAATGAAATAATCAATTTTTACGGAATGGGTGGCGCCCGTTTCCATATGCAGTTTGATAATAACCCGCGTTCAATAATTCATTACATCGCACCAGCAAACAAGTTTCGTTGTTAATAATCTCTGACGAGAGACACTAGATCCGGTGTCGTGTTCGAATCGTTGAAACTGACGTCGAAAACACAGAGCAGCATTCCAATAATGAAAATGTGGAGAGAACGAGGAGGAAGAGGAATAAAAGAAAAAGAAAACCGGGCGAAATCATAGGTAATCGTGTTCGGCACTCACCTGTAATCGTACACCATCCCGTCAGGGGGAAACTGCATATCGTGGTTCGCGTCTTTCTGCATTCTTCTTATCCATTGATCGAAAATTTGGCGCCCTTTGTAGTCGCAGGTTGCACCGATGCTCCAAACAACAGAAAATGCGACCCACGGTACGACAAGTTTCGCTGTAAATTGCCAACGCATTTTCAACCGTGAACTAATTGCTCTCGATTTGATAAAAGTCTGATATTAGTTATATTCTCCGCGTTAAACGCGACGCGTTTTCTCATAATTTATCGTTGCGAGTAGTCGAATGATTGAATTTTTCACCCTTCTTCACGTTCAAGCTCCGCGATTGTGACTTGTAATTAATGCGGTAGTTCGAAATTTCAACGATTCGACGATAACTATGGTATGGGTCCTTGTTTGAGCCTATACATCAAGAAAGTTCTACAGCTTGGCCATTTGCCAGGATATTCCAATGAATTTAATTACATTCGGGCATAATTATACCAAGTTGCAAGCTAAGGTTTGCCTATACCTACTATCGTAATTATATTTGGCTAGTCGATTTCGATTTCTCGTTAGAGTTATATAGGCACACGTGACCGCAAATTCGATAATTACTCCGCCCTGAAATTGAAATACTACCGTTTTTAATGTGAGAGGTGAGAAAGAGGAAGACGAAAAAGAGAAGGGAATCGGCAAGAGTAATAAGGAGACTTGACCGAAAAGCAGAGGTGAAAAAAGACGAGCAAAGTAAAGTGAAATGAAGGAGAAAGAAGAGGAAGAAACGAAAAACATCGTATGACAAACAAATCTAGACCAGGCATGTGAAATGCTCTGGGAAATTTTATGATCGCTTGCAACTGTTCAAACTCACGTATCAATCTTTGAAAGACTAAGGACGGCGGTGCTTTTCCATCACGACCTGCCATCGGACCAATTCGATATTGAAGAAGGTTAAAATACGACATAACCATCGCGCTGTCGACCGTAGAAATGATTTCGTGGAGATGCTCTCGTAGAAGCTTTAATCCTGGTATAATGAAATAGTAGGAAAGATCCGACAGCTCGTCCGCAAAATCTTTCATCGTCTGGAATAATTGTCTTATGTATCAAATGTTCACCGAATAGTTACTGGTATATTTCTTCGTTCAACAAAAGCCAAAATTTCCATCGTTCGGAATGCGTACATACATTCGATTTTCACCTCCGAGCAAAAGTCTTTGTGACTTCTAGTAAGCAAACAAAAAAGAAGAAAAGAATTCCTCTCTGCCCGTGAACAGAGCTCGAGTGTTAGCCTGGGATATCATAAATCGCTGGGTATGCATAGGATGCCTACCTGCGCAGTAAATTGTTATCATATTCTTACAAAGTCGTACATGCCTGGTCCCTGCCCCCCCCCCCCCCCGCCCCCCACACACCCCCGCCGAGCTTTCCCTCTCGACTGTGGATAATTTTCCAGTACAACATCAATGGCGAAAGAAAATAGTGAAAGGAACAGAAAGTGCGCATCACATTCGCGAGCTCGAATATTCTTATATTGATAAGAGAAGAAAAATGCACCTGCAGCTATGCTATAATATTATATGTACATGAATATGAATAAACAATCTTTGAAGATAACCGATCGAAAACTTATATGAGAATTCAAAGAGCGTTCTCCAGGTGTTTTCCCTTTGCTCGTTTCGCAGCCATCGATCCTGTTATAATTTGACGTTGCTCGCAAGTTGTGACTAACTATGAGCTCGAGGAATAACACGAGTAATGCCATATTATGGCGCAATTTAGCTACTTGTAAGCTTGTGAACAGTATTTCCTACAAAGTCCCGTAGTTATATAGGTTTTGAATAACATAATTATGCACTGACCTCTGGTAAAGCTCGTATCCAGCAGTCGATGAAGGGTTTCAAACCAAGAACACCCGGCTCAAGATAAACCATTCCGCATCTGCGTGTCGGAAGAGAAAGAATTTCGGCAAATTATAAGAAACTAAGAGAAAACTGAAGCGTAATAACTTGGGAGACGAGAAATTCGAGAAAGGGAAAGAATACTGAAAACTGTGTATACCGTGGGTGTCTTACCTCGAGACCGTCGCTGGTGAAGCCACCCTCAAATCGGCAACTTCAAACATCATAGTTTGGGTTGGAATGAGTTTCATAATCTCGCCAGAAGTTAGGCAAAGTTTTTTGTTGTCGTCGAGAACTGTGTTCAAATTTTCAATCCACACAGCATCTACCGGACCGTCGAAAACGTACCATCTTTTATCTTCGTTACCTGCCGTTGTCCCAGCCCGTATCATGCTCGATAAAATGCCATCGGTCCTTCGAAATATAATTTGGACATCCGAGAACGATAGAAAAATAGACCTGGACAAGTCACCCACGCAAAGAGAGAGAGAGAGAGAGAGAGAGAGAGAGAGAGAGAGAGAGAGAGAGAGAGAGAGAGAGAGAGAGAGAGAGAGAGAGAGAGAGGAAGAGAAAAAGAAAGAGGGAAAGAGATAGACAGATCGGAGAAACGAATGGAACAGTATGAAACTTGAACAGAAAAAGAATCGCTGGAATTGTGGCTAATTTCAAATTACAAACAACGAAAATCCTATGAGCATTTCGTATCAGCTCTAGGCCTTTCGTCGGGCACTTCTGCGTGTCTGACAGTTGAAATTCCTTACGGGGAAAGCTGCGACTGGCTTTTCCCTCACCGGTTAAATTTCTCACTTTCATATTTTTCTCGGTATTGTATTTTACCCAGAGGATGCTGGAAACCCTTGCAGTCTTATATCTCTGGTGTCACGACAAAGTGGGAAAAGCCAGTGTTTCACCTTCACCACCGCAAGCGAGAAGGCCAGCTGAACTCGCGGCGACACATTTATCATGGGAAAACCTCGGCGAGCAAATACACAGGTAAATTAGCGAAACACGAACGTTAATTAGTAGTTCAAAACGTACCATTCATGCGTGTTGATATCGTACTCTCCGTATAGTTGCCCCATGGTAATAGACTTTGGATTTAGGACGAAAGTGTGAACCGGGGTGAACGGCTTCCCACTCGGCTGCGGCTTTCCCTTCAATTTCGTACACGCGTCCTTCAATATCTCGTAGCTCTGCAGTGTAACAACGAACGATGATAGTTTGCGTAAGAATTCATCAATTGATTATAAAATTTCACATACGAAATATGGGAAATTTCATTTCTAATAGTAAGCCATTCCCTCGAGTGCATCGGTAGGCGATTCGTTGCAATTCAAACAAATAACGGTACGTACGTTCGTATGTAACTACATACATAACGCATGTTACAGCATATATGCACGATAGATGCTCTGGTTCTATAACGAACTGCTTCCCGAGCGATATTAACAAATGGAAGAAAAGTATACTGGAAAGAAATAGCAATACTATGCGAGCCGGTAGATGAATAAAATTCTGAAACATCACGATTATGAGAGTAGGAGGAAAAAGAACGTTATTTCATCTTATGAAACGTAAGCATAGGTATACGTGTATCGTGCAACAGTACAAAAGCTTACATACGAGTATTTACTACTCGAAGCAACTTCCCGCGACTTCTATGTATACGCTGCACTATACCTACCTAACTCATGGCAATCGGCCAAATATTCCGCAGCTTTGATTGCAACATTCGACGTGAAATTTATGCTACCGAGCGGATGCTGGAAGATGGTAACAAACCCAAACCCAGCCCGAGCGGAAAACTGGGTTGTATTCTCGCTTCGCATATATAGTACCTATAGTATGTAGAGTGAAGAAGTTTTATTCGCATCATAAAGAATTTCAGCTCATCGACCAAAGAGCACAGAATACCATTTTCCGATGAATCTGCACTTGGTATTTAATACGAAAAATGAAATTGAAGAACAGAAAGTAAAATATTCAAGCACCCCGCGGCCGCTGACTGTGTATCGGCTGAACTTTTTCCGACGAAATTGCAAATATCTTGAGCGAGAATCGAAGCAATACGGCAGTATGTATGCATGTACATATAAAGGTCACGATATATAACAATTAAGCTCTGCAGAGTGACAAATGCTCGTCCCTCGCTTTCGCATCTCGATTTATTCGTTGACGCAATCCTCTCTCTGTATCCACCAGCCTCCATCGGACTTCGCACTTTTATACTATCTGAGTTTGCACTCCCGCAGTTTTTGCCATTGAAATTGAGCAGAGAATTGAAAGAATTTCGAGGAATCGTTCTGTAAAAACTATCGAATACCGGGCAAATGCAGAACGGAGTATTATACATTTCTTCGTCGAATATTCACAAAATGAAAGATCCCTGGGAACCTAGTATAGATGAACTGAAACTGATCTAATAGTTTCATTTTACGTATCGAATTCCGTATTCCGCTTGTATTCTAGTTATTTTTGGCAACCAAGCAAATATATCGCCGGAAACAACGTCCAGAGAAATTCACCGCGATTGCTATATCATATGGCGATGATACCCCTGAGGGGTGCGAGATTATGGGGTAGTATGACAACCATCTTCAGGGGAATTCGATCATGATGGATTGCTCCGCAATGCTCAATGCTCAACTAGGAACTCAATCTCAAAATGGACGCCGCATGGGTTTGGTAATCGAATTAAAGAACAGCAAAATTTGTTTCATTGAATTTGTAGAGAATCGTACATACAATTCCGTCCATTACTAAACAATATAGAATGAATAGCGTCTAAGAGTAGCCGTACAATCTCTCACACTTCTCCTGACCTCCTTTTTTGCTTTGTCTTGTTTTTTTCTCCCTACGCGACTGGCGTTTTGGAATCGTGTTGCAGAAGTCGTAGAACGTATGCCTACGCCATCGGCCACTGTTTCGCGAATAAGAACGAAGCCCTGCGTAATAGCTAGATCGTACTAGTATGTCGAAATACCAAGAGTCTAGGTGAAACTGGAGAAAGAAAACAAAGAGAAAAGGGCAAGCGGGAAGAGGGAAAAGGGAAAAGGGAAAAGGGAAAAAGTAGAAAAAAAATTGATCCAACGCTGACATGTTATTGACCCATTTAATCTTGATGTTATTCGGCCACTCCCTCGTCTCCATTCGTCATCAGCGATGATCGGGCCCTGACTCGATCCTAAAAAAATGATCAAGTACTATGCTTACGCGTAAAATATAGTACGATAACCTGCAGCGAGTGGTAAAAACGAATCGCCAGGCCACAGCCAGGGGACTGCTTCGATTATATCTCGATACAATTCGAGTTGCATCGTTCAGGGATATAACTGGAAGATTTCAACTTTCTCAACTACGAATAAAGAAAGCATTGTAATCGTGAGAATGTCCAATATTGAGATTGTGGCGGGTCTACGGGTTTCATGGGTCTAGAGAGTCGGAATAGAGCGTTCCACGGGGTCCGTGTGTCTTACAAACTCACTCTGAATTTCACATCATTATATATTTCAGTCATGCTGCGAAAGCGGATTGAAATTTTAATTCTAGCTCGAAAATTGCGGCTATAGGTGTAACTGATAGGTGAATTTGGGAAGACAAAAATTTCTCAACCATGGCTGTTGTGGCGATTTTTTTTTTCCAGATCAACATCCGAATACCATTTGCCAGGATATGAAATATGGCGTACGCGGTTTTCTCTGAACAATTCGTTCGAAAGTAATTAACTGATGATCGATTTCGACGATTCTGAAATTTCTCCAAGATGGCTCTAACGATTTTTAATATAACGCTGAAGCATATATCTCGCCCTCAGTTTTGTAATAAATTTGAAACTGATTATTTCTACTGATCTCGCAAGACAATCATACGGTCCATAGTATTTGGTTGGTACAGAGAAGGAAGTTAAACTTTTCTAGATCAATGAAAAATTCTTTACAAAATCTCTGGGGAATAATTTCGCTGGCCTCTATTGACGAGTTTCAAATTTATATCATTCCGGAATTAACGCTGATACAAGTATGTACTTCTCTTTGTGTATTTCTCGAAGGAAATCGGTGCACAGGGACTAGAATGTAGTACAGCTACGTAATACGTAAAATTACGTAGGATGGCAAGAATAAGGAGTGCGAGTGAGTAATCCCAGAGAAAAAAACGAGGAAAAAAATCAAACAGAAACCGAAAAGTTTGTTGGCAAGCTAGCTCATGCTCGCTTCAATATATATAATGTATCAGATATAGCGATCCATTTACGAGTTCATCTGCTACGAAAGCTACTATGCTATAGATATACCTACATTTCGGTACACACTCACTTATACAAGCATAAGATAGAACCTTGACTCTTAACTCATGATTTACGATCGTAGGGTATGAAAATAAAAATCAAATAGAGATAGATATTTGAAAATATATTTTGGTGGAATAAAATCAAACAACTCTGAGATGAATAATAAATTTATCCATTTTTTACGGGGATATAGATGTTACCTGATGGACGAAAAAACCTCTTTCACGTACCTAATTCTCCTGTGAGTTTCAATTTTTGTCTACGCAGGCTTTTTTTTATTAATTTTTTTATTTTTTCCATGTTCTGGTCTTTTTTGTATTTTGGGTAAGAAGAGACGACGAACCAATTCTTGATGGTGAAAAATTTCCCTTGATATATCAACGAAACTTGAGAGACTAAGAGTTGACAGAATGTGTACCTTGACATCCGCCAATCTCCATTTACGTAACCAATGTATAGAACCATTTATTCGATGGAATCCTAACCTAACAGGAAAGCTGGGGAACCTTCTATGGAATATTTCACCCCAGCGGCTCTTTACTCTGATCGTAAATACATTTCTAAAGAGACACATCCCACCGTGATTCTCTGTTTAATTTTCACGAGGAGTCAAAAATTTTCTCAACCCAATTTCTGGTCGCCATTTCGCTTTCATCATTTTCAAAAATCGTTGAAATCTCATTTTTCAACTTTCAACGGGATTCGTATCAACCTATCAACTTTTTGGATCCTCGCATGCGCTTCGCTTGAAGCAAGCTTCGTGTTCGTCGGTCCACTAAATACGCAGGCTCGGGGGAAATCCTGAAATTATTAACGCGCGTCGATTCCGAGCCAAAGGGCAAGTCGCATAAATTTAACGGCTCAATGTCGTGTAGCTTTTTACCCATTTCGGACGTTAGGCGACATACGGGTGGGATGTCGAGGCGTTCAGATCGTTCCCCCAATAGCATAGGATCGGCGCGACCCATCAGGGAAGCTCTCTCCCAGCGAAGCTCTGACCCATCTGGGTATTCTCAACTCAAAACAAATTCCATCGATTATCCTTGAGAGTCGAAGACAACGCTCATACCGCGGTCTCGACCTTGTTCAGGTCATCGACATTCAGGTACAACAAAGCGAGGAAAACTACATAATTATTTAGATAGTTGACAGTTATGGTGATCCTTTAAAAAATGTAATTTACATCTGCGCAAATACAGTTTGTCGTTCAATGGCGGTGCCGGTCATAAAGGAAAATTATCCGCTATCTGCGGTGGTAAAATTGTTCTCCGGATGTTTTCGTATTATATTTAATACGTATAGTACGGTATTCGTTCGATTTCGGAATCGTCCAATTCAGTGTTAACATCGTCCCGAAAAAAATTGAGTATTGAGAACTAGAATTGACGATGATTGGAGAACCCGATCCCTCCGTTATACAAGGTTTTCGATGAGAATGAGAATCGGCACGCTTAGGGAGAAAATTGATTCGTGGGTCAAGAACCTGCGGCAAAATATCTCTCCGAAATACTGAAGCGTTCCAAAGAATTGTAAAAGAATAGTAAAAGAGTGACTTTTATTGTGATGTTGGGAAGTCTTTATCGCGGCGTCTCGATCGGGGCAGTCGGTCAACGTCAAGGACCGAAGTTTGTAAGCTGATAGAAAGAATAGGTACAAAGATTACTCAAGAGTAGAACTCTGTCACACAACTGTGCAGAGTGCGGTGAAGAGAATCCTCACTTGGTACGATACTCATTTACAACGAGATTCACCTCGCTCGTGAAATACTCCCTGCCTCCGCTCGTAGTCTCGGATTCCTTACCGTTTCTCACGTCTCATTGAATGGGAGAAATCGCGAATTGGTGTAGATTCCTACGCGAAAACACATTCCTCGTAAATACTGTTTATATGTGTAGGTATATAAATTACACTGAAATTTCAGGATTCCTTGCTCGAATCTCATGCCACAATTTCCCTTAAGTTACTACGGTTACCAAATAATTTCATTACGAACGTGGACAATTATTGAGGAGAGGACAATATTTCTAACGAATGTCTGAGGACGCGTGTGGGAATTCCAAAGGCTGCAGAAAAAAGCATTGAGCGATGATTTTTTAATTGCCCGCCATCATCCGCGCTAATTACGAAATAACAGTTCAAACTGCGGAGTGGTAACAAAAAAGCGAAGACGTGAAAAATGAGGGCGCGTAGTTTAACTCGTAGAAGCAAGCGGCTGAAGGTATGAATGAGAGTTAAAACGCAGAGGTTGGCTAGGCGCATGCGATTTAACGTTTTGATGCTTTCATGCCAGAGCAATCTTCCTCGAACGCCAGTCGAACTTGCGTCGACCCTCTTTGGCGGACACGGACGCGCAGCGTATAAAGTTTTATGAAATTTCTACAACGAGTTAACCGACGTTCTGGTCGAATTGATATAATAAAAAAAATGGACTAGGAATTGGAAGACAAAAAATAAATATAAATAAAGAACGAGGAAGGTAAATTCGGTTGGCTAATCATTGATTAATTGTTCTAATATACTGCAGGCTTCACACGAGTTACGTGCACCGAAAATCACTCTTCGATTAAGTAGATAAATATGAAGGAATAATACGTACGATGTGCAATCTGCAACGATTGAGCGAATACGTTAATTTCCAATTTCCAGATAATTAAAATCGTGACCAAACGGGAAACTGCGGAGCCCACGTGTCCCAATATTAACCGTAACATAGATAGTTGAACTTTCATTGAATCGATAGCCACACCGGTGCTGTCAAACAAAACCTTTGATCGGAATCGTGAACTTTACTCTACCGGGGAGTTTGGCCGACCCCCCCATATTCTTTCGCACGAACGGCAAAATCAAATCCGACGAATTTCTAAACGGTATAAAAAAAAAAAGAAGTAAATCAACTGAAGACAAGAAGAAAGAAGGAAGAAATCGACTCAATTGAGCGAAGAAACCCGAATGAAGAATAATCCAGACAGTGAATTGTGAGTTAGTGAGATCACGCGGCACAATCGGAGATCGTTGAAACCGATTGACCAAGTGCCAAGGAATAAAGGCGCCGCCGCTTTGATCACAAAACGACGGAAGGGATATGGACAAGATTGTCATAAATCTGAGCCAAAAATTCGGTAACGATGATTAGAGAAGTGTCACTAGGTTGGCCGGTGAGTTCAGGGACGATCGGGATATTGTCCAGGTTCCGTCGATCGACGCAAGAAACATCCCAGAATGATTCAACATTTGGAAACGAGACATACTACACGGACGATTTTTATTCTGGCTATTCAGAAGAATCCCTTGATGCTTGCAACTCGCTTTACTTCCTACTCGAAATATTTCACCAGTATTACATTCCGCTGATCATTCTGATCGGCCTAGTGGGCAACCTGCTTTCCTGCATTGTTTTTTTAAACACTCATCTGAAGATGAGAAGTTCCAGTTACTACCTCGCCGCACTCGCTTCAGCAGATTTTGGCTTTCTAGTAGCACTATTATTGGTATGGTTGAACAGCACCGTCGGATGGAAGGTCTTCAATACTCCGGGTTGGTGCGAGACCTTGGTCTACATAAGTGCGGTATGCAGTTCTCTCAGCGTTTGGTTAATCGTTGCATTTACTGTTGAGAGATTCATCGCTGTACAATACCCTTTGCACAGGCCACATATGTGCACAATAGCGAGAGCGAAAACTATCGTATTAGTATTAGTTGTATTGGCATTGCTCAGTCACTCTTACGCATTTATTACTGCCGGTATCGTCATCCAAGACGGAGCCGAAGTATGCGAACTGAAAATGGAATACCATGAAACGATGAGGATCATCAGCATCATAGACAGCATCGCCAGCCTCATTGCTCCGCTGATATTAATCATAGTTATGAACACGATGATCACCAGAAATTTGCTCAGATTCAGCAGAAGATTCAAACAAGGACCTGGAGTCTCGACCCAATGCCCGAGCAGGGAGAGATCTGACATGAACCTCAATCAAATACCGGTGAGTAACGAATTTTCAAATATTTCGTCCCATAACTTTGATGATTGAGTCTGAAAATGTGGATATTCGTTGTTAGTGATCTTTTAGGGGGAGGGGTATTTTCTTTTTTCTTCGGATAACTGTCAGTCTTAGGATATATCGTCAAAGTCATCTCACGTTATGGAGTAATGTGGTAAATTGGGGGTTTTAGAAAGGGGCATAACTTTGCCATTAACCGTATGGCTGGCTAGGCGAAGCTGGTGCTTAACTTTGTCGAGAATAATGTAATTGTATTTCGATGTATAATTGATAAGAAGCATTCGGTGTATATAAGCTTGTCAGGGTTAGAGTGTAAAGTACTCGACTGAAGCACACGTTAAAACTATCCGACTAATTTCGAAGAGAAAAAATTCTTTGACTTTGTAAAATTTGATTCTTGGAGGAGCGATCAGTTTTCCCCAACTAAAGGTGATACCTCTCTGTAACAGATCCGGCAGGGAAAGGCTTTTGTTCGAAGCGAAAGCTTCGTCACCAATTAATCAAAGCGTCCGTTTCAAACTGATTCCTACGAATATGGATCCCACCGTATTTCTTCGTGTTAATAAAAACTTCACCAGCCTCTTGCAGCAGTACCGTTGATTTTCTTTATCGCGTAAGCTCAACCGGCATTATATATAAAGTACATAATCTCAAGAGACGGTGCGGCGAAGGTTCGGTGGTAGACCTGAAGTTCCACGACAGACCGTCTGATCGATGGAGTCTACAGAATTGACACATTCGCTCTTGATTAGGTACAACGGAGAATGAGAAATGCTATAAATCCGTCCGAGACCGACAAATCGCGCAGCTCCTAAATACTTTCGTTATCTTATAATTTTGTATTCTGCGCAAGCAGAGCTTTCCAAATGAATTAAAAATCAAAGTCTAACCCGTTGTGTACAACGGCGGCCGCCGCACCGAGGGGCGGGGGAGGAAATGCGTGTTCATCAAACCGATGATAATTTTTGTATCAAGTTTCAGTATAAATTATATAAAGTGAAATAAGCACGTAGAACAGGTAAATGAGGTCAGAAAGTTGATATATAGAGGCAGAGCGAACGATCAGTCGACTTTTTATATCATACCTATGCATTATAATTTCAAACGAGTTGAATCGAGGATGGATGGAGCGTGAAAGATTGACAATCGATCATATCGGTCTGGCAACCAAAAATAAATAAATCCAAAAGTAAACACCCTGACCGACTTGACGTATATCGAGGATAAACTAGTCCGTCGAGAAAGAAAGAAACAGAGGAGAGAAAAAAAATGAAAAAAAGAAGAATGGGAGATAAGGAAAATCAACAGAATCAAATCACACGAACGCACACGCACGCGGCGCCAAAATGAATCTGCATCAAAATACATCTACCTATACAAAACTCGTTAAACATTGATTGTGTGGGAGCTGATCGCGCGTATTGGTTCGTTTGTATACAGTGTTATTATTAGCCTGCTTATAAATACAGGAGCTTATGTAAGCGTGCCATTCATCTTTTTAGTAGTTGAATCACCACCACCTCCGCATCCACCTCCATCGCGAACGCCGGCGCTTCGGAAAAAAACTTCCACTGCATTGCAAATTTTTCACAATCTCAGTAAAATGGGAAAATTTTATTCATTTTTTTTCTTTTTCTTTTCTTCAAATACTCCTCAAGATTCGTTTTCTACATGTTTCTCCCTCCGACCGATTAAATCTGTGAGTTTTGTCAACGCGGATGCGAATAATTTTTTGTTTTCTTCTTTTTTTTTTTCTTTTTCACAAATTTCTCGATTGAATTCTCGATGAAAAACTACGACGACGATATAAATACCCGAACAACAATTTTTGCTGCTCATTGATTTTTCACTCATCACTATATAGCTATATACCATCCTCGTATAGAGTTCATAAGAAAATGCCTGTACTCGTTGAATATATAGGTATACATAGGTGACGCCGTAGCCAGCAACGTACAGATAGTAAATAAACTGAAACTAGATCGCTGGTCAGGATGACGTCACGGTATACTAATTTTCTCTCTCTCTCTGTGTGTGTGTGTGTGTGTGTGTGTGTGTGTGATATTGCTGGAAGAATAGCCGCAACGAATCCTTCGGAAAGAAAAAAGAAAATGACGAAAAAACAAACGAAATCGCGAGCAATGAAAAAAAAAAAAGAAAAAAAGAAACCGGAAGATTAATCGATTCGACGAAAATTTATACGAAAAAAAAAAGAAAGAAAAAACACAATTTTCTGCTGAAGATAGAAAAAACAACGAGAGAAAAAAAAAAAAAAACATCATTTGTTTGATTTTCGTACGCTTTCAACATATTATTCCGTATAGCTTAAATACCTGTTTCTATACACACGACCATAGTGGGCGTATAGGTACGCCCGCACCGTGCCGCGCTACTCCGTTTCTCAAACAGCCACATATCCGATTCATACATACATAGGTATAGATATAGTCGTAAAGTTGAATGTGAATGACACAGTGGTGGTTCAATCTGTGAATTAGCCACGTGCCAACTGGCACGAATTAACAACGAAATGAAGCTATTATCGTTTGCCTCCCCATAGCATCCAACCTCTGACTCAGTTTAACCCCCTGCCAGCCCCGCGCCCCTCCCCCGCACCCGCACCGCCCTTATTCCCCTTCCCTCAAGATCGTCGACCGCAAGAAAAGACGAGGTCTTATCTACTCAAGAGCAGCTTATTCGCAATGAAAAGACTACATCGTCTGCAGAGAAGGTCGTAACGGTGAACTACCACCTTAAGTTCAGATTTCCTTAATACTATGTATATATAGATATATATATATATATATATATATATAGATATATAGCATGATAGACAGTACTCCGCGCGAGATACATACGTAAGCTAGGGGTAAACAGCAATATTGTGATGCTATGTAAAAGAGCTCAATTTCCTGTACCTGTATCTTATACCCAACCGCGTACGAGTTACAGACTCAACAATATTACCGCGTGCGGCTGCAACGGACGGGGCTACGGGCTGACGGCAACTGATGATCACGGGGAAAAAATGTTGTGGCTGAAAACTTAGCCACCGCGGGTATTTTTTTTTTTTTTTTACCCCCCAGTTTTTCTGTTGTTCGTTTGTCTTCTACGCGCGCCAGATCCACGTCTGGCAATAAAGTCGAAGAGTCAACAGCCGCAGCCCCCCCGCCCCGCGCGAATCCACGCTAGGAGTTTATTAGAAGCATTCGGTTGAAGCTTGATCAAGCCAGAGTAGCAAACACTTTGATTGAAAACGAGAGCTTTTTCCTGCCCTGTTCTGAATTCTCAGCCCCCAATATCCTAAGCTACCTACCTGCAATCAGAGACTGCCAGATCGTTTCTTTCCGGTGATTCAGGTTCTACTTGAATAACGCTTAGACGATTAGACAGCGATCAACGATCCACGCGCGTCAACAGCTCGCGATTGAAGCCCGAGGAAAATCAAATCAAATGAGAATAACGAAGGTGGTAAAGCGCACTGAATTTTGTTTTCCCAAATATCAACCGCCGCGTGTGCGATTCCGAATTACAATAGTACCTATATCGCGCAACTAGGGAGAGAGAGAGAGAGAGAGAGTGAATATTTGTATTAGGCCGCGAAGCAAGGCTCCCTAGGTCCTCGGACGAGAGATACACAAATGGATACAATTATAGATTGAACTTGATATGAAACTTAGAGTAAGAGGACCAGAGGGAGGGAGGGAAAAGCAGACTATTCTCAAACTGCGTATGAGATTGCGAATACGTTATAGTTTGGGATTATATGATTTACTTTCCGTTTTGCGTACACAAACTGTTTATCGCCACACCTGTAACGGAAAGTTCGATATTTAATTTTCTGCTCGAACAGGAGACGTATGAGATTACCTACTTTCCGTCGAGGTGTGGTGAAAGAAAAAAAAAAAAAATTAGCTCGTTTCAACCTAAAAGTGTCTTTTGATCGTGAACCACAGTATCGATCGGGAATCGATTGAAAATACGTAAGGGGTTCGAGTACCGTTTCCATTTGTCTTCCCTTTTCATCGGAGCTCTCATCTCCTCCGGCGGTTGATCCAAACGTCGTGGAAAAGGATCGCCGAAGTTATCTTCCGTGAATAAATTGATCGATTGATTCGTTTCTATACGAGGTCAGGCTATAGTAGACACCACGGATGCTCGAATTGGCCGAATGAAATATAATTTTTCGAACCGCGGGACACCACCGCAGGGTGCAGTCGTTCTGTCCCTATGCGACCCCACAGGACGCTGCAGCTGAGTGGACTATGATCAGAAGTTATATCTCCCACAAATTTTATTATTTCTATTGCTTTTACTCGATGACTCTGTTGTACATGGTCGGACTATTATAGCGAAGAGAATGAATCAATGAACCGGGAGATCCATGGGATCATCGAAAACGCGTCTTTGCTCATCACCGCGATCATGTGGACGCTGTATCGATGAACCTTGGTCTATTATTAAAGGCTGAGCAAGATAGACGAGATTCCGAAAATCTATGACCGAGTGAAACGCGTTATTGAAACTCACGACCTTCCCACAATATTTCGCTCAAATCAAATGATCGATGTCACAAAATTTTTCTTTTGCGAATCAATTTTTGCAGTATAGGTATATAATCCATGTGACGGTGAACGAGAAGATCGTAGCTAGCTAACGGTCCCTAAAAATTTTGCGGCGGGCGGCAAACATTGAATAATAAATTTGACAAAAAATCTTCATCTTGATACTACGAATTGCCTTGAATTCATTTACCTACGCGAGAACTTATATTGGCCGCGGTCCAAGTATCTGCACAAACTGCGTAATTATTAACACCCGATCGATTGCGCCGATATGTTTCTCGAACGAAACCGCCGCGGTCCCGTGATTCCCCGGATATGGTGGATTGAAAAAATTCTCCAAGCCGTGCTACAGCGTGACGACGCGCGACGTATGGGTATACGTAGTATCAATGTTTACCAAAATTATAGAACCGCGGCTTTTCCCCGATAAAACAAAAATCCCCTAAACCAACGTTTTTATATGTATATACCTACGTTACGGTACAGGGCAGCGCGCCATGGTTTGCGACCGCTGGAATTGAATCGTTTCACCGATATTCAATCGAAAAACGTCTATACGGTTGGTATAAACTCGGAAACTCTCCGGGAGTCGGCTAATCGCGACGCCGCGCCGCGTTATCACGGTTATAGTTCCTCCAGTGGTCGCGATCCGAACAGGCCGTTGTGGCTTGCACAAGTTATTGAAGGATATAGATACAAATTGATGTTACGCGCACCTATGTACCTAGGTAGACAAAAATTGTTGTTATTTACATATTTATCCCCGATTGAGCGTCATGTTGCGAAAGTTTGTGTGGGCCTCAACGGTATCGCGTATCGGGCACGAAGCTTATCGCCGGAGTATACTCCGTCCCTGCATAACTTATACATACCTATACATATACATGTACGTGTAGGTGTACATACATGCGTAAAGTAAACGAAGCTTATCACTGTTTTACGCCCGTTTTAACCACTCGTCTCGTGAATCCCGCGAGCTTTCACTCCTCCGCGACGTTACGTCGAGTTTTTTTGTGTATATGGATAATACATGCATAATTTCGCCTATGTACATATTATATTGTGTTGGGTACGCGTACGCGTACGTATACATTGCGCACGCATGTATGTACCTATACCGAGTAGCGGAGTTTTGGAACCGCGGCCTCGGGAAAAAGGATGAAGAGGATCAAATTTCGCCGAAGATCGAACACTTTGTCACACCATATGCCTCGCAGTTGGCAGGGTATGGGTAAGACCTGGATCAGACCGTTAATATAGCGGAATTTAGGGTTGTTTGCAATGCTCGGGAAATTTGCCGAACGAGAGGGGTGGGGGTTGGTATATTATAGGTATAGGTATAGATATAGATTTAGATTTAGATATACCTTATACCTAATAGTCTAGCTCGTGAAAACGCGTTGCTCGAGGTGAGGATAATGAAATACGATACAGGTTACAACTGATTAATATAACGCAATACCCTATACCCTTGTATCATCAAATATTTATGTCTGTAATTGCATACTGTACAGCTATCGGGACACAAAGGGAGGGAGAGTAGAACAAGATTTTGTTAGAGAATCATCGTTGTCTTAATTCGTTTGTGCGGCAAGAGCGGAAAGGAAATTTCATCTCAGAGGTCCGCGTACAGCAAATCTCTCTACGGTGAATTTTGTTCTTTTATTCCGCAATGTTTCCGAATAGAACGACGCAGAGTGAGATTGGCGGTGTGTAGGAGGGTACTCATTCTCTTCCGGTGGCATCAGCTACTTTCATCGTCGCAATACGTGTATAAAAATAGGTACGAACGATCAAGGAAGGAAAAGATTATTTGATGCCCGGACAAGTGACGGACAGATCGTCGGGATCCCGACGATTTTCGTTATCGCGGAAACGACAATGATTTGAAGGAGGATAAATTGCGAATAATTTATTGCCTAATTTGCGGGCGTTCGAGTTACCCCGCGCGCGCGTATGAGTACCAACCGTGAGAAGCTTGTAATTGGAAAGAAATGCCTCTCTTCTTCTTTCGAGACGAAGGAAAATTTTCATTATAGGTAGTACATTACAGGTACGCAACTGTGTAATGTATGTAATGAATTATCCGAAAGTTTGACATGCCTTCGAGGTGTAGGGCAAAGTAGATTTCTTTTACATCAAAGTCGAAGAAGGTATCACGCGTGAAGAGCCTTCTCGGAGAGCGAGGTGTCTTCATCCCTACCGGGGATTCAACGAACGCTAGCAAGATGCTGTCCAGTCTGACCGCAAGAACTTACAACGAAAGCAAAATATATATTATGAATATTGAATAGGATTGAAATGAATTGAATCAAATTATACCGATCGCTACACTCTCTCGAGATCCTGCCCGCTTAAACTCTGGCCTGCAGCCACTGCATCCTCACGGAGGAGAGAAAAAATGACCTGGATACAAAATCGCCGAAATTTATGTGAAGAATAAAGTCTATACGAAAAGATGCAGCGATAGGTTCGGTAAATGGTGAGAGGGATTTCTCATTGACATTTATCTATTCCCAGGAATATATTGTACACCGTTCCCGATTTTTGCGAGCGCCAATTATACATACACGCGATCATGTGATTTCCTTTTATCCTGTGTGGCTGAAAGCTCGCAACGTTAACGCAACAACACATCGCGAGAAATGATCTCGGCTGAAATTCGCCGATGACGAAGAATCTCGATTTTTGCTTTTTGCGTTTTCTTGCCATTTTGAGAATCCAAGACGCCAAATGAGAGCTTTTTCTTCCTCGGAAAATTTCCGGCGATACCGTTATTCATGATTTTGTTGCGTCACCGTTAAATCGCAGACCTCACCACCCTCAGCCTCATATCGATACGGACAACTATTTTACGTAATTCGATAATAAAAAAACGCTTCTTCATTTAATATCGTTGCGTAACGAACCAGCCGCGCGAAGATCGCCGGATGTAATATTTGCCAAGGATATACGTACTGGTATAAAAACAAAGTGATTCAAATATTTTCCATGCTTTATCGATATTAGTCGTGCCTATACGCTACGCCTATCCCCTGAGCTGTCGGTCTATATAGACTGTAAAGCAATACGTGCCTATATAAATATAATTTATGAATATTATAAACGCTTGAAAGACTCCTAAAAGCTTCATACATACGCTTTCCGTATATCAAATATATATCAAATTTCCAAAAATTGAATTGGGTTATAATATTCCGTTCAATCTAGAAAATCTTTTTTCACATGGCGTAGCTTGCGGTACAGGTATACATACGCATGTATATACGCAGATAACTCTGAAATATATATATATATCATTTGAAAACGAGTGAATGGTATAATAAAGAAGAAAAGAAGATTTTCCGGAGAAATATTTCTCCTTGATTGAAGTATATATACCTCTACATATGTATGTGCATATATATTGAAATACGAATTATGCCACTCGACGAAAAGACACGGCAAACCAGACGGTTATAGCTCTGAATTTTGATTTCCTTTTCTTTTCTGATTTCCTCTACCTACAGGCGCGTCGTTTTCCTCACTAAAAAAACGCGCTCTATAAAGTGAGTAGAGACGGCGCGAAAGAATTATTGAATTTTTAGGTTTTTTCCTTTTTGTTTTGCCCAATCTATCCGTGACCCTCAAGAACTATAATTATCATTGGCAATTCTTCTATTTTTGCATCAAATATGTAAATAAGACGCGAAGATTTTGAAGCGGTTTAGACAGCTGGTAAATTTGTACGAACTATAACATGAGGTATACGCTATAGCCGATACCCGGGTTCCTCGAACACTAATTGACCGATTTTGTAAACGTTAAAGCGATTAGGTATACACGTAGTATGCTTATTATCTGAAAGAAAAATAATCTCTCGGATGAAACGGAAAAAAAGAAGAAAATACGCCAGAACGAAGATAGGAGGAAAAAATGAGGCGCAAGAGTTAGAAGAGAAGGCGTAGCCTTCTATATATCTTCGCGACAAATGGAATTGTATCGTGGAAATCGTAACGACCAAAGAAAATTCAGCCCCAGGCTGGAAAAATGACAAATGAGAGACCGGGGTGCCGCCATCCTTCTGGTAATACCGACGGATAAACAATGCCACGATTAATCCACCAAGAGTAATTGGAATTGGAATTCTCATTCTCATTCTCATTCTCATTCTCATTCTCATTCTCATTCTAATCCTGAATCCTGACACGATTTTTCACCGTTCAGGGGGAATAAATGTTACGAAAAATGAACGCGCGTTGAAATTCCATCCGGACATCATACGACTACGGCCGACTAGAACGGAAGACATAAAAATTGGACAGAGAATACATGCGTTAGATATGTTGACAGCATAATACATCGAAGGCACCAATTGTGCGCGAAGGGAAAGAATTTGGAGACAAAATTCTTCTGCTGTGCTCGTGGTAGGCATTGGGCATGAAGCATCTGGAGAGAAATCTCGAGAATAATTCGAACGAAGTTAATATATCCCCCGAAACTTTTGAATTCTATCTCATATAAGATGTTAGGAAAACTGTGAGGTCAGGTCAAGAGATAAGTCAATGTATTCGGTCGCCCGTATATTGTCCTGAAACAAATTTACATTTTCTCTATACCCAGGCTCTAGGTATACAAGTATCTACGTATATACAAAAGCCGGAGAACAGAATTACGCGAAGATCGTTAGATGCCGAACAGCGCTGCAGTGGATCTAGGCGACTAGGCCACTGGGCAAACATTTTTTGAAACACTATCCGTTTGAAATTAGGCGAATTCGTTTGATTTTCTTGCCGGGATTTTTGAAGATCAAGTTCTTCAATGAAACATGGATCACCTCCGGTGATTCGTGACTCTTGCGTAAGGAATTTGTCACTCAGCATTTGAGATGTGGGTACTAACGCGAACGAGAATCCGCCCTCACGAATGAATCTTTTTGATAGAACTTGACTTAGATTGACGAAAGGAAACTTGGGAGACTTTTCATTGAAAATTTTCAGAGTTCAAGTCACATGAAGTCTGAACAATCGTATAGGCATGGTCTGATGGTTGAATTCATTGAAAATGAGACTTGGAAACAGATTATTGAAACAGAACGACACTCGCGAGTCTGAGCACCGTAGCATCATACACTTCGAGACCCTATACTCGAACGCTACTTCAAACAGTGTTCCGCAAGGGTTCCTGACTGCTGAGCACTCCGAATCTCAACCGAAAGTAATTGAGGGCAAAGAAAGGTAATTTTCAGAGGTCGGTGTAAAGGATGCTAACCCGAAGGACTCAGTACCTCACTTAGTGGTTGGTCGTCCTGAGGGGCAATTACGAGAAATGTAGCATGCACCTAAACTAGACTGAACCAGATTCGGGTTTCTAATTGTAAGTCACGAGTTGAAGATCTTGAAGAAAAAATTGAGCTCGATGTCCATAGAGAAGAGGAAAGGAGAAGGATAGCAGATTGAAAAATGAGTTGTGGGAGAGAGAAAGAGGAAGGGAAAGAGGAAACGGAAAAGGGCGAAGGATTCTCGAACAGAGTATGTAGTATACCTACTTGCTTTCTTTTATCATGCGATCACATTTCTCAACTCATAAGTAGGTATATACATACTACGTGTTCCGCGACCTCGCGGAGTGAGAGATCAAGGATTCCATAAATTTTATACCGTGGAAAATCCACCGCGGTAAACGAAGCAGAAAAAGAAGAAAAAAAAATTCTCGAATTCAAAGGCCGCGAAAAAATAATCTGAGAAGAATTTGTTCCTTTTCCTTTTCTTTTTTGTTGCTTTTTCATTTGCTTCGTAACGAGATTGGCAACTTATCGTCGATTAACCTCGATAATTGAATAAATGAGCAATAATGAAGGAAAGAAGACGAATGAAAGATGAAAAGACGTAAAAAAATTGGCTACAGGGTCAACAGAGTTTTCGAATAACGTTAAATCTTTGTCCCAATTCAATTGTGTTCTTCAGATTAATGAAGTGAACAATATAACTTTCTTAATGGGGATCTACAAAAATGTGGGTGTGAGAAAATTAACTGAAACAAATGAACGGGCGACAAGGACGGAGAAAAAATTCTCACCAAGCTTTGTTTCAATTCTTGAACCGACCATCATTACTCTCTCTCTCTCTCTCTCTTCCTTTCGTTCCCAATTCTTCTATTGTTCCGGGAATATTTGAAACGAAGGTAAAGAGTGAAAGTCTCATGCGAAAACGTATCGGTTTCCGAAGAAAAAACTACCCGAAACAGAATAAGAGAAAAGACAAAACAGACTCCTACACAAATCAAATTTACAAACAATCTACTACAGCCAACGAAAAAAGTACGTATTGTTCATTGGCGGTGCCCACCGTTCCCCAAGTAAATTTCTTCATTTCGTGGCAAATATTTATACAAATAATGAACAATGACGAAAAAATAGAATGAAAGGGAGCGACGAACCGCGAGAATCTACGGCCAGAGGTGATGTCCCCGACGATTTTCGGCCAGTTGTCGAATTTCGTAAAACTTACCATTTCACGAGGAAAAATCATGTTACATTGCTATTCACGTTTTTCACAAAACTAAAGCGTAAGTATGTATACTTACTGCGGTCGATTCGCGAACGGTTTCGTCCCAATTGTTTTCTGGTCGGGCAATTTGAGACAATTTATTTTGACCACCACTGAACGCTGACTGCAGCGCCGCACCGCGCCGGTTAAGTGCCAGCGAATGGAAGTAACTGCACGATCTTCTGCCGTCTAGCGTCCGATCTCCGAGTCTCCGATGACAGTTTAATACCGATACCTAACCTCGTAATCTATTTCGTAGCTCTATTTTCCTATACGACGAGTATTTATTATTCATTGAGCAATAATTTTCTCAACGATTATCACTTTCCAATGACAACTTTCAATTCGCCGAAATAGATTACGAGGTTAGGTATCGGTATTAAAACTGTCATTGGAGACTCGGAGATCGGACACTAGACAGCAGAAGATCGCGCAGTTACTTCCATTCGCTGGCACTTGACCGGCGCTGCCGTCAGTGTTCAGTGGTTGTCAAAATAAATTGTCTCAACTTGCCCAACCAGAAAACAATTGTGACGAAACCGTCCGCGAATCAACCGCAGTATGTATACATATATACATAATATGCTGTATCTAGGTAAGACCCGGATCACGTCACGTCACGTCACGTCACGTCGTCACGTCACGACGTGGCGTAGCGTGGTGTAGAGCGGCGCGGGGCGGCGCGGCGTGGCTAGATCCTCCGCAGATTTAATGCCATAATACATCCACTATATTGTGTAATAATTCAACTTTGAGACGAAGCCGAGCATCATGTATACAGGTATAGTAACCTATAGTAGACGGTACAGGAGACGTCAAGGGGGAGGGATTCTGTTTTTCGTTACGTCTCTCGAAAATTCAATTTCGAGACGCAGACAAATTCTGATGCATCAGCACATGCCTCAAAAAAAAGACTAAAAATTTTTCCTAACTGACGGCAGTCGACACGCCGCAGCCTTTTCTCCTCCTCCTCCATCTCCTCCTTCATTTTGTGCTAGAGATAGAATTATCTTCGAGGCGTGATTTTTCATTTATTTTTGTGTCGACCGATCGCCCCATCCGCGTCCACGATTCGTTTTATGTTTTCATACATTCGTTGTCAAAATTGATGAAAAATTACGACGAAAACGAAACAGAATTAACTCTACGAACTTGCGAAATACTGTGGAAATTAAGCAACGCGAATGTTTGTTAACAATTCTATGGAACGAAAGTGAAAGAAGTAAACCTACGAGAAATACAAACCTATACCTGCCTATCTGAGCTTGTTTTCCAACTTGTTACAAATTTTCGTCTGGCCTTTGGCGTATTAGGTAGGTAACTCGGTATGTATGTAGGTATACATACATACTATACGTCTGAACTCTGTGAGAGTATATGAAAAAAGCCCAGCCTTTGGCACTACAGCGAGGTATAGTATAACCAAAATTTTTGCTGACGCTGACAATTTTTCGACATTTTTCTAACTCGCTTCTCCGCTCTTTTATTCTATGCGGACCCCTGCTGGCTGGTATTATAGTAGGGAGAAGTTCATGCTGAATTTCATAAAGTGTAGGTACGTCTACCTATATATGCCAATTCGAAAGTCCGAACGGATTACGCGGACCCTTGAACGTTCATAAACTATCTTTACGTACATATGCCTACACGACGCCAGACATCGCAAGATCCCGAACGAACGTCTACGTAGCTTCACCAGAACCTGCGCAACAGAACAGAATAGCCCCACCGGGCATCTCCGGAGGGATTCATCGCCCGCGGTTGTCAAAAAAATTGAAAAAGCAAAAAAAGAAGAGAGAAAAAAAGGACTAAAAAAAAATCCCCTTCGTTTCCCGGACGAGCTTCCATGCAGTCGACGAGATGGATGTGGATCTGCAATTCAAACCCCGTCCGGTCCGAGCGCGCGCGAGGATGTTTGGCGCGTGAAAATTTACACTCAAATTAGTATAAATAATGTATGGAGAAGCGTGCGGGCCGCCGAAAGGGCTAATGAAGTATGGGGCAATCAAAATCATACTCGGTCGAAGACCGCGCAGATAGGAAAAAAAGTGGATTCAAAAAAATTACAAAATTACAAAAATTCTAATCTGGATTCTACTTTATTGTGGTTTATGATGATATCGTATCGATCGATATGAAGTTATAGATAAACATACGAATAAGATGTGTCGAACGGAATACAGAAGTTTGGATATCCTGTAACAACGAAAAAAGAGCGCGGGAAAAGAAGAGTTGATGAAAAGTCCAATTTTTTATCAATTTTCACCGCAGCTGATACTGGACATTTTTTATTTGAACGGTTTCTTTTCTATTCCCCCGCCCCAAAACCTCGAATTAAGGATACACGAAGAGAATTCTATAGGAAAATTTACGATAATTTCATAGCAATCGCGGAATATACTTGAGTATGAGGTTCTTCTGTCCATTACAGTTTTGGAAGCGTTGATACAATTCTGACAAGGATTGCGACAATTCTGACGAGGCGAACCACAAATATGGCTTCTCTCTGTATTCGTATTCCTCAATTGCTATGAAATTATCATGAAATTTCTCATAAAATTCTCTCCGTGTACGAATGCGCGTGCGGTTAGGGAAGACATTATCTTATGGAAAAATCTGGGGTACGATCTGCGATATAGACGACGCTGCACGGAGAAAAATATCTCGTGAAATTCACCGTACTTTTACAAAAATCACGGGTTGTACTTGAGTATGTTTTTCTGTCCTATGAAATATATAGATCGAGCTATATCTGTGGCAAACTTCAGTCAGGATTCTGTATGAAGGAGCTATATTCGTGGTAAGCTTCGTCAGAATTGTAACAAAGCTTCCAAAAATCTGTAGGACAGAATCCCAAACTCTAGTACAATCCTCGATTGTTGTAAAAGTATGGTGAATTTTACTAGTAAATTTTCTCCGCGTGTTATTACACACTCTATATACCTGCGGTTCAGTTTTTCCGTGTTCACGTAACAGATGTTTCTTTCAACCCGAACAACTTCACGTATTACAATGTTAATAATATTCCAATACATTCTATTTGCCCAATTTCAATTTTACGGGGCGGGGGATGGATGATGCGTCAAACGAACTAATTCCTCCGTTTCTCCGACAATGTTCGTTTTTTTCCATCGAGCTAAATTATACTAGGTTAACCGTTGCAGGTTGGATATAATACCCAATTAATCACGAGCCAGCCCACGGAGTTTGTAACGTTGACGAAACAGAATGAAAAAAAATGATAATTATCTATCGGATGAAATTTTGTTCGTCACCGAAAAAATTTCACCCGATATAATATTATTTTTTTCAAATTTCGTTTCATTAACGTTATGAACTTCAGCCGCGCATAATTAATCTTCCACGATCTGATCGATTAAGCCTATATATATATACCTATATGTGATATTTCTTGATTCCTTTCTTTCTCTTTTTGCGCGCACACTTTTCCATGTAATTAATGACACGCCCTGCTTTTATCGTATAGAAATTTTTAGCCAGATTAGAATTACCTCGGGTAGCTGACGGCAATTAACGATCGTATAACCGTCGCCTGAAGCGATCCGCATCCGAAAATCCAAATGGATGTACGTACCAACTGTCAGGTACTGCTACATAGATACCATATCACGTTAAGTTCCGTGTCCGTTAGAAACTATGATAGGGCGATAGGGAGAACGGTACGGTAAACAGAAACGAAAAGCTGCAATACGAATCAATTGAACGAAAATGAGAGCTGAAACCGAAATTTTGTACTTTCGAATCAAAATCCACGCGAATTTCGAAATCCGTAAGAAATGAGTTACCAAAACCTCTCGTATTATCTAATAATATGAAATACCTACATACTACTCCTGCATATGTATATCTATCAGGATACTATTTTTCAGAGATTAGTAGATGATATGCGAACAGTAGAGGCGTAGCAGTAAGAACATCAGAGCCAGGAGTCCGGCTGACCTCGCGAGGGGTATAACTACTGCGAGCGCTCGGCCGCAGACGATGAAAATATAGATATATATATACATATATATGCGGCACCACTTACGTCACCCATATTAACCAAAAATGTTCAATCACCTGCCACGTGTTTCTATGCCAAGCGACAAGTGCATACGTAGCACATGACAGAACTATGTATGGATCGAAATAGAAAATCTCTACAGATTCGCATTTTTGTTTCATAGACTTGTTTTTTTGTTGATATAGAGTGTAACTTGGAATAATTGGGTGGCATTTTGACTCGCCCTTTGAGGTAAAAAAAAAGACCTGTCGCATCGACGAAAAGAAAAGAAAGAAAGAAACCGGATACGGGCTAATTACAGGTAAAGCTCCGGAGTCATTTGCATATTGGAATCGAACTGGCATTAGTATGTGTACAGAACGAGCTTCACAGCTTCGCAAGCGTTCGTTTTTTATTCGTGATACATTGGACGGAAATTATACAGCTTGAGAGCGTAACCTACGTTGTCGATTATCGTTGCGATGGGAAGGAGGGTGGTAAAATCAACTAGAATTTCGTTTATTTTTCTCATTTTCCCTTTTAGTTATAATTTCATCAAAATATAACGTAAAGAAAAATGTCCAGCTCGATGAAATAGACCAAGCTTCACAACGCGAACAATTTTACAAAAATCTATTTCGTTTCATAGCTACGTGAATACGATACACGAGTATATATCTATGTATATATAGTATAGGTACTATGCCAAAGCGCTTCGATAATAAACGAACGCTGATGTAGCAGCAGCATCTGCAGCGTATACTGCTGTATTTATTTGATAGGAAATAATTTTCTGATAGAACGTAGAAAGCTGGGAGTGGAGTGGGGGGAGGGGGTGGGGGAGGGGGAGGGCGAATGAATTTTTGTGTATTATGCATATACAGGTATAACTTTGTACGGAGTCTACGTATGCGAGTGAAATCATTCGTGAGGAAAATATCAAGTGTAGGGATGAGACGAGAAGAAAGAAAAAGACGATTTGAAAGAGCGAAAGTAGAAGGTGAAATTGAGAACGCTACTCTCCATTTCATAGTATAGACACTTGGCTGGAAGTGGAAAGATCAACCTTAAGCCAAGGTCGTTACATTTTTTCATCGATTACTATTTTATTTACAAAATTGAAACGACGAAGAAGAAGAAGCTCTTTCGATCTGCAAACCCATTATTTACGCGTTACAGCTATCGCTGCATCTGCGCGTGAAACGCGTATCATATACCAAATGAGATACATCCACGGGCTGTTCTTCGTTTTTGCAAATGTGTGTGTGTGTGTTTTTTTGGTTTTTTTTTCTTATTTTCTCCTTTTTTTCGCTTCATCCACTCACAACAATAATTATATCGTATACTACGGATGAACGTGTACCTACACGCGATCCGCGATAAAAATTTCTTCTCGCCGACCGCAGGAGCACGATATCGATAGGTATGCCCACCGCATAGCTAAACGATTCGTGTACGTGTAGAAAAAAAAAATGATTGCCGCGACGCATTGAGTTAGTATACCTAAATGAGTTGAATTTTTTCAATACTTGAAACAAAGCCGATGCTGGCGCTGTTTCGTCGATTAAGCTATAAATTCCGCACCAATTACACACGCAATAGACGCGATACCGCGTAAAGTTTCGTTGGGTGGGCGGATTTTAGTCTAATCGTCCGACAGATTAGTTACGAATTTACTACGATTCGATTACGACAAACTGCAGATGCGTTTTGTCGCGGATACACAGGAGGGAGAAGAACAGAATAGATAAAACGAACGCTGCAGTCCATTCGTTAAAAGTGATGGAAAATTTTCAATGGAATAAACCGAACGTCAATAGGAAAATAAACGAAAACCAACGATCGTCAGCTTACGTAGAGAGATTGGTAATGGGATCGGTCAGTCTGAATGATAATCACCCCGCAACATTTTCAAATAGTATTACATAGTATCGTATATATATATATATATATATATACATATACATATAGTATACATTAGTATACATTTGAACTCGTCTAATTGTAAGTTCACTTCATCCGTCCATCCCTCTTGAACGGCGGATGAGAGCAAGAAAAAACTTCGTTACTAACAAGAACGTTTTTGTACAAAACGAAGGAAAAAAATAGCCCCGTAGGTACTCGGAAACTATCGCGCGGTCACAGAAATTTTCGACGAAGGACTTTTCGTATCAGGGTTTCCCGGAGAATCCGTCCACGAGATGTGTCCCGCTCAATCTAGATCATCCTGTATATCAGATCGATAGTACCTATATACCTCCAGGCGTAAGTATGCACACCGCATACGTATATACGCTTATAGCATGAACCTGTATCCGAATCGAGTTCCCATGAGGGTTCTCCACCGCAATCGGTTTCCGGGATTGTTTAAAATCGGATCGAATTATCCGTGGATTTATACGCCGCTGTTCTTTCTCTGTCGGCTGGCTAAATGACGCGGGTATTAAATTTTCAGGGTTTTGTTGTTCACCTGCGAATCAATCCCCCCCCCCCCCCCCCCCCCCCGCCCCGTTGCAGTTGCAGAGCACGTCGAGGATCCGAGTGATTTGAAAATTTAATTACACACGTACAATGTCATTGATACATAGCCGGTGTACCGGGATTTCATATAAATGGTGGACAAATTTCTGAAGGGTGCAGGCTATCAATCAAATCAAACCCCTCTCGATGTTCCGTGCTCTTTTTCGTCCCACGGAATAGAGCAAATAAAACCACGACGTCACGCAACAAGAACAAAAGCAGAAAAAACAGTGGCAGAGAAAAGGAAGAAACAAGAACACAAGATGATGATAAATTATACCATGTCCTACCTGACACGTGCCTACAATCCCGTACCGCGATTCATGTTTCTCTGAAAATTAGGGGCGTTGGTGCAGCTCGCGCTCACGATTTTCCACCGTCGTTATCGAATTGTACGAAACAGTATGGGGATGATAATTATGGAAATTGTAACGCGTCATTTGATCATACTAAAGCAGAACACACCACTCGAGCGGATTTGTCTCTCCCCAATCTTTGTTCTTCTCTCTCTTCTTCTGCAGTAGGTAAATACATACATACATACTTTGAACTATTTTATCGCCGATTTCAAATACGTAGAAAAGAGATGTAACTTTTCCGAGCATTGTACGATTCGTCGGCAAGGCTTGAGCCTCGAGTCCGGCAAATCCGGGCATTCCTGTTAACCAGGCGTTGCGATATACATTTTTTTTCTCCACAAATTTTCGCGCACCTCGTGTCGATCGGAGTGAAGCTGATCGTGAAAACCCGTCGCGTGCCACCGGAAGAAGTAGGTATCACCGAGTGAAATCTCCTCCGAATGTATAAACTGAACAAAAATTCGACCATGAAAAAAATCTCACCGATCGGCAGGCAATGACCACGCTGCACCGTATGACGAAATCGAACAATCGCCATCTGGATTCACGATTTTCCGCCGTCACTATTGAATTGTATGTCCCGTGTCACGTCTCCGAAAGCTCGGAAGTATACGAGCGTAATAGATCCGTCGCGTCGCCAAGAGATTTTGTCGGCGTTATTTTCGCCCACATAATTGTTTGTATATACCTACACGCTTGTAGATACCTATATCTAAATCTGCCTGAATATACGGCAATCAGCGCCTGGGTACCATTGCAGTTAAATTATCCGTCTAATATTGTTTGTGGAGAAGGGATACCTGTATACGCATTTGGATAAAGAACGGAACATGATTATAACACGGTTCCGTCATTATACGAAAGTACAACGGACATCGCGAGTGCAGTATGAAATATCTCACGAGGTTTTTCCCTCGTTATTCAATACCTGATTGAATTTAACTCATTATATACTGTTATTTCTATCGCGCTATAGGCGCCAACGGTTCCCGATTAATTAGCGCGATTAAAATTGTGTTCGAAATACGAACCGGATATTATCGTTAGTTATCTCTCCGGTTATACTGTTTCTATGTCCTCCCACTGCGACATGCGACTGATATTTCCTCGGCGAAATGTAACTGCCAATTATTCATAAACTGCGTACTTGCGATTTGTGAAAACTGCGTTTACTCACAAACTGCAGTAAAATCGAACTGCCAACTATTCACAAACCGCGTACGACGGCTGTTGTTCTATTATATGATTAACGGAAAATGGATTTTCAAGTTGTACCGCGTCTTTCATCATATTTATTACCACTTCACATATTTTCATAATCGTCGCATTCTCTTCTCGCAAATAGATGTATGTACGCACGTGTATATACACAAGGTGCATATTCTAGTCCCGAGTACATCACTTGCGGAGATACACGAGAAGTATGTACACATACACCCAACGCCACGGATTCTTACTCGCGGAGAGAAAATTTTTGTTGAATCAAACAACACTTCCTTCGCCTCTCGGTCGAACAAATCTTTTTGTCGGAGGTACTGAAAAATTGATTTCAGTCTATGAATTCTTTTTTCTCTTTTCCCAATTACCGCCGAAAATTTGTTCGACCGTGAATTCGTATCTTAAAACTTGCTTCATGGGAATATTTTCACAAACGCGAGGTTTGGGTCAGTTTTGTAAAATAACAACTCCTTTCGATTTCGATTTTGATTTCGATTTCAATTTCTCAATTTCTCGATTTAACAACAATTTCGTTATGAAATCACAAGCCACACATATTCTCCGTGGAGAATTTCAAGCATTGGCTCCGAAATAAACAGCTATAACCAACTTGGGTCAATAATTGGGACAAACGTTCCTCTGATTGTGATTGTTATACGTCAAGTATGACGAATCTTCTTTTTTTTTCTATATTTTCATTTCTTCTCTTCGTTTCTACACAATACGAACGGATTCTAAAATATTTTGTTACGAAGTTCTGTCGTTATACCACTTCCGAATTACGGGAAGGATTCGGGGCTGCGGTTGTCTTTGTCCCCGATTGTGAAATTCTAATACATACATATAATATAATTCGCAGTACCGAAATCTCGAGTCTTTGGACGTAATTAATTACGAGTTTTGCGGTGTGAAAGAAAGTGCTTTCGCAACCGCGTCGCCAACTGACAATAATCGCCTTTTCTACGTTCGGCGATCTAATTTAATCTCAACGTCGAAGCGATTGTGTTTTTTCGCGTTTGTTTCAAAACCAAATAAGCTGGGGAAAATCTGAAAAGCTTTCGGGGCTAAGATAAATCGAGATTACGGCTCGCGGTCTCATACCAATAGCGTTCACCACTCGTAATCAAACTCACCCTCGCTCCAGCTTACTTCCTCTCCAACGAAATTCACCTCCGTAATGCGTTACTGTGTTCGGGGTATAACACGTACACGTTCAATGAAAGAATGAAGAAAACGAAGTAAAGGCAAGAAAGAGAAAACCCCCATTCAAAAAATATCGAATCTGCCATGAACCGCGCGATGTATGGGAACCGCGGTAGCCGGCAGCATGTAATATTATAGAAAAATATGAGTGATGACGTATTCTGTCCCGTGCAGAATAAATATATTATGATACGTATACCTATATTCATATCAGTGAGAATTTGCGTCCAAAATTGCGACAGCGTAGATATTAGATTGAGCTGAGCACGGGTACACAAGGGGCCCTGAAGAGATCGAAAGACATACGATGAAAAAGGAAGAAGTGAAAAGGGAGAGAAAATATGTCTGGGTGGTTACGGAGCACGTCTTGTTGTCTTGGCGATCCTCTCGGGAATCTTAGAGCTTATTTTTTTTTTTTCGAACATCGAAGGGGCGGTAACTTAATTCCATAATAAAAATCATCAATATTCCACGTCTCGACACGTATAGGTATATTTCTTTCGAGCAAATATATGATACATAGATTTACGATGCTAAACGCGCGAGCCTATATACACGAGGAAAAGCTGTAAAAGTACCTAGACAGAGGATAAAAGCTCAATTCCTCGGTAAATATCTAAAAAAGTAGTACATGAATACCTGTATTTATATATATACATATAAATATATATGTAGATTCATCGGAGGTCATTGAGACGGTTGGTTGAAAAACGAGAGAGTGAAAATATAAAAATGTAAGAAGAAAAAGAAAAAGAAAGAATATCTGAGCTAAGCGAAGCAAAACTGAAAATTTCCCGATATTTTTCATCGCGAATAGATTGTATCGAAAGAATTCAATATCGATGTAAGAGTTTACTGCATTAGCGGGGTCCATAATCAAAGAATAATTACCAGATGCCCGGAATTCCCGCCTCTGTAAATTAGTTGACAATATATAGGTGTACATCTATACAGCCTGCGTACTACGAAGGCGAGGCGACAAGCTAAAAGAAAGAAAATTGGAGAGAAAGAAAAAAGAAAGAAACGACAAATTGAAAAACTGAAACTCGAACTTTGGGTTTCAGACGTGAAAAATAGGATGGATATCAATTGAAATGAATTTTGAAACCTATGTTTCAGAGTGCTAGCAGCAGCAACAGGGGCGGGGTTGGTTTGACCTTAGGACCAGGTATCGGAGGTCGAAGACAACCGTCAGAGCAGTCGTTTCACTCGTCAAAAAGTAATCATTCCCACAACTCGAGACATCAGCCTCAGGCGACGTCGGCAACCGCCAACCCCCCCCGATGCACCGCATACGGAGGTAATATTTTTCGAAGATACTGTTGGCTTTTTTTTTTCATTTTTTTTCTATTGGTTCCTAAGCCTGGAACAACTTTCACTCAAACGTCCGCATGATCTGGAATTATTCTACACACGTACCTATAACCGTGCTATGCAATGCAATATTATTAATTGTATTCGATGTGAATACACTGATTCGTTTATTATTATCACTCAGACGGAAGTGCGTCATCGAGAAATCCAGCCTCGCCACGAAATCAGCAGAGTATTACCAAAATGCTTCTTCTTATCAGTACGGTTTTCATTTTGCTGAATTTGCCCAGGTAATTAACTAACGTTCACAATATTGTATATGATTAATAATTATGTATTCTCTCTCTCTCTCTCTCTCTCTATATCCACCTCTGATTTGTTCAGACCTCTGATTTTTGAAATTTTCTCGCTTTCTTTTTCCACCCCGGGAAAATCTTTTGAAAAAATTGTTCTACCAGATTGATGCAGATCAATTCATGCCACGAGATTTGTGGATTAAATATCCACGACGCGAAAGTGAACGGGTATATATATTGTTAATCGCGTGAACAAAAGTCTGCCAGTTTCTTTCAGTTTTCAAGATGATTTTGCGATTCTGTTGTTAAATAATACGAGCTTTGAGTGGTGAACCATGTAGAGGGCGAAAAAATACCGCAAAACTAAATAATTTACTGACTATTCTTTCAGCTACGTGATTCGACTCTGCGTATTTTTCTTCACTCTCGCACGCAAGGATACGCCGGAACTTCTATGGTGTATACAACAATTTTTCATGCTACTCTACTACACGAACTTCAGTATAAATTTTGCCCTCTACGCAATGTGCGGTATAACGTTTCGCCGATGCCTGAAACAACTTATGGGTAAAGTACAAAAAAGCTTGACAAGGTATCACTGTAATCCTCAACGGTACATATAGCTACTCTACGGCCGCATCCGTTCTCTACAAAGACGCGGAGATAATATTATAGTCATGGCCAGCGTTACGGACGTAGTTGTAAATCATTGATCCCCCCCCCCCCCCCCCCCCCAAAAACAGACAAAAAATAAAAAGACAGAGAGAAAGAAAAAAGGCGACGGTTCATTTTTTCATTTTTTTTTTCATTTTGTCAGTTTATATTTTCTGTTCTTTTCTTTGTTAACCTCCGTTCGCCACAATTCGCGAATGCGGGACCACAAGTATGGAGTAATGAAAAAGGTCAATTATCCACATTCACCCCTCAGTACAGCAGTTGAACGTAAAGTAGAAATATATATATATATGTGTGTGTGTGTGTATGTATATACCTACTTTTCACGGCGAGCGTAAAGAAAAGTAAGAAGACAAAGAAAAAAAAATGGGAAAAAGCGAGAACAAACAATTGAATCTATTAAATTGCGCGGTGTCGTTGTCCTCTTCCCAGGCCCCAAATTATATCTTTCTCTTTCTCACAGCTTTTTTATAGCTTCCTCGAGTCTAAAGTATAGAGGCAATTTATGAAAAACAGAAAACGGGAGAGCAACAAGCTTGAGACTCTCAGAAAGAAAGAAGAAAGCCCGGTGTAAGATAGATAA
The DNA here is from genome assembly GCA_963170745.1 of Phymatocera aterrima. Classification (NCBI taxonomy): domain Eukaryota; kingdom Metazoa; phylum Arthropoda; class Insecta; order Hymenoptera; family Tenthredinidae; genus Phymatocera; species Phymatocera aterrima. Next base: position 4,340,433 of record OY720668.1, read on the forward strand.
AATATTCAAACAGACATCAACTCGAGATTTCGGAGCTTTACTTAATTTCCGTCAAATTGGTGAAACTTTACCTCGAAAATCTATACGGAAAAGCTGTTGGTTTCGTGTAAAAGTTTTCTCAGGCCTGTAACCGTGACATAATACCTACCCAAACTCAAACTTCCGGAGACCGATGTTGAAAACGTATACTAGGTGTATATATATATACATATATACACGATATATGTATTATACGTATCTCTACTCGCTTACGTTAGACTCGGATAAACTTCGTCTCGCCGAGTAACCATACACGTACAATAATTTCATAAACAATTGGCGAAAATTACCCTAAACTTCCAGATTATTCGCGACGCAGTATATATTATATTATACACCTACTTACGGATAGAAACATTTTCCCGATAATATACTATTGTAGGTATACTGTACGTGATTGTATTCGCATTTATCGAAATTTTCGGAACCAAAAATAAGCCAAAGACGAAAGAAAAGAAGTAGAAAAATCATCCAGCGGATGAAGAGTATAGGTATCCAACGCGTTGTCGTTCGTACGAAGAATAAATAATAGTATATGAATAACAGTGATAAAAAACTGTGCTGTTGTAAGAGACGGGAGAACAATTTTCTGATCGATAAAATATCATTTCACGTCAGATTGCATGATCGACAAATTTGTGCTCGTATATGTACGTGTGATTTTTTTTACTCTAATAGTAGGTATTCCTAGATTATAGAGTCCGAATGACGAATAGATCGACAAAGCGTTAGTAAACTGGCTTTCAGATATCGATGCAGATCTTTGGTATACGTATGTGTATAGCTCGTAGTATACACTCGGTTGAGGTTGAAAAACGATAAAATCATTGATGAAAAAAACAAGGTGAAGATAATTGATCCACAACTTTTTCTTACACGTATATATATATATATATATATAATAGAATAGAAAAACCTGCGTTGTTTCATCCAATTACCGCGGCAAGTTTGAATTCATTAATTAACGCGGGGCAATGCAGTTGTCACCGGATCAACGAATTCTTCGTTATATTAATTAACGAGTTTTGGTAATAACTTATATCGCTTTCGTTCAAATATAATTGCGACCAATTATTTTCATATCTATTATATTATACGTACTGAACAGCGCGTTCGTTATAACAGTATTGCTATAGAAAGAAAACGAATGAAATTCATGCGGAAATTCAAGATATGCAGATTGAAATTTGAATCATGAATTAACATGAAAACGTAGTAAAACATCTCCACTCGGATACAGTCTCTAATGATACCGCAAGGCGGCACCGCGGAGAACGGACGTTGATTAAATGTAAATAAGCAAACAAACAAACAAACAAACAAACAACCAAACAAACAAACACTCGACCAGAATTTCTAGCTTCGATTCGATTAGAATTTTGCGACTCGACACCGCGGCATACATCGAGGCACATCAAAATTTCGTGAATAAGTCTGCACCCCAGCGAAAGCATATATGTGCAGGTAAGTTATCTAGTTTATAGTTTCGTACAGGATTTCGAAAAAGAAGAACCGTCAAAAAAAACTCGCATATATATACTCTATCAAAAGTCACGTCGACAGACATTGACTAAAAAATTCGGAAGCTCATTTCGATTGCCAGCGTAAAAGTTAGGCTTCAACCAGAATCATCAATTTTCCAATAGATCTCCCCCGAATATTATTCAGAAATGTTAAGAAACGATGTAAATTTTTGTTAAACAAAGAAAAGAAGAGAAAAGAAAAGAGAAATCACAATTCGTTAGACAACAATGCGCGTTAACATTCGATGCTGTACGAGGGATGAATTGTATGATAATCTACAACAATTATTGCTGTTATTAATATTACCATTATTATTACTTTTATTATTGGTATTATTATTATCATTACTATCGCCATTATATACACTATAGAAATATATAGTATATGTAGTATAAGATATACTATAGTGATAATATATAAGTTACATGATAATTATTAGAGAATATTGAAAAATAATGAATAATCATACCTATAACCAATTATGTATGGATATCGACGATATAGCCAATTGTTTAAGCAGAAAGAAATATAATTTTGCTGTACCCATATAATATAAGGTATGTAATGTTAATTGCGAATTGGCGAGGAATGAGATAGAGAAGAAACCAACCGATGAACAACGCGTACTACTTTCATGTCTAGAACTCTGCGAAAGATATGAAAAATTGGCAATTTATTGATACCGTAATAAATCGAAGAATGTGAAAAATTCCCAGTCCAATTGATTTTTTTTTTTTCTCCATCTGATTGACGACCAATCATTATACGCGAGCGTTCGATGCTGAGGAGAAAAATTTGAAAATGAACGGAACTCATTTTTTTGTTCTTAATCGTACGCTGCAGATCATACATAACTTTGATGTGAAATCGTATGAGAAATTTTTTCTGTGCCGGATGATTCCAACGTATATCTATTCTGAATCGGAACCTATGCGACAAGTGGGTACGTAATTTTGCTTCGGAATATGCGATACCAAAGTTGATAATTGTTGATATATTTATTTTCCAATTTTCAACATAATAAATTTCGGTTCAGACGACGTGGCTCGTTTCTTCGATCGACAAAATATCAGCCACGTCGCCTGAATAGTTGTGCGATATAATGAAAATTTGGAAAAAAAAACAGACCGTCGAGACACCTAGTCGATAAACAAGACCTGTTGCGCAATTATAGATCCCTCTTACCGACACATTGCCGACGTTACGCCCGAAGCGCGAACCACCTTCCTATAAATTTTGTAACCATCTGTAACAGCCTGAAAAGTTTCAAAAAAAAAGTCAACGTTTCGGCAGAAGTGTCGGTAATATGTCGGCAACAGGAATCCTCGATTAAAACTGGCCTGCTCCTGTATCTCTACTATACGTATACCTATCGGAAATAACATAACTTTAGCCATACCGGTAACTCATGATGTATATACAAATTTGTACGAATACGGCCGATACTTACTAATATAATATGGAATATACTATAATAGAATGTGAAATAATCTTCAACTGTGTATAACCGCTGTAAATGTGTAAATATCAATACATAATAATATAATAAGATTCGTGTAACATAGCTAGATACATAAATGAACCGTGAATTATGGTATCGGTACATATTTGTGTAATAGTTAGCCGAAATCGGATGGAAACAATCCGTGGAGAAAAATGTTTTTCTTGAATCAATTTGGCAGGTGGAATCTCGAACATATTTATAATGTAAAATGGTATGCGTGTTATAAGTTACCCGGGTATAATTACTTATATGTGTATACTTGTACGATGTTTATAATTTGTAAAATTAGGAATAATTAATTATGTAGGTATATGAAGTGTAATTAATTGTGTTAGTTCACATAAGAGACACGTATACCGATACCTCCTAGTATACGTGTGTACACCAGGGTGACGTCGACTTTGAGGCTTGCCAAAAAAATGTCTCCTTTCTCGATCTCTACACCGCGGAATTTGATGGCCTAATCTGATGTTTGTGCAAGCCTCTCGAGGTAACCGGGAGTTCTAGTTTACCGATAAAACCAATTTATTTTCATTTATCTATTCATTATTTTTGTCTGTTCGGCGCAGTTGATCAATCGACACTTTTACCTCTCACACATTAAAATTCCTTTTCCAATATTCATTCGAGAATACGGGCAAAGTATCGAATTATATAAATATTACGTATAAATATTTAATTCGGTAAACGAAGGGACCGCTGGAAAATCTATAAAACTAAACGAGATATGTTGGAAAATTTTCTATGCAAACGTTACAAAAGTTACGAAACAGTCACCACCCTAGTATAGGCAATTAATATATCATGTACACATGCGTATGCGGGATATCAATGAATCTGTGTCATCAAAGATCTGTTATGAATATGAATATGAATCAGTTTTTTTTCTCCCTTTTTTTTTTACATTTATACGTAAGATGAGAGAAAGATGGCGAGCTGAGACTTCCGGGCATGATAATCGTTCGCGAAGAAGAACCGAAATTTTCATTTCTCTTAGATATATATTTTTGATTACATAGAAATTAAGCTGGTTTTTATACTGCGTGGAATAAATTGTCGTGTTATTTTTATATAATATAATGTATATGAATTGATCGATGATCTGCGAATCGTAATGAAATTTATGTTATTTCTTGAAAATCTCATTCACAACGAGATAATCATTATATATACCTGTACCTACTATATAATATCAATTTTCTGCTATAAATGTAACCCATCATATTATAATTATTATATATATATTAAATATATACCTGATGAATAAAGATTACATCGTTTCGTAAATTATAGATTATATGTCTATAGTATATAACAAACGAAAAAGTGTGAAATCGTGTTTCATTGAGGAAAACAAGAAACGCTTCTCGCGCGATAAACTCCTGTTCGAAAATTTTCAGCCAGAAAGAGGAAGAGGTAAGAAGAAAAATAAACGGAAGAAAACGATAAAGAAAATCCAAACGCAATAACTGTTTCACTCCGAAAACGCAGAAGTTCATGTATTCCATATTCTGCCTCATTTTTTCTTATCATATTTTTTTTTTCTGTTGTTCTAGTTCGTTTCTTGTCTTTTCTTTTCATTTCTTTTCTATTTTTCCCCCTCTTTTTCTCATTCGCTTTCGTTTCACGCCCGCGAATCATCCTGAAGACGTGCGCTGTACCGAACGAAAACACATCAATCTTTTTCAAAGCTTTTTTCAGCGGGACACCCAATATAAAGCGAAACATTTGTCAAATTCATTTCCGATTTCCGTTGATTTTCGCACCACCTCTTCACCCCCAGGCTTTCGTATCCTCAAAACCCATTCCCTCCGTGTATTCGGCTTTCCGATTTCATCTTTTGTCTTTCGTTTCTCCTTTTTCGTTTCTTTGTTTCCTCTACTTTCCATCGCGGAGCTACACGAAGATCTCGTTTGTTCTGTACCCACGCGCTTGTACCTACTTAGGTATATTGTGGAAAAAAGTTCTAGTTCAGGTTCATATCGACTCTCCCTCCCGATATAGGCACCTTATACATATAAATATATATATATATATATATATATATATATATATATATATATATGATTGCTATCGATCAATATCAATGGGTTGGGCTGAGGAAGTCTTGGGAGAATAATAACCCCTCAAGTATACCTCCATACCTACGCCGATCAATTATTATAAACGAAAACACAAGGCGGAGATTGATACTGCATCATGAGGAAGTGATTAACGCCTGGTTATATCGATATAACCTCTGACCTTTCCGCAAAATGTAGTACATATTGTCCGCATACATGCATACATATACATACCGATATAAATTCGAACGATCATTAATCTGGTGAGAGCGAAAGTGCGCTCGTCAATCTTTTCGCATCGTGAGCGAGCATTATGAGCGTGAGACGTGACTGAAAAAAAAAAACCCCAAAAAACAAAAAAACAGTATAGATGCTCCGATTTTCCTTTCCAATAATCGTCAAAAAAAACTCGTGAAAAATAACAAAAAAAATTCACTCGATGTCCGTGCGACAAACAATTCGACGGTTCGATTTCTTTTCCTCCGCGTACTTCGTTCTTCTTTACCTAGACCCCCATTTCCTCGTTCTATTTATCAGGATTCTCAATGCTGGATTTCGGTGCGCGTGCCTCTATAGAGGTATAGGTATGTACGTATATTCTAAATAATGAAGTATATGCTGTAAAGCAGGCGCATAAAGCTCGTAAAGGATTGATTGGATACCGCCAGCCCAATTGATGTTCGATTGAGTTTCCTCGAGGGTTATTTAAACTGGGCTAATAAACGAGGGTGACGAACGCGGTCGAAAATATGATGCTGGCTCAATTTTACCGGCGTTTAACACCGCGTTCGCGCGTAAGTCATCGTCGTTATTACGTTTTTTCAGCATAACCAGGGAAAGTAGGTATCCGTGGTATACGTATAAGTATATCGAATTTAATATATAGAGTACACAAGTCGAGAGGAAAATTTATTCTCATCAGGAGATGCCGATTATCTCCTCCGCCATTCCGTTACGCCAACGTTTCAACTTCCGAGCTCATCTCAGAGCGAAAAGTGATGCGTTCGTCGACGAGAATTATAATTGCCGTCATTTATTTAAATGAAAAATTTCATTATTTTCGTGAACACCTAATCTATGAATTGACATCATGGAATTGGTGTTCATCGATAGGTATAGTTTTTTTTCCTTTCCTTTCTTTGGTGTATTCCCCCCCTCCCCCGCCGCCACCCCGTATTTTTGTTTTTGGTGATAATTATATCGTGGTCCGATGAAGTACAGCCTATCAATTTAACGATCTTACCAGTTCGGAGGATAAATTCGTTCAATTATGGTACGGAGGTGGGTATGTATGCTCAGGATAAATTTGCACGTCAAATTAAAGACGCAATTTCATGGATCTTTTATATATACGTAACATACATCTGGGTGTATGTAACACGACGGCTCCACCGGGCAAAGTTTAACTCCGGGTGTTAACACCGGAGCTTCGAGGGACATTGCAATTTCCCGAATAGTTCCGGGCTAAGAAAAAGTGGGGAAAAAAATCATGACCCGTTCTCAGAGTGTCCGGAACGTTATCCATAAGTCAGTCAAGTGAAATGTGAAACAGATTTTTCAATGAAAATTGAAACTTGTATAAGAATGTGGGAAAAGTCTGGAGTTCGGTAATTTCAACTGTGAAAGTATCGTAACTTTGACTACCACACGATTTTCACCCTCCTAAATCTACACGAGAAATCACTGCCTGTGTTTCACTTTCCTTCGAGTATATGGTACAGTTAATGCGTATGGGACAATTGAATACGAAAAGAACTTTCTGGAGCCGATTTTCGACGCAAGTTTTAAAGAGATTTACTTCCCTACTATAGACGGTATACCGTTCTGATCATCGTATACACGATGAATTAACGGTCGAAGAAGAAGAAGAAAAACCGTGGATTTGGATCAATAATCGAGCATACGAAAAACCAAACGAAAACGACGTATGGTAAGGTATGGCCTATAAATTGACGAGTGAAACTAATGAATCATTGGATTGTTGAGAGCTGATAAACAGAAGTGTTCACCTGTTCGTTAGCTGAAAACTTACAGGGACTCTTGAGCTCGACTGTACCTAGTCAATGCTCTTTTTCAAAGTATACCAAAATTACAGCGGTAAAAAAATGAATTACGCAGCGCAAATTTCTCTTCAGTTTATCCCAATTCAAACAATTTCGGAGTCTAGATTCTTGACGAAGAATTCTCCCTCCGCAGTCAAACGACCGAAGTAAAAGTTTTCATTTATGACTTACAATTAGACAAATTGTTATGTGACCGCAGTTTGCGGGAGTCGAGGTTTATTGAAGTATGCAGTCTGGGTTGAACTATAATATCGAATATCGGATGTATTCGAAGATAGCCGTGATACCGCGTCTCTTATCTTTTATAATTCTCCACGAAATTATTGTGTACAAGCTAAAATGGTTATATCTTCGCGGTTCACTCGCGGTCGAATTGCGATTTTCGTGTCTGCAGACTTTTAATGTTCAATTGCGCAAGACTTGGAATTGTAATTAAATAGATTAGGATCATCGAATGAAGATAACGGGGACCCCGCCTCCTTGATTATCGGTGTTATCTTTCACTCACAACAAGTCACGAAGCGTGGTTTCCGATTACGAGAAAACCACCACTTTTAACATCCACAAAAAAGTTATGAGTAAGTGTTGTTATTCAACCGCATGAAAAACGCGAAGACAGATCGTCGTTGAGTTAGGGGAGAAATCCTGTAGCGCGGAGACAATTTTCGGAGTTTTTGTCACAAGTATGTATGGGTATTAGGGCGGACGTTGGAGGCATTTTTTCGTATTATACCTACCGCCCGTGAATGCTCGCGAAACGATTAAATAAAAATCTTCTCCCAAAACTTGAGCTCTTGACTTAACTCGAAACTCGACTCAATAGAATCCACGTAATCGGTTGAAATTTTTCGAAAATCCTCACTCCCGACACTTTCTCGTGCTTCTTTATGAGCAGAGACGCCAATTCTCCGAAAACCAACGAAGAAGCCAATTTTCGTTAATTTTCACGCGACAATAACTGCAATAATATACGCGGTATGTGAAACACCAAGATTTCCTACGAAAAGCACCGCGTTTCCCCAATAATTTCCGATAGTTGCGGATTTTTTAGCGAATTACTACCATAGCGAGGGGGAAAAAAAAATTCGTTATATTGAAAAAAAAAAACCCCCCCGTGTTATGCATGGAGATGAGAATATACTCTCGGGTGACGGTTCAGAATTGAGCTGGAGAGCTCAAGTTTCGAGCAGATTTTTATTCATTTATTTCGAGAGCTTTCAGGGGGCGGCACTATAAAAAAATGCCTCTAACGTCCCCCCTGATTGGTCCTACATTGGTACTGAACACCAGAATCAAACGGTTTTTCTTCCAACAAATGATTGTCTTCCGCATACTCGAGCGCTAAATGGGGCTTGTAATTTACCTAGTAATAAAGTGAGCTTTTTTTTTAAACCCCTACCTTAGTCTTTCCTGATCCGGTTGGGCCGACCAGCATTAGTCCGTGACGTACAACCGTGGTCTCGTACAATTGAATGACTTTCTTTACGTATTCTGGACAAAAACGGGAAAAAAACCATGAATAAAGCGGAATGAATTTTCTTACATTTTAATCAACAAGGAAACGTGCCTAAAATAATATTTCGCGAAGAATACATCCAGAGCAGCGACTTTACTACCATTTTCACTTTCTCTTTCACTTGACGAATAAAAAGGACCTCAAGTTTATGACTTAACGAGGTTTTTTACACGCGGAGCATTAGAAATGGGAAGAAATCGAGTGGGTGAAGTAATTCTGTCCGTCTCTCTCTCTCTCTCTCTCTCTCTCTATCTATGTCGAAAAAGAATTGATATACATTTTTTGTAGATTTTGAAAAAATACCAAATTGTTTCGTTGAAAATTAGATTTTTCTATTTTTTCCTGGAGAATGAGGGATCCGATCTTGGATCCCATCCTACAGTATCTCCAACTTAATATTCCGAAGACCGCCTGGAAAGATAAATCCCTTGCAACCATTATTGCACGACGCATGAAGCAATTTAAAATTTTCTATCTTCCAACGCGTATAACGGTGGATAGATAGCTTCTGCATTTCTAATCCAATTTTCAATCTCAGGGTGTAATTGAGTTCGTTCCTCTACACCACCACCAAAATTCAGACATAATTTCAAGATAGAAAACTAATTACAGAATTTTCAAAGTTACAATGTCTCGGTAGAATCTTTCCTTGAACAATAAAGTAATCGCCATTTTTTCTGTCACTCTCTTTCTCTCTTTCAAGGATCAAAACGCAAAGCTGATCAAGTTATCGCCAGAAAGTCACAACGTGTGTCAGCGTATACAGGCAGGTGGATAGGTATAATTACCAATTATAATTACCAATTATAATTACGTCAGCTTTAACGAAGATAATAGTCACCGGAGAACACGAGCGTTTAGGTAAAGGTTTTGGAATCACGTAAACATATACATATTTATATACACGTATATGTAATACAGAGAAGAGGCAGACACGTAGATTTCTAATGCACAGTTGATACATATACCCCGAAAGTTTCGTCGTTATATTTATGCGTCAATCACCGTTAAGCTGATAGGCGCCAGAGCGTCTGATTACTACGGCAACTTGACTCAACTGACAACCTGAGCTTACAGCCTCAAGCCTAAGCCCTTGGCTACTGCTTAAAGGATCTCTACAACCCGATTCACTAATAATAATTTCATAGCTTGTGGAGTAGTAACACGTTGAAATTTATGGGAAAAATATTTTCCTACATTCATACCGTCAATTTTTGGGGATTCACACGATAAAAATTCAGGCTCCATCCCCAATTAGCTTGAGGTTTCATTTTTTTTTTCAAACGAAGCACCCCGCATGCAGGATAAACCCTGAAAATTCAGGGTGAATCCCTCGAAGCTGGGGGCGCGGATTCACCTTAAAAATTTCTCTAAGAATGCCAAATTCGCCGGGTGACCGTTGCGCCACTAGGAACAATTTCGAGATCCCTCCTCCTTGCAGTATACTCATATCGCGCGGACGCATCCGCGTAATTTGTTAAGAATAATTAGGAACCCGATGCTATCTAGCCCTATCAATACTTGACGGAGAAGTTGATATACGTGAACAGTTAATTACACGGCAACGATAGCAATTGCACCCTGGAATTCGACCTTACGCGACCAGCTCGTTGAGATCAGTAGTTACAAATAATAGACGTGCAGATTAATTGAGCAGACTGGATTGAGACAGTAGGAAGTATAATAGGCGATGTTCAAGTACATCAACGTCTCTGTAATTGGATAGGTAAGCCCGTACTTTAAACAGGTGAATAAATAGGTGAGTAATTTGATATGCGACTGTGACTGATAGCAAGACGACATGAGTAATCCAGATTCGGGGGAAACGGCGGAGTCATTGAGCGAACTCAATACATTGATCGCTACCATAGACCAGATACCTATGATTGCCACGAGTCCGTGCGAATGGACATTCGCAGGTAAATACGTGCGGCAAACAACGATATCCGTTTTGCAAAATCCTGCATGATAATGAAATTCAGAACGCCAATAATTTACAAAATTATCAATCAGTAGAACTTGCATCATATATCGAAATTCTATCAAATTTTTGCTTCGCTGATCTCAACTCTTTTTCTTTCCATTTTTTTTTTTCCAATTTCTCGAGATACGATGTATACCTGTCTCTCGAAACAAATTCATATTTCTTTACGATCGTTATATTCAAATTGTTTTTGCTCTCGGATGAATCCGTCCGCGGCTAACACACGGGAAACTGCAATTCTACCCGCGGTCGTATATCGCGAAATAGAGCATTCCGTCAAAGAATAATCAACGTTTGCCTGGCTGTCGGTGGTTACTCACGGAGAACGAGCTCAAGCCGCAGTGATTGATGTTGGAGGAGGATTCGGCACGATACCGATCCTTGTGTATCGACGACTACAGAATAGAATAGAGTACGGGAGCTCACACCGTAGTCCCCCTTGTTTCTTATTGTCGCCGGTTCCCTACAATGCACCGCGCGTTTCTCCGCGATACCTACTAAAATCTTTCATACTTACTTACCTTTGAAATTCAAATTAACGAATACAATTTGTAACCCTCGATCGTATGAGAATACAGAAATGGCGGAGGTGGAATGATGAGATCGAATTTTCAAGGTTCATAGTGAACTTAACGGAAAACAAAAGAAAATTAGGGCGACGCAGGGGGCGCGAATTGATTGCAATTCTATAGCTCAGTGCGTTACACTCCAATCATGTGAAAGATGGATATGGGTTTGTATGAATGTATGTAATACAATAACACCGCGAATTGATGTGCATGAAGTAAGTTAGATTAGTTCAATTACCTGGCTTCTATACCGCATTTCACGATGTAAAAGTTACAGGCAACGGGTTAGCCGCTCCCATTCACTTATATACATTGAAACGTATTTTTATTCACAAACACTTTTCATTTGTCATGGTTATCTATTAACTGACCGGTGCAGGCTAGCTCATAGAGTATACGGTCACTCTGCTAGTCGAAATATCAAGTATTATTGGATGCAGAATATTTGTAATTGATAGAAAATGCATTGATTATATGTTATAACAAATAATAAGGGAACTTTTAACAAAATCGTTCGAACTGCATTGTTGGAAGAATGTAAATGAAATAAAAGAACAACGAATTGAAAGAAAGTTGATGACAAGGTTCAAAGAAATTCCGCTAGATAGCGTAGCGGAGTAGCACAACGCGGAGAAACTAAACGCAGCCGCCGCCACGGGCAGCCGGCCACGCTACCGTATAAGCAGGAGCGCTAGAGCGTTCCGGCACTCCGGTCTACTCCTCGGCTAGACCAACACTGAACATATCTCACGAGGCAACGGTCTGCCAGAACTTACAAAAACAATTCACGACTTTCTTTCATTTGAACCTGGTAATAGGAATGAGTCATTGTAAATAATTACGTGCATTTTCCTACCAATCCTAGATTAAATACCAACGGGTCCAATGGATCATTCCGGTATTTAACTTCCCTACAAATATTTACTGCTGAAGCAGATATACCTACGGGTTCAATGAACCAATCCGGTATTTAAGGGCAATATGTGCGTATCTACGGGTCTGATAGATCAATCCCGATAGGCACATGTAAATTTTCCTTCGAGTATTAGTTCGTACCAACAAGTCACGAGACTCTCCGGTCGAACAGTACTGTTTCCTGCTTCTTAATATATCTTTTCAAATTAACAATTATTAAGGCTGAAGTCAATACTAACGAGCAAATAGGCTTTCCGGTATTTTCCGAGGCATATTATAAGAGAACCGGGTTAAATTTGATTATAAATGAAATCTATAATCACAAGGGAATATTTGCTTTGCTTTTAAGTAGCTCCGAGATGAATATAATAACATAAAATATTACTCATGAACGTGATAGTAAGGATATCAACAGAATTCTGTTTCATTGACGTACCCAACGGGCCGAGTGATTAACCGAAATTAATTCATGGGCCTGTAGCCCCCTGATCAACGCTCGAAGAATATCATATCCCCGGATGTGAATTTTTCAGCAAGGACAAACTTTCTTTGTGCAAATATTCGCGATGTGAATTCATTTACCTGTTACAATAATTAATTAATATCGTAAGATGAAAGATTACTCGAAGAGGCTTATTATCGCAAAAAGAACGAAGAACAAACAAAAAATTGCAATCGATTTGCTTCTGATTGAACGACGACACGCGCAGATTGAAAACGTTTTGTAACTTTTTGAAGGAAATAATACCGTGGTTCACTTATCCGTTTTCTGACGAAAAAAAATTATGACTATTGTTATTATATCGTTGCATGTTTTCTTCAAAGACCCATATATATATAGAGTCGAAACCGCGTCTACAGTATACGTAGTATGTAGTACCCCACTACCAATACACAAGCCCAACAATAAGGCAGGCTGAGGGCTGAGCAGTTTGTGCGATACGAATTTTTTCATCTTCGTTTTTGTCTATTTTTATTTCCATTTGAATTTTCTTTTTCACATAAATTTCCATCCAGAGCTGAGGACATGGAATTATTTCTTTCAACGATAAGGTCTGAGAGTCTTTCGCGTCTAGATCGAGACTACCTTACTTCACCTTCTCGCGCAGGTAATACCTACGTCTATAATATATTCCAACATATACACCTAGGCAGATTATAGATTTCACATGAATTCAGTCTGAAATGGGTGATAAAAAATTGGGCGTTGAAATATGGCGTTTATTATCAACATTTATTACGTAGGTGGGTCTAAATATCGAGTTAACTCTGGAGCGGTCTGCGGTTGTCGTTGAGGTACTTTATTGGTATATTATTTTCAATTTCAATATCATAGGAGAATTCCAGCGATTCAAGCGGATGTGAAATTATGCCGTTTTCACGATCACGATCACGATCATCGCGGCATTCGAAAGAATGAAATTATAAGAGTAATTTGAATACGCTGAATATATGAGTTCGCTCTTCTCGGATGCCGCGAGTTCGAAAGAATTCGTATATACGTATGTATACTGGCGTACCTGTGTTCGTATTATAGAGAAGAGAGAGAGAGTATTGGGGGAAAGAAGTTTCTCATAACGTAGATGAATTGAAATTGAAGAAGCCCAATATCCCGGCTCATAATTATTATACGTATAATGAGTTTTTCAGTCCAAGAATAATAAAAAGGCGGATGATAATTTCCTACTTTACTATAATTGATGAATTTTCCAATATGTACGAAGAGAGCGAAATAATGGAAAAACGGAGAAAGAGAGGGAACAAATTATCTGGCAGAAATACAAGTATAGTGTAATTTTCTGATTGAAATTTCTGTAATTCAATTAAGGCCGTGTAATTAATCATTGAATTATTCATTTCATTTACACGCAATTTAGTATGCATTTACTCTGCAGCATGTTCCTTTAATTTCGATAAACTCTCATCTCTTTCTTCGCGTAAATGAAAATGATCGACGGAGTTTGATCCAGAGACTGATGCGCGCAGGAAGATAGAAGTAAATAATATCTCATCATGAATTGAGCCTAACGACAAGAATTCACAATAATATAAGTAGACTGACAATAAAGGCGTTCCAGTGATTTCAGACGCCCTCTGAAAGCTAACTCATCATTCTCTTATTGTCACTTCTCCACGGGTCAACGATACTCCAAACTCGATTGATTTGCGATTTAACATAACTTTTCGCAATGGAGATTGATTGATATTTGTACTCACCGTCAACGTCCTCGAGTCCTTTGCTTATTATCGACTTGCGAATGCTTCCCTCGAGGATGCCGTAATCCACGGCCTGCTCAGTCAACTTTGGAAAAAGATCCGAAACGATTCCTTGATAAAAATGGAAAAAAGAAAGCGAATAACAATGCATTCCGATAGCTTGAGTGAAGAAACTACTCCTCGAACCGATTTACAGGGTAGGACAAAAAACCGTCCAGTTTTGAAACGCAGATAAAACGTGAACTCGTCGCGAGGTTTGATTTTCGACAGACTGAAGGGAAGAGGCTTTCATTTGTAGTTCGAACTTCGAAAGAATATCTGGGCGTCGCTGATTAACGAGCGTTTGAAAAATGAGTTTCCGGAAAGTCTTCCCAATTTCAAAATGCCGTAGAGTTTTTTTAGATTGCAAAACGCCAAATGAGAGCCACAATTCCTTCTCTGTATCTTCGAGAGACAAACCTAGTCCGGATAGTTCCACGCGCGTTCAGATTTTATCCAAGTTTTGAAACTTGTTCTCGGTTCATTTTCCTTTTGGTTTCACGTCTGCAGTACAAGTCCACTCTGTATTCGTCCATTTATTTATACATACGACGTTGAACCGCGGATAGCGAAGTTGAAAATACACGCAACCATTCAATATTCCAAGGTCAATAGACCTTCGAAACTGTGTCTATATGAATACGTTGTCCACGCAACTATAGTATAACAATGGACGAAATGGGATGAGATTGCTCACCGTTAAACAGCTTTAAGTCGTCCTTCAGGAACTTCGGCACGTTTACATCCCGCAGGGCCCGAAGACAAATCTGTGCCTCCGTCATGTCCCGTTGTTCACGTCTCAGATTACCGGCTACGGCTATAACCGTTTTTACAGCTCGCATACCGAAATCGTAATGATCCTGACACAGAGAGATAGATATATGTTATTCAGAAATTAAAGATCAAGCGAAGAAGAACAGTGAGAGAGATATTCTAGCTAAAATAGAAGGAAAAAATCATTATCCCGCGCACCTGAACGCTCAGCTGTTCCGAGCTGAGTTTGAATGTGGAGGTTATTTTTTCGGCCAATCGTTTAGCGTCGGAGAAACCAAATGAAAACAACGATATTTCGGCAATGAGGGTATAGTTTGGAACCATCATCGCAACCGGACGGAATAGGGCCTTCAAATTATCCGGCAGCTCCGTACGTCCGGCGTAGCCGGGATTCATAGTGATAAAAACCGCACATGACGGCCGCAGAGGAAGATCTACTCCCTCAAAAGTAAATCTGAAGACGGGAGTTTTATGTTATACCAATAATCGTCATGTTTCTAATTTATATCTTCCATCTTGTGGTGTTCAGTATGCGAAGATGAAAAATGTAATCATAGTTCATAAATTATTAAATATCGTGTTCAACCTGTTAGCTAGAATTTGTTGAGCCTTCTGTATGGTCAAAATTTGCAGCGCTATAACGGAAAGTACTTCGATATCGATTCGGTTGAATTCGTCAAAGCACGCCCAGGCCCCGGAGCTGAATGTGTCGTGATCGAATTAATTATAAATCTTTGAATTCTGAGTGGGTATAAAATACCTCGCTAAACCCTTGAAGAACTTTCCCATCGACATGAAATCCAACTGATCCGAACAGTTGAAAACCACACACTGGATCGCGAATGCTTTCGCAAGATCCTTTGTAGTCTCAGTTTTTCCGGTTCCAGCTGGACCCGCAGGGGCTCCGCCAAATTTCAAGTGGAGAGCCCCGGTTAGGGTCAGGTAGCAACGATCCGTCAACGGTGTTATAACAAGCCGTCCGCTATTCCCTAGGTACTCGTACCTAATCAAAACAACGAAATGAAGAGAAAGACTAAAAACACAGTCAGAGAAGAAAAGGATCGGGTCGAAGAGGAGCGAGTTCTTCAGAGAAGAAAAATAAGAAGAAGCAGAAGCAGAAGAAGAAGAAGAAGAAGAAGAAGAAGAATCGACATTTGGAAGATACATTTTTTTTTCATAAGATACAACTTTCATCAAATTTCCAGATGTTTTCGTAAAATTTATTGAACGAACGTAACTTTGTAGAGATCACAAGATGGGGAATGGAGAACAAACGAACCCATAAGGAAATTCTGCATTCACAGCCCGAACCATGAGACCCTCGGTATCGACCCAGTAATAACGAAGCTGAGATATCCAGTCAAAGTCATTAGTATTTATGATATTTCCGAGGACTAGTTTAGCGAGGACATCTCTAGCGTGAACTTCAATAACGATAACAGCCTCCAATATCATCCTCTGTATTTGAGTTTGATCCCCTCTCACCAATTCCCGTAAATCATCAAGCTTTATGGTAGAATAGACGAATGAATTTTGTATTGCAACGAAAACCATAAGAAATCACCATTTTCGTTTACCTGTTTCAACATTTCCTGGTAATAATGATCCAAAGTCCGTGTCCTGATACTCTCCTCTACGTGAGCTGTCCACGATGTTTGACCACCGCACAAAACAACCTGACCTGGCCACATGTACACCCATTCCTTTCTCGGCTTGACCTCAACCTGTTCGAGAGAAGCTCTGATAATTTGCTTCAGAGTGTCACGCATGGCTTGTTCGACCTGACCGAGCCAATCCTCGACGTTTCCAGTTGGGATAATAGCCGGAATAAACGTAACCTCTTCGTGTTCAGAGGAATACATTTTTGTTATAGTTAAATCCTCCTCGAACTTAAGCATGTGAATATTTTCGAAGCATTTTTTCAAGTGCGGTTGAACGGCGTTCACGTTTTTAGCCTGGGCAATTATTTCGAGGAGTTCGTCATCGCTGAGGAAGAAAAATCTCGGAAATAGCATTCGCTTCGTTTCGAGGTAATCGGCAAGACCTTTTTGTACAACGTTCAAGAGACTTAGACACTCCTTCAGACTTTCTAGGAGACTTTGGTCCGGACAAACTTCTATGATCTTGAAACGAAAAATTGGAGGAAAAAGCAGACCTTGGTTACATCTGTGCCGAGAAAACATAGGAAAAAATTCACATTTTTATTTCCACTCGACATACCGTTGGGCAGGCATGCGCCGCCTTCATTATTCGTTTCCAGTTCCGCTCCACAGCGTTATATTTCTTTGTCTCAACAGGCAGCTGTCGACTTATGTCATCCGACGTGAATATCGGTTCTAGATACAGCCACGCTCTGTAGAGAATTATGCACTTTTATAAAAATCATCTTGAACGCTGAATTAAATATAACGCGGCCAGAAATTCATTTTCACTTCTGCACTTCGATCCAGTAAGAAACTACATCCTGGATCAATTTCAGTTTAGTATCCCACTCCGCGATCCTATCTTCGAAAGCGCCTTTGAATGGGCTGAAGCTGATTTGCTGCGCGATCTGAATATGGTCATCGAGCATCATGATTATTTCATCCGAAATTTTGATGACGTCGGTATCTAAGAGGAAGAAATACGATGGGTGATATTTTGGCGGCTACCATGCTACAAGGGTATAAAACGTAAGACAGCTCTTCACCGGTATTTTTGTGAGAGATGAATTCCATGGTGACATTTCGCCACTCGGAGAACATCTTTTCCAGAGATTCTTCAATTGCATATTCCTTAGCAGCGCCTTCTGACACTCTTTTAACCGTCTCTTCGAAGTTCATTATTCCTAAGACGATGCAATTCTTGAGAGTCACTGTCTGCGTCAAAGCTATTTGAATCCCTGTTTGATTACTGAGATCTATGAAATGTTGAGAGTGCATCCCCGGATTACGAAGTGACTGGATTAACCCAACGTAGGGCCTGAACATGTCTATTTGCTCCCTTATCTCACTCGCTATGGCTTGTATCCCTTTGAGAAAATGTGGGAAGAATATTTTCTTTCGTAAGAACAAGTCAAGGACAAGACGTTCACCGGAGGTGCATTGAAAGCTTGTTTTATTCACTCACGAGGATGCTCCTCGAAAATTTTCATGCAGCGCGTCATGCTTTTGAACATATCAGTCACGAGGAACTCAATTTGAGAAGCATCGACCGTTATTAAAGGATTATCCATCCATATTTCGTACCACTTGAGCCAGTCTGAGTAATGAAGTAGCGAAAAGATGATAAACATTACCCTTCTGTGTATAAGATATTGATTTGTCATTAATAACTTATGAAACACTCGCCGGAAGCAGTTATCCAGAGAGTTTTATAAGGGTCAAACTCTGTCGCTAGCCTGCTTAAATTTTCGTACGGAGTTACAGGAATGCCAAAAAGTTTTTGTCGCTCGTTCAAGAGCAGGCCTTGCTCTTGGCACTCCTTGATAATCTTCCATACCCGTTTAACGTCAATTGCCATTTCATGAGTTTTGTTAATATCATGTTGCAATGCTATATTCGTGACGTTCGCCATTATTCCATCTATCTTGTCCGAAAGATTAGCCTCGTCTGTTAATTGTACTTTGTAAAATTTGTCCTGAGCTTCGACAAGCGATTCCAGGGTTTCTTCGACCTGAGTAAAATCTCAGAATGTCACAACTATATATGAGACGCGAAATAATATTTTTCGAACATTTTTCGATCGTGTCCGTAAAGTCGTACTTTACGGACACTCGATCGAGAAGCTGAATACGATTTTACAGTTCGATCAACGAAGAAAAAATTCGAGCTAGGAACCTGATTATGAATTTGCAAAGGGAATCCAATGGCTTCGTATTTCAGCGCAAAATCATCGTCGGACAAATTCCACCAGAATTGATCGAGCATGTCGTATTCGAGTTTTAATTTTTGCACGGAATCATCGAGCGCTCTGACAGTTAGGGGTATAGTTTCTATCCAATCACGCATTTCGAATATTTTCTCGATGTTAAACGGCTCTTCTTTTAACTGTTTTTGCATATTCTTGTACTCGGTCAATATTTCTTCGACCTGGAGGTGAAGCCGCGATGTAAACATGTTCAGCAACCGTGTAGCCAAGTCCAATCGCTTTTCAATCAAAAATATCTTCAGAGGTCGCACATTCACGTTAAACGGTCCTATCCAAATAGCGGCGGGTAAATGTTTCTCGAGACTTTGCTTCATACGAAAATGGAACGCTATTTCGTCCTTGACTTCAAGAAGTGGGGGATTTTCTTGCTTGAAATTTCTAAAATTCATTGTGTTTTTTCTTTCAAAAATACGTGGAACTCGAAAAATTAACGTCCCTTCGTATTTTGATGTGGAAAATTTATAACATAATTATTGTTTGAACCCACATGATGTAATGCGGTACGGATAACATAAAGAATTCGAGATATTTTTGGAACTCTTGAGCGTAAGCTTTCAGCGGTATTACAGCTTTGGTGTAGACGAAGTTTAACCGATCGCGAACGTGGCAGACATGTTTTTCCATCAATCCAACAGAGCAGAGAAGCAAATCGGGAGGGAACTTCAAGTGTCGTAATAAAAACGGATGCACCTGTCTAATTTGATGACACATTGTCAACGCGTTATCGAACAGATGAATGATCGTCGACTGGAATAAATTTAATGCAAAGTTAGAAAAAGTTGGAATGTGTCGTAAGACGAATGTTCAGATGAAATTGCCTACCCTAAATTGGTCTGGCTCAATTGAAAAAACTGCTCCGGTTTCGTGCATTCGTAGTTCAATATTAAAAATCGGATAATTGCACGGCTTGAATTGTGTTTTTACCAAATTTTCGCCCCAGATAAAATCTTCGGTTACATCGAGCGTGCAAAGTGCTGGAGTCTCCAACATATTCAGATACAAAGCCATAGAATTTTCCACCAAATTTCTCAGGCCATTCTATGAAATTCAAATTTCTCACCATGATACTCACGGGGGGTAGGATCCTCCGTCAAATATTTAAATTGAAAACAATTCAGAGGAAAAGAGAGAAGAAGGAAAAGGAAAATTAACACATACTTGCATACGAAGCATCGTCAACGTCATGAACCTGTTAAGTTTCATGACATCGTAGACGTCATGATGTTTTTGATTGAGATTGAACCACCCCTTGCCGACATCCCTCAGGCACATTCTAACCGATTGTGTTATTTTTTCAAGCCAGGGTTCCTTGAGGTATTTGATGACAGTGGCCGTAGTCTGAGTTTGTAGATGTTCAAATTCTTCTAAAGTCATAGATTTTCCGTAGTTTGATATGAAGAGACTAGTCGCTTCGACTTTCAGCGACTTGCCCACAATGCAAGCCGCTGCTTCGTGTATCTCTGGACGGACGTAAAGAACTACCCAATGGAAAAACTTCTTCGTTTTCTGGCGAACCGGAAACATTATGCTCACAACAATGATTACAAGCTGCATAATGGTGAATTCAACAATTCATTTCTAGTATGACGAAGGTACCATGCAACGAAAAGTCGTTATCACGTCGTACCTCAAAGTCTTTCATCCCTGTTGAAATTTTACCAGTTTTTCTCACTGGACCAGCACCCAATTCGTTCTCCACTTGAATTTCAGTTATAAATTTGAACATTTCCGGATGGCACTTAATCATCTGTCTCCACTTTAAATCACACATTGTTCTTCTATAATCGAGACTAATTTCCCTCACGGCCTATAATAATCACTCATATACATTAAAGGTCTCTATACAAAAAAATATGGAAAGCCTGAGTTTTCTCCACTCTAAGAATAACGCGAACAGAAAGAGAAAGTTTCTATTTTGTGCTCTCTGAGGCACAAAATACACGCATGGAACTCACTTTGGTGATATTTTTATCAGCATGTTTTTCCTTGCCATTTCTCAATGCCAGGCTTATCACGCCTGCCAGATCTTTCTCCGGATACTCAGGAATGCCTTCGAGGTGCGTACAGTCGACGTATAAATTGTACCTTAGTATAAAGTGGTTTAACGGCCGTTAAATATTGAAATATAATCAAGAAATGGAAATTAAGAAAAATAATTATTAGCTCTAATCAGGTCAAACCTGACGTAGGCTTCAGTCCTGCGTCTAACAACTAGAGCATTTGCGATCCTTCTCGCACACGTTATCGCATCTTCGGCGTAGAAACGTATATAAATCCTAGGAAGATGAAAAGTCCGTTTATAACCGTCCAAAGTGAGGACCGACCAAAGTTTACGCCGCGGATCATAATCCGTAATGGCCGCATTGTACCAGTCGTACAAATTATCCAAAAAAGCATTCTTATTCTCAGCTCCTTCCACGATTCGTGGATCGGATGTTTCCGATCTTCTAAGCTCTTCCGGCTTTTCGACAAAGACCTCGCCAGGAATAGGATGCCGGACTCCCTCCAAGGCTCCGAGGTTCAGCCAGTCGTATGTAGTTCTGATATAAATGGAGATAAATACCGAATCGTATTGAAACGTGCTTCTGCGAAATTGAAAAATCAAAAAACGAACCTACAGTCGAATTGTTCATCGTCGAATATTTCTAACGGTAAGTAATTGACGCTCGGGTAAAGCCCGTATTTCTCCTCCTCTGATGCTAGAGGGTAAATAATTTCAGACGGAAGTAGATCTCGAGGGCGGATATTTTCGTGATTCAAAATCATCGACATTCTCAAATTTCTGTACTGCCTTCTGCGACGTTCCATCGCAACGTTTCGCGGGAGTTCTTTAGGCGCGACATACTTTTCCATCTGTATCTTCGGCGCGAAAGACTCAGCCGGAAAAGACTGGTAAAAATTATGAGAAGATAATCCTTATGTTAGTGAGACAAAAAACTGAAAGGAAAGGAATGTATATACATATCTTCCTTTCCCTCTCTTTATTTTTTATTTTTTTTTTTTCATCAAACCAACAATGGATCGATCCTCAGGAAATGATATCCATCTCTCGGCTGCCCCAAGACAACGAGGCCGTTGAATACATGGTAAATTTTTAACCATCGGCGCATGTTGCTCGGTTCTCACTTGCCAGGCAAGTTTTGTTCGACGCGCAGCGGCAGGATGGAGTTTGATTGACGGGTGCACCGGGTGTTCTTTAGTTCCTGAATAGAAATTTAGATTGAGATCCTACAGCCGTTGAGGGTCAATTATTAAATTTCTTTTATCTCTAAAATTGTAACTCCATAATGATTTCAACTCACCTGTAATCAGTTCCGAGTAATATCCCCTCTTGGGAATAATGGGCTTAGACTTATCTCTCGGATCCATTATTTTATCGCAAAAATGATTTCCACGCATACACAGATACAAAAATAAACCGGGACGATGAAGCTTGAATGGTTTATTATTTTGATCAATTTTATTGCGGCTGACAGATCCACAACTGAAGTCTGAAATCTTTCAGATTTTAAATACGGCGCTGAAGAGCGCCTCACGCGAAAAAATGTCAAACTAAATTTCCCGTTGACGTCACGGGAATCTCTTCGACCGCGAAAATACTTGACTATGTAAGTTAAACTAATAAAATCAATTGCCACGATTTTGGGCAGTTTAAAACACCGGAAAAATGGTTTTGGAATTCATATTATCAATTTTGTATTATCTACAACTGGAAATTAGTAAGATAACGAAATTCAAATACATCCGTCACGTTTTAGGACTAGTTATATTCATTTATTAATAACATCGTGATACAAATTTGTAAAACAATGTTCGTATTTCAAGTTGAAACAATAATTTACAAAATAAATCCATTGAATAGGATTTATTCTCAATCAGACAGGTATATGTTCTCGTATTTTATCTGAAACGAATAATTTTTCAGGATGATTTTCAATCAAGCATCCTAGGAGTTTAGGGATGGACAAAACAGTACCAGTTATAACAGAAGGAAATTTTCTACCGTTCGGTGTTTGACAGCCGATTAATAATCTCTTACTAAAATATTGACCGCAGATAGAAATGTGACCAACTTCAATAAATTCGCATAAACATGGAGACCAGAGTTCGAAAGAAACTCTCAGGCTTTCCCACGGCTTCAATTCTTTAGCCGGTCTAATAATGATTCGATAATCATCGCAGATATTATCGTAAAGGAGTTTCACTGAGCTAAGAACTTTGTCAAATTCGTCTCGATGTTCTTTATCTCCAAAATTATTTTTAAGGAGAAGGAAAACTTGAACGGCGGAAGATTGGCAAACTGTGAACAATCCCGCCTCTCCTAATCTACCAGAAAAAGGAGCATACTGTCTTCCACAGGCAAAATACCTCAGCGGAAAATTTTTTGGATTAATCAACTGTTTAGTATGCATTGCGAGGAACGAGGGGAGACTTGCTCCTCCGACAAGGTGCATCCGATTCGAAGAATGCTTTTCAATTTCTTCATTATCTTTTAGTGTAAAACATTCCTCGGGATTCTCGTGGTCTATCCCAGTGCCTTCAATTATTATACTGCGGCAAAAGTCGAGACCAGTAACACGTAGCATATTATCATCGGTGAAAATATTCGCGGCTAATCGAAGTGCAGCTAATTCGAACAGAGCTGCTTCTCTGCAAAGGTAGTAACTCATTGGACTTGAATATTCCAAGAGGCCTAAAGTCTCCCCGATATCAACGTGACTCTTTGAAGACACTCTTGTCGCAGAAATTTCGATTGAATTTCGGGAAGACTTCAAAACCAAGGGATTTTCATGCGGTGTATCGGCGTGCAAAATATTTGGTAATTTTAGAACCTTCATTACGACAGATTCCTCCAATTCCCATAAAGTTTGTTTGAGGATTTTCAAGTCTTCCCTAAGTGTTGTTCCTAGTGCTTTAAGCCGTGTTACTTCAAGCTCGTCATCTTCAGTTGAGACGGGTTTATTCGTTAGAGATTTTATTTGGTGAGCAATTTTGCTTCTCCTTTGCTCTAGATTGGCACGATCTGAATCCAATTGTCTATAGAAATCCCACGATTTTTTCATACTTTCTACGTCCACGTTGATCCCTCGTAGATTCAGCTCATTTTTCAGTTTATTTACATCGGTCAAACGCTCGTCAAAATCTAAGTAAGGTGATAAAACTGCGTACGTCTCGTTCGCTTTATTACCAGGAATGAATAAAGTAGAACCATGAAGTCGGGTTGACAGATTCGGGAACTTGAAATCTAGAAGAAAGCCAGTGTTCGCTCTTAAAGAGGCAAGTAGAGCCGAAGACCTCAAAAGCTTTGTACCAACGATTGCCATTTCAGAAAAAATAGAAAAATTATTATTCTCTTCGCCTCGATTCGAGTTTGACAAAAAAAATAACTCCGTC
Source organism: Phymatocera aterrima (assembly GCA_963170745.1). Classification (NCBI taxonomy): domain Eukaryota; kingdom Metazoa; phylum Arthropoda; class Insecta; order Hymenoptera; family Tenthredinidae; genus Phymatocera; species Phymatocera aterrima. The sequence continues at coordinate 4,364,943 of OY720668.1, forward strand.
TATAATTCTGTTCTTGTTATTTTTGCCGCTGGAACTACATCATCATCGTCGATCTCAATTTTATCTGCATCTTTTTCTGGCTGCGTTTCAATTTTGCGCTTTTTTGCCGGCACCCAATTGCCTTTACCGGACGCTCGCTCTGAATCTTCTATCGTGTAAGGCTCCAATTCTAGCGCTTTTAGTCTACGTTTGTGAACCTTCGTCGTGAAGTGATCGAGCAGAGCCTTGTTGTTTATGAAGTATCTCCTGTCCAGCGAAATAAAATCGATTTTTATGAAACGATTGTTGAAAAGAATTCAATGAGCAACAATTTTAAAATTCAATCAAAAATTTCAAAATTCACAGAAATTCGGCAAACCAGGATTACACAATTTTGAAAAAACCGAAAAATTTGCTACTTAAACGTCTGAATACTGCGAAAATCGGAGTTACTCATTTGGAAATGAGAAAAGTATAAGAAATCGAAAATTCAACAGAGAATTGGAAAATTAAACTTTGAAAATCTGGCTCTAGGTTATGATAGGATAGTGTTAGGTTATGTTCGTGAAATACATACGCGCAATGAATACAATAATGTTGAGCTGCGCCAGGTTTGTCAAGATCGACTTGCTGGTTCAGTAAAACTTTAGCATTGACATCTTTGATATCCTCATTGATCTAAAATGATGAAATGAGTATAAAATTTGCAGTCCGAAGCCTTAATCTTAGACCGTAAAATGATAATAATAACAGTAATGAAATTGGACCGCGTGGTGGCGCGGGGTTAATTTCTCTTTTTCTTGCTCTCCCCATCTCTCACCTCGTCGAGATCCTTCGTTCGACGTTTAGTTCTCCACCTTTTTTTTAGATGCGTATCTCCCTCGTGATACTTTCTTCGTTTATAGGTCATGCTAGTTTAAATGGATATTGTTATTTCGTTTCTTCCTTTACAAAAATACGCGCTTACAGAATGCATGCGAAAACATAGGTTAGGTTGACTCGATGATTGAATGTCTGGAAGCCTAGAATCGATAGTCAAATTTTTCCGTATTCGATTAATCTCGTAAACAGTCCCTGGTCGTAAGTTGGAGATAACAATTGTTATGCATTGTTATACGCAAATATTAAATATATTGGATTTGATTTGAATCTCTTTCCAGCATCCGAAAGGTCGTAACTTATTCTGAAAACGATTTGGGAGTAATCTATAAAATTACGTAACTCAGGATCAGAGGCAAAGTAGGCGCGCCAATTAGAAATGTGCCAGCTCTTTATTATGTTCAAAACTAAACAATGGGAGAAATCATTAATTTTGATGGGCAAGTGACGGGCACACATTTGAATTTGAGCAATAAAGCAATATTTATAAATAATAGAATGGGAAGACCAACTCAAAGGAGAGCACAGATTCCATCTCTCTGCTAGTTAAGAGCATTTCCTACGAAAATATCAGTGGAGAATCAACAGTTCTTAGGTCGGAATGGACAAAATAAGCGAAAAAAACAACACGTAAAACAACTGTAATGAAAATTTGACAAATAAAATGATGGTAATAAATACGACGAAACGAGAACAATGAATCATATGTGCGATAATGAATGCTTCAATGTAAAACAAATGAAATATGAGATGATTGGAGAAAATAGATTCAGCTTATTAGTATATCACTTACGTACTATTCACTAACGCAAAGTTATAACGAGGAATACCTTGGAAAAGTAATGCATAAGGAGAGAATACAAAGTACTATTGAAAATAGTTAATTAAATTGAATTTAAAAAGCTTCAATTCTTAATAATTAATATCCGATAGGAACAAAAGGATAAAAATTTGAACGCATACAAGGAAAAATAGTAATGGAAGGTTCAAATTTGTAAACATGTATGGCAACATGAATAAATTTGCAACCATGAACTGAAACGGCAAAATTATGACTTGAATCCAATAAATTATTTTCGTGGACTAAAAATCAAAGACGGATTTTCCAACATCTAGTCACGTCAAGTTACTTTGAAACTAATTTTGATATCGATATCGATAATCTCATCTCACCTTTTCTGCATAATAAGCGTTCAGCTTCCACCAATACCTCTTGTACCCAATACGCATTCGTTATCTCAGAGTTTATAGAAATATCATTGTAATGAGCATTGAACTGTGAACAAAACAAAATACAATCTCTTAGGAGGAACTAGAGAGAATTAGTATCACCTGAAATGAAAAAAATTGATCAGTCAGATATGAGACAACAATTCCTGTGAAAGAGAGATAAAATAATTAGTAAGAACTTTGAAAGAAAAAAAAAAAAGTTTTAAACAATCCTGAAGAAAATCAACCTGTAAAATGAAAAAGTATTGAAACAAGTATCATGGAATTAAGTGAAGTAAGGAAGAGCGTGTAGAGAAATATTTGTCGCACAATGATAATGAACATTCGTATATCCAGATCAACATACAGCCGACCCATTTTCCATTGAAAAGGGGATAGAGCAAACAGAGAATATCTATGACACGACGGTCGGTGGTCCTCTTCGACGGGGCATCTTCGAGCGCAGCATTCCTGGATTCCATGCCCCACGTAAACATGGAATCAGAGGAATGCATCTTGCCCATTTAGATGATTACAAACGAGTATTTAACTAATTATTCTATGATTCACTTGATTGTCCGAAACAGTAATTCAACTATTGCAATCAAATGAAAAATCATTTGATTTCACTATTATCTTTATACTGACCTATGCAAGTATTGAGAAAACGAATTAGAAAACAGATCTGTTGCTAGGAAAAGGTCCCGAAGCAATATTAAAAAGTCTTTTCCTCTATCGTAATCGTCTGAATCATCTGTGGAATCAAAAGTAACAGACACTAAAATTGGGATCATGAGCCTTCCTACCCCTCGCCTAGACCCCACACCCGGCCCAACGGATTTGAAAATTAAAAACTAACAAACACGTACACAAACACAACACCCCAAACACCCGCCCTACTTTCCGGATCGGTACCTGTACGTGATATCGAGACAAATACATTCTCACCAACACAAACATTCCCAGCAGTTCGCACACCATGGTCGGAAACTTACCGTTGTAGGGAATATATCTGTAGGGAAAGAACGGGTTAAATACATCCTAGACTGACAATGAGTGTTAATGTTTTTTCGAAACGGACTATCCAATGCAGATGAAAAAATGCAAAAGTTAGTATTTCGTATTGCGAAATTAAAAATAAATAATATAGTATAATTGACTGTCAATCTTTTTCCTCCGGCATTTCCATGAAGCATTCATAACACGTGTAATATGATGATGAAAATCTTTTTTTAGCCCGTAAAATCAGACTCCACTTTCCAGATATAGTAATGAAGCATCGAGTTGAATGAAAATTCAAAATATAATACTTTGACGCATTCACAGATGATATATACTCGATATACCGATCTAGAGAGCATGAATAACTCAACTGTCAATGCCGAAGAAAAAAATTGATAATTTTAGAGAAAGTATACATGAATGGGAACAAATTTCTGACACATCGCAGTTCCGAAGATCAAACACTTGGTGCCCGAGTTGTCACTGTTCTTTTGTTCGCTAACAAAATGAACGCCAACATTGAATGATGTATATTACCTAATTAAATACTTACATAGTAGGGATATTCGGCTAGCTGCGTGAAGCAGCCTTGGCGTCACTTTTGTATGAATATCTACATTTTTCACGCCGGTTGAGTTTCGTTTTGGTTTCGAATTCCAGCGAACTGCAACAGTACACCGGTATGTGGCTGGTCGCTGGGGTTTCCCACACTTTTGTATGATGTGAAGTTGCGAACGCGTTGCGAGTCTTACCTGCAGTCTTTTGTTTTACCGACCATGCGAGTTTGGGAGGCACTATATTTGAAATTGGAATTATTTGAAATCGTTCCATTCTTCACGAATCAAAATCGCAAATTGTGTGAATTACTGGTAAGAAAACAGATCATTTTACGGCTGAAAATGATTATATAAATTGTCTTATATTCTATCAATGGATTTCAAAATCATTTATCAGCACCCTTCACGGTTTGCCAGTGTTTTTATTCAATTTCTTGTTCTCTGTCTCGTTAGAGATATGCGTACGGGATTCCACTAAATAAACTGCAAACCCTATTTTTCCCAACTTGTTCTAAAATAGAGAACCGAGTAATTCAATTAATAAAATACACAAGAAAGCACACAATCATGATTATTCCTTTATTCTTGTATTCTACAGAAGAATATTTATAATCATTAATAATTTATAGGTACAATCAAGAAATTACTGTGCATAGATACCTACTTACATGAGTTTTATACTCATCATGAAATTATATTATATTATATACATTTATCCTCTGTTATGTTTATCACCTATTTTGTTAAAAATATAACATAATAATAAGTCCAAGAATAAGTGACACCGATTGCTGAATATAATGATGTAATAGCCAGAGGTAAAAATGGTAAACTATCTGAGAATATGAAGGTATGAAAGAAATTTTCGTAGATCGGTAATAATGGCAAGAACGCGATATATAACAGTTCGTAGTTCGTTAACAACGATTTTTTGTCAATATTTTTGGTATGCAGCTTTTTGAGGATCGTTAAACTAAGAATAGTGTAGAACACTAAAAGCAATATTCGTAACAGAGATAAATCCATTTGATAAAGTAATGGAAGTAGCGCTGTGTGACCCGCCGAACTCAATACCATAAAAATCTTCGCATCTACAGGGTCTATAGTTGCTAAAACACTGAAAATATAGAGAAATAGAATGATTATCACGTATAATTTATTAAATATGTTGTATCATGTTTTTGAAGATCGAAATCAACGAATATTCAGATCGATCGCTGCATAGATTTCACGAAATTTTGTTCTCTGATTGTAATTTGACTCACAAATTCTGGCATCTATAAGATTCTAAGCTCTACAAGCTGAAAACAAAGCGTGGAAAACCTACCACAACGGTATTATAACCGTTAGAATAGCTTTTTCATGAACATGCCATCCAAACATGAAAGATGTGAGACCGCAGAGGATGATGCATCTGGTAAAGTGCTGTGGGGATCCGTAATGCCTTCTAATGAACAAAACCCACAAACCAGGCTGAAATTTATAGTAAAAAAGCTTGTTATTTACTGAATTTTTATTATTTTTTTTACAGTTCTTGAGATTACTTATTAACGTAATTCTTACAAGCATGAAGACAAACGTTATTAAGAAAGTTGCAAGGGGTGTAGGGGTCGGTAAAACTGAGTAGGCATATTCCTGGACTAAACCACCGGTCATTGAAGCTGTGCCAGATGCAGTCGCCCATCCAAAGCTCCTCCAAATTATCGATAGAAATTTATCACAGCCGGTGTATAGCGCCCATGCATTTGCTGCCCAGTAGGCATGGACCAGGCCTCTTTTAAATGGAAATAATCTTGTTATTACCTGAACGGAGTTCAACAAAATATTTAGTCACATCAAAAAACATCTGATCTTGTTATTGTTCTCAGTTTTTTCAAGTTAGATCGGTGATCAATAAATTTATCTGAAGAAAGAAAACAAAGAAATTAAGAACCTGGGGTAATTGATGAATAAATGGTCCAAAGGATAGAGCCAAGACAAAGAAAACTATGCTTCCGAGTTTCAAAATCTTAGAGAAGAATTTTCCATTGTTAAAACAGTACCATCTTAATAACCAGATGACAAATGCCGGGGCAACGTAAACATATATGTGTTTTAAATTTAATAAAACTGCGAACCAGAATGCTCCTTGAAGAACCTGGCCCTATAAAACCGATGAATTTATGTGCTTGGAAAAACTTTTCAATCTCATTCTCTATCATCTTCCTTTCTATAATGACCTAATTTACCTCCTCTGAAATTCTCACTACTTTAGATATAGAGAACATCAAAATACCGAGTAGAAATCCATTGTATTGAAAATGAACGTGATCAACGATCAAGAGTCCTATATTGCACAAAGCCAAGAGCGTCAAAGTAGCAAAACTCTTCTCACCGTTGTAAAAAGTTTTGCTAATTCTGGAATTAAGAAATAATAAAGACAGTTTATGCATGTGCATATTCTGATCTATTCAAAATTATTTGACATCCATATCAAATTCTAGTATACATCTAGAACCATAGAAATCTAAGTGTTAGGCTTCTTACTTTTTGATGCCATACGCAAACATAATATCAGCAAAAATCACGGTCGACCGCTGGAATAATTTAGTCGTAAGAGATGCGTATTCCAAATTATGAACCGCTAGCATCTTGGGGTCAAAAAAAGGAGCTACTTGGCTCAGAAGATATTCAAACCAAGCAAAGAACGGCGGATAATCTAGCGTCCATTGTGATTCAGAATTTATATACCATTCCTTAACTGGCAGGCTGTGGGTTATCGCTAGCCAATTACGATGCACTTCAAAATCGGTCGAGTGACTAAAAAATTCAAATTTCAGATGTTATATGATAAAGGTGGAAGAACGCGCGAGTTGATTTTGTTTCTTTTCCATTTTTTGGGGCAAACAATAATCGAAAATACTCACTAGGTAGGAATAAGAAGAAATTTGACAGATGATACGAGAACGAAAACAAACCAAAATATTCTGTTCGAACCGTCAGATAATACAACGGGGTATTTTTCTACATTTTTCATAACCATGTTTTTCGATAGATCAACACTTTTGGCGGATATTTTATCTCCTTTATGTGAATACATTTCAATACGTGGCAAAAACAAGGCCGGTACCCTCCGTGATCATTATGGAACATTCATAACCTCGAATTTAGACGATCAATCTGATTTTCATTTTTTTTTTTTAATTCAAAATTCGAGCGCACTGATCGACACCTGTGTTTCGAGATTGCGATCTTCGTCTCTCATTTGTTTTTTATCGATGTGAGTATCGATATTCGTCAGAGAGTACACATGTATACAGATTATAATTCGAAAACGATATAAAAATGTAAAATATGGTAATTGATTATGATGATAGTTCGTGAAAAAAGAAGGATTGAAAACGAAAGAGTATCGATGAGATGCAAAGTGTCTCAATTCTCTGCAATCATGCGGTAAACGATAAATAATAAAATTTGTAAGCCACCACAAACTGCTTTTCTAGTGATTCGTGTTATCACGGGTTGTTCGTCGCATGTCGATGTGGTGTTGGAGTTAGCGTAGCAGAGTCTAGATGGCGCCACCTGTAAATAACAGCCGCTACGCCCCTGGCGGTGATACGGTACATAAATTCAAACGTCCGCTACTGTTCTAAGCGCACCATCCATTTTGAAAGTAAAAATATTCCATGACCGGGGATTTTGGTAAACGGACGTATCGTATTTTCAAGCAAGTACGGTGGGATCGGTGCTTGACCGTGTATAAAATGAGTTAAATATAGTTTAGGGTCTCTTGGGAGACAGGTGGTAAGAGTGGGAATATTTAATGTATAAAGTCTCGTATGTGAATTATGCGAGGCGAATCGAATGGATGCCAGTATTAGGGGACGCCATTTTGATATACGGTTCTCGGGTACGTCAGGCATCGTAGGCCATAAACGCGGTAAAGAAGGGTTCGCCGTGCGCCGCGCGGTTTTTCCTCGCTTCGTGAGGGGGCTTCTTCACCTTTTTTGTATGATTCCGGTGAGTTTAGTGCCGCTTTACTAAGTGCCAGTACAGTGTTTGTGCTTTGTTAAGTGACAAGTGACAGGTGAATCGATGATAATAAGTCCCGTAATCGTTCGTTGCTAGTCGCTTACTTACTGCCCAACTTCTGCCTACCCACCACACTCAGTGGAAGGAAGAGAAGTGTCCGGTCTACGCTCTACGCGAACGACTACGCTCAACGCTGACTAGACACTCGATAACCGCCAGTTACCGTACATACCTACTATCCAACAACGAGGAGGAGGCCTGGCTGCTAAAGCACAGGCTCTCCTCTTGATCGCGTTACGGGCATTTTAGCGCGAGAGGAGAGAAAGAGAGTAACGGATAGCTAGAAGGAGGAAGAGTAAGAGAGAGAAGGATATTGGCTTCGGTTCACCACCAGCAGCAGCATCCTTCCGCCTCGCGTGTCGCGTGTGTCTTGCTTGCTATCATAATCCATCGTCTGTCGCGTGCTAAAGTTTATTCCTCTAAAAACCTTACTCCCCCTCCCCCGCCCCACGTCCGTGCCCCTCCCCCGCTCTCGGTATGTGTGTGTGTTTAATCAGTGATGAAAATTTCAACGGTAAAAACGCTTGAGAAAGAACAAAATACCCAACAGAACATTCTCGATATACATAGGTATATTATCAATAGGATAATATTATAATGTTCGTTTTCAACCATGAATTTATTCAAACTCTTTTTCTACTAGTAAAAAAAGTGCGCCATCCTTGGGGAAAACGCTAACCCCCCTCCCCCCCCCCCTCCCTCCTCCCACGGTTTTAATCCTGTGAATAAAAGTTAAATAAAAGTGTAATAATCCACAACGCTGCCCTCGTCTCTTCTTATACGTATAAAGAATATAGATACATCTGTATATAATATATTATGTGTGTGTAGATATATATGTACATATACATACTTATATATATATATATATAGACTACAGTATACTGTATGTATGTTTCTTTCTCTTTCTTCGCGACTTTCGCCCTGCTGCTCTCTCTCCGTCTCAGTTTAAGAATCGGCATTTGAAAATAGGTAAATAAGTAACTAAAAAGACAATAAAAACAATTTAGTTCATCGTTCAGTTGGTCGGCAGAAAAAACAAAATATATATTCTATCTCGATGTTTTCCCTGATTAAAAATCTCACGGTTTTATCCAAGCTGTTGAATAGGAATACGACCTGCAGTACGACGAATACGGCGACGCCGATTTTAATTCCTTTTGTAATAAAAGTGCAAATACTTCCGTCCGAGGTTTTTGTTATTCTGGCGTAAATGCCCCCCCGCGGCACATGTGCTCGCGTAAACCTAGCGCGATCCTTAATCAACACGCTAACGCGATCCTTAACATGGCCAAATTCCTCAATAAGGATCCTGTCACCTACCAGCGGGAGCGTGACGGGTTCATCAAGGGACTTCATCATTTTCACGAGACTCGCGGGTAAGTCTTGATTTACATTTATCTACTCCACTTATCCATATTGTACGACTATTTTCTCGCTCTCTTTTTTTATTGATCTCGCTTTGCCGCTCCGGTGTAGATAATAACCATTTTTATCCATTATTATTATTATTATTAATATTACGCGTGATATCGTTTTTGTTTCGGCTGCGAGTACATACATAACGTAATAACATCTGTGCATTTTGGCGATCTTCTCATTTTCTCATTTAATTTTGTAATATTCTAAGAATGTTTCATTCAGATACCGTGTGGTATGACAATTGATTCATATCTCCGCTGATCTTTCCTTTCTCTATTTTTATTCCACTCTTCTCTTTCGTCCAATTCGTTCCATTTGTAATTATTATTCAATTATTACTGCTCTTACCTTCCATCCTCCACCTTTTTCACTCGGGGGATTCACATTTCTTTTTCCTTTCACTTTGTTTTCATTCTTATTGTTCTTGTTGTCGTTACAAATTATTTCACTATCAGACTACTATAAGCGGGAATATATCGTACCTGTAGTGAACAAAGGAGAAGGCTCTATATTGTATATTTCGCTTTGTATTATATATATTGTTGCAACGAGTGACGAGAATTTGGTTCATGTAGACCATGTATTAATTTTTTTTTTTTTTCTTTCTTTTTTTGTACTATTTGTTTGTTTTCGTGATCTCGATCGGTAGTTTGATCGGTTCGCTCAATAATGAAATCGAAAATATTCTATTGTTGTTGTTTGTTAATACTTTCTTTCGTCATAATAATTCTCGTATAGTTATATTGGAGGAAGATGGGAAATATATCCTTTTTTTTTGCGTCTTTTTCTCGTTTCCTTTTTCACCCGAATAAAAAGTTTGTATGATGTTTGAGTCGTGTCAGCGATTGCAAACACCGAATACGCAAGTTGCATATAAATAAGGAGAGTTTTACCCATAAATTGACACAGTTAACGCACGATTCGTAATTTCGTACAGGTAGAACTACCAGTGGAGGTATTATAACTCGGCGTTGCCAGATCGCGATCAGAGAGCCCCTCCTCTTGGTCGTTTTATTATTTTCTGCTACTCACACGACCATTCATTCGTATATTGATTGTAATTTTGAATATAGTGAAAATTTATGAATCATTTTACGTTGAATCAAAAATTTCATATTTATATTTAGTAAAAGAAGTAAAAAAATCGAGATGAACTACGCCAATTATATACCTACTTTTATGCAAAATCCGATAATTTTGAACTTCATAATATATACCTGTACCATTATTGATTTTGAAAAATAATAGTTCTACCATGTTTCTCACGGAATTCCTTCGATTTTCAGAACGCCTTTCCGGAGGCCACCGAAAATCAGCGGGAATGAGATAGACTTGTACCTGCTCTATGTTCTGGTTACCGCCCACGGAGGATGGATAAAGGTGAGTCGAGCTATTATACACGAATACAACGATTCAATTCAAATTTTATCAACCCCATATTGTAGATCGAGGTAACGTTGTTTTCTTTCTATCTGATTTGTGAAAGACGCACGAATTCGGCAAAATTGTACATTCTCAAGATTTCGGCGCTATTTGGTCGATTATTTTATTTCCATTTTATTTTTTACAACATCCCAGTCGAGTATGAATAAATTTGGAAGCCTCGCGGCATGGTCATAGTATATATACGTATACGTGCCATGTATGTATAAAAATGTTCAATACAGTTTTCACAATTTTTATATATGCGGCTTAAACTTCCGGTGCAAACATCCGCTCGAACCCTAAACTACGCTGCTGACTATATTACACTAAACTATATATATGTATAGGTATATATAAATTGCTCGAATGTAGTAAGAACGGCGGCTATCGAGCGTACCTCGTTATACTGCACACTCTGCTGGTATACTCTGTAAAAGGTGAAAATGATCTACGTACAAATCTAACTCAAATCTATAACGACTCTTGAAGAACCTTTTTATTATCTCTGTTGTGGTATAGCCTCACTCCCGTTCCCCATATACTGTAGTATACCGTATCTTTTTCTTCTGATTATACTCTGCAAGTACCTATGTACGCCCTTTCTTTTCCTCTTTTTTTCTCTCCTTCGCCGCAGAGATACCGCAAGGAACGAACAACTAAAACTTTCTCGATCGAAGAAGCTAGCTTGCTGAAGAACTAACGCTTTTATTCATATCAGGGACGCATAAAATATCCGGGTTTACGAAGTAATTCACAAATCTATAACGAACGCAAGTCACAGAACATCGGCAACTTGGTTTTCAGGATAGGCAAACAGAGGGAGAGCGAGAGAGAGATAGATAGATAGATAGAGCGAGTGAGAGTGAGAGTGAGAGTGAGAGGAAAGGAAAACTCGGAATCGAATGTAGATGTAATATCACGATGAATCGTAAAACGGGAAACAATAGGTCGTGTAATATAGAGTAATACACTAGGTACATACTATATTGAGTACAAAATTGATAATTATTTATCGAAGCCCGGATTCGGTGAAACACAAATCTTTGTGGCATCATTCGAGGCATTATTAGAATGAGTCGAAAGACACAAAAAGTGTAGAACAATATCATGATAACAATAATAAGAATAATGACAACAATAATGCTTTCTCCTCGTGGCATATTGTAATATATTGTCATCGTCATTGTAGTATAAACGCGATTACGCGATTGACGGACGTTTCCCACTAGGTATCGTCCTTATCGTAACATCCCTCTCCTCCCGCCCGCCTTCTCTTTTTTCTTCCTCTTCCCCTGGCGTCGGCAACACGGTTCCTTGAACTTGCCGCGGTGCTTCCGGCGGAGCGGAGAAGCTAGCGAGCAAGCAAAGCAAAGCACGAGGGTCCGCGTAGCGGCCTGGAACAGTACCTGGAACACAACTGGTTGCTTCTCCGCGTCTCAATCGCTGAATCGCTGAATCGCCTCCTCTTCTCTTTGCCTCTTTTCCTCTTCGCGCGCACCACCGTCGCCTCTAGTGTCCCGATGCGATATGCAGCACATCAGTGAGTACTGAACTGAGCAGTCGAATGCTCTGGCGTCTGACGTAACCGAACACTCTGCTACTCCTCCTCCCCTCAATACGGCGTTTTCTCTTCTTCCCCCGCTGGGTCACGATATTTTGTGTGCTTGGTCGCGTGGCTTACTCGCCAGGGAGTCCCGACGACGCGCGACGCGACGGTTAATGCTGCTCAATTGGCGCGAGAAACGGAATCTCACCGATATGAAGAAAAAAGAGAAAGACTATCGCCGTTTGACATCCGCAGTTCCACACGAGGGATACGAACCCTATAAGTAGTACTATACATCGATTCAATTTATTACCCTCCTCCGCGGGCGTATATATATATATGGTACAGTTATCCACCCTTATCCGTTTACATTCGTATATAATATACCTATGGATACGATTGTAGCGATGCGTTGACGCTAAAAATTATACTCAAGACGAATGAAATTGTGGTTGTTTAAGTTCATTGCCACCGAGGATGCGACAACGCGGGATATGATTCTATGAGGATTATTGTATCAAAAATTGATCGAGCTTGGTTCATTGAGTCAAGGGAATTTGGACTCGCTATGTTAAATGTACAGAAAGCGTTCCGGAAACGAGAATCGTAGATTTACGCAAACGGCTCGATCGATTTTGATGAAATTTCGAGAATTCGTTGAGTATAATCCCAGAAAGTGGCTAATACTTATAACCGTGGCTTTATTAATCGATCATATGATTATTGTCACTCAGAATTAGGATAGTGCGGTTCGTACGACTATCAATTACATGCGATCAACGTGGAATCTACTATCTATATATACGCAATATCCCTGTTAACGTCTCTCCAAGTCGGGGTCCGTTCTATGTATGTATTCAATTTCGTCTAATCTTACCTGCGAACGTATATACGAATAATCTAATAAACTGAAAACCTTATGCCCAACCTAAGGATAACGCGGAAGTGGCGCAAGGTCAGGGTCGCGTTCGGAGCCCACCGAGTGGGAGAATAGATCGCGCAGGGGGACGGGGGCGAGGGCGCGCGGGGGGAAGGGGGTTGCAAGGTATAGACGGTGGCTGAAGGTTTCCCCCTCAACAAGTGTGCTCCACCATGCAACGGCGCCTATAATAAGTCTCTATTTAGGGTTTTATTTCGATATATAGATTTCCATTGAGTATATTATAGACAGTTTACCTGTGCCAGGTGAATGTTCCTATTTTTGTTCTTTTCTTTTCTCTTTTTCATCGTATTAGGATGTCTATTAACTCTATAATCTTGAAAATGACATGTATGGTACAATTACCTATACAAATTATTCTGTAGCGTTGAAAATAAGACTGCACGAGAGTCGTCGCAACAAGTTCGCGAAAAATAATATCGGTTGAAATTTTCCGTCAATTTGTTGCATTAGACGTTATAAACTTCACCCTCATGATATATCTGGTTATTTCTCCTCTCTCTCTCAAAAGCTAATACATGTATAGTACCTATATTATTATTTCACTCTCTCCAAGTCTCGACGGATGCTAGATTGACGCAGGATCGTAAACCTGCATGCCATTTTAGGAAACGATACACACGCACGCGCGCACACGTCATGAAATTATACCTATACCTGCATCTGTACCTACCTACCTCTACCTACCTACCCATACCTACCGCATAACTGGCGCAAGTAAAATATCTGAAAACCTTTTCTCTTGACTCTTTACATATAGGTATAGGTATATATACATACGAATATGATATTCTCTTGCAAGAGTCAACTTATTATATAGCTATACGGGCATACTGTAACAACCTATCCCTGCGGAACTCTATAGGATCATTGTGTCTCCGCCCATCTATAAAACAAAAACACGCACTACCGCACAACATATGTATACGATAGATATATAATATGTAGATGTATGTTGTACTCGTGTTATAACAATATCTGCGTACATGAAGTTTTAATATAAAATATAGGTACAATATATTATTCATCTTATTAACTTACCAATTACAAAGTACCATTTGGATCGAAATAAAATGCCTTCTCCTTCGGGCTTATCGTTAGTATATATATATATATATATATATATATACATTTATGTGGGTGTGCGTGTGTGTATAAAACGGGGTGAAATTGACCCCCGCGTATAAATGTTACGAAATTTCAACCAGATACATTATACGCATCGCAACGCGAATGCATAGCAAAAGATAATACTGTATAATATAGTGCAGTATAGTTCAGTCGGTATGGTATGGTACGGTATAGTATGTTATAGCGCTGCGTATAAGCTCGAAGCAGCAGCTACAGTATTGTTAGTTTCGTGAAGCTAGTAGAGAGAGAACGACGCGTAGAGAGCCTCGAGTTTGCGTGGCGGGGGTCGCCCGCAGCGAGCGGGCAAGCGGTCGATACGGCAACGCCGCGCCCTGCCGTCGCATACCGGGGTGTCGCGACGCAACGACGCGGACGCTGTGAATTGTGAACTTGGCAACACTGCCGCGAGCGATGCTATACCTATGTATATACCTCGCAAAGCCGGACTCGGACTACAAGACACTCCACTTCCACTCCTACTTTTACCTCTGCCTCTGCACCTACCTCCACACTCTACAGTCTACTTCTCCATGGTCAAACGATCCGACCGAAGACACACACGCGCGTGGCGCGCTCGAGCGTAATCCATTTCGATAATTCGGAAAACGATGACTTTCTTCTGTTCTATCATTATATTGTTAATAATAATAATAATAATAATAATGACAGCACTGATACAAATATTCAATATCGAGGATTATGGTTGTTATTATTAAAATTGTTATTATATATGAAATGGAATACCGTGTATGTTATAAAATCTCGTGGATTTTCGGTATCGAAAATACGTACATACATATAGATATATACGTTACCTAGTTTTACCGGGGTAAAAAAACAGTAAATAAAGAATAACAAATATCGTTTTATAACGGCTTACATCCGCAATGATCCTTGTCCGTTTGGCAAATAGAATGTATATACACCGTATACCCACGGTGGAAAAATGCTTACGATTCAACTATATCTCGTACAGCGCGCGTGGCTTGGTTACAATAATATGCCACATTGGGTATTGTACGAATACAATGAACTATACGCATACATATCTTTGTTCCATATCATGTGTTCCTATGTATACGTATACACACGTAGGAAGAATCACTTGATTTGTCGCTGATCCTACGTATACATGTGTATATTTATATTAAAAGGCGGGGTAGGTAGGATTTGGTTCTCAACATTCATACCATACAATTCGGCAAGACACATGAAAATCATCATGATGAAGTAAAAGTTACGTTCTGAAGTCGATTTTAAAACATAAGTATTTGCTTATCCACATATTATAGGTACTCATATTTTCTCGTTCCGCTGATATACCTGTACATGTATAAACAGACGTGCATTCATACTAGGTTTGAAAATAGAACGATATGCTGTATAGGATAGTAGTGGGATAAATAGAAAATGAAAGATTGGGGAGAAAATGAAAATGAAAGAGAACTGATTGTAATGAGATTGAGGACGCTCATCGCGCGACGTATACCTACCTAGTATGTACATGCATAAATACATACATATGTGTAGCGTATTGTGGGTATAGTATGATAAAATAAAGGAGAGAAAACTGACGCTCTAAAGCGAGGGCTGCGGTCTGTGGCGAACGAGTAGAACCGCGAGGAAACGAGAGAGAGAGAGAGAGAGAGCGAGAGGGACAGAGGGGAACAAAGTTTCCCAAGTTACTTACGTGTACGACAAAGATGGTAAAACATCAGTGAGGGAATCCTATATCTGGCAACGCTGTTTCAACCGGTAACATACAAGAGAGAGAGAGAAAGAAAGAGAGAGAGAGAGAGAGAGAGTGTGTGAGTGAGTGAGAAAGGGAGGGAAATAGTGAAGCAAAACCCAGCGCTCGAATGAGACGGGACTTAAACGCAATGCTGTCGAGTGTCGCGCAGCTGCCTCTACTCGCTTGCTTCTGCCAGCCCCTACCCGGCCTGGCTGCCTGCTGCACGATGCACGATGCACGATGCATTGCATTGCCGCCTGCGGCAGCGCGTTACCGCCTATGCACTCGATTTTTGCATAGTTTTTTCTTCTAATTTTACAAACACATATCTAACTATATAATTGCCAATTATATATATAATATGTATTATATTTATGAAAAATTGAAATGGCTTATTAGAGGTCGAATATTATAGAAGAAGAAAAAAGGAGAATAGGTACTTGCGAAATTTCAAGTTAATTTTCATGCATTCATGTGAGAAATGAAGATGGGATATAGATAGATGGGAAAACATACGGGTAGATATCTTGGTGCTCGTGTAGCTGTACAACTTGAGTTCATGTAATTATTTATTTATTTTTATTTTATCGGATGACTAGACGCCGACCAGTCCCGATCTGTCTTGGCCTCATTTTTATCGTTTTTTTTGCAATTCATTTTTTTTTATCAATTCATCAATAAATACCAATTTTTTGTTCGCGCCGATGATTGCGATTCCTTAAAGAGCTCGAGAAAGAGAGAGAGAAAAAGAGAGATGAAGGAGAACCGCAATCAAGCACTCTATAGATCTACGTTACTTTTTTTTGTATTCTGTACGAATGTGGAATTGAACAGTTTGCTAAATATTGAAAATTCATTGAGTAAATTGCTTACTATTCTTCGTTGTTGTTGCTCTTGTTATTTCAATTGTTGCGAGAAATATATCATTGTAGACATATCGTTGATACAATCGAAATAACAAATATTAACAGAAAATTCAATCAATTCGATCGTGATTTACGTACGCATTTTACGAATTCCGTAAGGTCGTGACGTGTGTTTTTTTTGTCACTCATCAATCCATCAGTTGTGTGTTATTTTCACCTAATGCCTATACCCTGTCAAGTATGAAAAGATGGGTGTGCCTCAATTTTCGTTCATTGCGTATAAATACAATGGTGTATACATACATTTTCAATCCATATAATATGTAACACATTGTACGCATGTAAGGGACTGCGGTATTACAAACCCGGAGAGCGGTTGGGCGTAATTAATTAATTCAAAGAATGATAGAACGGAAGTTGGGGCATCGAATTCACCTGCCAACGCATACGTATACTCCGTCGTTCCAATATAATTTCACATGATCACCTATCTTATACGATGATCGAGCGAGGCATATGCAATTTAAATGAATATTATCTAATATGAATGATTATTTCTTGAAAGTAATTCCTCGTAACTTGAAACGGTGGAAAACATTGATGAATAAAATTGAGATGAAAAAATATGATTATATATATATGTATATATACACACCATGCCTGTATGCAAAATTAATTGGTCGTATAAAATGACTACATTCGATTTCATGACGAATCATGACCGTTGATTACTGCACGCATGGGGCACGGTAGTCATAGTCATAGTCATATCAAGTATTCTTTCGAATTCGTAAGCCTGATGATGGTTGATAGAATATGTAAATTATCTACTTGATTGACAGAATTATTGCTGTTTTATACCGCGTGCGAGAATTATTCTAGTTATGTAGGTAATTATCGGATGCAATATGCAAACCCTTTCTGTATCAATGTATGTAAATGTATTCGCCTGTGCGTAGTTATATATACTAATTATGACATATCACATGATCTATATTATTATAATATCGGGAACGATATCATCAGCTGCAGTTTCACTGTCCAAACATTGCAGAAATATGCGATTTTCGATTGAAATTTTGTCGACGAAAAAGTATCCTGTCTTCTTGACAATTCCCGCACCGGAGGTTCTCGAAATCGACAAAAAATCGTCATGTTCATCCGACGACAAAATTTCAATAACAAATCGCTCGGAAATACAATCCTTCGCGACGTACACGCGGTGAAGCAGCCGACATTCATTTTTCATGTTGTTGGAAGTTCGTAACGTTAACGTAACGGAATGATATTGAAAAAAAATCAATATCTTTCAGGATTCGGACATTATCAAAATTTCGAAATGTGCGATGAATATGTTTCAATCAATTTGGATAATCAGATACTATATTTTACTATTTTTACAATATTCCAATCCTGAATCAGGGAGTTTAGTTCCTCATATCTCGTTGCATTGACGTTACGATCTTCAACCTCATGATTTTTGCCTAATCCGTAAATTTCACCCTCATAATCTCTCAACTCTTACTCATACTGCCGCAGTGATTACTCAATTACAAGCGATCGAACGATACAACCTCTGCTATAAATACATACACGCACATGTGTTATAAAAGGTAAACGCATTTATACAACGTCCGGTTTTCACGAAGTTTGTACGTACGCATAATATAGTTACCGCCGAATGGAAATCGAGCTTAACCAACGACCACCGGACCACCTAAATTGTAATGTATAGCATAATGATTCGAAAAAGTTGTTTGAGTTGCGTGAAATACCGAAACTTGTCCCCCCCCCCCCCCCCCCCCATCCCCTTTAACTTCAGTCAATTTTGAGACCCCTGCATGGTTTCTCTTGTTATCCTTCACGATCTTCAAATTGCCATTCATTTTTCAAGCATGAGCCGTTGAGATCGTCGGTGTAGCCGTCGCGGCACCCAAATATACCTGTAAACTTACTTCATGTATCCTAAGTACTCCGCCTATACTTATACCCGAGTTACAACGAAAACTTACAGTAGGTACGTATCTATCTACCTACCTATGCATATTACGCGATACAATATACATATAATACGTACTATAAGCGACACAGAGACGCGATCAGCTGATCTCTTCGATGCCAGACTGCGCGCTGCCAACCTCCCCACCCTCCTAACTTCCCTCCTTCCTGCTTTACTTCCCTTCTTCCCTCTTCCTCGGAACGACCAACCGACCGAACGAACGAACGAACGACGACCGATCAGCTGACTCTCTACGAGAACTGTCAGTCGCGGTCTGGGCCTGCAAACCCACGTGGTGTGGTGCGAGGAGGCTCTCTGCATGGCTCTGAACGGGAGACCACGGGAGAACCGACGTCCCAACGCTCTTCGCCGACGTAACTACTCCATTCGACAGATCGTCGAAGTTTTACAAATAGTCGGAAAGCGAACCATCCGATTTCATCTCACCTGTATGTGGATACTCATGTACATGCGTCCTCGTTATCGTCGAATCTCATTTTTGTGTTATCTATACAGTAGATAATCAGTGATCGGAGATTTTGCCAAATAAAGTTATACGGACGTGTTAACGTAACGGCGGTACCTGCAGTGGTGCGGGAACACTAAAGACCGGAAACCGGACATGTGAGTTTCTCTGGTGTACCTACCAGAGCACTGGCGAGCTTTAGTGGTATATCAGCTGTCCTGCGGTATTGGTACTGCGAAGAAATCGTTTATGTGGAATCTAAATTGTAGTCATTTATGTGCATGCCTCTTTTATTGAATTTGGTGACCCCGCCATGGACGGCCACATCCTTGAACGCTCAATTTACGAGTTTTTTCGAAATTGCAAAAATCACATACTTATGTCATGATTCAGTGATAACAGATCCGACATCTTTTGTAGCCAATGAGACGTACGATTTAAGGACGCCTGCAGAAATACGATCGGGCAATTAGTTTCAAAATTATAGTCATTTTTTCAAAGACTACCCTTCTATGGGACGTTCTCCCTTAGGTACGTTGTCGTATATATGAACTTAGTTCTCTTTTGCAAGATGCTAATTGTTCTGCTTCTGTGGTTACAATTGGCAAGAGTCCATCGAGTTTTTGACCATACTACCTATAGCTGGGAGATACCCATTTCCGGAATGAAACCACGGGGGTAACTTAAGAACGGATTTTTATCGTATTGGTAATCGACAAAATGTTTGCATCGAAGTCAATTGATTGCGAGCGACCAAAGACGATCCAGGTGCAGACATACAGTATCGAGCTTTGGCGAGTCGGTGAAGAGCATGAAATTTAATGCAGGTAGATAAATAGGTAGATGCCAAAAAGAAACACTCGTGCCGAAAAATGTATGAAAAGAACGAGAGAGAAGGGAGAAAACAGATGTAGCGAAGATGATGCGCGAGGCGCAGATAACCGTCCGTCCGCATGTGTGCGACAGCGTTAGCCTACTACGGCGCGGGGCGCATAGGTACCAGAATGAGTAAAATGATCATTGACGGAGCAGCAAGCGCTTGCCACACGGTTTTTCAAACTCCAGTGACGTTTCTAGTGACGTCACTGGTCGAACACGTGGGTAACGATTGGTGTACCGCCGAAGGAACGTCGCGGAGTATAGTATAGCGAAGAGAGGAGAGCGGGGAGCGGAGAGGAGAGAGGAGAGGAGAGGAGAGAGAAGAGAGGAGAGAAGAATGAGTGCGCGCGGGGGTTGGTGGGGGACGTATCAACTAACCGGTACGGTGCGTTCGTAGACGGCGGACCGTCTGCAAGAGCGGACCAGATGAAAATGAAGCTCCTCTGGGCTCCCGGGGGATTGGATTCTTTCGCGCTTACTATTGTCCACGCGCGGCGATGCGGAAGATAGTTATATTTTTGAAAAAAGAAAAGGAACAAATAATTTGGAATAACGAAATGAAGTTTGAATTTTGAAAGTTGTTGGTATATAAGTACTAAATATTGTTGTGGGTGGGTTCGAGGATTCTTTCCAAAAATATATCTCTAGTGCCCGGTTTTATAACTGCAGGGGGGTATCCCTAATCCATAAGTTACCCCACGGAAAACAATGAAAACAATCATGGATGGTTTGATTGGCGTCCGCGTGGTATAACTTATACGGGTTACGTTTATGAAACTGGGCATAAGTTATCTATAGTTGACGGTGAAAAACGTTCGCGTTTTTATGTCATTCGCATTTCAAACCTGAAGACGCATCAAAAATATGTTTAAAATATGTTGAAATCGTCTTGCATAAAAATGAGAATAAGCAGGATAGATTTGCTCTTTGATTCGAACGAAACGATCAATCACGGCATTTTGTTCACGAACGCAATTGAAATCGTGAAATTCTTTTCCTCTATGGCATTATAACAATGCAGATGAAAAATCGGAGGTTAATTAATGCAACGAAATCACGAATGATGATATCAGCTTTTAGCGAAAGAAAAAATACAATTCCGGCCGATATATTTTTCGATGAAAACGAATGATCACATTTTTTTGAGTCATCCTGCATGGGGAAATATAAGGCTGTTTTTATCGGAAAATATGTCAGCCAAAATGATATTTTTCCGCAAACATCTGCGATGTTATTATTTTGTTTTTTTTATGATTTTGTTGCGTCGACGTTATAAACTTTCGAGCTTCATGGAAATCGAGTAGGCTTTATTCAGATGTACAACAAGGATCTGAGGAAACCATAAGACCGTGGTCGCAATGCAGGATCTTTCAACACACAGGCACCGCCACCATTATTGCTTCCGCTCTTACGGTTTACTCGGAACCTCTCAGTATAGTGATTTGCAGGATAATCATATTTTGTACTACATAGATACCGCGCGATTTCATTTCAGTTTGAATGAACAGTTAGATTGCATAATATTCAAGTTATCTGCAAACAACATGCAACGTAAGCATTAAGACAATCGAATCAATTTTTTTCGCTCTTCTTCTGCGTCTCTCGTTCCCGGATTCCTGCGATATTCTTCTCTTCTCTGTAGCATATGCACCAGGCGTGAAAATTAGATACTCAGATTAGAATCATGTGCGGAATGGAGTACAAGCGCGATCCTTCTGACGACGACCTCCTCCTCCGCCTCGCATTGGTCAGTTCTGATATCGACGAGGGCTCGCTCGCGTCTGCGTTTCATTTGACAGTAGGTATAGATACGTATATCGTCCGTTCGGCGCTGCCACGAGAAAGTTGGGAAACGTCAGTGTCGGGGTCACGTGGGACACTACCGCGGACGTGTATACGTACGCACGTAGTAGGACACGTATGCATGTATGTATGAGAATGCGTTGTTCTTGGGATAGGTTAGCGTTTTAACACGTGTTTGGGACAGCAGCAGCAGCAGCAGCAGCAGCAGCGCGCGGGTCCCCCCGGTATTTTCTAGCCGCTGCTGATGCAGTTTATCTCTTCGGATATCAAGTATACACATATATACGAGGCGCAGTGCGTCCTTCCACGCCGATCTCCAATACCAGGTATACATCTAGGTATATCAAAATTTTCGTCATGCATAGCTTCTCAATCATTCCTGTTCTGTAGCAGTGCGATAAGTATGTAACGAAAAAGCTCGGGACAAATTTATTAAGAGGAACGAAAAAATGGTGTATTTTCATCTAATTGTAAATCGCGCCATCGTTGCGACTACAGGTTGTATGTATGTACCTGTACACGCGGTTTCAGAAATTTCGAATCTGAACAACTGCGTTCATACTATCGACGCAGAAACTTATCGCCGTTTCCGGTTTGACATCACGTTACTAACATTTGATCACGCGTAATGAAAAACACGATCTTACGGAAGTTTACACACGTTTTATTTTATATCTATACTCAACAGCATGTAGTACCCGCATTTCTCCTGCTTTTTCCTTCTTTTTCCTCCTTTTTCACCCACGATATGAAAATACACGTGCGTCCGTCCGGGACAACGACAGTCTCAATCCACTAATATTCCATATCCCATTAATGTGCTCATGAAACATAGAGTGTTTTTACGCGTAACTTCTTCTCGCGAAAATTGAACATAAAAATGAAATAAAATGAGTAACGAAACGTCCGCGTCGGATCGAGTCTTCCCACCGCGTTTGCTAGTCAAATTTCACTCCGAATTCATGGTGCATATATTTATGTTCAAATAGGTGCTCATATTGTCGTCAACGCGAACATGTGCTATGTATGAAAATTGATATTTTTTATACGATGCGATGAAAACTCCGCGGCGATAGCCCAGAGAGCGGGGTATAGTCAGGTATCGGTAGGGTAGACCTCGCGTTGCAATACACAACGGCCCTGAGCACGCTATGAATAGACCGCCGACTCGGGCGAAGATCCAGGGAGCACTGACCCACCGTGCTGGGTATTAATGCCTTCGCTTTCAGAGTCTCCTAGCTATGTATACCAAGTTTTTCATCCCATTTATTGGAACTCGCGCCGCCCCCCCACCTCCCGCCTCCTACCCCGCGTACGTCGCTAGGTAACTAAATGACGAAGAAAAATTATACCTGCATTACTGCATATCATATCTTGGAAGAAACGATCTTATTTGAGGGCCGGTTCCAATTCACTGTTGAAATCAATGTAGGTATATACATACAGTTCGAAATCAATGCCGAATCACTTGATCATCAAGCTACTCGTGTGAAATCACTTGGAGTCGTTTGAAATCACTTGGCGTGATGACACGAAATCGATAATGAAGTTTGGGAGCGTGTCAATGACCAATATTGATTCTTTTTTCATTTTCACACTTTTCATAATTTTCTTCATCGGTTTCACTATGCATAGATAAAAAGAATTGAACAAGTTCTTCTCTCATTCTACCTCTCTCCGTGGTGGAATTGGTGTAGAAGAAAATATGGAAACAAATTTCGAACAAAACGAAAACATAATTTTCCAAAATGCCTGAATTCGATGGTTACGGTTCAAATTTTTTTTTTTTCTCTTCTCTCCCGTCACCGTTTTTACTACCAGTTTTTGTGAATAGCCGCGTGTTGCCGGGCCGACCGCCGCGCCGTCCACCAAGCTGTAGGTGTACTTATTAAAGCGGCGTTCGCGATGCGGGGGGATCCTGTATCGTTGGCGGTCGGTCCGCGGTCGACAGACCCGCCGACAAGTCTTGAAATAAAAACTCCTCTGCAGTATGCATATACATATACATATACATGGAGAAATGAAATATTATACTGGTGCTGTTGGAGAGCACACGGAAATAGCAAAAAAGAAGAAAGAAGAAAAGAAAGAAAGGAGGGAAAAGCAGGCCGAATAAGAAGAAGAGGAAACAAAGTGTGAGAGACCGTCAGGTCACACGTCTCCGTACCTACTTCGTTTCCCCGTTTACCTAGCCATACGAATATTCTTCTGTACCTACCTGTATGCATAAGGTATATAATATATGTTGTACGCGATTGCTTTACACATACGTACGATTTGATACATATCTGTATACCTACGTTCGTCTTATACTGCTTTACAGCTCAGACTCTCAGAGGTTTCGCAGATGAAAATAACTATATACCTACTTTATATAGGTATACGATGAAACAACCTCGAACTCGTAAACCACGAGCCGTAAATGTGGTTTTAGATCTTTGCTGCAGTAGCTCTACTGGCGGGCAGAAATTTATAACGAAGAATATATACAATACTACGTACATAGGATGGAACAAAAATTTTGTTCATTTTCTTCCTTGTCTATTAAACATTAGTTACGTACGCCGAATTTGTTGTTCTGTATAGAATAACAAAAATTTTGTCGAAATTATTTGCAGTTCTTCAAGATCTTACATAGAAAATAGTGTGGATAGTATATTATACGTATGATAGAATGAAATTATACAGCTAAATAATCAATGATTGCGTGTATTCGTTTTTCAGGTGAACACAAGGAACGAATGGACCTCCCTCTGCGAACAATTTCATTTGCCAACCGAATGTGTGAACAGCGGTGTAGGCCTCAAACAAATATACCTCAGGTGAGTTCCGTATACCTATATTATTAAAATATACTCTTCTTTTAAGAAGTGTGGAGAAATCTTGATCTGCGGTCCAATATACCTTATATATGTATATGAAGAAATTTTTTGTCTTGTATTTTTTCCTCTTTTCGTAAAACGGGATCGGAGGTGTTGAGTTTGTTTTTTTTTTTGTACTTTATATGAGGTATTCAAGACACGGACATCAGCTGCGACTGAAGAACGAAATGAAATGAAAATTTCGAAGCATTGGAAAGGCTTTTTTTTCTACAAGCTTTCAATTATGTCTATTCTAATCCTAATTCTGATACCTATATCGGAGATTGACCGTAGAGAAAATAATTAAATCCTTGTTTCGGAAGTTGGAAAAAAATCAGAGAGCAATTTCGACTTTTATAATTACCGCATAATTACACGAAAAAGGAAAAAGAATTGGATCAAGAAGAAGAAAAAATGGTAGAAAATGAAATAGACAACAGAATTATTTGGCTCGATCTCGAAAAAATAAATTGTGATAATTATAACTAGAAAATCTGGAAAAAAATGCGACTTGGCTCCAAATCTTGCGAGCGATGAGGGTGACTGAAAAGAACAGATCGAAGAATACAAGAGAAAGAAATGAAAAATATAATTTCGAGGCAACATTTCTTCCCAAAATGAAATGAGCCACTTGTCCTCCTCACATTTTCTGGTCCTCGCTTCGTTTTCCTTCTCTTCCATCCATCGCGAGATTTTTATCCCTTTTTCACCCGAGGACGGGAGCAAGGACGAGGACGAGGACCAGGACGTGGTCACAACGCCGCGCCGCGCCACGAAGTTCT
The DNA here is from genome assembly GCA_963170745.1 of Phymatocera aterrima. Classification (NCBI taxonomy): domain Eukaryota; kingdom Metazoa; phylum Arthropoda; class Insecta; order Hymenoptera; family Tenthredinidae; genus Phymatocera; species Phymatocera aterrima. Next base: position 4,390,492 of record OY720668.1, read on the forward strand.
GCTCCTGCGAGTGGCACGTGTCGCATACCTCGATAACTCCCCCTCTTCCTCTCGCTCTTCAGCTATTTCCCTTCCATCTATCCCCCTCTTCCTCCCCCTCCTCCTCCTCCTCGTCCTCCTCTCCTCTCTCAACTGGCCCTCGAACTCTCCGTCAGTTCGTCGCGTGTTCGGTTCACCGCGGTCGTCACTTACTTACTTACTACTACCACCGTGGAATCAGTCTTTCCCATTCATGAATCAACCTGTAACGTAAGCCGCGCGCCGCGCCGCTCCGCGCCGGTGTTCGCCCGCTTACGGAGCGGCTAGCCCGTCCGCGGAACTCACAGACTCATGTGTATGTATAGTAGCCGATATTCGCGAACAAGAAATGACACACTCCAACTTCGCATTCATACTCTATCAATGCATGTACTTTGTGTTTTTTCTCAATCGTTCGCTCGGGAATTTCGATACACCTAATTCGACGGGGGAATTCGTATCCGTAATTGAGTTGTTGGCTCCGGCATACCTACAATTTTTTTTCTACTGTCGACGGAATTCGCTATCCTCTCCGTGGCGATATTGGCAATACTCTACTATCTCTATAATTACAAACTTCAATGAAAAAAATACTTGTACCATATCGCTATGGTTGGTATAAGATTCGAATCGGCTTCCGAAACGAGCCGAATCATATTCTTCATCATAGGAAAAAGAATTTGGTAGTCGAGCCTATAGACTCATTTTATTATAAATGTGACAAGATAGCTCAGAGTTTGGATAATAGGGTATAGAAAATTGTCAATTTATATTTATGCTATCCGATAATCGGATAAATTTTTGATATTTCTATTATTTTTAGCATTGAATTATTCGAATCTGTGATATCCGTGCCCGTTGCCGATAATAAGATTTTTGGTTTCTTCGTTTTCCAGATATCTCGACAGGTATGAAAAGGTTCATTTCCTTGGCGAAGACGGGCAACAAGCTGACGACGAGGATGAGGATTCCAGACATAGGAAATGGTCCGCAAGGGCACTTCATTCTGTACCGTTGACGTACAATCATCATCAGCACAATGTTGCCGGTGAGTTATCTTTATTACGTACATATATACAACTCAACCGTACTATAATTCCGAAGATTCAAGAAAAAAAACGCAATTCTACTTTTGACTTTTTTCGCCCTTTCGTAAGTATCACCTTTTTCAATTTGTACCATAACACGTTTCAAGTTCTCATATTGGACGGTGTATTACAGAATAATTTTTATACGGAAATCGAAAATTCTGTATCGAAAATTTGTATACGAATACTTATAGCTGGAAATATACTCAGTGGTGAATTTTTTTTTGAATCTAAACGCAGGTGAAAAACTTTCGGTAAACTATAAATTGGCTCACTTTTGTAACAATGTCGTGTCAGCGCGAGGGATAGATATTGTCGATACAATATAGCGAATGGGTGAAATATACCTACGTATTTTGCGAAATATCGATGGTGAAAGAATGAATTTATATGATTATTCGTACGTCCCCCATAACACTATCCTAATATCAGCTGTGACATTTTTCTCACCCTCGGTCATGCGTCGTTGTAGGCATTTTTGATAAAAATTCAGGCAGTCGTCGAATAAAAATGCAGACTTTTCTTCGTCGAAAAATTTCAGCTCGTATGTTTTTCCGTGATATTGTTACGTGAACGTTATAAACAGCTTCCAGCTTCGGCTTCATATTTTATTTCCTCTGTAAAGTGGTGAGCAACAGAGCATAACAGGCGCACAAAACATGGAGAATAGGAAACCGATTCGACGATTTCATCGAAATTTCAAGTGGCTCGGTTATCATGTTAAATTATTCCTTTTTTTTTCTCAATGTTTGAAAAAAGAATGATGGTGGTTATTAGATGTGTTTTCTAATAACCTATATGCTCCCTATATACTCACTCTCGTATAATACAGTAAGTTCGACTACCAGATGCGTTCCTGTGCGTCACATAAAATGACTTGGTGTATATACGCAATACGCATACGCATACGTATGACTATGTAGTACGTCTGTCGCACGGCTCGCGGTCTATATTTGGCACGCATGCGCCGACAGAGCGACGGTTGTATATACATATACATATACATACTACCTATATAGCCTATACCCAACCCGACCGTTTGCCGCTTGCCGCCTGCCGCCTCGCTCAAGTTGTTCAACTTGGTGGTCCCGGGCGCTCGGCCGACCTCGGGGATCCTCCCCGACTATGCAGGGTCGACGCGCTGCCTCGTGGTACCCGGGAAATCGCTCATACATTACTACTTCACTGTATACATATGTATATACAGTGGTATACCTGTATAATGCTGTAATAGAGCGAATTATATACGAAGAGAAATCATACAGGTGATTGATACACGGAAACGATAATCGAAGATGCGGATGTACCTACATACAATGCATGGATTCATTTTCGTTATAACGAGGGAAAAATGTCTGATATTGTATTGTACCTATAGTATTAACATATCCGATCATTCATATCATCAGAATTTCTCATTTCCAACAATCCGGTATGCATGCACGCGCTGTCTATGCCATGGTACAGAATTCACTCTCGATTCATCTCGTTTAACAATAAATTATCTCTGTGCGCACATATAGTTATACCTACGTACACAATAAAATAATATAATGCAGGTTATACAGGTATAGGATCGTAGCATCTTCTCTATACCTATGTAGTGCACGACGACTTTTTCCAATGGTCATGTCGACTACATACACATTACACATACATACGTATGTAATATGTAGTTCGGTAGTTTTGGGCGGGAACCGCCATGGCTTCGAAGTGTTGACGGTGAAATGTAGAACTGTAGAACCGCCGTAGGACTGTAGAGCGTAGAGAGTCCCCGCAATCAATACGCGCTTGCAAGGGATGCTCGCTGCCGCCGGCCTGGGGAATCCCCACCCAAACGGCAGACTTGAAGCAATAAAAATATATAGATAGGGTAGATGGATAGACAGATGGATAGATAGATGGATTGCTGGATGGATAGATAGTAGATAAAACGACATGTATACAGCATATGGCTAAGTATAGTAGAGGAATCAATAGCAATACACACAATTTGTAAATAATAATCATAATGATCATGATATCGTTATTGGTAAGTTATATAGAATACGGTATATGTACAAAACACATTATAGATATGTATAAAAAGGAGAAGAACGGTAAAAAACACGTTAGTCTATGGACTCGTGGTTATACTATATCTACGTATATTTGATGTAAAGAATAATGACAAATGGTTCTATGATATAGTATATGTATATGTATGTGTATATACGCAATCATGTGTACATGTATGCGGCTGTACATAGCGCTAAAGTATTGTAACGGTCCTTCTGTTATCGACGCTGTACGCCCCATTATCGAACGTCAATACGTCAATACTGTGTATAGGTATATAACGCTATTTCTCCCGCCGATATATATACATACATATTTATCATATAACCCCTGCCGCGTTGCGCTTTATCCTGCATCACCATCAACGCGTACCTGCAGTTTTTCTGCGTTCTACTTATAATATACCTATACAGCCCGTCAGGTAGTTGATATACGTTGTATCTACATACATATATTAATAAAGTTGTCACGCAAATCTATAATGCTAGGTACGCTTGCTATTAGACAGAGGAAATCCGAAGGCGGTTGTCGTTCCGTTGTTTTTCGTTTCACGCGTAGACTTACGGGTTTGTTTCACCGCACCGTGCATTCGTTTCCTCTATGATCAATCATCTGTACGTACTCCGGAGTCGTCAATTCGTGCGCTTATCCATCAATTTTGTATATTTATTGCATATAGTTTACTACAGGGCGCTCATGCATTGAATCGAAGCTTAATTTCATAACCACCGGCAGAAATCAATTGAAAATGACAAGAGTAAAAAATTATGATGGATGACGATCGTATTCCTCCATAATTTTTGTATTATTAATAGTTGGTATCATTAGGATATTCGATCCTATGATGGATTGATGATTTGATAATCGGGAAATACGAAATACGTTATGAAATGATATATATCTAGTACAGGTGCGCGATATATCGTAAGGAAGCGCGCGAAGTACCTATAATGGGGGGAAGAGAGATATGCGGAAGACCGCGATATGTAAGCGTCCTTGCGGTACGTCGGCTACCACCGTACCTACCGGCTAGCCGATCTACTACTATTGGAATACATATGAAACCGCGCGAGTTTTCCTCAATAGGCCACGTGCGTTCGGTTAATAGCAGCTCGAAGCCGCGTCATCGCATGGCATCGCATAGCACCGTGTGACTACTACAGCAAGAGACAAGAAGGTTTCGTTCGGTCCTCCTCATCGTCGCTCGAGTCTCCGACTCGGACTGCACTTGTCAGCGAAGTAAAGCCCGCGCTACCGCGCCCCTCCGTAGCCATTCGTAGAAGTCTGACCCTGACCGAGGACAACCTACTTTGAGCGCGTGGGTCGCGCACGTTGATTCGTTCGTTCGTTCGTTCATTCGTTCCTTCGTTCGACTACGTTCATATATATGTATATACATTCATACATAATGCTGCTGCTGTTGCTGCTGGCGATACTGCTGATGCTGTCCGTCCTCGTGCTCTCTTCAATCGCCGAAGAGTACCGGCAGCCTAGATTTTCATACTTATAGTATCATATTAACGCATGCCATTTTCATACGATCGGGGTGATACCCGAACATCGAGGGTCAAACGATTCTGAGGATGGATTGTCCAATTTTGTATCTATCTTTTTTCCAAAGTTGTTAACGGTTTTTCGTTTCTTGTATTTGTTCCAGAATCTCTGAGGGACTACAACGGTCTTTCATCGGACCTATACAAGCCCTCAAATTACGATAAACTAGCGCTTTCGCTTCTTTCTCCATTACCCAACGAGCAAGATTTTGCCATAAATGTTTGTACATTGTTATCAAATGAGGGTAAACACTCTCTACGTCTTGACAAGTATCCAAGGCTTGTCAATATACTGTTAGCACACGCTGGTGTATTTGATTCGCCTGGTACTCGGCAGCTGTTTATCGAAGTTTATTCTAGGGTCAGAAATTATTCTATCAATTCTTTCTGGTCTGATGTTATCGATACCCAAGATGCTATTCAACTTACTGACGAGAGAGAATTTTTGAAAAAAGTTCTTTCTACACCTGCTAACACTTTTTCGAGAAGGAAAATTCTCGAAAGAGAAAAACAATGTAAAATTTTACAACAAAATCATTCTAATTCATCTACTGATACTAATGCTACTGTTGCTACTGTTGGAAATGAGGAAAATGTTACACCCATGGAAATTGAAGAGGTAAAGAAAATGTTTTTTTGTGTTCCCCTATTTTTGTATTGCAAATATTGTATGTCGTTAGTATTGATTATATTTGATGTACCATTTCTTTTTTATAACAGATAACGACGGAATGCTCGCGGCTGGATACCGCGAATCAAGAGAAAGAAATGGAAAAAGAAAAAGAAGCTATTGGCGAAATACATCGAGATCAGAATCAGAATTCAATAAGATTTGACGATGAGGATAAAGACTTGTTCTGCGTCGGTAGAACATTAGGCACCCAAGATCCTTACGGTCAACGGGTACTTCAGATAGCATCGATTTTAAGAAATTTAAGTTTCACACCTGAAAACATATTAGTTTTGGGGAGAAATAGATGTTTCTTAAGATTTGTATTGTTATGCGTCAGCGCTAGGTGGAGCAATCTCCATCAACTAGGCTTCGATATGCTAGGCAATATCGCTAATGAAATTATCCTCAAAGAAGCTGGTCAAAGGATAACTAATGTCATGTTATCTTCTATATCACGTGGCATTGATTCTCATGATAGATTTATCGTCATTTCTTGTCTTGAAGTTCTCAATAAAATCAGCCAACAAGATAGTAACGAAGAAATTCTCACTCTCGGTCTCGATGACAATGCCTATGAAATTATATGCAGGTAAATATTCATTGAACTACTAATCTATTGATTGTTTTTATGTTCACAGACTTGTATCATTCATGTTTTTATTTGTTCTCAAGGTTTCTAGCCCTGAGTGACATCGCATTGCTCGTCTATACATTGGAGTGTTTATACGCTCTAACGTCGCTAGGCGAAAGGCCGTGTACAAGCGTTGCGCGGGTACGCGGAGCTATAGATACTTTAGTTGCTCTTGTCACAGTTGAAGCGCAAAGCTATGGACCAAAAGCTTGCATTTTGATGAGAGTCGTCGAGACGGTATCAACCATCGCTATTCCTACAACAGCAGGCGGACAAACTCCCCTGGTTCCTATCGCACCCGCACCAGTCATTGCAGCGTCGGTACCAACTCCACCGACTACAATAACTGCCATCACTGCTCCTGTTAGTCCAGCTCCATCCAGACCCACTACTCCGGCTGGTGTTGTCAGCAAACAAACTTCTAACAGTAAGAATTGTTTTACATCATTCAAGTACCAAGATGAGAAAAGAAAAGCACTTTTTTCCATTATTTTTGGTTGATGAGATAAATTTTTTAGTATTGGACTCATGGCTGACGATTTAGAGAGCATTTAGTACTTTATGCTTTTGGTGATTTTCTCTTGAATTTATTTCCCGTTGTATTCATTGATTCTTTATTCCTCCAGAAGCTATAGAAGCATCAAATACGATACAACAGCAACATGCTCATCAACAAATTATTCAAGAAAATGAACAGTTTGCCCTCAGCTGGCTTAAGGCTACTTTTGAACATTCAAATGGGATCAGAATCGAGCAGGAAGAACTTTACAAAAAGTATCTGGGATGCTGTACTAAAATTGGAAGACGTGGTGTTATCGCTCCGCTTCATTTTCCGAGATGTGTTAGGTACAAGAATTAGAATATCTCTTAGTTACAAGGAAATTAACAAGTCCTACATATCTTGACACTAATTATTCTCGAAAAATAACTAAAATCCTGGGATTATATTATACATACATGCAAAATTTGGGAAAACGACCACTATTGGAGAAGTATATTGATGAAAAATAATTTTCTTCAGATCTGTATTTGGAGGTAGCGTTGGACCAAATCCGATAAAAGGCGAATCAACGGGAACGCAGTACTACGAAGGAATCAGAGTACGTTCAATTCCAGCAACTGTATCTTACTCGAATCAAACTTCATCATCTTCGAGTAATGTGATTCATCAGATATCTTCGATCAACACAACAACTCCAGTAAAGGTGCTTCCCACACAACAGCGAACACTCAAGACCATAAGTCCTGCTCCCGATAGCACAGCCTTAGAAAATTCCATAACTGGCGCACAGAGAACCCCGGCCCCTGCGTCCCCTATTCTTAAAGCGCAGTTATCTGCTCCACCAAAACCACCCTCTACGATCCCAAATCAACCCCAGAATCCAGTCACAAAGGTTGACTCCAAAAGTCAGGTGGGTCCTAGTCCTAGCTCTCTCTTTCTCTCTCTCTCTCTCTCTCTCTCTCTCTCTCTCTCTCTCTCTCTCTCTCTCTCTCTCTCTCTCTCTCTCTCTCTCTCTCTCTCTCTCTCTCTCTCTCTCTCTCTCTCTCTCTCTCTCTCTCTCTCTCTCTCTCTCTCTCTCTTTTTTTTTTCTCTCTCTCTGTATATCTCATTCTTTTGGATCCTCGGTTCTCATTCTATATAACAATTTCATAAGATATAGATGTATGTTATTTTATCCCCATTCAGAATCAGATTAAATACCAAGTTACAACTACGTAGTACCTCCTACTCAACTATGCAAAAGAAAGAAAAATTTAATCCAAATTTAATGTCTCAGGGGTATTGTTTTATTATTTTTGTTTGTTTCTCTGTGGTTTTTGTAATTTTTCATGTTTTTATGCAGAGATGTAGACATGAACCTTTATTTTTTTAGATTTGTCATTTAATATGTGTGCTATTCGTTTCCATTTTTAATTCGCCTAGTTGACAGATAATTATTAGGCTCTACAGTCATCACAGATCGTTCCTTTTTTTGGGGGAATTTTAGGTTCATTTCTTCATCTAGAGTCAAATAAATACCCTTCTGTGTTGTCAGTATCAAACTCGAGAGGGCTAACTATGCTGAAGTACATGAGTTTGTAGCTCCATTCAATTTTACTGCTTCAAATATCATGGGACTATGGGTGTTGGGTTGCTGTAAAAGTGTTTCATTACGCGTTGGCTCAAAATTTCGTACGCCCTTATTTATGTTCTCTCATTATTTCTTTCAATCTTTTTCGTTTTTATGTGTGATGGTTTAATAAAATCGAAGAACAGTAATGGAAGGAGTGGTTTAAGGTGGAGTGAGCGCGATAGGCTTTTTCAAAAAGTTAAAACATGAAATTAGATAATATTTCTAGGATTCAGATGTAGAATTTTAGCGTAGTCTATTATCGTGTATATACTCCACTCTACCCGTAATTGCTAGAATTGTTGAGCATTGTTTGTGATTGGTGTGGATCAGGTGTCGGTGACGCACCCCCACCTGAGCCAGGCGCTGCTGGCAAGTGGTTCGCAATCACAATCGCCACAACAACAACATCAGCAATCACAAGTACTAGTAACAACGACGAAGGACGATCTTCGAAGTGGCGCTACTTCAAGTTCTATAATAAAAAGCCTACTGGCTACAAAGGTAACGATCAGCGGCGACTGCATGCCCAGCGCCGCTGCCAGTTGTGTGTCTTCTTCCGCCCCTACTGCCTGCGTAATAAATACTACCGCTAGCATCGCATCCAGCATCAGTGCCAACCAGCTAATAACCAGCAACCAGGTATTGTTGTTGTACAATAACAAGGAATTCAGAAAAGGCTTATTATTCAATTACAATTTTTTTTTTTTTTTCGTATCGTATTTGAAGTTCAATCAATCCACATCTATACTCAAGACAATAGAAAGTCATCGGTTTTCCTATATACAATTAGGTGTTTCCAATTTTTTCGTCACTTTCTGCTCCGTAATTAGAACGTATCATAGATTTTATGTATTTTAGGATTGAAATAGTAGAAGTGAATAGGCAGTTCAAAGATTTTGTAATACTATTTTCATATCCGTCGCTACTATTCTTTTTTATTTCAAACTTTCACAATTTATCACTCATATTTTTGTTATTTTAACTCAACTTCTTTGAATATTAGATGCCCAATAATATCGAAAACTACCTTCACTAGATCCCTTGAAAAGGTTCATGTATCTGCAACTAGTTGCGTTGTCGTTTCTTTAGTATCGATAGCAGATTTATTTCCATTTATTCAGATGTCTCATAAGTTTTTCTTTCTATTCCAAGATGTATTATATTATAATATAATATAATGTAATATAATATAATATAATATAATATATCAATTGAAAATTATGAGCATGAAATTATGTTGTTGTTGTGATATTTATGTTTGTTGTGTGAATATTTTCATTTTCATTTCAGCAACTAGCAAAACCATAATCATTTTTCGACAATGACAAAAAGTCCTAGTGATAAAACCTTCTTTGAGTATTTTAATTTTGTGTTTTAATTTTTCTTTTTGTAGTTGGGCTTATTACGTAGCGTTGTGCATTATTATTTTGAATGGTTTTTTATTTTTTAATTTACTTTTATACTCGATTTGATTTTTTCATTTTAATATACATATTTTTTTGTGTTCGATTGAGAACTGATCCGTCCACAAACCATTCCCCACATTCCATCCATTTTATGATTCAAACATAGAATAAAAAGAACTTAAAATATTAACTCAACTATCCTTGGTTTAACAGAGTGATATATAACGATATTTTAATACAGGCACTGATAACAGAAGTGTGATTTATACTAATGGCAGCATGTATACATATTAAAATATTTTCTCATTCATTCAATCTCTTTGGAAGAATCTACGTATTAATAACAAATAGAGGATGAACAAATATGTTTTATTTTATTTCAATTTAAAAAAAAGAAATTCCTTTCATCCTATTCATTTAGACATGCAAAATCAAGAAACACACATTTATTTGATATAACAAGGAGAAAATATTAAAAAGCCAATGTTCTTTGTTGGAATTTCACAATATGTACTAATTCATTATTGACGCAGCTTGCCCAACGACAGCAGCAGCAAAGACTACTACAGGCTCAATTAACAGGTGTTATCCAACCGGCAGCACCTGCAGCTACGCCTGCAGTAGTGTCATCTGATATTCAATCCAATACCAAGCAGAAACCTGTTATCGCTGTTACACCTGTTAAAAAATTCCAGAGAATCAACGGAGCTAAAGTCATCGTACCAAATAATTGTGACAAGGTAAGATCGGGCAAATCTTATCCTTTTTTTTTCAAATTAATAGACAAATTTTTAACAATGTTGCCTAATCTCATTTCATCCTTTGTTGCAGACTGAAGTGAATGATATGGAAAATACGAATCAGATCGTAACATCAACTACAGTAATTTCAAATCCACCTGAAAACCACATATCATCAACCGTCAAAGTATGTCGGCCACCTCCCCTAGTTCCTCTGACTACAGGGACTAAAACAAATCATCGAACCATCTCAACCCCTTTAGCGGAAGATTCTGATTCCACTAATAATTCACTTGCATCTAGTAGTGGTATCGGCGGAAGTAGAGATTGTTCAGGTGCCGGAGCTGAAGAAGAAAATTCACTGACTAGTTTTGAAGGAATTTTACTGAACGGGGCGCCTAGTAACTTAGATATTGATGCACAAGAAGATGGCTCGTCAAAAGACTCGTCGAGTATTAGCTCTAAAGATAAACCACTGCAAAGTATGATGCTGGCAGATTTATTGGAAAGAAAAGTTGACAAAGAACCGATTATGAACGGCGTTATGGGAAAGAATTCAATCAACGAAAAGGGAATGGATCTCGTTGAAAATCACATTGAAAAAGTTCTAAAAGAATCTCCAACGGACATAAAAATCAAATCTGAATTAGACGAAAATAATATTATGCAGACAGAAGGCTCAGAAGAAACTCTCATCGAAGCTCCGCGAGGTATAAAACGATCGGCTAGCGAAGCAGACGAAATTGAATCCAAAAAAACAAAATATTCTAACGGTACAAGGTCTCCAGATCCCGGTGTTGATTCTACAACGGCGGAATCAACAGTTTCAAGTCTGAAGTCTGAGGAACAAGATGATGACAAGGATAGCGAAAAAGCAACAGTTTCTTCAACGGCGGCAAACCTTTATGCAGCGTTAGCCGCGGATTGTATTGAAGATGAAACTGATTTGGATGAACAGGCGACCATGGTTAAAGAAGAACCGATAATAAAAGAGGAGCCACGAATATTCGTGAATCAAGTTGAACACCAACAACAACAACAACAACAGCAGCAGCAGCAGCAAACTCAACATCAACAACAGCAAACACAAACACCTCAACAACAACAACCACATCATCATCATCATCATCATCATCATCAACACCATCAACACCAACAACAATTAATTGTTGCTGCACCCAGGCAAATAGTTGTTCAACAAACGATTCAATCGAACAATCAAGTTATTATACCAACGACAAATGTTAAAGGGAGACAAACGCAACAGGCACAAGTTCTGCTACAACAAGGAGCCGGTGGTCAACTACAATATGTAGTTTCCGGCGGTGTCCCTGGACAAAATTATGTCCTCGCCCAATCTCAAACTGCTTTAGTTCAGGGTCAACCACAGACTGTTTTAGTCGCACAGACAACACAACAACAAGGAACCGGGGCTAAAACTATTATTATTTTACAACCACAGTCAACGGCGCAACAAAGTTCTCAAAAAATGGTCGCTGTTACACCTCAAGGACAACAAGTCGTCGTTACACAAGTTCCAAGACCCATTTTACAAAGCTCGGCTCTCAGCAATATACCTCCGCCTTTAGTACCGACTTCAGCAACTATACCTCAAGCTTCCATTATTGTTAATAGCTCTGTCGCTCAAGCTAATACTAATGCTGTTACGGTAACCATTCCTGCTATGTCTCAACAAGGATCTGTTACTACTAGCGTGCCATCAAGAGTAGTTACTCCTACACCTGCATCTACGCCTCCGCCAACTAGACCTACTACACCACATCAGGCTGCCGCCACTCATGGACTCGTTGCTAAACAAACATTGAAAATTAATAAGACTACTAGTTCCTCAACTTCGACAGAAACTGATTCTAGACCGTCGACTAGTCAACAGCAGCAAACCGAGACCAAGACTATTACCATCAAAATTGATCCCAATGCTTTTTTGTGTGAATGGCGCGGCTGTTTAAGGTAATTGAGCCAAATCACTTTGTAGAAGATTATAAAATGTGGAATTATTTCATTTTTATTATAACTTTCAAATAATAAGCTATACATTTTGTTTCTGTTTTCTTGACAAACTTTATTATCTTGTAACGTACTTTTGTATCGAATCTCCACTCATAATTTCGAATGAACAAATTTTCCCGCTTTATATTATCATTAGGCAATTCAAAACTGCGCACGAAGTATATCTTCACGTATGTGAAGCACATTGTCCTTTCGGCGGTGAAGAAATTTCATGCCTATGGGCAAGCTGCGATGGACTAAAGAGACGCAGATTCTCTTTGATGACACATCTTTATGATAGACACTGTAACTCCGAGGTAAGATAAACTTTATTACTTTGAATACTGCATTTTTAGGATCTTCTTTCTCTTTATACAACAATATGTCAATGTGTATATTTTCTGAAAAAATTGAAATAGACCATGGCACAAAGAAGAAAGCAGTTGACAGTTACTGGTAAAACTGAAATCTCAACATCAACTACTGCTACACCCCATCATCCTGGATATGCGCCTAACGCTGCATTCCACGCGATAAAAAGGCACGCATTGGAATTTGTCAATCCAAAGGAGCTAATGGTAAGTTAATCAATTATTAGAATGAATTACAGATATTGGGGATTATCTTACGCTAAATTAATCAACCGACGATAAGATTTTTGACAAGGAAATTGATAAATAAATTGCTTTTCATTTTGGCAAAGAATTTTAACAGATTCAGATTCAATTGATTCATTTAGCGTTTATTATCCATTTCGAATTGTTTCGAGTTATTTATTTGGTACTAATCAAAGCTTAGGCTATGAATTATAAACTTAAGACTCGTTGTTTCCAAATGAGGAATCGGTCTTATCTTCGTAATTCGTAAAACCAACGGTAATTCAACAAGTTTATACAAATTTGGAATCTTACAATGAAATGAATCCTGTGAATGTAGATTCTTACAAGCTGAATTAATGCGTTTATGCATACGCGCTTGATGACGAACAGTCCTGCGATATCCCCCTTCAAAAACATCTCTTGAATCTGTACAATCTTTTACTGCGTCTCTACTGTTTAAACCTTAACTAATTTTCTTATTCCCATTGGCAAAGCAGCAGAGGCCATCCAAGCCCGCTGCAGCCACTTCGAGCACTTCTTCTCCCAGACCAGGGCAAAATCCTCCACCGGAACAGGTAAACACGAGTTCAAAATCAGAACGGAGCAATGCCACAGCCACAGCCCTTGTGTGCTGCGCCAATACGAATATATTTTTCGCTTAACCACATTTGTTTTTTCGCACCATTGTTTTGTCATTTTTCTTTTCTTGTTTTATTTTCCATTGTCTTTGTTGTATTTTTTCTTTCTATTAATTTCATACTCCTTATTACCCAAATATACACCGGCATGGTTTTCATCTTCTCTCGTTTTCATCCTATTTCAATTCTCATTTGTTTTCCAAATTTTCATCATTTTGTAGTCCAACATTATTACCGTAGCCATATAGAATATTCTTTTTTCGTTATTTTAAATTCGAATGTTCCAAACTTGTAAAAAGCTATTTATTTTAAATGCTATAAGTAAGATGTGAAAACAACTAGTGTGTTTGTTCATTTAATATTAGTTTTGGCGTGATAAACTTCCTTTTTTTTTGTGTTTGTGTTTCCTTGGTTTTTTTTCTTGAATTCTGTTTAGAGAATAGTTTTAGAGGGTGAAGAGTTTTTCCCTTACCGTAAGATCGAAAAAGTTGATGTAAAAAAAAATAGTGTGAAATTTACGAGTTTGTTAAAATCTATGTATCATTTTTTCTAATTATTATGTAATGTTGTTCACAAATATTGTTACTGACAACGAATGAAGGACAAAAGACAGAAAAGATTAATTGATTCAAATTTCAGCTGGTGCTGAGAAATAACATTATGATTTTGATTTTATCGATAATTTTATTTTAGAGTATTTGTACGTTTTATTCTCTGCTTATCATTTATGCATGCCTTGTGTATATAACTTAACTGATTTAACAATAAACCTCTGATTGTAATTGGGTCATAAATTCAAATAATAATAACAACATACCACCGATTTTAACTTCATATCGTGACGATTAAATTTCCAAAATATTATATGTTTACAAGGAATCGACTGGATGATAAATATTCGTAATAATTAATGACTTACCATGTGTTGTTGTTTTTCTTTTTTCATTCGAATTTTAATTATGGGTTCGAATTTGTTATATTTCCTTATCTATCTCTACGAGTAAACAATGGCTGACAATTGACAAAAAAGCAAACCCTTTATCTTATATATAATAAATATATATATATTTCGATGTATTTCTATTGCAGGATGACAACGAAGGACCAGTGACCAAAAGTATTCGCCTGACGGCAGCTCTGATTCTCAGAAACCTAGTCATTTATTCTGCGCAAGGAAGAAGGTAATCATGATCATACCGAGATGATTTGTTGAAACTATTCACTCAACTGCGTATGTGCTAAATAATGCGCTCCTATTGACTGTTTTGATTTTTGCATGGCCTCACATTCTGCTGTTTATCAGTGTCAGTCAACCGACTGACAAAATCTCCACGTATGCGTGGTTGACTGAATAGTTTCTAGGAATCATCTCGGTATATGTATAATGTAATAAATATGTATGTTCAATAAAATAACCCATTGTGATTTGTGATTTACTTGTAATTTTGATTTGACGATATTATTTTCTGTTTGCAGGCATCTTAGAGCATATGAGCCTCATCTAGCAGGGGTAGCGCTGAGCAATGTTGAATCATCACGAACAATAGCACAGGTGTTGTATGACATGAATGACCAGAGTAGCAGCAGTCATAGGTGACCTTTCGAACCAGGCCTCTAAAATTCGGGAATTCATGAGCCCCAACGCCCTTGCGTTGCATAAGAGAAGATATGGCGAAGTCTGGTGTGTAAGGTGGAAGAATGAAAAAAAAAATGTGGTGCGATTTGATGAAAAGTGTAAGAGAAAAATGGATGTGTACGAAAAACTATTGAAAAACGAACACTATTGACCTAAAATTTTTAAAAATGAATTAAAAATATACACACAATTTTGTGACAAAGCACAAACCGCAAAGCAGCCGTTAGACGCGAAGTAAAAAAAAAATAATACAGAAAGACAGAAAAAGTGGACTTATGTGCAAACCCGAACTAATGTAATAGAGAGACAACGGCGGTGGATAGTTTTGCGTGTAGAAATAATAAAAAATTTAATAAAAACAAAAAGAAAGAGTAAAAATGAAGAGGCCTATAAACTTATTGGGGCAAGAATTTATTGCCGATTTAGAAAATAGTAAACTAAACAAAAAAACATAGAATAAAATAAACAAAACATAACAAGAAAAAACAGAAACTGAAACTAGTGACGTGAGAAAAGATGAAGAAAGCAGTATAAACAGGTGATCCAAGAACAGTGATAACGAACAAGATAATATTTCAGATTTAATATTAATATTTATTTTCTCAACAAACACTAAAAAAAATTTAACAAAAAAAAAAGTTTTCAGTAAACGTGTACAAAAAGAAAAAGAAACAAACAAAAATATTGAAAATAAGAATAAGAAGAAAAAGAGAAAAAAATGACGAAGAAAATACTTCATAGACGTTATAGTTAATAGTAATCATTACTACTACTTTAATTATTATTATTATTATTATTATTATTATTATTATTTTTATCATCATCATCATTATCGCCATCGTCATTGTTATTATTATTATTCTTATTATTCTTATTATTATTAATATTATTATTATTATCATCGTCATTGTCATTATCATTATCATCAATGTATGAAATATTATGGTGGGTTTATTATCATTTTTTTCCTCTCCATAGAATCGTCGTTGAGAATTTAGGATGTAGAAAAACGGAAAAAAACGAAGAGTAATGGCAAAACGGAAGAAGTTTTTTATTCAATGTATTTTGTTAGGAATTTATTATTATTTTTTTTTCTTTTTCACGCTTACAATTGCACATTGCAATTTAAATATACCATGGTATACATATTAGCGTCTCTCTTTTTATTTTACTATCGATCGATTAATTAATTGATTAATCTTATCAACGGCATAAACTATAAAAAAAGAAAGGGAAAAAGCATGTTCACGTAGAGTGAGTTTTCGTCGTTGTTAGAACAATATTAAAATATTTCATATATCGCCACATGCCACAATCATGTAATACTATACCTAATTTCATTGAAATGGTATTATAAAGTACGAAGTTAAATACGTTAATGCATCAAAATTACGAAAAATTGTTCACACCATATTATTTTACGTGATTTTGTGCTGTTAACCCTATAAACTTTCAGTCTCATAAAATAATACTTCCAATTATTCTCTGTTATCCCATCTCAATGCGCTGCACCAGATTGAATCAAAGATATACCTGAATATTTTTTCGATAACATTCATGCGGAAAATATGAAAACGAATAAAATTAAATTAATCTAATTCATTTTAATTAACGTGACTACTACTCATACTAATACGACTACTACTATCATTACTATTTATGGCAGCTCTTTTCATGAACCATCTGACATACATAATCGTACAGTAGAAATTGTATATTATTTATAAAAAGAAAAAAACAAAAAGAAATCGTTATAGATCATGACATATAGTACCTTTTTTCTCTGTTTCTTTTTCCTTCTATTCTACTTGTCATCTGTTTGTCTGATACATGATAATTATTGACAAAAATTGGAAATTCGAATAATTTGTACCCATAAATCGAAGAAGTATATTGCCTACATACATACATACTTTATATCAATTTAATTCAAATTGTTGAATATTATATTCGTTAGAGAAAAAATCATCGCTTTCCGCTCATAACATCATGTCATCATATCCAATTTCAGATCGCAGAACTGGAATCATTTCAGGAGCTTTTATTTCCCTCCACCGAACAGCTGGGGGATGAAAACTAAAACACATGTGATGATTACCATAATGGCAACAGATATATATATTTTTTTTTATACATATACATGTAAGAAAAGAGGAAGTATTGAATACCTCATTAGCTTGTTACAAATAATTATTAATGTTTCATTGCCGCAATTTACATACATTCAAAACAAACAAAGTTTGTGATAATATTCTTAAATTATTGTTATTATTATTACGATTATTAGTACTTTTTTTTTATTGCGGCTTGAAGCTTTTTTTTCTTTTCTTTTTTTCTTTTCATATCATATTTAGATAATTTGGCAAAATCGATCACAATCAATTATACATACATTATATTACTTATGATTTTTCTCTGACAAAGAAATTTATTTAGTTAACAATTTAAATATATTTCCCAAGGTCTATAAAAACTTTTCTTTACAGGAGTATAATACTACCCCAATTGTGAAATTTTTTATTAGTACTATTACATACCTATATTCTCTTCGATTATCTTCTTATTGCATTTAAGATAATTTATTTACCAATTACGACAAAAAAGCTCTCGTTGACAAGAAGAGAACAGAAACAAAACAAAAAGAGAAAAAGAGAAAATAAATAAATAAAAATAGGATAGAATTGCAGAAGGAGAATGAAAACAGAAAGTGAACTAGCTTGAGGATAAGAGTGAATGAAAAAAGTGAATAAATAATGAAAATGAACTAAAATACTATATACATTATAAATATTTGTAAATATTCTCTGTATTTCACTACTAACGACGTAACATTATTAACAACACAACCCGCTGTGTAAATGTTGTTATTTTTTATTCTCTCTTTCTATATTCTTTAGAAGTTGTTCGTCGTTCGACTTCTGACGGAAGAAAAAATTAACAAAAAAATGAATAATTTAAAAGAGAGAAAAATAAAATAAAAAATGGAGTAAAGAGAAGAGAAAAAAGAAAACGACAATTTCTGTATTATAGTATATATTATGACAAGACGTAGAAGTTGCAAGG
Source organism: Phymatocera aterrima (assembly GCA_963170745.1). NCBI lineage: Eukaryota > Metazoa > Arthropoda > Insecta > Hymenoptera > Tenthredinidae > Phymatocera > Phymatocera aterrima. Next base: position 4,408,719 of record OY720668.1, read on the forward strand.
AAATGTGAAGATAGAACAAAAAAACGAAAAAAATGGAAAAAAAAAGATTTTGTAATTATTTAAATGGAAAACGAAGTTAAAAAGGCTGGGTCAGTATTAAAAGACAGCCGATTAAGAATACCTAAGTATATATATACGGAGAAAAATTGAAGGTGAAAACAAAAAAATTAAGAAATAAATAAATGGATGAAAAAAAAAGAAAATTAAGTATAATAGTGGACCCTGTGCAAGCCTCGATCTTGTATTTTATAAATATACATATACATATACAAATCAAGTTTATTATTATTAGCTGAGAAAGTGTTTTAGTAGGAGGGTGAAAATCTTGCAAGAGGCTTTTTATTTTTATTATAATTTGTAATTATTACCTAGTTTAAAATGTTTCAACGTTTGGTACTACGATCATGAGAGGATAAATAAAAATGAAAAAATAAAAAAATAATGTGTAAAGGAATGATATACAGCGATGTAATAAATGAATTCAAACAATTAAAATACCAATTCGTATAACTCATAAGTATACATTACAGATATTATAAATAGATTATAGATATAGGTATATCATTTTCAATTAATTATTCATCGCTCTAACTAGGTCTCATTTTCTTCTATTGTCTATTTTTTGTACATCATTTGCTTTCTGTAAATTCTTCAATCTTTTGGAAAAACGGACGAAAAAATACATGCATGAGCTAGTCGAGAAAGAAACAGGAGAAAAACTCTTTCTGATATTAATATTAAAGTCTTGATATAAAATTAATCATGAATATCATTAGGCAGGGTTTTAATCGTTATATTTTTTTGCAGAAAAATGAACTTGCATTGCAATGAATTTTGAGTGAGTAGATGTGTTTGGAGTTTAAAGAAGATTTCTGGATGGATTCTCGAAGAAGGTAAATAGAAATTCAAAATAATGAGCGAACCAACGATTGTATTCATTTCGACAATACGTCGAACATAATGAAAGGATTCACAGTTTATTACAATCATCTATATAGTAATCTCTATAAATAATTGAGGCAAGTTCTAATTGCCAATTCATCTAGTGGTGTCCAGGTTCATGCTCTTTGACATCAGGATATGTCTTCTTGTACCATTCAATGTATTCCTTCTTCCGTTCTTCTCTACGAGCAAAGTAATATGGGTACATTGCTTTTTCGCTTGGATGCCAGTAGTCTACAATCCAATCTGGAGGGATGACTTCTCTCTCGTAAGCCACTCCACCTGGTGATTCTGGAAATTTTCTTGGCTGAGGATGTTGAGAACGGAATAATTCCTCTTCTCCATCTATAACCAGCCGCTTAGCTAATCTCAAATCTTTTATTCCTTTATTCTTATCGAAACTGTCTCTCATTAAAACCGCGTTGTACCTGAAGTGAGAACAAACAAAAATAAAAAATCGATAATTATTTATATACTTCCAAAATTAGGTTAAAAACTTAATTTGATTCATAAATTAAATTCAATTTTCGAGGTTATAAATTATGCGATCAACGTAAATTTGATTTTAATCATGGAAAAGAAGAACCAATTTTTAGGCCATATTTGTTCTGAAATGTGGACATTTTTGACGGCCGAGAATGCCTGAGTAGGAATGAAAATTCGGATACATTATTTATTGGCTGCATACCTGTAAATCTCTTTGACGGGAATCCAATTCTCCAAAGTACGAAGAGCTTGTTTATATAAACTACACACACGACGATTGTGGGAAACTAAACCGAGTGGCACCCTCACTGCCATCGTTAACTTAGTAGATTTTATAGTTGGAAGAAAAGAAATTCTATTTGACAAATTATGGTTACGTAAAAAACAAAGCAAAAATTCTTCACTTTCGTCTGCTATTATCATAAACCATATAATACAATCCTATAGACTGGGAACTCGTATTCGAATTTCTAACAACTGTTTCCAGCTGGTCACCGGAAATGTTGAATTCGAGATCAATTACTTGCCTTTAATTATAGAATGAAACTTTTCAATAAGGAATTCTATTCTCTATTGTTTATTCATTAAAGTACATAAAATAATCATAAGCAAATGTGAATCGCTGTTGATAATACAAGCCATGAATCCGAGAATCCGAATATTATTGTGACTATTTATATAATCTATGCTTCCGGTAGGCGACAGAAATGGGAAATTCGACAGCAAAGGAAACCGACGCGATGGCGACTGTAGTTTTAACCTGACGCGGAGTACGGAGTGGTGTTGGTCCTTTTCATTCGTTGTTTGTTGTATTACGTTGACGAGCCCTCATTTCTAGCGACTTGCGATTTTCGCCGACGATATCGCCAAGGTATATTTCAAATTCTATACACCTTCAATATCCAGTTTAATTATTACTTTGAAAATTGAAAAGAAAATATGACATGTTGTAAACATTTTACGCTTCAAACCAACAAATTTTTCTCCATTTCACATGACTCAAAAATATCTACCGTAGCACTTCGCTTTGATATACGTAAAATTTAAAAAAAGGACACAATTATACCGCGCATTTAAATTTTTTTCAGAGATTTGATGTTTGTTTATTTGTCTCGTTATTCCTGAATTGACAATCCTTATCTGTTGGTTTTATTCATAAATTTGTATTCACCTATTCTTCCTGGTATCAGAAAAACGAATTCCGTGTTCTTTGACACCAATCTGACTTTATTGTTTTTCTTCCAGAGTCGCGAATTTAAACTTGAGTAATAAAAACGAAGTTAATACACCATCCAAATGTTGACCATGCCATCTATGCCTCCTGATGCTCATAAAATTTCATTAAAAATCATTGAAGCTGTACAACAACATCCAGTGTTATATATTTCCGAAGTTAAAGGTGGAGCTGTTAAGCTCCAAGAATTTAGACAAAAAGTATGGAAACGGATATCTCAAGAACTCGGATTAGATCGTAAGATTAAAAAAAACTCAAATCATCTTCTCCCATAGCAATGAGAAAAAATAAGTATAGAAATCTCATATTCGAGTTGTGGTTTTCAGCTGGTTGGGTCAGACTACGATGGAAAAACTTGAGAGATACCTACTGTCGCATACTAAAGTATAAAAACAAAACTGACAAAGGAGTTAGAAGAAAAAAATGGATATTTGAAGATCACTTGAGCTTCCTCAAGTTTCCGTAAGAATATATGAAATTTTATGCGCCTAAAAGTAGTCCTCATCTTTTTGTTAAATGATTGGAATTTAATTTTTTAACAGTTACGAAGCAGATTATCAACCACAATGCGTCGAACTTTCTGAAGAATATATCCAGGATATAAATTCCGGGGACATCAGTTCAGAGGGTCTTTTAGAGCAGCTTGAAGATAGGAATGATGATGATTTCACAGAATATTTAGAAGTACTTGAAGAAACTGCCGCAGACCCTGTACTGGGTGGTAACGAAGATGCGAAAATAGAAATACTCGAAGAAGGTAACATCGAGATTGAAGAAGAAATGGAAATTAATAATGAAATGCAACAAGTGATAATCGCCAGTCCGATACAACAGATAGAATCTAAATTTAGAAAGATCAGACCCAAAAGAGCAAAGTATGATCATCAACCTGCTATAGAAATACAAAGTAGTTATAGTATTTTAAAAACTTCAAATTCAAATTCAACTCATGCGAATTTAATTATTCCAACCACAAGTGCTAACGGCGCAACTACTAGTCCTATTTTTCTGAGAAATGCAACAGTTTTACCTGCGCCTGTGAGTTCTACAAAAAATACAAACGAAGTTAAATCAAACGAAACAAATATCGATCAGGTATATTTAGCACCAGAGGGTAAAACCGGCGTTGAACTTTTTTTCGATAGTATGGCGCAGACGGTCAAAAGATTACCCCCTAAAGTTCAGGCTGATATTAAAATGGAAATTTGTAAAATTGTTACAGAAGCTGAAGTGAAATATTCCAAACAAACTAAAACAGTAAATACGCAACAGCTTATTACTCCTCCCGGTATGATTCCTAAGTTAGTACTTATACCTTGCAGTATGATCGATAATGCGAATAATAAAGGATAAGATCCGAAAAAGTTTGAGAAGTTGAATAAAATAAAACTAAATTGCACTTTTTTCAACGATTGTACTGCATGAAATTTCGTAAATTATAGAGGAAATTGCACCAATGAAATTTTCTCTCAATCATTAATTTTAGGTATTTCATTACAATCTGCAATTTGTATTTTTTTTTTTTTTTTTTTTTAGTTCTAGTTTTAACTATTTATCTGTACATCAGCCGCCGTACTAACACGTGTTTACATAACGGCTATAACTTAGATTTCTCATTCGGCATATGTATTATAGTTTCAATTAATTAACTACGGTATGAAATTTAATATAAGAAATAATATTTCATGCTGTTGAAACAAGATAAAAATTATTAGAGTGTATTGATGCTTCGATAAAAAACAAAAACAAATAATTGTTGCCTAATGATTGTTGAATCTGTCTTCTTCTATCACTAATAATTAGTTCTCGAGTTGAAAATGAGAAACTTACTGCACTAGACGTCCTAATTATCGTAACAGAATCAAGTTTACTTTGTGGAGTTTTTGTGGAAATTATTGGATGTACAATAATATTTTATCCAATCGTTCATGCTCATTTAGTCCAAATTTTTGGTGCCACTCATGTAACAAGGAAGAAAGAGTCCCTATTTACAATTTTTGTTAGCATTGATCAAGTGATTTATTGATTAACAAAATCATTAGCTATTTTCAATTTTTCCATTTTATCGTTAGTAGTTTCTAAATTGGATTTCGTCATCTCCATAACATATTTGACAATATTTTCTTCACACATTTGTAGGATATCTTGCAGTTGGTTTCCTTCATAAATATTTAGAATTTGGAACCAGTATTTTTCTAAATAAACCAGAAGTTCTTTTTCATTATTTTCGCTGTTACTTTCTAGAACGTTTGATTTGTTAGCTGGAAAAAAAACATGAAAAATTCCACTCATTTTCTTCTACAAGCTCAAATTCCTTTAATCTATTACTGAAATTTCTCATCTACTCACCTGATTTCAGATGAAACATAATAGTTATTACTATAAAAACGATTTCGGGGCCAACTGGTAATCTGTTCTGTTGAAACCCAAGAATTAATTTCACACACTCGTGAATACAGACGGCCGATCTTTCATCCAAAGGTATCAAATTATGACAATGAACATACGGTTGTAATATTCTCAACAGTGTATCAAGGATGTTAGTCAAATTTCCATTCCCTTGATTATCGATAAACATTGATTGATTGCTTTCTGTTATATTAGTTAAAATAGCAAGCCAGTTTTCAATTACTTTGAGCTCAGATCGAGTGTGATTTCCATCTTGCTTGGGTATTATTTGCGTAAAAGATTCTAGCAGAGCTGAAAGAATTTCTTTGATTTCGAATAAAGATTCGAGAAATTTTGCATCAGCTAATTTGATAGTAGATATCGATTGTACCAACTCTATAGCTGCTATCAATAAATCGTCTGAAAAATATAGCAATAAAGAATCGGTGAATCAGGTTATTGCTCTTATTTTATGACTCATTTGAATTATTCACCGTTGGTAGAACTTTTCAGAATGAATGTTATGGATGTTCCGAAAATTTGGCAATTCTTCAAATTCTCAAGCCACAATGAATTCGTATTATTTGATGTTTGCAGTTGAATATCCCATACAGCAACCCGTAATAATCTTAAAAGCTGAATAAGCGTTTCAGTATCGTCTACAACTAGTAAATTAAAAAGCAGGGAAACTAGTTCCTGCCTTTCTGCCAATGACTGAATAACTGTCGGCTGGCAACACATATTTCCTAGAATTCCGATAAGGATTTCCTGTGAATATAATGGAAGATAATCAATAATAATATAGTTATAATAGTAATCAATCCATCGATAATTTCAGTAGTAAAAGTAAGCGGACCGTCATTCTTGGTGAATCGCTAACTTTCAATGAAACTTCAGCAATTTTTAAGAAATTATTTTCATCGAGAAACAGCGTTACGTCTTTCTCTGTTGTCATGTCCCATAAAAGACAGAGTTTGCTTTCCAAAGATTCCGACCATCCATCTTCATAGACCTTGAGGCAAAAATAATTTCGATTTATGAAATTGGAGCCAATGCACTTCATTAAGTGAGTAATGAGCTTGTCAAGTGTTCATTAATTGAAGTTTTAAAAGTGGAGAACATGAAAATTTATCGTTTGATGTTTTATTTTCTACATTTGATAATGATATGAGGACATTGATTATCCACTTGGCGCTGTACATAGTATCGCCGATCGTGTCTCCTTTCATAGTTTCCATTTCTGATTCATTAACATCTCTCGCGTCCATCAGAAGCGATGTTGGATTGAAAGAAGAATCAGTTTCTTTCTGGTCATGATCTTTATTATTCTCGTCCATTTTTTTGCCAGATTTTCTTCCCACGTATTTTTGTTTACGTAGATGAACGTTAAGAAAATCTATTCGAAAGCTTGTTCGACGTGAACGGGGAAAGAATTGCGTTTTTTTAACCTTCAATTATTTATTCTTACTTATTTATAACAGCTCAAAAATTACTTGGAATTGTTTGCACGGAGTAAAGTGACGTTTCGAATTCTAACCTATTACGATAAATTGCAAGGATACAACTAGATATATTCAGCGTCTCGACGCTACGTTTTTCATCTTCACTCAACGGTCACACTTAGATTCTACGATTAAAATTTGAGTATTTTGATCGCCGATTGGTTGTTGTAAACAAAATTTCCACTGAAATATTAGGTTTCGCTACTCTAAAAATATTTATCTGTTATGAAATTATAATGAAACACCAAATCGGCCAATTATGTTGATTTTTTTGTTTCTGGTTTAAATACCGATTAGGATATAATTCTTCGATAAAAACATAGAAGAGTCTATTTGACCATCCGAGAATCGAACCTTTCTACGTCCAAATTCCAAATTGGAAATTGAAAATGAAGAGGCAGATACATAGTATACAATGAATAAATCATGTTTTTGAAAGTTCGTGTTACATTTTCTTTATTTGAATTACAGTGGTACAAAAAAGGAGGAAAAAAGTTATTATAACGAGTTTAACAAGTATAATAATTAATACCATTATCCAAAAGAATCACTTATTCTCATAATACATAGTGGAAACTATATACATGTATATCAAAAATATACTTGTTCAGGTATACATTTATATTATACATAGAGATAATTGTGGCGTAGTAAAAGCAACCCTCTTACAACACCAGTAACTACCATATAGATATATCCATCATATTTTTTTCCAGCAAACTTCAATGATATTATTTGAATATGATGAATAATTGATGTAACTAAATCTCTATCAAGCACAGGTGGTTTCAAAATATTAGAACCAAAATATGTATCTTAAAATATTGGATGAGACTTGATATTGTAGGATATTATAAACTATATCACTACTGTAGAGAGTGTAGCTTAGTGCATGACTAACGAACAAACCTTTATGTATTGACATGGTCAAGCGGGCGAAAAAGGAGCAGTAACATTCAATCTCCATAGATTGCGCAATGAATGGTCCAAAAACTTTTGTGCATACATGTGCTAAAAATATCCATATTCGCCCACTCCCTCTTTCTCTCTTTCTATTTATCTAATCAAATTGTCTTTGTACGCTTAGGTATCTCTTATTTAACGTTCCCAAACGTTAATCTTTAACATTATTTTTTGCTTACTATACACCATGAAATACCATCAAATAGAACAAAAATATTCTGTTCTTACGATGCATTTTCTTCTTATGATGCATTTTTCTTCTTTTCTTGGTTACACTAATTTCTTTATTTCATTATTCCTCAATTTTTTTTTTTTTCTAGTTTACTTTCTTCATTTATGATTCATTCTTTCACTTTTTAATTTCCAAACATATATTTTAAAGGAACTATTCGTTACGAGTTTAAATATTTGGGTTTTTGATCATTTCAACAAACTAATAAAATAAAATAATTAAATAAATATATGGTCTTTCAATAGTGGTTGACAATTAATCAGTATGACAATAAAATGGTATCAAATACAACCTTTTTACGAGAAAAGACTTTAGTTCATCGATAAAAAGGATTTTAAAAAACAGGGAGAAAATAATACGTTCAATAAAATAAAATGTATGTTATGTATGTTATGCTTAGTAAAATTGTAATTATGTTATGATGTGTTGAAGAAATGATCGTTATCAATGTCTTGATTTCATTATCCAAGCCAGATTCTTCAACCCCTTCTATTCAAAAATCATTTTCTAGATTGAAGAATATCAGATATGAATTACATTTTCTCTAAAGCTAACCACAGACTATCTGTGTCTTCCTCATCTCCATCGTCGTTTGAATTTGTGAATTCATCTCCAGAACTTTCAGGAGCGTCTTTGTATTTTTTAGCAACAAAATTATCAACCTGGTTCGTAGCAGCTCCCAATGCTGAAAGTACCGAATCATCCGATTCATCAGATATAAAGGGCGAACAGTTATTTTTACCTGACAAAGAATGGACGTCAATACTTGAAAAGTTAGTGGTTCTATCTTATTGTCCTGAATCCGTTGTCGGACTACTATTTGAGGCACTTGTTGTATCTGAATCTGAAGCAAGATAATGATAGAGTGGAGAAATTCAGTGGTTAGATAGAAGCTCTTCTTTAATTCAATTCAAAGGATAAAAATTCTAAATTTAGATAAATGTAGTTTCTTTACTTACCAAATTCAAACTGAGGTACAGGCACAAGTTCTTTGTTGATCTTTGGTAATCTCACTCTTTTTTTTGGCTCACTTTTCTCTGGTAACGTACAGTTCATGAAATGGATATTATTCGATTCTGCCTCGATAGGGAAAATAAAATCTGTAGCATCGACTCGTTTATGAACATACTTCTTCGCGATTAGCTTTTTTTTCTGCTGGTTGGTCAAATTTGATGATATACTTGTACCGATATATGCTCTATTTTCAGAGCAATAAGATATCAACTCTCTCCAACAATCATCGAACTGCAGAATCTTCGGATTACCTATTGTGATAAGGAGCGACTTTGCTCTTGTTACAGCAACGTTGAATCTCTATAAAAATTGGGAAAAAGATGAAATAAAATAACACATGTTCAATGAACTACTTAGCTACGCCTAAGGAAAATATATGAATAGATTTGTGCAGACAACTTTGGAAGAATAGAAACTTTGCATGTCCTAGAAAGCCGGCAAAGAGGAACTTGCCTTGGGGTTTGATAAAAATCCAATGTGTTCTTTTCCGTCGTGTTTATAGATCACTGATCGCACAGTAGACATAATAATGACGTCTCTTTCTTGACCTTGAAATATTTCCACCGTACCCACAGACACGTCGTTCCAATTTCTTTTTTCTAATTCTTGATGAATTTTCATTCTCTGTAGTTTGTAAGGCGTAATGATTCCTATGTCTTTTTGTTTCAATTTACGATTGCCGAGTTTAGCGCCGATCAGACGTCCAACATATGACATTATTACTGTGATCTCGTTCATATTACAAACGCTATAATAAATGTGAATTGAATGAAGAGAATCTTAGACATTTTCAACAAAACCTACAAATTTTAGAGTCGCGTATCTTTACTTTAACGCACCTTGGGGAATAGGACTCCCTACTTTCTTTTCCCGCTACGGCATGGAAAATTAGGGGAAAAGATTTATTTGGCAAACTTGCATAATTCAAAGCTCGGTTGATCTCTTGATCTTTTCCACACTCTAGTAATTCTCCGTCATAAAAAAGGTTATTCGGTACATGAAGGATGAACTTATTGCTTCTAAAGTTTCTTATCAGCTTTGTTATGTATGTTGGATTGTATTTTCCATTTTCATCCTTTTTGTAGGGTGCACACTGCTCCATCAGCCGCTCAAGCATCGATTTTCCTAATAAAAAAAAAAAAAAAAAAGAAATGACTCATTATGAGTATTGTATAACTCTCAAGATAATCATAAAACGTGAATCAGTTTTATTCCCAAAGTCCAAAACCATATGAGATTGAGATTGAGAAACAAAATTACCAATTTGCGAAAGTTTCGAGGTGGAAGAAATTGAAGGTACTGTAGCTATCACAAAAAAAAAAAAAAAATCCCCAATATAATAATTCCTTACCCAACATATTTACGCTCTTCACAGCAACACTTGGCCCCAATTGCATAGGATCTCCGGCAATGACTAATTGGCCCTGAAGACGTCCTCTGTGAGCTAAATCTGCGCTGCTCATAAGGCCTAATGGGATTAGAGTTTCAGGTTCCGTTGCCTGAGCTGCTTCATCGATAAATACATAAGAGAAATGGTTTTCTCTCAACTTCAATGCCAGCAATCTGTGAATTTATTAATAGATTGCTTGTTAATTATGCAATATACAGGGAGAATTTCTAATGTCTGAACACTCCGAGAAGCGTTGAGGTGGCCGCGAGTCCAAAACGGTAATTGTTTCAGTGGTTCTCAATTTTCTGATTGGCTGGAAACGCCAAAAAATTGACAACGCAGGTTTCGCGGCTGCCTAAACGCTACTCCGAGTGGTCAGACATTAGGAATTCACACTGAATGTAGATTATTATGCGCAAGATATTTTTGTTTTCATATGTACCAATACTCTGATAATCTGTACCTTGCACAGGACATGAGAGTGACAACGATGATGCGTCTCAATATGATCAGATCTTTAGGCAAGAAGATTATTTCTCTATCAACAAAGTTCGAGCATGGTTGAATTTCCTCATTTACATCATCCCTGTAATTGTAAATTTATTGTTTAAATAATTAAATTTCATTTCATGACAATGTAGATGATTTTCTGGATAAATATTAAGAAGCTTGCCAATTTCTCGATGGTCCATACATGCGATGAATGTCTTGTTCAGGAATGTTCTTCAACAATCTTTTAATAATTTCATCAGCAGCTGTATTGGACGGAGTACAAATTAGGATGTGGTTTGAAGGAGAGGTTCTCCATACCTGGTCAAATCCAAATATACAACGAATAATTCATGTTTAAAAACTTGAATATACTTTGAAAAAAACTCTCATCCCTTTTTGGTCGGAAATATCTCATTTCATCTCTGTATAAAAGTTTCACCTGAGAAATTGCTTCAACTAAAGTCGCTGTTTTCCCAGTTCCAGGTGGACCGAATAAAATGTAAGGCGCTGGGTGGGCGGTTTTCGCTATGATATTTGCAATTGCCTGTTTTTGCTCCACGTTATTGGCAATATTTTCATCAAACCAACAGGGTTCTCTGAAAATTAGGACTGCTTGTGTAAAACTACGATTATATTCACCATTTCTTGAAAGTTTTTTAATTCCAAATACAAATCTTTGAATCGTTTTTATGCATCATACTTCAGAGTTGGAAGCCAGACACCCAGAACGTATTTTCACACTCATACTCACTTGGATAGTTTGTTATAGCAAGTTTTAATTTTTGGGAAAACGGCAGGCGCTAGTTGATTATTTTTCATACAATCAAGAGCATAATGACAGCATTGTATTGTTCTTCTTGGCAGTGAAAACTTGACATTATAAAGATGATCTGCTTTATACTTTTCTGTGAATCTATAACATTATTATAAATCATATCGTCAATAACAAATACCCTGGTAAAAATATCAATTAGAATCTGTCAGAAATTTCACTTCTCAGTTTTTGTTTAGCATTGTAGAAGATTGCTATGAAAAATTCCCAAGTAGTCATAAGAAATATTTGAATTATTATAAGAAAATTACGAAAAACCGAAAAAATTATGAAAATTCATTACAAACCGTGCTGTGAAAGAGTCGTTATTAATATTCAATAAACGTAAATTCAGATTTGTCAATAGAAAATCATTAGTTTATCTAAGGGAATTTTCAAAAATTATAAAAATCCAATATACTTACTTCGCCGTTGATACAACTCTCACATATTTCTGGCTAATGAAAGATACAAAAGAGTTGCAGACGTTAGAACCATCACTTTTTCTCAGCCGAACTTCATCGTATAATTGAAGTGAAGGTCTTTCTTCGCTCAAACCGGGTACAGAGACTAAGAACTCATTGCCGTTACCACATCTTTGAATTTTTTGATCTTTCAAATCATACGTACGCATTTGTAACTGTCTTTCATATTCTTCCATATATAGCAACAGCCTTAGATATAGTACGTAAGTAGTGTCGTCTAGTTCTTTACGACTTATCATATCCTTCAAAGATGACAAATATATCTCCTGCTTTGAATTCATTCCTGGAAACTCTTTCATTCCATTCTCCAAAACTTTACGCAAATCTTTTGGTATTAGGTATGGGGGTAGTCTCAATTCTGGTGCCATTCCAATGACAACTTTGCCGCTGCAAACATATATTCAAGCCTTCAATTTATTTATTTATTTTTTTAATCAAAAATCTTTTGTTTCATAATCGTTCTCTAATGATAATTAGACTTCTTTTTATCAACAAATTCAGTCTTGGGTTCTCTTGTAACAATCAATGGTGAAAGCAAAATTACAATTAAACATGTTGATAAAATATTTAAAAAAATAAAAAGACAAGTTTCTGATCCCAGGATTGTTTCACTTACGATTTTCGAACTGTTTTTCGACCAGACATTGTGAATTCTTTATCGTAGTCAAATTAACCAAAATGATGAAGTGCCGTTCTCAACGACCTAGATATATTTTTGCTGATTAGAAATTTTAGCCTAAAATTTGTCATGTATGTAACGAATTTTAGAGAAAATCAGAACGCTGAGTGCATTTGTATGTTAGGTTAGAATGATTGACAGACCTTGAAAATTAGAAAGTAAGGTCTATAAATATTCCCGAGAGGTTAAATCAAACGATTTTGTCTTTACTTTCTTATGGTCGTTAACATTGTTACAACAAAAACACGTACAGGTCGAATTCGCATAAAATTAGGGTATATAAATACATTCCGTTGAAATTCGAGTGTGTGCACAAACGGACTAATATTTGTGTGACGATGTACCATTTCTTTTCCCCCAAGTGGATTACGAAAGTATAAAATTTATTAACAAGCTGATCCAACTAGATTTATATATTGGATTCACTTCAAATTAGTAAGAATTTTGATAGAAGTTTTCACGCTGACGTATTACCCTCGATAGGATAATAATATTGTTCTGTTTTGAATGAAATTACATAATTTTGAAATATTTTCCATCAAGAATTCAGCTTCCGAACCGTATGGGAGTGTTGGACTTCATGATGACACATTCTTATTCAAACTCACTACATCTTTTCAGCACAAATTTTTAATAAAAATGTAAACTTTATTTCTAAAAACGGTATCTTAAAAGTGAAGGAATCCCAACACCCTGACATTCTAACTTCCAAGGTATTACTTGCAGAGCCGGAAATTGTGATTAATCTGCGGAATTTGTCCAAAACTGTAGCAATGAACTGCATCAGAGAGAAAGCTGAGAGAGCTCATGCTGACGTTTTACGTGTTCCCACATTGCTGGCGCTGTCTTTGATGTTCAGAACTAATCTGGCGCGACTTTCGGTCGGTAAGCGCATGCTCGCCCTCTACTCTTATCACTCGCGTAGCCTTTAGGAAAGCCTGCTGCTTTTGCAAAGGCTTTATTAAAGCTACGCGAGTGATAAAGGTACTCGCATAGCCTCCGGGAAAGCGGTCAGCCTTTAGAAAACGCTTTCCCAAAGCTACGCAAGTGATATGGGTAGGGAGACAGCACGCGTTTACCGATCGATAGTCCTGCCAGATTAGTTTCGAAAATCAATTGCGTGTTAGACAGCGCTACTAATGTGAGAACATCAAAGAGCTTCGTTTATAAGCTCTTCGGGGACCACGCAAAATGTCAGCATGAGCTATCTCCATAGTGTGAATACTGTGAAGACGACAACGTAGCATTGCTTTCGTACTCATAATTCGCACTCATTATTCAAACTCGATATGGACGTGCTTACATTGACGTTATGTTGATTGTTGTTGTTTAAATGGATATTTTGTTTTAGCACCTACACCATTTTGATCTGCCACACCGCACTATCCCTGCGGACTTCATATGAACCGATGTCTTGGATTATGAAATTCGTATTATGAAGCGAATTCCGTTTTACCGCTCGGCCGCGCTCCGCGCCGCTGCGTGCATGTGAACCCACCATTAGTGATGTGGAGGGAAATCGCTCACTCCTATCCTCTTTGACATGCGCATTGAGCGATCTCCCACCTCATCTCTGCTACCCTTCTCGGTCATCATCACTTATTTCGAGGTCAAAGCATGTAACAGTATTATGTTTGCGAGCGTAATTCACCGATTATATCTGGTATAAATCAATAAATAACCAAAGGCTCAATAAATAACGTGAGACACACTCACCTATCACGTATGAATAAAAATGTACTGAAAATTAGCTGTCGTTAAAGTTAACGTAATCTAACTTTAACCCTAATCCTAGCCTCTCACTTTGAGGTTATATTCAGCATAAAATTGCTATAAACTAACGAAAGAATGAATATATTTTTTTCCCGTAACGGGGCTGTCGCTTTTTCGATGCCAAGGATATTTCCTAAAAGATTTTTAACATCGGCGGCGAAAGAAAAAGAAGATATTGATATTTCCTCACTAGAAGAGGAGCCCGTTTTTTCAGATAAAAAGATTGGATTATCCGAGAAAATAATCGAACTAAAACGGAATAAATCCCGGCTAGCTCGTGGAGATAGAAATGTTCTTCACGAAGAAGTTCCTCGCAGTATAACTTTCCACCGATTTCATGACACGGTTAAATATAAACGAAGAATATTTGGAAGGTATGGAATGGAATCTTGCGACGCTCCAATTGGAATAGCATGGCCAACTAAAGCAGAGGTTGAAGATACTAAAGAGTACGAATCTGTATTATATCCGGAAACTATTCAACAAATGTGGGAAAAAATTGCAACAAAAAGAGTCAAAGATGCAAAAGCAATAAGAGAAAGGTAATAGACTGAAAATATAATCAATTCTGAATCACTTCTTTACAATGAATCTATTTCTTTGGTTAACAGAGACGAAGCTGTCGCTCAAAATTTTGCCAAACTTGATAAATGGATTGCGGAATTAAACTCCAAGGTAGCTAAGAAAGAGACGGAAGCTAGAGAAGCCAGGGAGCGAAAGGAACGTTTAATAGAAGAAGTGAGACGCCACTTTGGCTTCAAGATCAGTCCGCACGATGAAAGATTTAAGGAAATGTTAGCGCAGAAAGATAAAGCAGACAAGAAACTTAAAAAACAGGCCAAAAAACAAGCCAGAAACCAACAAATACTGGATCAGTTGGCAAATAAAACAGCATCACCGTCGAAGAAACCAGAAACGGAAGACAGTGAAAGTGTCAATAATGTACAGTAGTCTTTTTGTTTTTTATTTTTAGAAATTTGAGAATATGAGGGGGGAAAAGGGAGAGAAGAAAAGTAATGTGTGGCTAGAGTTCAATTTAATAAAGATCCAATAAAGATTTTAATAACGCTTCTGCGAAATTGTAAATGTTATATTATATTTCATATCATTTCATTTTTCATATTTCTAATACAAAAACATTACACACACAGTTTGTTTTTTGGTTGAGACTAGAAGAAACCCATATTTTTAATATTTAGTATTTATCATTTAATATTTAATATTAAATTATGTATTTAAAGTCACATATGTATATATATATATAGGCACTATGTTTCTGGCTGGAAATCTTTTTTATAATTGAAACAAGTTATTGTTTTAACGGTTTTTAAATCAGTAATGAGAAATTGTATTGATTAGTAGGTAAATAATTGTCGATCGATTTTTTTATAAACCGGGTACGAATTATAAAACGGTATTTTGGATCTTGGACGATCAGCTATTGTCGTTTAATACAGGCATGATATTTTGATTATCCGCTACATCGGCGAGAGTTGTTAGTAGTTCCTTTACTCCGGGATTATGGGGTGACGAGAGGTAATCCCTTTCGTTAAAGGATTCATCACCAGTGTTGAAGTTATCGGTTATTTGAATATCCTGGATTCTAGAATCTTCTAGAAATATTACACGGATCTTTTTTCCTTTATCTAAATGTCAGGCTGACTGTAACTGCGACGGTGATGTCAACTCATAAAATTGGAAGCTCAGTTCTTCACCAAAG
The DNA here is from genome assembly GCA_963170745.1 of Phymatocera aterrima. Taxonomy (NCBI): domain Eukaryota; kingdom Metazoa; phylum Arthropoda; class Insecta; order Hymenoptera; family Tenthredinidae; genus Phymatocera; species Phymatocera aterrima. Next base: position 4,424,830 of record OY720668.1, read on the forward strand.
AGATTATCAGGTGTTATTGTCTCTGACTCAACCATATTCAGTCCTAAAGTTGTGGGGTTCAGGTCTGTCACTAAATAATTCTCTCCAATCAAACCGCACTCCTCTGCTACCACTTCTTTTGATACAGGGTTCAGAAAGTCTGGAACAAAAAAATTAATTAATATTCAATTGAGAAACAAGAATTCATAGTAATACATTTTCATGTGTTTCTAGTTTTTGTTAATCATATTAATTTATACAATATGCAGTTGAATTTATACAATTTCGATGGTAAATTTTGTTTTTGTATGTGAAATTTTCACATCTTCGACAACAAGAAAATTCAACTCTCAATAAATTAAAATCAACGAACTCGAAAATTCGATCGTCCGGATAAATTTCTCAAATATCTATGAGAATATATTCCGAATGAGATGTAAGCAGTATAATTGTTCTCTCCTAAAAGGATATGTTCTGTTTCATATTTGATTTTTGTCGAACGATATTATTTTTTTTTGTAAATAGAATTGTTGCCAATGTGTTTTTTTTCTCGCCTCAGGCTCACGGTGTTGAAATATTCACCTGTTTCTTTGAGATGGCGGTGCTGCTCCGATTGACCATTTTGCTGATCTTCTTGATTATTGTGTTCCCCATTATTGGGGATGACCATAGGCACCAAGTATTGTACTTCAACTTCTCGTTTAATTCCGCTCAGTATTTGTTCCGCACAATGCTCTAGCGTAACAGAATTTATTATTTCATCATTGTCTTCGGGTTGCTGAATGCTCGCTGTAGCTGCCGCAATTTCATCCATTGTTATCACTTGACTGATTAATTGAGACCTACAGGGTTTGAAAATATCCAAATAGAAATTAGAAATGAAAAAAAGTGGAGGGGAACGTATTTTTACTTTGTAATTCTTATTACCGTGAATTGTTCCCATTTTTTCGGTAACTATTATCTTGGTCATTTCTTCCGACTAATTGTCGTGCCAATGTGCCGTTTCCGTTTGGCGTCGTTTGTCGTGGTCTTGTTTCTCCCCGATTAGCAATTGCCCATAAATGACCGGCTCCGTGCGGGGCTTTAGACCCCTTTCGAAAATGTGGATTTATCGACAAATTATGCCGCACAGAATTCTTCCAACGATCATCGTTACTTTTGTAGTATGGGAAATGTTCTCTAAAACATATACATGATGATAAGAAAAGAAAATTAGATTAATTGGCCAGATTTTTATTGCCAGGATATTTTATTAAAAATGAAGAATATCAATTCCCCAAATAGTAAAAATCATGGGCGGGAATCTGCTTCCCTCAAACATATATTCTCCCCTTCATGGGAGGATGTGAGAGCGTCTCTTCCTTAGCGCGACAGGCACGCGGTAGCACCCCCTTCGATATCGCTGATCCCCCATGGCAGACTTTAATAGGTCTTAAAATCACCCTTGTCCAAAAAACTATTCTACCCGATTCTGGTTCCTGAAGCTAATTTCCTATGAGTACTTGCTGGTTCTACAGACTACACCTGCTCCTATACCGCGTAATGTCACGGTCGGTTAGGCGTACAGCAATTACTAATATGTACCCCTCGCGGTTTTTTTTTATTATCGCGTCTCGATGCACGTGCTATTCACACATATACTCATATGGCACACAAATACACGTATGCAACAAAAGAATATTTTGTGAATTCACGCAAAAGAAGTAGAAATAGTGAAAGAAAGTATAAATCGAGAAGGTAGAAATTGAAAGATTACAGTTTGCCCCCTGTTTTTCAATTGGTTTACCTAAAGTATTAGCTTTAACGTGTATTTACATCCTATATCGTGTGTATACTAGCTAATTCGGTCAGCAATATATCGGAGAGAACCGCGGTAATCAATTATCGAGGGCAGGTGATCCACGCCATCTGTCGCATAGAAGATAGAAAAATAATCGTCCGAAAAGCTGATAAACGATTTTTAAATGTTATCAGTTTACTACCCCTCGACCCCGCATACTTCGTGCTAACAGCAGACCGTTGTGTTAGCTCTCACATTACATCGCTAATTGAGATGACGGTTTATAATTCAAAATCCTCTAAATCTTAAATTGTCACCTCAAATAGCATGGCCATCGAAGTAAAACGTGAGATCCTTATCGTATTATAAGAAAATGACTGCGACACGTTGTGCATGCATACAAATATAATAATATTACCTATAAGTAAGTTTCGAAAGCTTGCGGATCGAACAGATCCGAAGTAAAGGAAGGGATGAGGGGATTTTGATGTACCTGTACCAGGTGGTACCACGCCTTAGGGTTAACGGGGTGGAAGTTGGTGTTGGTAGTACGTACCGGTACCAAGTAGTACCATCCTCGGTTTAAACCAAGCTTTAGGTTCGCATAGCCCCCCTCACGCTAAACTACACCGTTCCAGTGAACGAATAGTTTTCTTCTTCTCCTTTTTTCCCCCATGGAGGAAGATAGGGCGCGGATTATACTTTATAGAGTAAAACGCAGAAGGAGGAAACGACACGCCGGTTAGATAAATATATAATGCCGATGTGGGGGATGTAGAATAATAACAAAAAGAAATTGGAATTAAAATTGTAGAGAACGAAAGAGAAGAATAAGGATTGTTTCATGAACTGATAAATTTATTATTATTCTTGCACAATCAAATATATATTAGGTACCATCTTCCTTATCCTGCAATTTAGTTATTCCAATTTTGAACGCACGAACGAAATTATTATTCGAATATTCATAAACACTTACGAAATCCATTGATAAATTGCTGAAACGGTCAATTCCCCTCTTTCCTGTAACGCGTGTTCTATGAGTTCTGTATACGTAAAGGGTGGTTTTTTTTGACCGCCGTAGCGACCGGCTCCAAGATTTCGTGTCTCATTACCGATCCCGTAGCTGCTTTTCGAGGATATCGAATTCATATCGTTCTGTAAATTTCCCATATTGCTAGACGAAGCGGTGCAGGCTGCGCCGCTATTTGTATTATACGGTCTTCTGATATCGTGTATGTAACTTGAAACTGACGACGATGAAGATCCGTTACCCATTCTGTTGTTACCAGTAAATCTGTTGCTGATGTTTGTCATACCTATACGGTACGCGTTTTCACAAATGAGAAAGAATTTATTTGATTTTGATTTTTTATACGATCTCTTTTATTTTTCAGTACGTGCATTACATAGTAGCAGTACTATACATGCTTATTGACAGGTTGAACTTATAAAAATGACGCGTTTTTAGCAACAATGTAGTACGATTTTTATCCTGAAAGTACATTTTCATACAGACGCTTGATACTTATAGCGTCGAAGCATGAAAACAGTCATGTGATTATACTTGACCAACAATTTGTTAAAACAATTGATGGCACGAAATTTTGATACCAATAAATACTCTTGGATTGACGCTTCAAGTGAGGCAAATCCAACTTCAAGGACTTGACGTTAGTGTTAAAAGTCCGAATGAAAAGGTACCTTAATATAGTGGATGCTGTATTTTTATCATACCGATATAAAAATTGGGATTCTTGAATTTATCTAATTGAGAGAACCGTTTGGTAAAAATCCTGTACCATAGTTCGATTACACCGTGGTCTTGATCTATCGTGTATCGCTTCGGTGTGAGTGAATTTGTTAACTATGAAATTTTGTGTAAAAAAAAAAAAAGAAAGGTTCCAGGATTCGAAAACAGTGAAAAAATGAATTGCTGTTCAGTTGAGTTGTAAGTTAATTCAATTGCTATAAAGAATCCGTTGAAAAGAAAAACATGAAGAATATAGGTAATGAATACTGAATGAAGTGAAAATTGGTTCTCCTGCAACCTTAATTTCAATTTTTCGCGAAAGAATAAAACTTTGTGAATGTTCAAAAATGGTGGAATAATAATTACCATGGCTATTTTCCCTGGAGCCAAGAATAGGGCATTTTTCTTCCGGTGCTTCGATAAAAGAGTCAAGTTTGAAGTCTAACAGCCAAGACAAATTTCCATTTTCCTGATCTTCGACCGGTTGTACATTTCCCGGTATGAATACATGGGGTGTGGTATTATTGTTATTGACTCCGTTTGAATTTACAGCGTTGTTCATATTTTCCCAATAATTTGGAATCATACCGTAATTATCGAGGGATTGTATCTCGGATAAATTCATCGATGGATTATTATCAACACCGTTTGAATTGTGGTTTGTAAGATTTGTTAGATCTGTTAAATTTGTACCGAGGCTTGAATCTTCCCAATTTCCATCGACAACCAAAACTTCGAGTCTTGCCATCGAGCCCGCGGATCCCGAAATTTCTCCCGACGATGAAATTGGCGAGAATCCTGTGTTCTGCGGATCATAAATAATTGACGATGTGGAAGATTTCTGACTGGATGATATCATCGATGACGATGACATTGGATTATTTATTCCGTTTATTCCGTGAACAACACTACTATTACTACTACCACCACCACCACCCGACGTTAACTCTGTTAAATGATAACGTTTTTTACCGCTTTGTAAACAATTTTCATCGCAAAAATTATCAATTCCTAAATGATCGTCAAACACTTTTCTTTTAGCTCTTATACTCGTGGATTCATTTGTATCGCGATTCTGCATTCCTCCTTCCGTTCCCGACGACGGACCGATCATTATGTAAGTATAGATTTTTGACAATAGTTATTACCGAATAACAAAAATTATCGGACACAAATTTAATTCAGTATCAATTTGTCGATGGTTTTTATTCTCGGGTTCAGACTGCTTCATATGATTGTACAGTGCAATTTATTATCTTTTTTTAATTAGTTAGATTATGATGATGATTGGTATGAGAAGGTTTCTTCATTTCTTCGTCGAATATCGTAGATTTGATCTATTATATAAATGATGTAATATTATTGTGTTTGATATTTTAAAACACTGAAGCGTTTCTTCTCTTTTCTTGGCACCATCGACGCTTTTACAATATCATCATCCGTATGCAACGGACTTTTTACTCGACTGCGGATTGTTTCGTATTTCATCTCTTCCGCGGCGCGTTTTACATCGATCATGCGCACGTCACAATAAATCATATTAACGCGCTTGCGCGTTGGGTCCTATACGCGCGCGCCGTACTCCGCATATCGTTAACTTGTATTGAAAGTACATACATACATTAAAAATAAAACAGAGCTTATACTAAAAGAAAAATAATTAAACATTTAATAAAGTAGAATGGTCGATTTTGATTATTTACTATCCCACGAATTGTGTATCTCAAAGCGTGATAAATAGAATTTGAATGTATTGCAAATTGAGGGATCTGAAATTCGCGCGGTTCTTTGCGAATGTTTTCTATCTCATTGAATTTCTTCTCAAATACTATCTACCTGAGCAATGAATATAATCGGTATGTTTTTGCTAATGACGAACTGTTTGAAAGTATTATTTGCTGTATTCGATGTTCTTATCCAAATGATGACAACGTATGCGGACGACAAATTTTCGCAGCGCGCGCGCGCAATCTGTTATTTGAAAAATGCGCGCGCGTAGTCAGAAATTTGTCGTGCGCATGTGTTGTTGCCATTTGGAAGAGACCATCGACAGCTATCCATCACTATTTCTTTACTTTACAATTAACCCTTTTGAGCAAAATTACAATGAGCAAAAATTCATCTATTTCATCACAATTGAAGATCCGATTCCAGCACCACATCATTTATTTCTTGAGAATGATTTAACGTGTGCTGAGATTCGAACGTCCCTCGGGAAATGTCAAACGGCAAGGTAGCGTACTGCAGTGTTGACTTGTAGATGCGTATGTAAAAATGCAGAAATAGTTTACTGCTCTGTCGGCTGACGCTATGCGTATAGATAGCGCCATCTGGTTCTTTAGTCTTCAGAAGCAGAGATCGACTTTGCACGAAGGAGCGAGAAAAGCCCAACGAAACGACTTCTCTGCTAACGTCACGCTCACGTCGCATTGAAGAATGACATTTAAAATTAATACTCAGTATATTGTCAAACGAAAATAACAACACAAGTTGATAATAATAAGTAAAATATACTTGTACGAAATTACATGGATCATTGAATAAATAAACGGATAACAATAATTTTAATAATATATGATGGATGTGGACAACGAATTCGATCAAAATCTACTCCAACAATTCAGCTGTCTTGGTACAACGGACAAAGATGATCTTGTTAAACAACTTCAGAGGTTATTGGCTGGTAGTCATCTCAATGAAGCTACCGCAGCCTTCTTCCTTGATATGAATAATTGGTAAACAATTTATTCGATAATAACGAACTATGCGGAAATGGTGAATAAATAAACTGTGACGAAAAAAGAATATGGAGCCTCTTAGAGAGAGAGAGAGAAAGAGAGACAGTCGAAAAAAACTCTTAACCTCACAATTTTATGATTACCATATTTTTTATTGTTTCGTTGGTATTCTCCCTTGTAGTATCAAGCTCGATTAAATTAAGCCCTAACTTTATCGTTCTCCTTCTTTTTATTTATATGATAAAGTCGCTTCGCTTACTAGTTAGACTCAAATACGTTCCGTTCTATTCTCCAACAGGAATCTTCAAGCAGCAATATGTAGTTATTTCGATTTTGAATCACCATTTAAACTACCTTCTATGGGTTTGATATGCGACTCGACAATTGGAGAGGGTGAATCAGTACCTCCGAATACAAAATTTCGTAAGTCATGGCAAGTTCAAAATACAGGAACTGAAGCTTGGCCTGAAGGAGTTTGTCTCCAGCATACGGGCGGAATTAAAATGGGAGATTCAAGTCCAGTCGCTGTTCCATGCGTGGCACCAAAAGCTACCCTTGAATTAAGCGTAGAATTAATAAGTCCCGCAGAACCAGGTGTCTACCAAAGCAAATGGAGAATGGCAACACCAACTGGCTCTTACTTCGGTGGTAAGTTTCATTTAATATATTTTCTTTTGCCAGTAGCTCTATTCATTCATCTTCTGGATATGCCTCTGTACACTGATAATATTGTTTTAGATGTAATTTGGGTAATAATAACAGTCTGCGAGGGTGGAACTTTGGCCGTAACTCAACAGCTACATCAATTAAGTACTTCACAGGCAAATGATGTTCAAATGTGCTAGCCCCTGTCTTTATTTGCATCCAATTGTGTCTATGAGAGATGAATTTTGTTTTATAAGAAATGAAAGTGTCCGAAAAGATTATATATCATCCTCTATTTTCTTTTTTTTTTTCAATTGTAAATGTGAGAGCGGAATTCTTACCTATATTTATATCATAATATGAGTTTTGATATTGTCAAATCTTTAACTACGTTTCAATCCGCATTTTAGCGTCTTAATTATTGTAATAAGATGAAAGTAGCTACATCTAATGATTATTTATATTTTATCAGGTACCTAATTGAATAATTTTCACAAAGCATACAAATACCTAAATTAGTAATCGGTCAGCCTTGATTGAAAGGAAAACGAAAGGAAAAAAAAATGGTATCAAGGTGCTATATTTTTTTTCAAGTATGAAAAAATTAATCAGCAGAAGTTTTTATGTTTGTTACGAAACAGCGATAATAAATGAAACGTCGGGGAATTCTCGTTCAAATGAAATGCGTAATTATGAAATGAAAACAAGATTAAAAAGTACCGAGATTTCTTCGTACATACGATGATTAAAGTATCACATATGCTTTAATTTTTTCACAATATACAATTTGAATATATATCTTTTCTTATTTAAAGTCTATAATTCACATAAGTGCACATAACAATATTCTAAACTGTAATATCAAAATGATGATATTTGTATGCTTATTTAAATGTATATTCACAAAGTCTTGAAAAGCGAAAAAGAAAAAAACATTATATAGATATAAAGAAATGATTTCATTGAATATATGATTTTTATTAGGAAATAAAATATACATGAAGAAATATATACAAGAAAAAATAAAATGATAAATATTTATTCTATCGTTCTGATATAATAGAAAGTCACAAGAAAATACCTTAAAGCGTATTTGAAAAACGTCCCAGAGACATTTCTGTTCTTTCTATGGACATAAGGTCTAAAAAAACAATGGTTTCAATAATTTGGTTTTGAAAGAAAAATACTTATTATTCGAATATTTTTATACTAGTTATACTTGTAGTAACGGCGCTCTCAATAGAATTATGTATGTATTTTTAAACTTATCTATATCTCAATAGATTGTTTCTGGCATGTACTCTCTATATTCTACTATATCCATTCATATTTTCAAAAATCTTATAGTCCTTTTCTCATTCACACTACTTTCTAAGTCTATATTATAATTTGAAAGTGTGTGATAGTGATAAAAATGAAAATAAAATAATTAAATATATAGCAATTGCAGTTTATGTATATACTTGACTTAACACAACAACAATTTAATTCCTCGTTTCTGGGGAATAAAGCTTTGGAAATGATAAAAATTTTTAATCCGTGAATTAACAACTGGTAATGGAATTGATCAAATAATTCGTTGTTTTGTATGGAAAGGTAACTTAAATCTATAATTATACATTGAATGAAATACCGGTGTATCGTTTCTTATATCACACAGCCATTTCCATAGCGATCTTTGGATGCGGGTCATATCCAATTAATTCAAAGTCGTCAGCCGTGAAGTCGTCAATATTATCAACTTTTCTGATAATATTAAGCTTAGGAAAAGGTCTTGGAATACGTTTTATCTGTTTTTCAAGTGCCCCAATGTGATTGACATACACATGGCAGTCTCCTATAGTATGGACGAATTCACCGAGCTGTAAAAAACAAGAATTACATCTGATAATTTGAGCAGAATTATTATTCAACATTCTCTCCTTCATAAACTGTACATTTGAGATAATTTTATCAGCGTGAAGATGAAGAAACATTAACAATCATTTCATCATTCATTGCCGGATTCCTAAGTTTTATAATAAAAAAATATAGAGTCAAAAAAGGACAAAATGAGATGAGACCGATAACTTCGATTCTTTTTTCTCCCCCCCCCCCCCCCCCCCCCCCCCCGGTAATAGTTTGTGATTTTACCTTTAATCCGGTAATATGTGCAAGCATATAAGTAAGCAGGGAATAACTGGCGATATTAAAAGGTACTCCAAGTCCCATATCTCCGCTACGCTGATAAAGCAAACATGACAATTCGCCATCGGCTACGTAAAATTGTGCCAAACAGTGGCAAGGCGGTAAAGCCATTTTTGGTATATCTACAGGATTCCATGCGCACATTATTATACGCCTATCGTTTGGTAGATTCTTTAGTTTATTAACAACATCTTGAAGCTGGTCTATACCTGGAAGTTGTATAATTAATTAAATAAAATAAAATGAAAGAATTATTAGATATTAAGTTCTAGCCGAAAATTAACCTTGTCTTCTGTTTTTCTTTAAATTTTCAATTTATACCTTGGCCTATATAGTCGGTCTGCATATCTTTATATTCAGCGCCATAATGTCTCCATTGAAAACCGTAGACTGGTCCTAAATCTCCTATTTCTCTATCAGTAAATCCGCAGCTGTCCAAAAACGATCTAGAACTATTTGCATTCCAAATATTAATGCCTTTGTCTGAAAGATCTTTGGAGCTTGTTGATCCCTTTATGAACCATAGAAGTTCTTCTACTACACCTCGCCAGAATACCGATTTTGTTGTAAGTAACGGAAATGCGCCTGTAAATCAAATTCTAATTTATTTTAAACTCTAGCAATGATCGTTGAACTTGTTCAAGGTATGAAAAAAAACAAAGAAAACCCCCCAAAATTAACTTTCCCTTACCGTCTCGTAGACTAAAACGCATTTGAGGTCCAAATATTGAAAGAGTACCAACGCCAGTACGGTCTCCTTTTTTGTTACCTCGTAGTAAAATTTTACACACTAAATCGAGGTATTGATATTCTTCGTGTTTTTCTGCTTTATTCGAGTCTCCATCGTTTAATTCATTCGTTTTAATATTTTCCAGGCTTGTTTCTTCTTCTGGAATTTTAGACCCGTTTGGCACATGACAGTGACCGCTTTCCGCCAAATTCTGCGTCGTCGTGTTCATGATCTTGCAAATTTGCGCGATTTCTTCAGATATAAAGGGTATGGTTCTTTAATACAAAATAAGCGTGGTGTCTTCAACTTCTATTCTTCCTTATACGCAATAATTTAAACACTTTTAATAAAGTCTGTTCTTTACGATACGGATACTTATAACAGAATGGAGCCAACCGCCAGTATAATCGTTCGGGGTAACCGTGCGCAGTGGGTAAGTGTGCGCCGCGCTTTATCACCGAACGGGGTGCGGGGGACTGTGGAAGTGACGTACGCGGTGTTTACATTTTTCATCAGAAAAACGAAATCCCACGTTGCTAAAATAGTTGTTTCTGTCACGGCGAATAGTGTGACCGTTGAGTGTAGAAGGGTAACACTCAACGGTGTGACGCCTAAGCCCAGATTGAAATTAGTGTAGGTTAATTCTATTCATGTTAGCAATTCATTTAAGCTTGATGTCCGAAAAGAACTTTGAGGTTATATTCGGTGCCGGCCAAGTTACGGACATTCAAATGCAATTTGTCTCTCACGGAGAAGTGAGCGCGGGTGATTGTGCGCTTCATCATAGGCATAGTGTATAATATTTCGGGCCATTACACTCGAAAAGTTACAATTCCTCGGCAGCAAGTGTAAGCGGTGTAGTGTAGACAAGTGTAGAAATGGCGGTATGCCGTAACCTGCCTCATGTTGAAATTTTGCGCCAATGAACGGCAGCCATTTTTATTTAGACAATTCCCGACGCGAATAAAAAATAAATAAACCTATTAAAATATTCAAATTTTTGGCGCGCACAACCTATTCGTCACACTGAGGTGTATTCTTTTGACACCGTGATCGCCTGATCGATGATCACTGCGATCACTTCTCGAAAGTGATCATCATTAATTGAAAAGAACAACCGAAATGCGTGATACCAACGCCACGCACTGTACGGCCAAGAACGAAATATAACATAACCTCAGGATTCGTTGACTGCTGTGAACATAACCTCCAATGTAAGCCAATATCAGTGTCTAATTAAGTGTTATTTATACCAAGATACTTGCAATGGCATCAATTAATCGTTGAGTCGCTCATTTCTTCTTCTTCTCCGTAATCTCTGTTCGGTTGGAGAGGTTAAGTCTTATGGTAGTGCCATGTATAATGCACTTGCCAATGCCTTTGCACGCTGAAATTTCAAATTTATTGGAATTTGCGCGTCGAGAGTTGTGACCACTATAGAAGTGATCACGAGAAATGCTTGATCACTTTAGAAATGATCATGTTCCCTTTAGGCGTAGGTCGGGGAAGTGATACGAGTCAAAAGAACATCAACAAAGTGATCATGATCAGTTTGATCAGTGATCACGGTATCAAAAGAATACACCGCTGCTACCAACGAACACGGCGTACTTGCACACAACTTGACGCTGATAGGGAATGCGACACTGTTTTCGAAAGTGCAGTGTGTTTGAGAGTAGTGTACAACTAGTGTAGCAGACTGTGGTGTAGATACTACCTCCATGCTACATATAAGGTTTGTTCGTTGGTTCCACATAAGTGTAGAACCAATGAACATAATCTTCTACGTAAGGATTATTCTACTATGGATGGATTCTTTTACTCAGGCAGCTAGTGCAGGCCTGCTTCATAAGCCAATCATATTGCAGGGCCGAGTAGAAACAGTTGCGGATGCGCTACCTCCTGCGTAGAAGAATGTACCCTATATGAGGATTATGATGCGACATTTCCAGCCAAACATTCATGGCATATTGGTTTCCATTCAAAGTTTTTACTTTTTGAAAGTTGGCTAAAGTGTTTTTTATCGATTTCAGTTCACGTTATTTAGAAATTCGAGACTACTATTGGCTGTTTCAGTACGATTCCTTCATCTGATTGGCTTGACAAAAAAAGAGAAAAAAATAAAAATAAGGCGTAGGTGTAGCTCGCTAATTTAAGGCGGGAATTACAAAATATTTTGACTAGTTGAGAAGAGAAATAGAGTTGAATCTTAATAAAATATTTTCTTGACAGAGGTGACTGTTGGTTTGCAATGGAATAAATGTTTTACGTATCAATGTTCATAATCACCACATTCTTATGTACATAATATAATAATAGAATATAATATCGCAGATCAATTACGATCTTGTCACTGTTACATAGTAATATTCCACTTGAATCATTTTATAAACCTTCATCACCTTAGGCAAGCATAGAAAAGGAGAGAAACACTTGATTAGGATTCTCAAAAGTACAATCTTTACAGAATGGAATAATAGTCGCAGTACAGATAAATATAATACACGGATTATTGCAAATTGAAAGAATTTCGATTGTATTTTTCATTTTTTTCTTAATTTACCTAAATCACACTAGAATCTTTAATTCTTCTTCCTTTAGACTTCTCCATTTCCCTCATTAAATTAAATTATAAAACGGAAATTGCTTCACTTCGGTTTCCTTGAGCTATCTATGTATTTACGTATTAATAACAAAATTGTTATTAACTTGCATTTCTGGACTCAAATCAATGAACCCAGCAATTGAATCATTGGGATTGCTATTGCTTGGACCATCTTCGGTCGTATTATATCCAACAAAAGAGGGCGCTGGAGCGCTTCGGGCCGTTGGAATAGGGGCTTCAGGTAAAAGGGATGTACGTTCCGTCGCACTTGTCCACGTTTGGTGATAAGATCCACGTCCACGAATTCTGCGGCTCAGGGAGGATCCGACGACTCCTAAATGCTCCTTTATGTCGTTATGTACATCAGAAACATCCCACATTGCTCTGAAAATTCATTATGGTAAATTATTTTTATTGATCGTAAACTAATCAATAGAATAGAATGTTCAAGTTATATTCAGTGGAATTAGTCACCTAAACGCTTCCCACCACGCTTGACTTTGCGCCAAATTAACAAAAGGCTTATAACTAAAGCTGTAGTGATGAGCGACAGCGGCTAAGAACATTTCTATACAAATTAGAAAATCTTGAAGTTTTGAAGAAATGTTTCTTATGTCATCGGTATTGTCTGTATCAAATATACTCGATATTACATCAAGATATACAAGCAAAGCTATGATCACCCCTTGACTGAAAGATATAAGAAAACATAAATTGAAGAATGGAGTAATCGTTGAGTGCAATATAAAGTGCGAACGATAAATGTAATTAATAGACAAGACTTACAAGAATGAAAAAAACACAACGGCTTTAATACAGAGGAATTTTCCAATTGGTTTCATCGGCCTCAATCCTTCCGAATTAGCTCGGTAGAATAGTACAAGGCAATACATCGCAACGAATTGCGAGAAATTATTGAATGCTATCATATAGGGAAAAACGACGTCCGCCCTGAATTCACCTTCTCCATAGACTCCGTTCAATTCACAAATGCTGTAAAGTATGGTCAACTACACAAGGTATCCAATTTGAGCCAAAGTATTAGGATATCTTGATTGTTTCGAGGTGTATCACACGCAATTATTCAAATTTCAAGCCTTCAAGGGTGTGAAAACTGACACTTTTTGATATAATCTGGTGATCAGAATTGTAGATTAAAAAAAAAAAAAACAAGATGTATGAATAGTTTACACAATGTGCTTATCCTCTGGAGTTAGGAGACTCGCTATGCTGTAAATATATGAGTAAATAACAAGAAATGAAGCTCAACTAACAATGAGATCAATGTGGTTATAGGTCGCACAACTGTGTATTGTAGAATTCCGTGTTTACACATGTGGACGAATTCCCTTCCCATTTCCCAATCTGGTAAACAGCACAAAGGAAACATGTGATGAACTTGTGGTGAAAGTTCCAGAGTATGTTCTAAGTCTCGATCTGTGTTTAAGTAAGCGAGGAGATACATCATGAAGTTATAAATTACGTATGCTTCGTAACATTCTCTTAAACTGTCGACGTAAATACTTCCTTCTGGAAATATTAGACCAAGCCACTGAAAAAAAAAAAAAAAAAATGTAATATTTTTTCACAGTATTGTGAGTTGAAATAGTAAAATTTAATAAATTTCGATTAAGAAAATCTGAAAGTAGAATAATAGTGACTAACTTACAGCATTGACCGCATAAATTGGTACCATCCATAAAATTCTATAAAAACAAGAAGAAAGATGTATCATGTGATATGAGAGAAGGATTGAAGGAGTAATTGAAAATTATCCCAATTAAAGAAACAAATTTAGTCTCCAGGGTTCCAATAATTTATTTCCTTGAAATATTATCATATTCACCTTATTATATGTTTTTGTAACTTTGGCTGCGTGTAGTGAATCATATGTTGTACAATTTCATAGAATGAAATTGGTAAGGCAAGCAAAACAAATGCCCCTCCTGCCAAAGCTCCTTGGTCTTGTTTTTTAAATCCATTATTAATTGAATTCGCCAATAATATTGGTACTAAGATTATGATCATCAGACCGTAAAGGCAGGTTAAAAGAGGTAGAATCCAAAGACGCCAACGTTGACAAATTGATGCCATTTTTTAGATGAAATATTTACATATTTGTCTATCTATTTTCTATTTTCGAATTGTTCCTTCCTATTTTATATAAGGAAGATGTGATTACGCGTTTATTGAATTAGCAGATCCAAAAGTAGCAATTGGAATACTTCAGAACAGTAAGGAAAGTAGTTATATTATTGAAAATCGTTATAACTCATTGAATACAGTAAAATTATATCATCCGTTTTTATTTATGTAAATCTATCGTTTCTTTTCTAGTCCTTTGGTTAATGGGGTGAATATTTCATTAGGTCTTGATGGCGATGTTTTTGTTTATATTATTATATATGGCCAAAATTGAAAACAGAATTGCATTGTAGATTGTTCATCGATAAAGGTATTATTCGTTCGTCTATAAAAGAATTATTTACATAACACAGCATATTAAAGAAGACTTTTTTTATTATGTATTTATGAACTACTACAATGACCGATGAGTCAGCTGACAGGGGCACTTGACAGATTATATTACAAACGTATAATGGTATAGTGAAAACATCTGTGTATATGTATTTATTTCCACACAACTTTCGCGTCTGCTTATCAGTCTAATGAATAAATAGAAAACTTATGTTTACTGGAAAATTTTAACACTTGGTATTATTAATTTACGTCTCAACCATTCGCGACAATAAATAATAAAACGAGACAAAAGATATTTCCGATTTTTGACATTTCGTATAATACTAGTAATTAATTATAGGAAGTTTACTCCTACTACAGAGGTTTATTCCAGTTCTACCAGACAAACAATGAAAAAGTTTCTATACATATTGACACCTTAAATAGTTGAAATAAGTCGTAAAATATAAAAAAAATTATTAAAAAGGGTATGAAATTTAATTTCAACAAAAATATCTTTAAATCATTATTTTGCATTATCTTCAACGTGCGAAAATTCCGAATCAAATTATAATGCTTCATTACAACTAGTAAATTTGTTCTTTTTTCATCAACGAATCATCCCTGCACCTATAAATAGACTTCCGGTATAATGGCGTCAAGAAGCACGCACTGTTGTCACATTTTAGTCTCTACAGTGTTTCAATATTTTTCCTTGTTTATATCAATTTAATCATTACGGTAATAAGTTTCCAATTAAAAAACGATTCACAAGATCATCCTACTGTGGTTAAACCTGGAATAATTTTATCCATTTCTTTGTCTTATTAATAAGACAATTGATTTTGGCCAAAGCTGCGGGTGCAGTGACCTTGAGGGTCCTGCTGTCATCACTCCGACAATTAATTGGCGCGCAATTCAAATGAATCAGAATATACTACTCGAATATTAACCACGAAATAATCCATTATAAAAACTTCGTAAACAATATTTATCATACCACGAACCTCAAAAACAATGGAAGTCACTACCCACGATGAGGCGCAAGCAGTTTTATTGGAAGGAATGGAAGGCGCGCAATATATAACAATACAAAGAGCCGACGGAGAATCTCTGGGCAAAGGCGTACCTTTGCTAACATTAAACGGAGAATTAATACCCGAGGGAATGGTCGTAGATATGATAAACGCTGGTGTTGGTTCAGAATACGCGACAACGCCACAGTATTATGCGGCTGAGGACGATATTCTTAGTGGCCATGATTTAACGGAGGTAAAAGAAACTTGCTGATAATTTATAAAATTTGAATGTTTTATATGCAAATTGAGCTTGTAGCATTAAAGATGAAAACGGAAGCGAATTTCTGTGTTTTTTTTAAAGGAGGATCGCAGATTGGCTGCTGCTTTAGTCGCCGTTCAACTCCAGCAGCAACAAAAGCAACAACAATTACATACCCAGCAACATGAAGACTCAACGTTACCAGATGTTGGACATTTGGAATCACTCTCTCCTGTTAATGCATATATTCAAACTATACCCGATCCCGATCCACCTCCGGTTTATCCTTCTTTACAATCATTGAGTAAGAGAATATCACAGAATGTTAAGCAGGAGTTTATTAATATCAAAAGTGAATACGAGATGGATAATTCTGCGGAAAGTAGTGAAGACGCTGCGCCTAATCCTGGAGCAAAACGATCATTGCCACACAAGAAAAGAATTCCTAGAAAACTCAAACAACAATCTAAGAGAGTTTCAGCCAGAAGAGATAACGCCAAATTAAATAATCAGGATATGGTGAATCAACAACAAAATAATGAGTCTCATATTCATCCATTTAGATGCGAATTATGCGGATGTTCTTTCAGTGGGCAACTAAAATTCTTCGAACATTTGAAGGTGCGGGATGCGCTTCAGATGAACTTTATTCTTGCTTTATGCACAAAGAAAATTACTTTCATAATCAATTTTCCACATGGCAGGCTCATTACGAACCGGTGAAACTTGAATCCAGGATAGTGCAAGCCAGGAATACGAGTATTACAATATCTGTGTCGGACTCCGTCCAAGCTTTGGAAAATTCTGTAATAGAAGAATTTAGTGAACCTGAAGACTTGATGGAAGGGATAAGGGGTGTCGGTTGGTATCGAGTTTTAGGGTTCATATTCCTGAGAAATAGATTTTCCTCGAGATTTTGCCCACTGAGAAAAGCTTCGTGTTATGTATTCCTTTGATATCTGTATTTCATTTTCAGTCGAGGAAACTGGAGCACATATTGATGAGGAACCTGATGGAACATTGAATGATGTTAACGGGGCATCAACCTTATGGGCTATTGCAGATGTCCCGGATCATGGCGCACAGGAACAAGTTGAAACAACTACAATTAATGAAAATGATCTATTGGAAAAGGCAGAAATCAAAGTACCGGAAACTACTAAAAAAAAGAAATCACAAAAGAATAGAAGATCAAGTATGTATCCTGACGGAAAACAAGTTGCTAGCATAGTTCTTGTGCATCATTTTCTGCATTTATATTTGAATATGTATGAAAATTTTGAGGTTCTTGATCCAAATTTATCTAATTGAAAGTGTCTGTAATCTGCTATACAATCAGATTTGAAAACATAACTCAGCTCATCAGTTCATTGGTATTTTTCCCATTTTCTCTGCAGTAGATGAGCTTGTATGTCCGCAATGCGGCCGATCATTCAATCACAAAAACAGTTTGGTATACCATATGCGATCTCACAGTGGAGAGAGACCTCATCAGTGCGATGTTTGTGGAAAGAGTTTCTTTGCGGCGAGTGCATTGAAGGTTTAGCATAATTTTTATCATTATTTCTGATGAAAATATTGCACTTTTTAAAACACACTCTTCTTCATTTACGTGGTTTTTGATCACGGAATTATAATACCGTAGATGAATGTCGCTCTTATTCCATAAAAATTGATAAAATACCCAATCATTTTTCAGGTTCATAAAAGATTGCATAGCGGGGATAAACCGTATAAATGTGATGATTGTGGACGCCATTTTCGTCAGTGGGGTGACTTGAAATATCACTCAACGAGTATTCATTCGGAACAAAAACAATTCCAGTGTGAATATTGTGGGAAAGATTTTGCTCGAAAGTATTCCCTGATTGTACACAGGCGAATTCATACTGGAGAAAAAAATTACCGATGTGAATATTGTAATAAAACATTCAGAGCTAGTAGTTATCTACAAAATCATAGGAGAATTCATACGGGAGAGAAACCACATCCATGTACAGTTTGTGGAAAACCATTTAGGGTAAGGAGCGACATGAAAAGGCATCTCAATACTCATTCACGCGGTAGATTCGAGAGACCTGTAAATCGAACGAACGTGAACAAAAACGTGACCGACGAAGACGATAAAGGATCCCAAGTCAGAACAATTCAAAATAGTTTGGTTGAAGATCTGAAGCTTGAGGTTGAGGCTAACGGAGTAGTCGAAATTGTTCCTCCGGAAGATAATCCAGAGAGTATTTTACCTCATGAAGGCAGCCAGACCCTGGAATATTCTGTTCAACGCACCGTAGATGGTGGAACAGATAGAGATCCTTTGGAGGCAGATGTACGGAGTGCAGATACGCTGTATGTATCATTAATGTTTTCTTAGTTCTACCCTGGCTTTATTTATTTTTTTGTAAAATTATTCCTTCATTTATTATTTCTCTCACAGGCAGTATTACTTCATCTAACTTCGGTTCACCAATGATCTATGTACAGGATTGGATTCGATGATAATGAGCCAGTGTTAACACCGTCGTGAAAAACTTACATTTTGTATGAATGACTTTTATGCGCTGTCAAATAAATTTTTTTTACTTGTTTTTTGACGGAAATATCATGATTCGGTGCAATAGACTTATTCAAATTACCTATAATTATTGTAATTTTAATTATAATAATTAGAATTTGTGTACTCTGATGCTGTTTTATTGTTCGTACTATGGTATTCGATATTTCTGAGCATTGTTATCATTAGTGCAATTGATATAACAGGATAAGTGAAATGGCATATACAGCGTGTAACAAAAATGGCGTACTATCTCTATATGGCATATTCCTTGTGAAAATGGAATTGAATTTTCCTTCTCAAACTTTCTGCTGAGGCTTAGTTTTTGCGCAAGAATGGATTCAAATGTATTGATCAGGGATCAGCTTTGGAAATCAGTAGAAATCGTTCTTGATCGTTCATCTGACTCGGAAAAGCTGAGTGACGATGTATCGCCACTTCCCCACTCCGCTTGCAACATTAGTTGTTGCAAACCACGGGGAGCATTGTGCAAAGAGTGGGGAAAGAAAAACTGGCGATATATCAGCGCTCAGCTTTTCAAACTCAGACCGACACTGGACTACCATTTCCTTTCAAATGCTGATCTATGATTGGTGCATTTGAATCAGCTCCAGTGCAAAAACTAAGCCTCGGCGGAAATTTTTGAAAAGGCAAATTCAATTTCATTTTCCATAAGGACTGCCATATAGAAATGATACACCGTTTTTGTTGCACCCTCTATAGTATATTATCATATTAACACTAAATATTATGAAAAAGTGAATTTGCATCAAAATTGGAAACGTAACGAGTATTGAAACATAATCTCGTTAGTATATTAATTGTTTCAACTATTCTGAGCAACATAACGGCCGCAAAAAGTATCAAATAGTGGACGGAGGAATAAGAAAATGTAAACCTTTAGCATAAAGTAATTGTTATTTTTAAATTGACAAGAAAAAAGTATATACGTTAGCTTAGGTTCAAATACTTTTCGCATTATCTTACAATGCTACAGACATAGGTATAACATGATTATCTATTTCTTGATCGATATATGTTTGATGCTATGATAATTTGGATCTGTATAAATTAAATTTTTTATTTCAGTAATATTCCTCGCTGGGATCATGCAAATGAATTGATAATAATACTTATTTTTAAACATTATTGAGGCTTTTGCTTCTCTTTGCATATCAAAAAGCGATAACTTGGGGCTGCTGTATTGATTTATTCGAGTCCCTGATAAAGTATGGGAATTGATTATTCATTTTCTTTGATATCTTACAGCTACTAATAATTATTATGATTATTAGTTTTATTAACATTATTATTATTATTATTATCATTATCATATGTAGTGCAGTAAACTCCAGATGTAACAGAATCTAATAGGCTTTAAATATAATCCTCACGGATTGAGTATTCGCGAAGGACCAGTATTTTCATAAAGTTCGATTTAAAAAATATCGACAAATGATCGATACTGTCGACCGACCATGAATTTTTATTGATCATTATTTGAAACAATTCTGGAATATGGATAAAAATTATGTGTTATTATACATAATATTATCTATAGTATCATTTTATCACATAGTATGTGATTTAATTATTGTTAATTTATGAATTAACGAATAGTGATGAAAAATGTATAACCATAATTTTTTTCTTACAGATAAATTAATCAATTGTTTATATCAAAAGTCCATGTTGAAAAAATATATTTTTTACACATAGATACACAAGTATATAGTATATTATACATACATTTTAATATAATCATTCGTTTTATTTAAGCGTCAAATCTCGTAGTGGAGATGAAGCAGATGCTACCGGCAAACCATTATTTTGTTTAGTAAATATTTGTAGCAGTAACGTTATATCTCTCGATTCCAAAGCTGGTCTCAATCTCTCTGTTGCTGCTCTA
Organism: Phymatocera aterrima; assembly: GCA_963170745.1. Lineage (NCBI taxonomy): Eukaryota > Metazoa > Arthropoda > Insecta > Hymenoptera > Tenthredinidae > Phymatocera > Phymatocera aterrima. The sequence goes on from OY720668.1 coordinate 4,445,445, forward strand.
CTCATAATTCTGTGAAAACAAAATCGTTTGACAAATTTGTGCCCAGACATTGAACTATTGAGTTTCCTTACTTTTGTCCGCCTTTTGCTCGCTCCCAATCAACATACAAATCTGTAATTATTCCATATAATCTTTGCAGCACCTCAGGATCTTTTGTAATTTCGGTTCTCAGTTTTGATTCCTCTTTTAGTAAGTCTCGGTACTTTGGACAGAGTTTTTCCGGATTTGTGTTCAATTCCCACTCTTGTAAAGCATCTAGGATTTCGATTTGTTTTTGCAAGTTTTGCGCTGCCTCAATTCGTGGGAGAACTAATTCTAACACTCTGGCAATGCTTCCTTCGGCAACGTCTATTGATAAAAGATATTTCTAAGTTGAATTAACTATCTGTATGCTATCAAAGTAAAGATTTAATAATTTTAGCTCACTACAGAAAACATCCAATCGTATCTTTCTCTTGGTAGCTTCTCCAATTAATATATCTCTCAGGATAATAACGCTTGATACATTCTCGCCCAGAAACGTTGCTGTTCCCTTTCTGAAAATATGAGAAAATTTGAAGAAAGATAAATTACAACACTCATCAGAGACTTACTTGTAGTTGCATTTCAACATAGTTCCAATGCATGTAGATGTAAATATTAAACTTCCCTCGCCATCTTCCAAATGTGGTCTTTCAGGTACGTCCGGAAGAGCCAATGAAAGCCACGCATGAATCTGTGATGAAATATTGTACAATATACAATGTTTAATTACTATTTTTCTAAATATTATTTCCGTACCTCAGCAGCGGTGAAAGAACCGCGTAAGTTCAATTCATTAAACGGTCCGCCAAGTAAAGTAGTCTCTTTATCTTTATGAAGTCTCGAGTGAAAAGATAACGCGTGTATTGGAATTTGTATCAGCCGACAGCATTTCGGTTGTACCTTGTTGCATTATTAAAGAGAATATTTAGGTACTGATTACTGATTTGTTATTTATTCTGCAAAAATACATCAACAGAATGAATAAACATAGCTCACTTGTGAAGTTACATAGATCTGTAAAGTTCCAGGCTGTCCTTCGATCGTCCTCAATCTTATATCTAGACGATTGGTGTTTACCTTCATATTAAAGCATTAGTATACCAAATTTTACAGTTGTCAAACATATGATTATTCAGAAATAAAATCAAAATGCTCGCAATCAGTCTTTAACAGCTTGAATGATGTACCTGGCATCTATAAGTAGCCAGAATGTAGTTTCCAGACTTAGGATCACACGCGGATAAACTAGTAACTGCACTATTACTTTCAACGTCTAATAAATCCACTGGAGTATCGGATTGAAGTAGTACATTGTCAATGGAAGTTTCTAATTCTATCGACAAAGTGTAAGATGCGTCGTCTTTATTGATGAGCATCCTGTAAGTGAAAACTTTTTCAATATTTTTAAAGCTTGAATCAATCAGTTCATTGTTTATTACCTATGATTAACGGTAAGTATCGCTGGTGCTAAAACATCAGTCGGTGTACTTAACGACTCTTTTTCTTGATTTATCTTGTGTTCTAATTGTTCTATTTCTATTTTTAGCTTAGTTATGAATGCATCGTTCTGGCCAGCTTGTAATAAACCAGGTGGCTTCGTGGTGAGACCAAATATTCGACCAGAATATGTTGTTACCAAAACTTCCGGGTGGTTTGCGGCTCCAACAATACCTCCTACTACGGTGCTGATACTCTCCCCACAATTCTATACAACATTCATAACAATTCATAGTATGATTTGTTTTATATTTGTATCATTCGTCAATTATTGTTACCTTTTGTTTGGTTCTTTGAGGAAGATTGTACAACTTACGTGACAATATCTCAATACAGGTATGGTATCGTCTTCTTCAGGGTAGGCGAATACTTCTACAATTCCGTTCTGCCTTCCGACGAGAATATCCAAACCATCCTGTAATTCGTAAGTATCTAAAGATGTAATTTCTGCTCCGCCATCGCTCAATAGCCACGTTATTCTGAGGGTTTTATCCCGCTGAAGTGCGAGTAACCCAACTCTACCATCTGTTGTTCCTACTAATATACGATCTTTAGATTCGACGTCAGATTCTCTAAAAGAAAATTGAGACACAATGATACCGAATCATTTAAGAACAAGAATTCAAGGGAAGAACTAAAAAATAATGATTTATTATACTTGTAAGGTACAAGAATCGTTGGAACTGTGGGTAATCTGAGTAACGTTGGACTCTTTCCTCCGTGAAGAACTCGTACCTGATACAAGGGTGATATAAAGAATAAGAATGAGTATAAATTTCGTGGAATATCTCCAGTTGAATTGTAGTTTATTTATCAATGTGGTGAAACCTACGGCACAATCACCGCAGGCGAGAACAGCAACAAGGTTTGAGCCTTCAGAGGGCAAGAGTAGAACGTCCATAATTTTCTCTCCAGCTAAATAGGCATCTGCATCTCTACAATCGTGATATCGATGGTAGAGATCTTTAGCACAAGCCGCCAGATGTGGTCCAAGAACATATCTATCAAAAGAGATGAATTATTGATGTAGAATGTGAGTTTATTTCATCGATATGTTCAATGTGTAATGTGTAATTCAATGCCATACTTACATAACAGAAATTGGATCTAATAAGTTTGTATCAAATTCTAGGAATACTTTTCCTTTTCTGGTGTATCCTTTGACCGAATTACCATAGGCGACAAATATCTTATCTCTCTGAGTACCTAGTATCCCGCCTAATACAATTCTACTAACTTTTGGACCTGGTAAAGATTTGAATGAAAGTTGCAGCTCGTCCTTCTTCATACCTGTTTTGATTTTAGAAAGATGAATATTATTATGATGTTTGCGATACAGTCGGTCGCTTGAATAAAATGCTACCATATATGTATAAAATCCCATCGTGATCAGCTACAGCAAATTTCTGAGTCTGTTTGAGATCTAGGGAAGGCAGTAATCTCGTTGTACCACGAGAAGTTGAACCGACCACCGTGTAATCTATCCTCGTTAGAGACAAAGTCATAATTATAAGTTGGTTTTTATAAGAAAGTAAGTTCAGAAATAAAGGTAGTTACGATAATCATGAGCGAGAATTTATTTTATTCAGTACTTCACAGTGTTGGAATACCTTCGATCAATTTCACCATAGCAACAATTCAAATCATAACACATCAGTGGCGGGTTAAGTTTGAATATATTTCACAGATTTCGAATGCTAGCGCGATTGCGCGCTGACGTCATATTCGCACCCGCGAACTCGCACTTCCGGTTATTCAAAGTTCTATCCAGCATCTGTTTATTTATTTGTTTTGTGCTGACAGTTCCGCTAATTCGAATAGCCACTTCAAGTTTGTTAATGTATCAGGAAAATGTTATACATTGAATCAAAATAACGTAGTGTAATATGAATAGTCGTAAATATAAATAATCTCATAATATCAACATTAGAATCGCTATCCGAGAAGCGAAAGATACTTCGAACATTGTATTCTGCACTCGGTTAACCTCAAAGTAGGGTGAAAACATGAGTAACAAAACAAGCGGCGGAGGTTCGTTCGTTTATGAAATAATTTATCATTTTTGTTTAAATTGTTGATACATTTTTTGAGAATTCAATTCTATAACATATTATTTCATCTCCCGATATAATTATAACAAATTCACGTATACTTTATATACCACAATATTAACGCTTCTACGAATCTTTGATTTTATTCCAACATAAGTATAAGTCTTATTCAATATTGGCGTACTTTTGATTTCCTTTTTTCATTGTTTCAGGGGACTTAGATCCAGTCCAAGAAGAACTTGCAGGTCGAGTTCGAGAGGTAGGAAATCAGGCGATATGGAGTTTATCTTCTTGTAAGCCAGGATTTGGTGTGGATCAACTTCGAGACGATATAACTGAAACTTATTGGCAATCTGACGGACAGTTACCGCATTTAGTGAACATACAGTTTAGGAGGAAGACCACTATTAGAGATATTTGTATTTATACAGATTACAAACTTGATGAAAGCTATACTCCAAGCAGGTGAAAAAAGAACAACAAATAATTATCTTGCTCATGGAATTTTTTCTGTATAGTACTTCAAATTCGGATGCTCGTTCTATGAAATCAACCAACAAGCATGAAAAAATACTTCTTTCAGAATAAGCGTCAGAGCTGGAACAAACTTCAATGATCTTCAGGAAGTGGAAGTTATGGATCTTAATGAACCAAGTGGCTGGGTAGTAATTCCGATTAAAGATATCAATGAAAGACCTATCAGAACTTTTATGATACAAATTGCAGTTATAACTAATCATCAAAATGGTAGAGATACTCATATGAGACAAATCAAAGTACACAGTCCTGCTCAGGACATACTTGGACCTCCTGCTCCTCACGTACCGGGACAATTTTCGACTAATGAATTTCAGCGCTATGCAACCATCAGATGAAAATATCTGATCAAATTGTTGGAATTGATGATACCAAAGTGTTCATGACTTATTATGAAATATATGGAATTTTTATAATACAGCTGTACCTGATATTTATTTATTTCAGTTCAATATTGTGAACTGTTTGTATTTATGGAAGAAAAACATTTTTCTATGTATACAAATAACTAGGCTCTAGATCCATAGATATAAATTCCTCCATTTATACTTTGTCATTCATTTGTAGCTAATCTCTATGAGTTATTGTAGAAAGTTGTAGTTACAAAGAAATGTAAACATGAAACAGACCTCTAGACTGTAAACAAAGCCCTTTCTCAATTCACCTGCAAATTTTCTGAATCGTTGGAATAGATAGCCAGATGCTATAGAAGAGAAACCATGTCTAGGTATTGGATTATCTGCTTGATTTTGATATGCGTTGTAAAAATCTCAAATGGATGGGGATCAGAGGCATTTTATAACGATCTTATAGCAACGGAAAGTTTCTTCGAAAAATTGACCAACGATTATGGTAAGCTTACATGTTCTAAAGGAACTCCAGTTCGAAATTTTTCACTCAATCAAATTTTTCTGCTTGACAATAGTGCTCCAGTTATATTGCTGAATCATTCACCTATTGTGGATTACTTTATATTGTAATGAAGAAATTATTTACAATTTCGAAATTTAGAGATTTAAATATTTTCAACCAATTTAGTTTGAGAACTTTTTTTAGGATCCACTTTACCAGAACATGGAAATGCAATGGAGGAGCTCGATGAACAAATTTCTAAGTTTGTACAGATGTTAAGAAGCCCCATACACTGGCGCCATAGAAGACACTTGAATAGAAAAACACAGCGTGCGGATGATGGTAAGAAAATACGGTTTTATAATAATTGTAAGGTGTGAAATGACGGAAAAATGAAAGAAGGGGAACAGAATAACATGATTTGTAAGAAAAATATATAAATTTATATATTTGCTTCCAGTTTTGACATAATATTTACATTGATTAGCACATAAAGCACATAAAAATAATTGTCAGATCATATTGTAGCGGGTTTCCCTTCGATACCAAAAAATTCTTTAAAAACATATTGCACATCATGTTCCACAAGATATTTATAAAGTTCACCCATATCATTGTGCACATCTGTAGTAGTAAATGATATTTCTCGAAACGATGAAAATTTTCTGTGAGCATCTAAATCATCGTTATCCAATGGCTCATCTTCTTTTAGTTTCACTAAGATCTTTTGCCAGTTCAACGCTTTTATCTGTAGTAAAAGATCAGTCAAATGAATAATTTATCGCAATGAATGAATGAGAACATTGAAGATACAAATGGAATCAATTTCTTGACTTACTTTTTGCCACCAATCTTCGCATTCCTCTGAGTCACCTTCTATACAAATTATACCCGGCTTACCAGGGAGACAAAACCCGGTAAGATTATTTTCTTTCGCCACATCAACAATTTCTTTACGTTTCATTTTGCTTAAAATATGATGAGAATATATCCAGTATCTAGAAAAACATGTGTTTTCTATTTTATTGCCTATCTTATCAGGAAGTTTCCGGCTCTTTCTGATCTTCTCAGGATTCATATATTTTTCTATATTTTCCTGTATCCAAGATATCAGAAAATAAATGAACGGTTGTCCTTTTTCTTGTTCTGCGCTAACGTTCAATAAAGAATTGTTAAAGTTAGCTTGTTCCACGCGATTCAATGACTCACTCCTCACATAAACTTCTGGTTTTATTATCGGATAATCTGAAGGTAGAATGACCTGGAGTTGCCAGTTTCCCTGAAAAGGAATCATTGAATTTGATGAAAATTTCAACACAAAAGAATCTCTAAATGAAAATATGAAATCGAACCAGTCATTACCTTTGGGCTTGAAATAGTAACAACATATTCCAACGGTAGTGAAATATCCCCATCTATTCCCGATATAAAGTTGTTAATATCTGCTAAAACCCCGTGATCAATGATCGAAATTTCATCAGGATAAATAGACTGCAATGCTTCGAGCTCAGCAATTTGTGCTTGATAATTTTCGATCCTCTTTTTAGTTATAGACATGACTGATATACCGTGTACTGAAATGAATTCGTCGATTATTATAAATAAAAATTGTCTCTAATTCGTATTTCAAATATTACTATTACTTATTCGTCGTCGTTTATTTATATTTTGATTACCGTACGCTGTATCATAAAAGTCAACACTATATTCCGTAGATTAGATTATATATACAGCCAGGCTTTATTGGTAAATAATAATTAGTCCCTGTGTTACGCATCTAGAATTCCTTTACACTCCATATGTCTAATTTTCGTCGATCTTATTTGCCAACAAATGGATTTTATGACTGTGTTATGTTTTTCACCTCATGCTGTATGCTTATTATCTGCCACATTGTATAAGGCATGTCCTCCAGCCAATGAGATTTTACATTTTACTCATTGGCTGTTGGACTTTTAAGTTCTAGAGCGGGATTCTTGAATTCTTTTCCTCAAGTAGGTGTCGGAGTCTTAAGAGGATTTTCCTCAATCTTTGAAAACCTGTTCCCAAATGTTCTGGTGATAACAATCTTCACTCATTATGACGGTACACAATTACAACGGTTTGCAGCAACACTTGACGACTCCAAAATATCTTTGTACCTTTATAATGTAAGCTTTTCTGTTTTTAATCATCGTAAACATTCACTTTGATCACATAATACTTTATTCATAATTCTTTCTTTCGTTTCAGGGAAATAAATTTGAGCAAGTCGGTTTATATCCAATCGTGAATGGTTCTAGTCTTATCGCAGATTGCTCAGAGCTCGGATGCGTTTTGGTAATGAGTAAGATTGATGCAAGTATAACAGTTTTACGTTTGCAGTCCGAAACGAACGGATTTTTTCTCCGTCCTGTTCAGTATCTCACGGGAGTAGGAAACATTCGTTTATCAATTTGGCATGGGATGAATCAAATGTATCTTGGAATTGCTTCTAGTTCTAATATTTCAATATATCACTGGCTCGGAGAGCATTTCGATTCTATCCAAGTTATCAATCATGGTACAGAAAAAATAACACCGTTCAAAATTGGTAGTTCTTTATATCTGGCTGCAACCGGAGCTCGATTAACTGTATTCAAGTTTCTTCTACAAACTAATACGTTTGTTTTGGCTCAAAGATTGCTAGTAGCTCACGACGTTGAAAGTTTTTGCATGAAAAAAGGGTATCAGGAAGAACATTACTTAGTTCTATCAAACCAGGCATCTACAATTATATACAAATTTGTTAACGATCACTTTACGCCGTTTCAAAACATTGCAAAAGCCGATAAAATATCGGCCATCACTACCGAAGAAACGGTTTTATTGTTAGCTCTGATCGGCGATTTGCTAAAGATTTATCAATACGATGGCTGGAGATTTATAGAACTTGCTGTAACGATGCAAGACGTCGATAGTATCCATTCCACGAGATTAGATGGTGAAATTATATTGATTGTGAGACACACAAACGGTGTGTGGGGATTCAATAAATTGATTTGGGTGCGACGGGGAACTTGGCAAATTCTGAGAGGCGAGATAAACTCTTGGTGCCTTGGAACGATAGAGAAAACTAAAAGGCAGGCACCCGTAGTCCCAGAAATCAGTCAATCTGTTCGAATTCTGAGAGGAAGCATTGGAAAACTTGCAACGAAGAGTGTTAGTATCATTTTTTTAATTACTCAATACACGATTCATTATTCACATAATTTCAATTTACAGATAAATGGTAGAAACACAGAGCAGTTGATAAATCTTTCCAATCGGTTCGAAGAACTTCGATTAAACGTAACAGCGAATGCACCAGTCTTTTCTCAGTTCATGACCAAGAAAAATGCCACGTTTAATACACTTTATGCATCTGATGTTTTCGGAGAGTTTAAATCAGGATGCAAAATAAACAATCTTGAAACCTCAGTAAAAAGTCCAGTATTGGAAAAATTGGCGAGACCAAATACCATGAATAAAAATTTACAGTTTGAGAATGTGAAGGCCAAGTTAACAGGGAACTTGGGATGTCCAAAGCCAGCAGTTAAATTCACGAATGTTACTGTTAGCGGAGCTATAAATGGAATTGAATTCGAATATTTGCAAGAAAATCTTTTGAGACTAACAGGGGATCAGGAAGTTACAGGTACATATGAATCATCGAGGCATTACAAGAATACGACTCTTCAGGATGATAAAATGCTCAAACTTTTTCAGGGGAACATATTTACCGAAATCTTTCGGTATCAAGCGCAATAATTCCTCTTGAAATAGCAACACGGTCCACTCTACAAGAGCTTCATATGCATTCAGTGAAAGCGAATAACTTGTACTTGACACAAGGTGGAATTTTATTACCACTTAATGGCCCGCCTGTTGTAATTAATGAAACAAAAACTTTAAACAAAGTCAGGGTTACTGGCCCAGTGCATTTGAGAGGGAATGTAAATGGCAAAGGTGTTAAGCATCTGGCGCCGGTTACTTGGATGGAACAGCCTTTATTACTTTTGGGCAATTACTCATTACAGAAAGTCACTGTCCAACATCAAGCCAAAGGTCTGGATTTGAAATTAAAGAAAATGAGATCTTTGACGAAGATTATAAACGAGGCTGTTCGACTCCATGAAGATGTCCCTGTGCATTTAAGGATGACGAAAATCAAGACGGTGAACTTGGAAACCTCGTTAAATCCCGTGTTTTACATAATTGTAACGTTTTTGTTTCTATGTTTCTTGTCAACTATATTTTCTGATTATGGTTTTCCAGACCTGGACTAACATTACTGCGGACATAACTAAAGATTGGATAACAGTTTCTGCCAACAAATCGATATTTAATAATAGAAGGAATATTACCGGTATCAAACGCTCTCCAAATGATCTCGCCATTACAACTTCATCTTATGAAGCCTTGCCTGTTCCAAAGTAGATATCAGCTACTAAGATTTAAATCAATTCCTCAAAATCGATTTCGTTTTGTATGAGATTTTTTTTTATATAGGTTTCAGAGCTCGCTATGTGCGTCTGAAGCAACAATTCCTGACATCGAAACTCTATTTGTGTCACTTGGTAAAGTTTCCGCTGAAACTATCAAAACTGACTATATTTTCGGAGCGAATGTACTAAACACTACTATTACAGACACCGCAACATCGACTCAGAGTTTAACGCTTTCTTCGAAAATCTTCACAGGAGTTTTTAGCGTGAAAAACGCAATGCTAAACGTCATGGATGGGATTAATTTACCAAGTGAATTATTTCATTTCGAAGAAATGATTACTAAAGAGATATCTGGCTAATGAAATCTTCTCTAAAGTATTCTAAATATTTTTTAGGGCTTCTGTCTGCTATGGTTGGTTGGCGTAAACCTGGCTTAGTCGAAGGATTAGCGAATGCATCAAATTTATCGATTAAACGTCTTCTGGTACCCAATGGATTTGTACCACCTCTTGTAACGAAAGCCAGAAATTTACTTTCTCAAGGAAATATATGTTTCAATACTTTGAATGGCATAAATATTTCAGACTTGAGCGAGTTCGTCGTTAAACTAGATGAACCAATGTATCTATCAAACGTTACGTTCGGTACGATAAAAATATTTAATATTAATAATACTATAAACTCAATTAGTAGAAACTGAGATTGCATTTAATTACAAAACTTCTTCGCCATCGAATATAAACATTTCTTTATCACTTATTCAAGCCGGCGGATTAACGGCGGCTGAAATTCAAACTCAGTGGGCTCCCATCGATCTCTCAAGCACAAACAATATGGGGGTAAAGACTATCGTTCAGAGTTTAAAGTCGGCTAATTTAATATTACCCTACACCTTTACTTATTCTCCTCTCGATACGCCTGCCTCTTTAATTATAAAAGGTGAGTAACCTGATATTAATGAAACCCATCGAACATGGGATTTAATAAATTTCCCTTACAGGATCAGCTACCTTCCCAATGGAACCAAAAGTTGAAAATGTTAATCATAACAACTTGAATGAAATATCAGAAAGAATTTGGTTTACCGACAAGCCCACCATTCTCTCAAATAGAGTGTTCGACATAAGGCATATTGTGCTTGAAGGACCGGTGACAATATTGGTTCGCATAATATATTTTTATAAATTTCTTCATAAAAAGCTTATTCCTATGACTAATTTCGATGTCTTCATATCTATCAGGGTTCTTTGAATTCCCAAAGCTATGGTCCATGGAAGGAAGTCTCTGGACGCTTGCTGAGTCGAACAAAGTCTCAAGATATAAATACTTATGTATATTTCAAATCAGCAGAAGTTTCAAATGTTATCAGTGGAAAAGAATCGGCACTTACGGTACCGGGTATATTTTTGGATGGATTGGGTAACCGTACATTAAGAAAAAATGCTAGTCAAATTATAACGACTAATTTACGCTTCCAGGAAGTCATAATATTAGGTACATAATTCTGATTTTCTTACAGTTCGGTGTTTGCTAATGCAAAACAAACGCTAAATATTATGAATTGTAATCTCTTTTCAGATGATTTAAATACCCAGAGTAGAATAAACGACAAGAATTTATCCAGTGATATTGTACGGTTTGATGTTGAAGAAAATATTGTTACTGGAAGAAAAACTGTGCTCTCATTATATGCGGATAATATTGACGGTGGATTGAATTTTGGCGAATGGGAAATGAATACTTTGAAATTATCAGATACAGGAAAGAGACTATATATTAAGGGATTTAAAAGCTTTGAAAATCTCACAATCGTAAAACCGTTGAGGTAAGTATTGCATTCTGAACATAATTATTCAATTGATATTCCTTATTCACGAAAATTCTTAGTGAATAATTGTATAAAATGTTCAAAAATCGTCCTAACTTATTCAACAGCGTCGATGGGCTTGTAAATAACCGTATGGTGAAGAACTACCTCCTGAAATCATCCCCCCAGCTGATAAGCGGAATAAAAAAAATCAATGGAACGATATATGCATCAAATATTCTCATCGATCGTTTAGTAAATGATATAAATGTAACCTCTCTAGTCAAGCATCAGCTGAAGAAAAATAAACCAGACCAAATTATAAAAAGCAGCATTTCAACAATGGGAGACCTCACAGTCATTGGTAATCTTATGATAAATGGTCTGTTTCATGGAGTAGAACTCAAAGGTTTAGGCAATATCGATTCAGACTTAAAATTAGTGGGTAAACGAATGGGAAAACTGAAGAATGCAGCTCGAGAAATTCAGACGGCATTATCACGTAAGAAGTTATAATTAAATTGCGCTATTTAAGTTACTTGGAAACAATTGTTTCTCATCCATTTTTCTCTGATTCTGAAACAGGAAGAGCTTGGTACTGGAATAAATTGGAATTAATTGAAGCGAACTCAACTATAATGACTCCAATACCAGAGCATTCTAATTCCGTAGAGTTCGAAGGTCTAGGAAGCTGCATTTCCGAAAATGGAGAGTTAAGATGCGACGATCAAACAGTTAGAGTTCTCATATTTACTCCAAACTCGAGCAAAATATTATTCAACCAAGTTTTTGAACTGGATGGAACTCCTCTCATTGTTTTCGCAACTTCAGATCCTAATGGCGGAGTTTGGATCTACACTTACGAGAACACGGGGAAACAGTTTCATCAAATCGCAGGTTTGTTTATCATATTCTTTTTACCTTTGTTACTAATATATATTTTCAAGTAATTCAATAAAATTAAATCGCAGGCAGAATAAAGTCGAGTTATAAAAAATTCATCTTCTTTATCATGAAAACGTCTTCTCTGCTTCTAATAGTCACACTTTACGAACTCGTAACAACATTCGAAATTATTTTTCAGGCCTAAATCTACCCGGTGCAAGCCAGGCATCGGCAATTGTGATGTCAGGATCTCTTTGGCTAGCTGTACAGTTGACTTGGGATACTATAATCCTTCGTTACGATGTATGGGGCCAATTTGAAGAGTATACCCTGCCTGGTACAGAGTTATTTTTGATGGAGATAGCTCCGACAGGAGAGCTTTTGATCTATCGATCTGACGGTGTTTGGAGATTAGGAGGACTTTCTGGACCACGGCAGTTATTTAGAGCTCAATTACATGGAAAAATCAGCTCATTTGTTTTCGAGAATGATCACTATGTACAAGTAGTACAACATAGCAATGCAAGCTTGTTCAAGACACGTTACATCGGCAATTGAACGAACCATAGATGAAATGTAAGTAATCGTATCTTATTTTGTATAATTGAATGTTTATTCACATTGTTTATATAATTTATGATGGCATTGGAAATGTATTATTACTGTTGATTTGTGTTATATATTGGAACAGAGTAGGTATAATCAATTGATAAAGCTATCAGAAGAAAAGAATAAGAATACGAAGATAAAATAACTCTTAGGAAAGTTATAAATATCAGGAATTATTTTGAATCACACATCCTAGGGATGTGGATGAAATTTTGAAAGAAGCAATTGCAATCCATTGCAAACGATTGCTATTACAGGGACCAAAGAACTATTACGTGTATTAATTATATGATGGAATTTGATACACCCGATTGCAAGCGATTTGTATCAAATTTTTCGGTCGAATATTGGTTCCATTCGCTTTATTCCATCTATTAGATTGCGAAGAGCGTTTTTTTTGTTTGTGGATTAACATCTTCATCTTGATCACATAAAATCAAATAACATAGAAGAAGGATAAACAAAAATCATAAACACAGAGATATAGAGAATACTTGAATTATATAATTATCATTGGAATGGTAATAATTATGGAAAAATCGTTGTAGAAAGGACAATATTTGTATTTTGTGTATTAATAATAATAACATGCCATAGTATGTTGATTCGGCATTTATTATATTGCGATTTTCAAATTTCTTGTGTATTAAGTTTTTCTTTGTTGCTAGAAAAATTGGAACATTTCATCTAAAATGAATGGAAATTGGTGATATCATAAGATTATTTGACTCACTGGGCAAAATTATGTGTTCCAAGTTTCCATCAAGCTTTAGGTGCGTCTGATAAACGTTCTCTGTAATCCTGTACGAGAAGAATGAAAAAAATTTCAGTCGCAAAGTTTAAAACAATAATCAGACTCGTTAAATTAAAAAAACTTTGGTTTCAAGTGTCTTTAAACAATTCGACGAATTCTTATATCGCGGATTTCTTTTCCGGTGTTATTTCTCTTTATTTTGATGAACTTGAAAATTTGTATGGTACCTTGATCACGTCTTTGATAACGGTGACTTCTTGGGTTCCGCGGCTTCGCTCTTCGTCAACGTCTGTAGACTTATTTTTTGTGTCTTGTTTAGTCGATTTCTAAAACTCGTAGAGAATCGGATTTTTTAATCATTGATAAAATTTCATCAAACTTTTAGTGTTCATTCGAAAACTATTAGAAATTTTGGTAACAAAATTTCAAAACTGTTTTTTTCCACCACATGCGGGAGGTCCACTGAAATTTTTGGGTCCATTGCAAAATTTTTGGTTTATCAATACAACAGAAATTCTTGTTGTTTTCGGTATCAAAAATAGTCTATCGAAAATTTCCATGTGGACGAAATCAATCGGAATCTATCAGAATTTAGAAGATTCCAAGTGGTTTCCCAGAGATTCCATAGGAATTTCGAACGTTTGTATACAAATTTTGACTAGGGTGTTGTTTAAATTTAACGATCTTGTATTTGGGGCTCACGATATGCCTTGAAATTTTCTCCTCGTTTCTTTTCCTTTCTTCGATCGCTGAGTTGAGAGCAGTTTGTTCGGCCGGTGTCAAGACCATCAATCTTGGATCCATGAGTATCCAATCACTATGTAAAATCTGATCCACTTTCCACCTTTTGCTTGAATCGGGTTCGAGTAAATTGGTGACAACCCTTTTCACGTGGTCGCTTAAAATGTCTATAACTTTACCGCGGAATTTCCACCTCCTGTTTGTTTGTTGTTCGTATAATCTTTTGATGTTAGTGTCATCGAATGGCATCGCTTTGTTCAATAATATATAAAGTATTACACCCAATGACCATATGTCTGCGATTTTTGGATTGTAAGGAGATCCTCGAAGGATTTCTGGTGCCGCGTAAGATAATGAGCCACAATATGTATCGCTCAATACTCGTTTACCTCGATTATCTATTACATAACGGGCGAAACCGAAGTCTGCCAGTTTTACATTGTAGTTAGAAGTTATCAACACGTTTTCACACTTTATATCACGATGCGCTATTTCCATTTCATGCAAATACTGAAGTCCTGAATTTCGTGAAGAGAAAGGGAAGAAGGGAGGGAAAGTAAAGAACATAGGAATGTACTTATCAAAAGTATATTGTGATTTTAATTCGAAATTATTACTGATAAAATTACCAAGAGCGAGTTGCCTAAGCCAAACTCTTGCCTGACTTTCAGCGACTGCGCCGTTTTTCAATATGAAATCGAGAAGATCTCCATTCTCGGCGAAGCGCATGAAAATAAAATATTTCGTTCGTCTTTGGAATATGCTATGCACGTGTACAACGTGGGGATGATTTAATTTCACTAAAATATCTAATTCTCGGGGCAAAAATTTTTTGACGAAATCTTTCGGCGCTTTTACTGTATCTACGATTTTACATGCCAATGTATTTGCTCGTTCAGGATCGTTTTCTGGCATGTATTCAGCGAGATATACCTGCGGAAAAATATACTACAATTAATTCTCTTTGATAACATTTAGGAAAGTTTATAGCAGGACAAATATCTGCTTTCGAAAATCCAAATGATTACGTAATGATTTTACACCTTGGCGTATGAACCTTCGCCTAATTTTTTAATCAATTTGTATCCACGAGCAGCTAACGTTGTTTCTTCCGATGCTGTTTGGTTTAAAATTGGTTGCGACATGAGATCCTGTTAACCAGCGGGAGCATTCTAGCTTCTCTGATACCATAATTTACAGTGAATTTTTCGTTGTTTATTTATGTTTCCTAATTTTTGTTTTTCCAATTTTCGCGTAGGATCTGCATTTATACTGTACCCTGTCACCCTGAACTGTAACAAATTCAATACATCCTAACGATTCATTTAACCAGAAGAATCCTTCATTGGAATAAAAACTAGAGTTTTAAACGCTTTCAACTAATATTTTATAGTATCTTCTAATATTTTTGTGTAATAAATTGAATATTGCTTATATTTAGTTAGCTATCGGTGTATATCTGCTTTTATTTAATAACCTCGTGATTTGAGAAGCAATTATGATGAGACGTTTACCATTACTGTTTATGATTGTTCCATGTATATGAGTGATAATTTTTTGATATATTCATAATTCTTACTTTTCTGTGATATTTGATTAACGACGAATATTTTACCACTAGATCTAAAGTATAGCTGTTCAAGAATGAAATCTACGTAACCATGACTTTCGGAATAGCTATAAACTTGACATTTTCAAATATGCAGCTTATGACAAGAGATTGGTCATGGCCACCCGCGTCTTTTTATTAATCATCAATAAAAAATGAAGAAGCAAATTTTCGGGCTGAACAACTGCAGAGATTCATTCAGATGGAATCGACGCCAAAGGGTGACCCGCGTTATATGTAGTGTGATCATAATAATACGTGACTCTGCTGCATCTCCGCAATGCGGGAAAAATATATATGCGTATATAGGTACAACCGCGGAGAAATATAGTAAAACATAGATATTTTTGCTCGTAATTCGTAAATTATAATCAAAAACCGACGAAAAAAAGAGTTCCTTTCGATTCCAGGGATTTCGATAATTTCATAATAAAGCGCTGTTAACATTTTCTGTATTCTGTTCATGAATTACTCTCCGCATGAAAAATATAATTATGAAGATAAATGTATGCTCGAGTTTGCACACAGCGTTAGATTTTATCGTTATCTCTAATATTTGAAATTGTTCGATCGATCTCATATGGTTTGCCACGATGAGTGTCCAACGTCGAGAGTTATAACATTATCTATTGTAAAACCGACTACCACCTGCAGATGCTGCAGCATGATATTCGGTGCCAGATTTTCTCGCAAAAAACAACATGGTTTCAACGTCGTTTGATAAAACAGTTTTGTCTCTCTCGCGAATCCTAAATAAACAAAATCGAAACGTTGTGTTTGAAAAAAATGTATCATCTGCATCGGAAATTATTGGAATACCAACTCCGCAAACAATTTCTCAAGATTATAATAACCCGCTGTTCCCATTCTACGAGGACAATTTTCTTTTGGAAGCGGTAGATATATCCTAAAAAATATGTATTTCTATTTATCTTTTCTATTTTCAAGTTTATCCATTTATTTGTTTTTTCTAAGCTGTTAGAAACATATATATATACATGCATAAATTTGAAATAATGTAAAATCAAATCACACATTCAGTTATGATAGCAAAGTGAAGAACCATTAATAAAAAGTGCAGATGAAAGAAAGTCCCCTTTTTAAATCCATATTCAGATAGACAGAATAATAAAAAAACGTTGGCGGATAATCGGTCGTACAACGAAGTATGGTTGGCTGGCTGCATGCTCTTATAAACGCACCGTGTCTCCTGAAGATGCTAAAATATTATGTGCGCTAGGCAACAAGGTGATTAATTTGCTGTAAATAATAAATGTTGAACATCGAGATAGAGTCCTGAATTATAACTATACTATTCTATTTCAGATTGGTGTTGAACATTCTAGCGAAGCTATCGGGAGAATTGAAAATTTGGCGCAAAAATTACATCCTCGAGATGTGCCGACAGCCGCTATCGCCGTCTTGACCGAAACTCAGACAGCTCTTATGCTGAGGTAAGTTTTTCTCCTCAGTGACGGCAACTTGAGTGACATGCGCGAAATGCAATACAGTAGATAAATCATTTTAGGCAACGAAGAGGATCAAAATCGAGTACGAAGCTCGTGAAAGATCGATTTCCGACTATTTTCACGATTTCTGATGCGTGTACGTTAGAACGCGTGAATTTGAATTTATAATAATATAATATCATGAAAATGTATCATAAATTTTAGTGTTTAAATTAAATTGATTAAGATAATTCGATATCAATAATTGAGATTTTATTATGGTTTGAATAAAATAGAATAATAAAATGAAATAAAATCGAATTGTTTCATTCATGATCAAATTTACTTTATTTTCGTGCAACAGATTTTGGCAGTTGGATGATTTTGTGAACAATTAGGGTAACGACGAGGATATTGTAATATTTCCTTCTCTTTCTTTTCTTCTTCCTTTCTCTCGTTTTATGATCATACATAATACGTGGTGTATAATATTTTAGTATTAAAAATACAAGCTCTATAATATTCATGTGCGATATTAAGCAATCACATACATGATTGACTGTATTGTCGAAAATAATTATTGAGGTACAACTACTTAATCTTATTATATTATGTTCACAAATTCTAATTAATCTCTAGTCTCTGTTTTATTTTTTATTATCTTGTTATTTTATTTACTAATATGATTGTTACCAGCTAATTATTATATAATTATTCAATTATTATCCTCACATTGACCTAGCAGAGTATATTATCGCATCTTTTCTTCAAAGTAATCAATGTATTTCTTTACATTCTCTCGGAACAAATGAATGACTGAATTCATTTATTCTGACACACACACACACACGAGTTACATCATACAGTTTTAAAAAATGTTTAAAAAATATCTTGATCCCTCGAATCTTGTCCTCTGCCGTTCCTGTGATCTTTTACATAAATTAACAACAAATTTATTTTTGTAGTTGCATAATAACTACGTTTGAAATTACAATTTGTATGGTTTATTTAATTAGTATACCATCTAGCTGTCATCAGACAATAAAATACTCAAATGTTATGTAATATAGTATTGACACAACAAAATTATTGTTGATATATAATTTACAATTCTATTTGGCAGTATTTCAAGTCAATCTACATATACAGTCAGTAGACACGTAAATTCTTTCTCTCAGCTTTCATATCTCGTTTTCGTAGTATGTCTCACTCTCTGTTTCTTCTTTTCATTTTATTTTTAGATGCAACCAATTACCCGTTTATGTTCCATATCTTCGGCACCTGGAACGAAACATTTTTACTCACAATTAGGAGAATTCAGACAAATGGGAATTAAACACATAAATACCTCGATATTAGAAGCAAAGCAACGATTGGAGTTAGCTAATGAATATTCATAATGAAATTATTTTCAAGAATTCTTGTCTGAGTAAAATTATGAACAGAAGCATAATTTATATTTGATGAACGAATTGTGATTTAACAGATTAAAAAACAGAAAAAAATACTTCGAAATAGCTAGTTAAACTTTAAGCATGTATTTTAACAGAGCTCACAGTATATTAGTATTTATTAGTTAGACTTACGAGTTGTGGTTTGTTTGTTTTTTATCTATTTATTTTAGTTTCTCGCTCAAATGAATCTGTGATTTTTTATTTTTGTTAGAATGTGGGTGAACTGAGATTAGGACTGCCAGGACTTGAAGAAGGCGAACTTGGTGTACCTGGTGGCGAAGGTTCCAACGGACAAACTAAATTCCCATAGTCTACTTCGTTTTTACTTTTCTTCCTCTTCAGCGTGAACTGAGATTTCTTTGGTACCTTTTTCAGTAACAATGGAGAAGAACATAATCAAAATGGAATTAATGAATCGTAATTTCATAATTAAATATTGTTCAATTACTTACTTTCATTCTAGCCGTGAGAGTGAGAGGAATGAATCCCAATGTGCTTTCCATTTCTCGTTTATGTTGAACTACTTCTTTTCCAAGGAGCTGATTAAAATGAGTAGTAAGATGTCTTCGAAGTAAAGTCTTAGCTGGAGGAATGCTGAGCAAAGTGGCCAACAGTTCAGAGGTAAAACGACCTTCATGAACCATTAATCCACCGTGAACACCTGAGCCGCGCATATTAGGCGCATATTCTGCCAGATCAACTACTCTGAGCCATTCCATAACGCGATGGTTTGTCCACAGGGCAACGTATGTTCCATCAGCTCCATTACCGTTTATAGATCTTCTCTCAAGGCTATCGAACTTGAAATTTAACTCACGCAGAACCTTGAAAATTGTAAAATGTTTCTCAATTTTAATATCATTCTTCAAAATCTCACATTAAATGAAAAGAGGATCAACTTGATATACCTGAATCCCACGACGTAGACTAGCTGCGTATAACTGAGCGTTTACTCCTAAATTCAGTAAATCTTCTGTTGTCAATCGATGCAACACTCTGCCATCTACTTTGGCATTTTGAAAAGCTTCTTTGTACTGCGGTAATCCGATGTCATCTAGCCATCGGAGAACCGCTCCACTGTCCATCTGTAAATTAGAAAGTGAATAATTGATTGATTCTGTTTTCTAGAAATTTGCTCGGGCATAAAACGAGCAACAACTCTCCATTTTGTATTCAATTACCTGTTCCGCTCCAAAAAATCCGACTGAATTTGGCCGTTCCGATTCGATTGCATAGAGCAATTTTTTTCTGTGTAAAGTGTTCTTTATATCAATCTCTTTCTCGATTTGATTCGATTGCATCGCTAATAATTTTGCCCCTGTTGCACCCCAGCGTCTTAATTCACCGGCGTAACATTCAAGCCCTAGGCGAGACAACCATTCGCCAATTTCTTCCATAGTCAAATCGGTGAGAGGCTTTGGTGGAATATATTCCGGTTGTGGGGCAGCTTCACCAATTATCGTCTTCTCTTCCTCAGCTGAAGGATGTCAATGCATTAGCTATTTTTTATTCCTGATTATTAATAAAAATGTCTGAAACCCTGTAGAGGTATTGGTCAGGCATTGCAAGCATGGGCGACAGTGTTATAAATTTTCAATTTTTGTAGAGGCAGCAAATTTCAAATTCCAATTCACTCCATGCTACACCTATTCTTTTTTTTTCAAAGTAGCGAAATGAAAACAGTAAAAAATAAAAAACGCTGTACAAGTATGATTATCAATGAGAAAGACTCTAGCGATGTATGGAAAAGCTTTGCAAATAGTTTGTTCAATTAGAATAGAGCGTTGTTGCAATATATACAGTTTTGAAAACGTGGCATTATTCTGGATTTGGAATTCAGGCTCTGTTATCACTAAAGCAGCATGCTTATACTTCGATTTATATTATTAAAACCTAGAATTGGGGCAGAAACGCATCTTGCGGATATTCCCCTGATAGCCAGTGGGACAGTAGATTGTGCGCCAGAGTTTGAATTTGCGACTACCTTACCAAAGACTACTCCTTTCTTCGAGGATGTTGGGGGCCGAGGTAGACTGCTATATTGACCTGCGTGCCGGCTGAATCTCTCGCCCTAGACAGAAAAACAGGAGGCTGTGAATTTGGAATGTGATCTACGAGCTTGGCAGCTCAAAAATTTGTTTCAAAGACATCAATGCTCCAGAATACTATTTAAAAAACTTGATCTACTGATTAACTCACGTTGGATAGAGGATTGCTGCGCAAACTTATATTTTCATGCTCCAAACTGGCCTGTTTCAATTTCAATTCAGACATGGAACTGAGTAGCTCAAGTTTTTGTGTTTCCAATGAACTCCTCGAAAAAACTTCCTTAAAAATATAAATCAAGTATAAGTTGCAATAGAGAGATCTTCAGCTATTGTATGCAGTAAAGAACAAAATTGATATGGTGGGTGTAAAGATAAAAAAATATGACTGTGATCATACTGATCAAAGAAAATCATAAATTGATAAAACAATTTTATTGCCTCGTAATTATAGAACGTAGTTTGAAGATGAATATTGTGTTTTGTTAATACCCTTTGTAAAGCTTCTTCCATTTGCTTGAGAGATTCTTTTTTCTCCTGTAAAATGCTTTCGAGCTCGTGAATTTTATTAGACTGTGCATCAACTTGTTCCGAGAGCACGGATACCTCCATGTGTAAAGCGCCTCGTTCATTTTCCAATTTCCTTAAGCGTTCCTTAAAATGAAAATCATTTAAAAACTCGCGATTCTCTAGGCAAAATACTTCCGTCCTGTTATAAAAAAAAATTAAAAAATCCTGCATTACGAAGGGTCAAGTTAAATGAATATTCACAAAAATTATAAACACATTTCTATTCACAATTCACAAACGCATAAATAATTGAGAACTTGCTAATTGAGCCCATTTCAAAGAACTAGCCAAACATGAATCCATTTTCATTTCATTATATCTTATTTCCAAACAATAAACGCCGACGTTTGATCTACGATTATCTATACCTCGGTATTATTATTGTAGTTGTTCACATAGGGATTGCTTGCATATTGAAATTGTTGATGAGAGCAATAGAGTCTCTCCCTATCGCAGCAGATCAAATCATTATGCGACCTCGCTCTTTGATCTCTTTCGCTCCTATTTCGCAATCGTCTCCTTCTTCGGTCCAAAGACCCAGCGCACCGATTAGTATTGCCCGGTGGGGTAGTTACGCTTGAAGAATTACTGCTAGATCTTTCTTTTGCTGCAGGGGATCCCTGACTCTGTGGTAAACAGCACCGAGGTGCTGGAGCTGCAATGTATCTCATGGGGGACGGTTCCTTTGAAGATCGGTACACAAACTCGTTCCCAGCGCTACTCATTATCATTAAAATTTATACTTATTATTTTTCAGATTTGTTTATCGAAGTGTCGGTAATAAACTTGAATCAAAAATTAATTCAAAGAAAACAACCTAGGGCAGGATGTGGCGTAAAAAGGTGGAGGCAGAGACGCTAAATGCGCACCATTAGTTCCAGCCCCACAGGAATTTTGCATATTTCCTTGGAAAGAAATGGCTCTCGAATATCCCAACAGGCAATTCTGTGATATACATGATACGAAAAATGGTAAGCCTCTGAAGATAGACTGCAAACTAGCATTGACAGTGCTTTTATAAATAATTTGGTGATCGGTAGGCAAAAGGATAGATCTTATTCATTCGTCGATGGTAAAATGGATAAATCTCATTCCGATTCACAAGAAGCAAAGATTTTGGCTTATAATTCTACCTGGCAAAGGCAGCTCTGAGATCTGCAATCGTTATGTAAATCTGATGGGGGTCCAGGGAGCTCGATTGTTACAGTTCTATGATATTCTTCAGGGTATTCATCACAAGGTTCAGAGGTCGAAGATGTTGCCGATGAGTCGTAAACTTCAGAAGTTGTCTCCTTAGACGCATTTCGTTTCATCGTTGATGTTGTGTCCGACGAATCGGACTGTGAATCTGTATTGTATCAATTTTTCTCTACTATAAATACTGGAAATCCGTTAATATTTGCCGCCGGATCAACCTACCTAGCTTCTTTCTACTTTTACATTCGTTATCAAATAAAACGCAAAAAGTTTAAATTTCGAATAATTACAAATAAATTTGTACTATATTTTTCGGACACCCTATATAGAACTCAGATAGTTATATTTAAATATAATCATGCACGCACGCACGTGCGTAGATTAGCGTATCTCCGTCTCTGTATATCTATAGATATATATAGGAACATAGGCTTTAAATAGGTATTTATTTAGTCTTGTATTTATAGGAATCATTCCCCCTTGTCCGCTCGATTTGAGAAGGTCTAGGCTCCAGTATCTAGAAAAAAGTTGTGGGAAACCACATGCTATCAACGTCCTAAACGATCGGCATCAATTTTTTCCCCTTGCTTCCGATATCTGGTGATATTTTCTTCTAACTCATATAAGAACAATATTGTGTTTCCTGGATCTTAATCACCGATGCAGAAGTAAATAAATAAAAAAAATTACTCAATTAATCAATGAACAAATTTATGCAAATTTTGATATCCAACTGTGATTGGATCGTAACGAATTGATTTTTCCATTCTAATTCTTCAAATTCCGCGGTGAATGGTATTTATTGTTATATTCGCATGTAAAAGAATCGAATTTTTCGAATTAATTTCACGTTTCAACCTTTTGGATAGCTTCTATCTTCCTCTTCTGTGATTGGGTCCAGATCTTGACGTTCTCCAATAAGCCCACCACCCCAAGAATCCTCCATCTCTTACAAATCAAAAGGGAGTTTGCAAACTCGATTTGCTATCAAATATCTTGTTTCAATCTTCGGATATTATTGCACACTGTTAAAAACGGCGAATTACAATTGTAACAAATTATCTTCGTCAATTATATCGTTGTGTTTGCATTCCCGATTAACCCTCCGTGTGAACACTGTGCCTTTGAGGGAACAGTTGAAATTATCAAACTCCTGATTTTTTCCTCATTTTTATACAAATTTAAATTTTTGTTGAAAATTCTGTTTGACATTCCACTTCACTGACTTTTGGATAATGTTCTACACACTCTGAGAAGTTACCATGATTTTCTGCCGATTTTTTTGAAACCCGAAACTATCTGAGAAATTAGAATGCCCCTCAAAGCTCCAGTGTTCACACCGAAGGTCCGAAAAACAAGTGTTCACACGGAGGGTTAATTATCATACGAAATAATTATGTAGGGATGGAATACGATCATGTCGACTAGTTTGTCCTATCACTAAAATTTTAATTCATCTTGAAAAATTATTCTACAGAACACTTTTGAGTCTTTTGTTTCCTGAAAAACGTTTCTCTGCGAACGAAATTTATTTTATTTGCGTTCAAGCATCCGGAAATCGGCGATCTAAGGAGACAAAGAAACTTGTGCGAGAGATTCTTTCAAGCACACGCGCGACAGTGCGCGGAAATTTTGTCAAATTCTTTCTTTCACGTATACCAACTAATTTCGAGTACTTAATAATTCCCGAGATCTTTTTCTCAACACCGAATAGACTCCCTCCTTGCAGACTTCGTCCCGTAAACTAAAATTAACTCAAAGAAATCTTGCAGACGCGTATTTATAAATAGAGATACTGTTCCTTTGCAAGAGGCCGCGCGCGCGCGCGCGCGTAATACATAGACCTCTTCGTCTCGTGATAATCTAAAACAGACGTAATAAATACGTTATTCACGATGCGAAATTCGTAATTTTCTGTTTTCCTGAATTATTTTTCGTGCATCAATTCCTTTCACTCTCTCGACGAATATCGAAAAATCTCAAGATCTAAATATCATTCACAGAACTCAATACTAAACTTAATACTAGAAATATTATACCAGATATTATTCTACCGGTGTTCGGTTTCACGGCAATATTACGTGTAATGATTGAGAAATAATTGTGTGAACGTGTGTCGTTGGTCTTGAAGAAAACGTCTGTGCGTACACCGGAAGTCAAACGGAACCGGAAATTCACGGAGTTTATTCTTAGAATGGATGTTTTGACCAGTATGAAAGCTTTTTTCCTCGATTTCAATTTTTTTTTGGCTCATTTTTGGCTTTTTTTAGCATCTCTTGTTACTCCTTCATATTTTGTGTATATCAATACACTTTCAGGCTTTTTTCAACCTTCGTAATACAGTTTTTTTCAGATTAAAATTATTCTATGCAATCATTTTCTGTCTACGGCATATGGATTGTTGTTCCATCTGAATTGATACTCACTGGTTGCAGCCAGTGTAATAATCTATCGACGGTCTCTGCATCAGGTGGCTGCGGAGGCGACGGTGCATTTTGTATTGCCAATAAAAGATTCTTTGTTGCTTCCTTCACGGGATCTTTCCATTCAGAATTGGTGTCTGATCCCTCAGCACAGGCTCCTATGATTGACGTTAATTAGATATTGACATTGTTTATACATGAACTGAAGAAAAAGGAATATATTATAGTTTTTCATTACAATTTCAATTCGAAATCCAGTAAACTCACTATTATATATTGTAGAACCCTGCTGTGACGATTTAATATCAATTTTTGTACGCTTCGTGGAATTGTGTTAATTTTCAGTTGATAGTTTTTGCAAAGATTGAATAAATAAACGAATAAATTCATAACGTTTGTGAAACGAAATTGTATTAAAAAATGATGAAACTTATACCTGATATTATACCGTCCATCTGCAGCAGGGCGGCTTCTAGCATCTTACTAGCTTCTGTAGATTTTTTTATTAAGAGTGAAGTTTCGTTTGCATTAGATCCGCTGCTTTCCTCGCCTTTTCCCATTACTTATTTATTTTCTGCGAATAAAAATTTACAGAATTAAAAAAAAATTAACCAAATAAATCATTATATCGTTTCGAAAATTTTTACTACTTGTTTTATACATTATTATTTTATGTTTTTTATCTCATATTATCTACTAGAGGATTTGATAAAAATGAATGAAACTTGATACTCGTGAGATCACACAGTCAGTGTCAATTTTTGTATATTATGGTTATGGTAAT
Organism: Phymatocera aterrima; assembly: GCA_963170745.1. NCBI lineage: Eukaryota > Metazoa > Arthropoda > Insecta > Hymenoptera > Tenthredinidae > Phymatocera > Phymatocera aterrima. The sequence goes on from OY720668.1 coordinate 4,471,180, forward strand.
TATTTGCAACAATGTGGAACATTATGTAATTTCATTGTTTTTTTTCCTAATTTGGGTAGGCAAAAATTGATGAAATTATTTGCAAATAATTAGGATGACAACAAGAATGCGGTGTGTCTTACCGTCCCACTCCATGACACTAGAGCAGGTCAATTATCTACTGATAATGATTTGCAATTTATTATAATTACAATAAGTTACACGTGATCAAATACTCTTTAGAAAAAAAGAAAGAGTACAGAAGTTCACTGAGCTTAAATTACCGGATTATGTTATTGTTATTTAGAATTCAAATTGATAGAGGAGCAACAGGTTTTTACGGAACAACGCCCAACGGTGTGAACACATCGACCAACGCAATATTCTATCTTTCCTTATCTAGTCTCGTTCATTCTCGTTTTAATATGCTGATGCTTCTTCACCCTTCACCGCGATTGAAAACTAACCTCTTTCATTTCACTTCACCGAGATGAGTGCAATTCGTTTATCCTTGCCAAATTGTGGCGTAAATACGCGTCAAAATATCGAATTATTGAATCAATTCATGTAAATCAAAGGCAATTTTAATCAGATTTTACGGGAGGTATTCACCGGTTGATATGTAAAAATGACTTCATAACAATTCTAATACCGCTACTGTACTAAATAGATAATAGAAATAGTTGAGTAATTCTTGTTTGCGTAACTATTAGGATCATAATCTAATCCAGTTTACGTACTTGACGAGTGAGGGAGATCTCAACAAGTTTGAAAGGAAATTTGGAGTACAAATAAAATTAATGTAATGTTTCGAATGGTTTACAGCGCTAGGAAAAAGCATTACAAACACTTTCGTTTTTGTCGCAGCTCAGAAATATAATAATACGATAGTGTGTCTTAACGTAGATATAAACAATCGAGAGATCGATAACTGTTGAATATTACCTTAATTTTCAGTCTCCACGATGATTTTACTATCACAAAAAACAAAAACTCGCAAAAAACACAATTAGGTATATTATGTATGATAAACGAACTCCAATATTCGCAACTTTCTTGTTAAAAATGTATTTTTACTTGTTTTTTGATATTTGAAATACTTGTTCAAATGAACTTTCTATGCTAATTTAATTAATTCTAGGTTAGGAATGTGTCTATCAGTCTCAAATAGTCGAAGATTGTATATACATAGGTAAGAGAAAAATCGTCTACATAATTCTATGCGACTCGATGCGTGCTACAAAAAGATAAAAGTAGTAACGCGATGAGCAGGAGTAGAAATGTGCTGTTTGACAGATCATACATCTGCACTTGTTGCCAACTTAGAAAAAAAATTAGGTTATGTTCCGTATTTTTCGTAACTTGTAATTTAAATGTGATTGAAATGTTATTATGTGAATGGCGGAAGTGAGTGAATAAGAATGAATATTGTATAAAAAGATACCATTATTTTATTTATTCAAAGACTTTATTTTTCAAATACGATGGTTATAAAGTATAATACTTATAAGTAAAATACACTGTGATACATAAAATTTTAAAGGGTAATAAGTAGGTAAACTTGTGAAGCGAAGGTGGTAGCATGAGAAAACGGATATCTGGCACTTCCGTTACATTTTATTTGTGTGCCGTTGGTGGAAAGTAAAGTAATGTGAAATTAAAAAAAAATAAAAAAAAGGAGCGAGAAGTAGAGACATACCTATAAAAATAAAAATATGCGACTGTAGTGAAAAATATAACCAGTAAAGTAACCGTAGAGGGGTGTTATTTACATATATACCTATATAGAGAAGTTTATAACTAGGCCCTCCTGGAATGTAAGTAAGTATTTAATTATAAATCTAATATATCCTTCAAAGAAATCTATCGAATGTTGCTTTTCAATGAAGAAAACCGCGAAAACTACGTCACTACGTGACGGATTCGTTCAGAACTGGGACAAAGTGCAGTGCACTCTGGCACTGCGTTAAACCACCAGGTGTTTCTATGCCGTAATCGTCTCAGGATTGGGTAATACCTGCCACTACACCTTGCCCGAAGATTTTCGCATATCAAATTAATTGCAAAGATAAATAATTAATAATCACATTTTATCCGATATCTCGTAGTCAAACACGAAGGTCGAATGAAACTTCAGGTAAAAAGCAACAGAAAAATAGAGAAAAACAAAATAATTTTTCAGAAATTCCATCATTTTATTTGAGCTCAGTACAATTTATTGTAGATTTAATATCATTTTCTTATCAATATTTTTTTGTTCTTTCTTTTTTTTTTTTTTTTTTTTTTTCTCCCACTCTACAAAACTACAAACCGTAGAATTGTTATTGGCGTGGATGTCGTGCAACACAATTCGTTTCCATTTATTTAATATAATTATTAACCACAATCCTGCAGAATTATGGAGTAACGTATTTTATCCAATCATGGTTCATTCAGGCTAACGCAACGGCCTCAGGGTAGTACAGGGAAGTACGATGTCAGATGGGATCGGGAGTGGCGGTGGGGAAAACGAGGTAGATTCTCGTTCCTCTTCTCGTATCGAAGTCGGCGAATCTTCTAATCATAGAGAAGACGAGAGTCTAGATCCAGACAACGAGGCAGCTTTGAATACAAATTACGATAGCGGAGACGGAGCCGTTCCAATATTTCGGTGAGGTACCATAAATTGGACATAAAACTCAATTTTCATGCTCCTTTCGATTTTAGTTGATTGGAAAAACAAAAAATTAGGAATATTCATTTACCTAAAATTCGTGTATTTTCAAATAGTAACTAAATTTACTCCCAACCACATCGTCTTACCTCATTTTGTGGATTATTTATTTTCTGCGCAGATGCGACCGCTGTGATAATTACGAAACTATAAACAAAGCGGCATTCTGTGCGCACCAAGATCAATGCCTGTTGGGCGGAGAAGCAGGAGAAAGCGCTGAGGGTATTGAGGGAAATGATAACGACGGAGATGGAGAAGAAGGTCATTCGGGTCACAGAACTCATAGGAAATTGTTCGAATGCGATGTTTGTAACATGAAATTTTCCAACGGTGCGAACATGAGACGGCACAAGGTAAAAAATGGCAAGCTCTTATTCGTTAACAGTAATTTAACAATGGTTTTATTCCATTAAAAATCCTTATACACTTATTTCCTTCACAGATGAGACACACCGGAGTAAAACCATACGAATGTAGAGTGTGCCAGAAAAGATTTTTCCGCAAAGATCATCTCGCGGAACATTTTACTACCCATTCTAAGACCCTGCCTTATCATTGTCCCATATGCAATAGAGGATTTCAAAGACAAATTGCTATGCGCGCTCATTTTCAAAATGAACACGTCGGTCAACACGACATGGTTAAATCATGTCCACTCTGTAATTACAGAGCCGCTACTATGAAATGTCTAAGGCTACATTTTTTCAACAGGTTCGAAAATTTGCGTTAAAACTTTTTGAATTATAAACCAGAACCATAGAATTAGATCTCTAAATAATAACCGAAGAGAAACCAAGCTCATGCGATCAAAAATTCATTACTTTTTAGACATGGAATCGATCTGGATAATCCTGGACCAAACAGCTCAACTTCTCTGATGAATAGTTGTACTCCTGGAGAAGCCATACCTTCTGCGCCGCTATCAGACAGTGGAGATAGCACTGGAAATAGATCAGCAGACAACGTTACGCCACCAATGCATTTTTTGACTCCTCATGTTGAAATATCAATCCCTTATCAAGACCACACTTCAAGTCAGCGTAACTCAAGTCCTGCGCCTTTGAACGGGGATAGTCCAAACAGCCCGCAGAGTGCAGATAGTAATAGCAACGCACCTAGCAGTAGTCATCGTCAGATTACCGTCAATAGCAGCATAATTCACAGGTAGAAAAATAAACAAAAAAATAAAAACGAAAAGAAGATATACTTGTTTGTATTGTATAATGAAAATGATTTATTTTCTATTTCAGTAGGAATGCCGGAGGCTGCGAGGAAACTATTACTCCGTCAATTTCGCTAATCCCAATAAAACAAGAGCCAAATAGCAATGGGACAGAGGATTCAGGAGCTACATCGAGCAATCTTCCTTTACCATCTCTGATAAAAGTATCGCCCTTGAAATCCTTGCTCAGAGATGATTTACGGAGAAAGTTATCGTCCAATACTAGCGTCAGTAATTCAAGTGGTAATTTAAATTCTAGAGGAGAACCGCCAACGTCGACTAGACCCGATCAAAGAACTAGCGGATTACAATGTACACATTGTAGAATAACTTTTCCTGATCAAACTTTATATTTTCTTCATAAAGGTTGTCACAGCGACAGTAATCCATGGAAGTGTAATATATGTGGTGAACAATGCTGCAATTTATATCAATTTAATTCGCATTTGTTGAGCAAAAGCCATCAGTAACAATTATGAAGTTGTGTTGCAGCAGGAATGCAATGCCGATTTTGAATTCAGTTTCTTCAAGTATGTATCAATATTTTTACCTGTACGTGTTATTTCTTTGAGAAACTTATTTCATCTATAGAGAAAAAAATATCAATTCTTTCAATATTATTTATTTTTTATCCACCAATATGAGGTTTCATCAAATGTTATATAAATTTGATGATAATCGGAATTCGAAGATTTAATAATGGTGATTGAATGCGATATCTACATCAAAGGTATATATACCTATACACATATTGTATTATCAATAAATATACAGGGTGTTCCGTATCAAACGCACTGCAGCATGACAGTGGATTCGTTGCGAAAATTCAAACTGAAATCTCCTTAACGAAAATTGTCAGGGTAGAACCGTTTGACCATGAGAGTTGTTTAAGGTCGGCCAATCCAAGATCTTATATGCACCTAGGTCAGTGCCACGACAATTGTGAGTTGTTCGCGCGCGGAATATTCGTGACAGATGAGATACAGACCGCAAAACATTTACAGCACGAGCGCCCACTTGTCGCTGCACCGCAAGGGGGGTCGCGTGCAGCCGGTTCACAATTGTCATGTGTTTGATACAATACACCCTGCATATATTTACATGAGTATAATGAGATGAAGAACAAAACTAGATATGTGAAAAATTGAATAGATAAAAAAGGGGGTCCATCTACTTTACAACGACGCAGGTCATAGGAAGAAGCATCGAAGCAATAGTACAAAGTATATTTCTATCGATATGAAAAAAGTTATTTATTTATTTAAATAAAGAGTCTATTATTTATACTACGGGATTGACTTTAATATTTTATTATTTGTTTTTACAGCGTTGTGATCAGAATTGTCCACTGAAGTTCATAACATAAAAGTCTTATATATATTTCGACACTTCTTCTTCTTCTCACTATACTCAATCAAAGTTCTTTATATTTATAAAAATGTTATATATATATAATATAATAACGGGACAAGTTTGTGCCTTTTGAATGAATTTAAAAAATTCAAATCCGTTGTGCTGTCACCAAGTGAACTATCCGTCCATAGGGCTTTAAATAAATATTCCAGGCTCTATTCAATAGATTTAACTTAGCTAGGTAATTGCTAATTTTGGAGTTTGGAGTCAATTTTTCTGTCCTAATTATTCAGCCATTATCATATATAAATCTGTATACAAATGATGGAAATTTCAACATTGTAGTAACGAAGATAAATATTTCTCTTCGAGTCTAGATGCTCCAAAAGAATGTACATCCATGATTAACAGAGTTAATTCCAATCCGTGAGCAGAATGTAGCTAAAAAAATTGTTAGAAGAAGGAAAAACAATAATGATAATCTTTTATCTTAGTTTATACTAGTTGTAGCAGATATTATTTGATATGCCCTTAAATACCACGCTGTCAACGTATCTCTCCAACGGACAATAGTTATATCATATTTTCTCTCTGTTCTTTTTTTTTTAAGTTCCACTAATCTTGTTGTTACGTTCGTTGAGATCATTCAACTAGGTATTTTTCATAACTTAATTACTTCACAGCAGCCCTAGGCTCTTCATAAAATTACACGAATAAGACAAAAAATGAAGTATTTTAGAGAGTTTTCAGAAGTACAATGAATTTAGGTCGTAGTTTACGATGAATAGAAGTGCCTCGCCTATAAAAATTCAATTATATTATTCCAATTCACTATTTTTTTTTGTAAGGAAACAGAAACGTTTTTTTTTCTCAATGGATCCATCATATTTCATGTCCGTTGTTTGCATTATCTCCTATTTAACACAATGTACCGATTTTATGCTGGACATTATTAAGCAGAGCGCAACAACTACATTCTTATCGCAGTTGAACTTCTAGTTCAGAGGGGGTGATCAGTCTCAACAACAAATCACCTCTAATATCTCAGTCTAGTTCAATAGAAAAAAATCAAATAAAATGATACAGAAATTAAACGAACAAATTAATTTTTAATAACAATTTCTAAATCGATAATGATGTTGTTGTGCTTTCGATATATTGTTAGAAAATAGCCACGTACCAGTGAAACTGGCGTTAAAAATTATTTATGTACAGAGCACAAGCGCCATTGGGCGTATAACAGAAAATACTGTTGGTTAAATCTGTTGAGATGTTCGATAAATATTCATTTTATTTGGTTTTTTGTTTTTTTTACGCCTTAACATATTTTCAACAAAGGTACCGTAATGTACTCTTACAAATTTGTAATATATCTATCAATGGTACCCGGTTTTTCTTAATGCAAAACAAGAGTAATAGACTATTATTTTTTCTATCAAATTAAAAATCGATCAGGATTTATTATTTAACGTCCATCAGATTTAGCTATCGGATCTACGTGTATAAATATTTTTGAATATAGATATTTGTACAGATGAAGATTAGGAAAATGATGAGTAGGATAAAACTAAAACAAAAATGGAAGAAAAAAACAGAAACAAAAGTATATAATATATTATACTATACATACCCATAATATATGTAATATATTTAATAATTATTGTTAATATTATCAACATTATAGTATATATTCAAGCTGCTGTAAATGGTTGTAGTTATATGATAACTATTCTGTATATCAAGTTATATTTAATATTATTATTATTATTTATTAATAATTAAGTAACTTATTGCCTTGCATTCCACAAAAAACAAAAAAAATTACACAGAGAATTACCTATATTATAGATATGTGCATACTAAATGCGCACGTTAATGGTGCTATCGTAAAATAAAGTAGGCTGACTAAATATGTGGAATGAAAAAAGAATAAATGAGAATGGAAACTTCATATTCTGTCATGAAATATGGATAAAATCTGGAATGAAAAAATTCAAGTTTCAAGGAAATTAGTAGGCCAAATTTTGTATCTAATACAATTCTGCTATATTGATGATAAAATATTGGAATTGGAACTAGAATGCCATTAATTTTACGTAAGCATCATTGACTAAATAATTTCAGGTACTTATGCATTCGTTATAATTTTGTGTACGTTGACAAAAGTGTAAGGAAAAGAAAAGACGAGAGATAAAAGAAAAACACAAATAAGATACCTACAAATCGAACGAATTATGCTATAATTATATGGTAAATAATTTAATATTATACGAATATTAAATTATCAGTATTTGGCGAAAAAAAAAAAAGAAGAAAAAGAAGAAAATATAATATATTTATCCATATACTCGAATATTTAAATACGAAAAGTGCCTGGCCTGCCTTGTTATTCATTGGTAATAGATAATATAAAAGTTGATAGACAAAATTCTGTTAAAAATTTGTCTTATTAATATTTGGATTGAAAAATTGAAAACGTACCTGATTCCAGCGGTCGATATAGCTCATTTTCAACTAATCTCCTATCTTCTGAACAAAATTGAAGATAATTGAATAGTACCTTCATATTACGTCGCGATGAAGTATAAAATTGTTGGTTGTTTCAAACGGAAAATTTTACCTATTGATCAAACTACGAATGCCTTACTCTGTGATTACGATGGAATGTGGAGAAAAATAAACAAAAGATGAATACAATAATAAACTTTGAGGAAAGGAAATGAAAATTTGGGGTGAAGATCTATCTTTTTAATGTGATGTGGATTTTCGACTGTCTGGTAGTTATTAATAAATATTATACATGAATATCTATAGACATATATATATATATAAATAATATATGATAAAACGCCACAAAAATATGATGGATGCATTTTATATACTTTAAAAAGATATACTATAATATATACCTAGAGATAAAGAAATAAATTATATTTAATGTATAATGAAAATAAAAAGGAACAATTCGAATAGGTTGATGTTACTACGGTGTGATGGGTACAAGGTATATGAATTAAATAATTTAAATTGATATGTATATTATAATAATATATATTATATCTAAAACCGCGAGCTTATAATTCTATTTCATTTTCATGAACCTCTCTTTCTTCCAAACTACTGCATGTATACATACCTATACATATGCTACCAATCTAAAATATCATCTGCGCAATATTAATAATGGCAGTGATTTGTATTCGAAATTAATCGAATGAGATGCGAAATTTTGAGGCTGAATTTGTCAATGGAAAAAAACCTTAGTTTTTTACATTCCACTCAATTAGGCGAATCCCTGCAAGAGAAAAGAAACGGATGAATATTTTACCGTTGGAGAGGGAGGGGGAGAGAGAGAGAGAGAAATCAGAGGTAGTGGATAAGAAAAAAATAAAAACGAAATATACAACAATTATATTCGAATGCGTGTAAGTGCGATTTCGGAAAAAATTTATTGCCTTGTATAATTGTATATTTCAGTTTATAATAATAATGATAAACATTTTATTCATATAATAATATTATTAATACAGAGCGTTTATATTACAAGATTTATTGATAATTAATAACTATATTAAATAAATAGTGAGTCTCGTGAGTACAGGTACTCCAATTGAACGCCTGCAGCTGTTGCTCTTCTAAATTTTCCAATCTCAAATATATAGGTATATCAAAGTGATCGCATATACATATATACGAATGTAGATTTTTCAAATATACAAAGATTGGATACGTAAATACATGTATGTTACGATGATGACCAACGTAAATCAAATTTCATTCGCGTGTTATAATCTATCCTAATTGATACGAAATTTCACAAATTAGCGCTCAACAGTTTTCGCCGTGCCTATAATAGTATAATTTTCATTTACGAACAATTCCATAACAAGTGATTACGGCTCTTCGGGATTTCGACATACTTCTGTATAAACGTACGTTCTGGAAATTGTTTGTCAACATTTGTGAATGTTCTAAAGGAACTGAGGGTCTCATCTCAAATCCAATTCTTGAATATTTCTGTTCTGATATTATCCTCAGACATGAATTACCTGTAAATATCATTCGGACGCAATAAGCCTTTTGAAGTTATTCATAAACACCAAGTCGAGATCACCTGATATGGAATCGCCCTTACATCGAAAATGTAGCTACCATATAGAATTTGAAAGGGAAGAAAAAAAAAAAACCAACAAGAAGAAAAGGAAGCTTCGCTCGCTTGTTACTCCGCTGCGTTATCATGCCTATATTTATTATATTCTATTATTTTTGTAAAAAAAAAAGAGAAAAAATATACTATATACTATTGTACCTATATCCGATAAGATCGTCGCACCGCACGTATTAATGATAATAGTAATAACAATGAAAATAAAACGGAGTCCGGTCTTCTTTTTTTTTCAAGTATTTCTATTATATATTAGGTAAACGTGGCTCCGTACTCTCCGGATCTAGGTAAAATATAAAATTTCGAAAATGTATTGGATATAAAATACAATTTTTGAAAATTGTTATGTGTATTATAAGTAAAATTTAAAGCTTCCGGTTGTAGGCCGTGAACAGATTTAATTATACAAATCTGCACATGCACAATAGTACATATAACCTATGTATAGGTATATACTTCTATAACATTATGCGCGAATAACGCGAATTCTATAATATTTGAGATTAGATATTAGCAACGATTTGCTGCTTTATGGCTTAGAATACTTTCGATATTACGATGTATCTGAGCTATTTGCGATCTTCTAGTACGCGGCGTTGATGATGTTGTTTCCTTACTCTTCATCCCCTCTCGTACTCCGGCTCCTACCGGTGTCTCCTCGATGTAGAGGTTTCCTCTACCTATCCCTCCCACTCCCGCCCCCTCTTCGTCCTCGTGCCACCCAGCAACGATCGGCGTTTCCCGCTTCCGGTCTGAAACAACAGCCATAGACACCCGTCCCGCAATCAATGCCGACAATACATAAAACAAATTTAATAGGCAGTATACTATGAACCCAGAGTACACCCAGCGTTTTAAATCGCGACCACTTGGAAGTAGTTGCACCGAATTTTAAACAACAGACGAATACGGTTAACAAACGAAGAAATTTTCAGCGCGCTGGCCAATCACGACGTGCGCTTCCGCAGAGCATCAATACTGCAAGTTTCACTATTTGCCAACCGTACTTGTCTCCTGTTTAAAATTCGGCGCAACTCTTCCAAGTGGTCGCAATTCAACACGTTGGCTGTACACCAGGATTTACCTCACGTGTCAGGTGGCCCCGATGCTCAGTACCCCGCTCCCCTCAATATCTTACACAATATTTGTTTCTTCTGTTTTTTTTCCCTAACGATCAATGGCATTCTAATCGATTCATTCATTCATTCATCCTTCTTCCATTCATTCTCATTCCATGGTAACAATTGATGCAGAATGCCATAGGTATACATAGTGATATGTATATGTATTTAGTAGGTATAGTATGTGTACTGTATTTGAGTGTGAATACCTACAGACTGTAACAGAGGGTCTAAAAACTGTTGTATCCATTCATGTATGGTATATTTACTTACCGAGAAGTTTTTCCAAGTATTGACACCTGGTCTCAGGATCGCCTGGGCTCATTGGTGCACCAGCAGTCAATTCGGCCAGTTCGGCTTTTACCATTAGATTCAATCTCGCCGAGATTTCCTCCAGAGCCGCTAATTGAAATAGAAAAATTTGTCAAAATGATAAGAAAAAAACATTGAATATAAGACGTGTTTTTCTTTTATGATCTTTGATTACATGTATTAATCTCCGATACTTTCAACAGCGAATCGTCGGCCCTATATCCGCCCCGCAATTCCGGTATATAGTTATAATTTACGACAGACGGCGCCTAATACTGAGCATGCTAATTAATAATTAATAATTATACTACGTTAGGCGATTGGAATGCGGCTATGCGACTAGATTATATTTATTTGAGGGTATGCAATGCCTTATACAAAGCGTAATCGAATTTTGACAACCTGCTAACTCCCTGGTTTATACAGACGGAAGAGATTGATATACAAATTTTTAGAAAGAATTTCGAGCGTTCTATCGCCGCTGAAAAAATTAGAAAATTCAAAATTATTATACAAATCATGAAAGCATGAAGGGAAATTTTTCTTTCTTCTGACACAATTCCTGTATCAATTCAATAGTGTACATACCTATAATGGATTTTCCTTGGGCCCCCCACCCCCCTAAAAATAATCCAGCTCATTCCTGAGGTGATTTATCGTCGTAAAGCCGTTAGACGTTACCTAATTCTATTTTCAAGTATACCTATGCATAGTTGGTGTATGTATGCGTAGGTGTATAGATACATTATAACTATAGGTAAGCAAATAGACAGCTACTGTCTACCAAACTGAATAAAAAGTCAGGTCGCGTATTCTTCAGGTAAATGGGTTGCTTGCCCAGCCAACGCGACGACCGCGATCAACCGTTGAGGGCCTAATATACGTCCGAAAGACAATCCTGAGACGCGGGTGGTGCCCACCCATAGGTTAAAATATAGATGTATACGAATCTTTATGGTAGTAACTATGATCGGACTAGCCGAACCAAAGTTGCAATTTTCATGGGTTTCTTATTGTCTTTTTACTAAGGAGAGTATCCTCCTTTGTGGAAGCTTACTAACCTTAGAAAGGCTGAAAAAACAGGGAGAGACAGTCTTTCAAAAATTTTTCGAGGAAAAATTCCCTCGGCCCGGGTTTTTACTTTTCAAAGACTGTCTCTCCCTGTTTTTTCAGTCTTTCTAAGGTTAGTAAGCTTCCACAAAGAAGGATACTCTCCTTAGTAAAAAGACAATAAGAAACGCATGAAAATTGCAACTTTGGTTCGGCTATTCCGATCATAGTCACTACCATATATGTAATGACTCCGAACGATGTATTCACCACATACAAAGCTATACGAATCTTTGTCGTTCTATATTTTTTTTCTTTTTCTGTGTTTTTTTTTCTTATGAAGCAATGAAAATTGAGGAATATCATCTTGTTATTTTCATATCTATTTTTTTTTTTTTAGCGAGATAGAACCGCACACGTCGTTGCGTTCTCAAGAGCGCGGTTCTTAGAATTTAGCCACTTTTTTTTGTTGTCTTTTTCGTTTTTTCGGCAGTGCTTTTTTTCTTTTCCATTCTACTACACTGCAGAAGTTCGTTTCAGCGAAATACGTGATCGTACGATACTGCGATGTAGCGGCGATCGTGTAGTACATAGCATATAGTGTGTAATTTATTTCTCACAATTGAAATAACTGATGCCGTGCCACGATACACGATTTAAGTTATAACGTTACGACGGGTGGTGGGATACCGCAGGGACCTATATGAAATACCGGGAAATGAATTTTTTCGTATTTTTTTCCTCCACGGTATAATATTATAGCTACCGCGTGTGTAAATTTATTGTGCAAATACGTGAATGTATCGGGACTCGTGATTTGTGATTCGTACATGCGTATGCATAGTACGCGATGTTCAATTCTGCGTACAATACTATTATAGTACGCGGTCAGTGCGAATACTTATCGAAGCAAAATGCGTATACCTGCAATACAAAGGTATAGTATGTTCAAGTAGAATTACTTAATCGCATAAAACAATTCTTGCCACATATTCTCAATATTGCCGCGCTGACACGCGTATAGAACTAAAAAACAATTCGTTCCAAAGTATAGCCGTTATAGGTATGTCATATATAATAGACGCGTTCATAACGCTACATCAATATAATAAATAATTCATTCAAACGATCATCCATATCTATAGTATAATTGTTCGAGTATTATTTTTTCTCTCGTAAAACTGTGTCGAGAAAAACAAAACCATTCTTCGCAATCGATTCTCCGTATAAAATTCTGCGGTTCATCGCAATTCATTCGTATACGTGTACTACAAATTGGTATCGTGAAGAATCTTTGAAGGAAAAATTTACACTAAGCCCACATTAATTTTCAATACGTATATAGGTATAGGTACGTATCATTTTCAGTACGATTTTACTTTTGTTTGTTCTTATTCATTACAATTTTTTCTCTTTCTGCAGGTTTTGTGATTCCTCATATGCGAGGTACAACGCATAAACCGCAGCAGCAACAGTGCATCAGTATGGACCGAAATATTTACTGCTCTTTTAAATTCATTATTCAACTAGTGTGGGCCGCTGCAGTTTGAGCCGCCGCACAGACCTACCCCTTGTCTTAATAACTCTGTATGCATCTGTATAAGCATATTATAGCTGGATATGTATGTGTGAAAAGTTTTTATGTCTGACATTGCGCCGCGCGACTCCGTGCGCGGTTTATCGTAATATACGCTATACAGTACTCTGCGTTATTATAGTATGATAGTAGTGTAAGATAGGCGCTACGTCACATCCGGGCGCGGTAGGTCGAGCCAAGGTGAGGCAAATCCGTGAGCAGCTCTCTAATGAAAACCCCTTCTTGCATTTTAAATAACCAAGTCGTTCAAATGATCGTCCCATCGGTAAGCACCCGCCACTACCCTGCCCGCTCTCAAGCCATCCGTCTTTTTCATAGTTAAATAAAGGTACTATGTAACGCTATGACTTTGATTACCTATTATATATATTACTCGTACTCCAAGCCTCAGAGAGAAAAAACTACATACTTATAGTGTAACATCAGTGATCGATCAGATTGAATTGTTTCATTGAAACCGCGACTTACCTGGCTCAAAGTTTCTCTTCATGCGTCGCCACTGCCTTGCGTAAACGAGGGCCGAGCATCCAGCTACCAAGAAAAATACCACGCAGGCACAGACAGCGAGTACTAAAGCTCCCGTCTGCCAATCCCACGGAATTTCACCTTCATCTCTTGGCCTTCTCCTCTCGTGCGAAGGGTGAAGACTTTGTTCACGCTTTGGGGTACCAAAACACAGCGGATTAAGAATCTTTCAAGTTTTTGCGCAAGTATTGCTGGAATCGTGTGCGAAGTAGTTTGACATTATCAGTTTTATTTACCGCTCCCTCTTCCCGCGAATCAAAGTCTTGGTTTCTTTCAACGATTTCCTCTTCGTCCACCGTGACCTCATCTTCCGGTCGGCTTCTACCTGACCGGAAGGGCGTTAGTGATTCTTGTCGAGCGTCATCTCGTTCTGAATTGGGTTCCGGAAACCTCCATATCATTTTCGAAGCCCCAGCGGCAACCTCTCCGTCTTTTTCCTGGGTTCTTCGTGTCGATAACCAAGACCAGTCTAATTCCAGGGCTGACAAAGGACCGCATAATGCATCTTGATGGACGGCACATGGTTTTAGAACAAATTCCGGAGCGCATTTTGTGCAGGGTAAACAGCGGCTCGTATTTGGTTCCCAATAATCTAACCCCGGCTGGCAGATCGGCTCACCGGATATCTCGGTTTTTAGAGAACCAGGAAACGAGCCGAACAGCACCAGGGTCACAGCTAGCAACCCGCCTGCACCTTCTCCCAGCATCACCTATTGCGACCCGGAAAAGAGAAATCATATACAATAATACGGACGATTATTACTGGCGAGAAAACACGGGGCTACAGAATTATTATACGACCGCGCCAAGTGGTAATTTACATTGTGGATATCAAAATCGCAGGACAGTGATTGAATATGCGGCCTCTATATTTGAGTTGCGCGCGCTTTTTGAAGCGGTCGTTAATTCGTTTCCAATGATTATATTCCATTGTTCTCGATAAAAATTCACGATTCGTTTCATGGTTCGAGTACCGCGTGTCACATCAATTTCTCTGTGGAAATTGGCTATTATATCCATGGAATTGAAGTGTTCATATCGGGATTCGGGGAATAATTTATAATCACTGTTTCCGGTTTGTTTACAGAAATTGTATCCCTGATGCAGTAGCTAATTTTCGTGAACTATATAGTATGTATAATATATATATATATATATTTCGTGGAGTCCTAAAATCTTGTCATCCCATTCGTTCGAAATCATATTATCCGATCCTTTGAAACGGATGAATTCAGCGTCTCTTTTTTCCGCTCTCCACTTCTCTCCCGCGACTCTACATAATATATTAGTTTGAGGAGCGATTTCAGCGCGCGGATGTAGCCGTAATTACGTCGTATATCCGAACCGGAAATGAAGGCGGTTGGCTCTTATTCGTTTGAACGGACGCAATGAATTTCCCCAGAGGCTGTACGCAGGTAGATATGTATATATGAATTATAGTTCGTTCTGTTTCCTTCTCATTTTCTATGACATCGGACTGCATGATAACAATTTGAACAATTATGCGGTACAGAATTTCTCCGATCCCAAAGTTCACTCAATACGTGCAATTCATGCGGATTGTAAACCCAAAGGGTCATAGGCTCGCGACCCTCTTGAAAAATGATCGTAGAATAAAATATCTACTGATCAAATACAACGATTTAACCGAGCCATATATGGCTGGTCAGTTTCTCTTCAGCTACTTATGAATTGCGGCAGCACATCTACCGTGTCATACTTCGTAGGGCGCGGGTGCCCATACTTAATGTAATTCGAATAACGATTTTATATTCATTCACGACGTTCTATGCAACGTTATAATGAACTTCGCATTCATACCTCAGAATTTCGTTTACGCGCTTATTTACCAAACTAGTTCAAGCCAAGCTGGAATATAATTAGGTATAATATATGAAAAAAAGGTGCAAATTGTTAATACGGTATAGAGGTATATCCTTCACAGAGATGTGACATACCACATAGAATATAAGGTACGCAATTATAATTATCGAAAATCAACGAAGGCGTCGTCTCGCATTTAACCATCGAGCCTACATACCGGCTATATACATACCTACTACATGTACTCGACGCTCGCGTTTTTATTATTTTTGATTACCTCAATTACGACTTCGTCTCGTCCACGCTACAGTAGGAAATAGGTATAATATATAATATATACCTATATAGCTGTAGGTATAGTACATACAACCTATACCTACTACCTACTATATTTTATTCCAAAAAAATCTTTACTTAGAAGATAGGAATTTGTTTTTTTTGTTTTTTTTTTGTTTTTTTTTTCTTTTGCTTTTCTGCTTTTTCTTCTTTTCTCTCCATCTTTCACAGTTTTATTTCATACATGTGCTGCGGGCATCCTACGCGATACATACACGTAGGTATTATATATATATATACGGATGCTCTGTATAGAGACGTGTAGGTATATATTATAAATATTACGCCGGGGAATGTGTGACGACGCGGTTTGTGCTTTTTATACATGGGTAGGTATATACTATATAGGTATACATGCATTGAATATCGATAGATGTGTATGTACATACTGGACGTATTTTTATAAATATGCGATATAGGCATAGTGTCATATGCTACACATTGTATCTTATATATTATATTATGTATATATACATATTTATATATAATACGTACGCTGTTTTCGGTGGTGTACGGCCTGTCATGATGTAACTCTTTGGCGATTTTAGAAATATAATCCAAGTTCAAAATTGAACCACCACCGCATGAATAATATATATTTGATCCTAATACAGCTGGTATATATTAGATAATATATAGGTATATAATACTTTAGTATACATCCGATCCGTCGTTTACCTCGCAGCAAGTTTTAAAACTCTTATGTATACGTTTTAAACACGCGCGAACTAACGCAGAGGAGCACACGCGCACACCTTCGTTCGAACTAGGAAAAATATATATAAAATACTTTAGGTTTGTTTTATAACAACAGCCTATATAGCTATAATATAGATATATTATAATCCATATTTATAACTGTTTTTAAACAACATTGCATTGCATACGATATTCCTTCTTTTATATTCCTTTTTTCTTAGTTGTAAATTTAAATTTATATGAATCCAATTTTATTTCTTTACGTTCATCAGCTGAACAGACGAGAATTATACACACATATTCTCTTGCGGGTAGGCGAGACTGCAAAGACCCGCGGAAAAATTGATAATATAATTTATAATTCAAATTTGATGTCGTATGTCAGAGGGAGAGACCCGAGAGAGGGAGAAGGGGAGAGAGAGAGAAAGAGACTATATAATGTGTAGAAAAGCGTCGAAACAAGCGAGACTCCCTTCTCTAACTATTATAGGTATACGCGATAGCTTGAGTCAAGTCGACTGACTCGGGTAACTGGCCCTCCGACTCTCACGACGATCCTCTGGCACCGAGATGCAACACGACTAGTTTGACGGGTTCAACCAATTTCCGCCCACGACTAAACGCGTCGGGTTTAGCTACGGACGAGAGAACCTTCGCCTCGAGACTCGAGACTCGAGAGTCAAGAAAGAGATAGAGAAAAAGGAGAAAGAGAGAGGAATACGCAGAGAGAAGAAACATCGAGGGAAGGAAAGAGGATCTCATCTCTCTCTCGCTCTCTCTTTCTCTACGATTATGCCAAGATTCCGGAGCTTTTTGGAGTTTGTACATAGTCAGAAGAATCAGTTCTACCTTCAGGACCGCATATCTACATATGTCAGAGTTCTATTTAATATACACCGTGTATTTGGAAAGACGGAGCGATCGGCGCGTATAATACATAGATGATAGGGCGCGTAAAATACTGTAATTACGTGAGTACCTAACTTTAGCGTTACTACTATATGTGTGTACTATATTTTAGATATGATAATCGCATATAAGTATTATTACCTACATCTAGATATCCGTCGTTTTTAGTCGAGTATACATCTCGTTTCGTAATACACGTATGTACATACGTATGCACTGTATGTACGTTATCTTTCCATTGATTACAACTATTTGCATAGCGGAGTAGGTACGCTGACGCTGAGATACGAAGATACGGCGGCCGAGATCGAGAATGTGCGGAGACTGCCTCAACGAGGTCGAAGCCAACCCTTCTGGATCATACGGCGAATAACATGTTATTTTGATTATCCACCTTCTCTTCTTTTTGCTTGTTGTTATCATCAAATTCTTAGAATTCATGAAGATTCTTATATCGAAAAATAGTTCAGCCACAGTTCGATTATCGTCGTAATGCTTGTGAAACCGCGGTTCGCTTTGTTGAATCTATAAAAAAAAAAAAAAGAAATAATATGAAAATACGCGTAACATTTGAATATTGTGGAGCATCGTGATTCAATTTTCTGTACCCAAAGTCTGAAGGAGGATTAGTAAAACATTATACGAGAATGGAAACGAAGAGTTTATTTCTTATTTCTGTTTGTTTGTCAGCGGATCGAAGTACATTGTTACTATCAAAACGTGATACACATATTATCGTAATAGAAGTAATGAACGATGATTACGATCATGTGCAAAAGTATCATAACTGCGCGATAGTGAAACAGCAGTTCTCAGGATCTTCTCCTTCCTGTATCCCCGCCTTCTTCCTCTATACTATATTCCTGCAGTCGGCAGGATATCCCTACAACTATTCTGAGACTTTGGTCCGCGGTTGTAAACCGTAGCATCTGGATTTCCTCCGTCATTGAGACTCTCGTATCCGTATGTTTCCTATATACCATACGCTGTACAGGGATCGCTCCCTCAGTTTCCCCATACCTAAGTATATACACCGTAATAACTGGTTTATAGACCTTTCGCCGTATATATATATATGTATAGGATGAGAGTATATGAAGATAAAAAGCACATACACGTCGGCATGAAAGTTGCATAAAGTTTCCTAATTCTTTATACTCTGTACGTATACCGCATGTATTATGTATATACAACGTCGTACGTCTTCGTCATCGATATGCGTCCATGAATCTTTGCTACGTAGCTATACATCACATTCTGAGTACGTGCATACATACATACGCTCATACATACATACGCACATACATACATGTATACATTCTGTAGGTAGGTATATAAACATAGAAAAAGGCTTGACTACTGTTCAGTGTTTACTGTTTACTATATATTATGCCGGAGCAGAGTAAGTCTATAAGATCGGCGCTTCCCACGCCAAGGGATAGACTGGGAAGCTGGTTTTCAGGTTTAGAAAGACTGAGTTCTGAGCTGGGGACATAGGTATGTATTAGATACTGCAAGAAAGCAGGGAAGCAGGGAGAGCGAGACTAAAGCCGGCACGCCACGCGGCCCGCGGGTCTGAGGCTAGGCGGTGCTGGAAGAAAAGGAAGTACCGAAATAGACCAAATATTCTTCATAATTCCGATAAAAAAAAACCCGCCGGACGCCCGAAATATATCGCGGGCGGAAGCTGCTCCACTCCACTCCACTCCGCTCCACTTCACTTTACTTTACTCCGCGCTATACCTATATCCCGCTATATAGTATAGCATTTTTGGATATACGATCACCACGAATTTGTATATACGAAACCTGAAAGACTTTTCCGCTACGTAACGTGCCGTAATTACACATAGTCTAGAAGATCTCGTAGGCTGAAGAAAAGAGTGAAATAATAATGATAATGATTATCATAATAATCCTGGTGTTTGATGTATCTGATGGAATTGGAACAGGAATCCGGCATATTTATCTTATCTTCATGAAGTTTTGGAAACATTTAGAAACTTTTAATGATATGGGTAACTACGTCTAGAGTTATACCTGAAGTGTGTTTCATTGTACAGAAAAAGCTGGAATTTTTGGCTAACAAATCTTGGCAAATTATCATCACGGTTGTGGGACTGTTGAATTCCTATGAATAATAATTACGTGCACATACAATATAATGGAGAGAAAAAATGATATTGGGGAGGTCCGCAATTTGTATAGGCGAAAAGATTATACGTTTTTGCAGAATCACGCGTATGAGAATAGTGAGTAAGAGTCGAAGTTAGAGAGGTATGATAATTAAAAGAAATGTTAGTTTAATTGCTCCTCGTTGAAACGCTTGTGAGAAAATAATTGAATGGTTAGATAACGTTGAACTAAATTGTTAGTATATAGCGTTCAATATGAATAATTATGCAATGAGCCTCATATTTTCGAATGTCTTTTACGATCCTCGCTGCTGCATCCCTATAATGCATAAAGGTCTGGACGACTGCAACTATATACGGCTCATGCTACATGTGTATATATATATAGTGAGTAACGCTGATTAGGATTAATCCAGACAATTAGCTACGCAATTGGTATATATGTATATACATATGCTGGTATACAGGCCCTTAATATATAAAATACACATCTGTATGTACCTAACGAACAGTTCATTGCGCATATAAACTATAGGTATAGCTATAGATGAAAGAAAAAAGAAACCTGTATTTTGTGATATGTAAAAATGATCGCTTTTTCGACCTAATATTGTTATGTATTTCTGATAACAGTCTAATCTGGGGTCATACGGCTATATAAACAATAAATAAAGTTAAATAGCAATGTCGTATATATGTAACGCTGTTCCTAGATCGGGATAATCAGTGCTCAAAGTCAGTCTGATATTGAATTCGGTATTTTTTTTCTTTTCCATATGTCGATTATTAAAAGTACGTCTTTACTCTTTGTTTGTGATCTTATAAAAATATCTGATCTATTATAATTTGAATTTGTAATCGATCATTATTAAAGTCAACAATGGAGAACGCGCTAAAAGGCAGTGGCTCCATGGTAACGGTGCGGACAACAGGATTAACAACTTACATCGTCATTGAAATAGCTGAAGATAATCTAACGAGAAAGTTTGATTTTGAAAATTTTGTTTCTACTGATTTGAAACACAGAATGAGTGCGAAGGCTAACGCCAAGTCGAGTGAGTAGTGCGAAGTGTTTATCCTGATAATAAGATCAATGATTCCTTAGCCAGTTCTCTTAAATATCTCAGAAGTCTTATCATAACCTCAAACAAAAAAATATATCTTTCAATTGTAGTTTAACGCAGTAGCTTGTTCTGATTTTCATCATAGTTTTCGATTACATGATAAAACAACACTTGGTCAAACCTTCCTTCATTATTTATTCACGATTAAATTGGATCGTGACTTTTCGTAAACACAACATAACCTAAATTCCGTAATCACACGTATCCCGATAACTTATTGGAAGGTCACTTTTAATCGAGGCTTATTGACACAAAAAACATGACTAAGGGATAAAGGCCACGTAATGCAACACGTAGCAATTTATTGAATTGAATTTTATCAAACAAATTCTTTTTTACGTAATGGCAGATTCATCGATGATAATCGAATGCATTTTCCTCATTCGTGTGTCTAACTCTGAATTTCAGTATCGGCGAATAATTTAAACGAGATATCAACCCGGAGAGCAATCTTCACCGTTGGTTTAATTTTCCTCACTTCGTTAGTCGCCTTATTTTATGCATACGCCAGTTTTCCAGAGTTGGCAGAGTAAGCAAAAGTTATTCTTTTTTTTCAAATTGTAATGAAACGAATATTTCATGATTTCTAATAAATTTCAGGGATGAGAAGCAGGACATGAAGCTCCCCTTTGATATCGAGGATGCACAAAGCCTCGGTAGATTGTTGGACAGATACAAGGATAGATATTATTTCCAGGTTTTAGCGGGTCTTTTCATCACGTACATATTGTATCCTTTTTGTTATACAAATAATCATTATAATATAGAAATTAAGGTGAATCAATTCAAATTCATATTTTTCTTACATCAATTGACTGCGAAAACAGTTTACAGACCTTTGCGATTCCGGGATCAATATTCTTATCAATTTTATCTGGGTTTTTATTCCCGTTTCCATTGGCTTTGGTATTAGTCTGTATGTGCAGCGCGATTGGAGCAACGCTGTGTTACCTTCTGTCTTCTATTTTGGGAAGAAAATTATTGTACAAATATTTCCCCGATAAAGCTAACGAGTGGGCCATAACTGTGAGTTTGATTATCAGCATTAATAGCATGAATTATGAAAGATACGTGAAAACGCAGAAAAATCCAAGGAAGAACACTCGTCGCCGATTGAATCTAAAAAAAACTATCGGTTTATTTTAGGTAACGAAGCACAAGGATAATCTTCTAAGCTATATGTTATTCCTGCGGATGACGCCGCTCCTACCAAATTGGTTTATAAACTTGGCAAGTCCAGTAATCGGCGTCCCCATGATGCCTTTTACAGTTGGTACTTTTTTCGGAGTTGCTCCGCCATCGTTTGTGGCGATACAAGCAGGGCAGACTTTGCATAAGCTAACTTCATCGAGGGATGCTTTTTCCTGGGGTAGTATTATCATACTTTTTTTATTTGCAGTTTTGTCTTTAGTACCAGTTCTACTTAAGCAAAGGTTTAGACAGAAGTTTGATTGAGCTAGACAAGTGAAAATATTACTTCTTTTTCCTTTTAAATACCTACATTCCTCATTAATTGAATAATTTGCAGAAATTTGTTTCGAAAATGTAACATAATTAGGTAGGTTTTCTTCGACAAATGTCTGCTGCTAGAAAATGATTGATTAGGTAATTAATTATTTATTTATTAGATAATTACTTTAACTTATTGAATCAAATCGATTATACATATACCTCCGTATATTGTTTGTACGGACCAGCCATTGATTAGTCAAGAAATACGAATACGTTCTTTTAATTTCGTAGTTTAAAAAAGAAATTGAATAATGAATCTTTACAAAAATTCAATAAGTCGAGTAAATAATTCAAATAATAATCTCATATCGCTCAATCATTGCCCGGAATCAGATTTTCAATTAACGTAGTAGTTTACCCTAGTCTATGTTATTATTTGTGGTAATTTTGGAGCAAAAAAATTCCGATGAGCGTGAATTGTTTTTCAAAAACCGATTGATCTCCTTCTAGAAACTATTCCACTGCAACAAGAAAATAAAGAAAGAATGAAAAAAAAGAAGGTAATAAATTTACCCATTATTATTAAGTAGATAAATAAACGGTGGTTTTTCACCTCTGCCATCCATCGTCAAACCTTTCACCATTCGTTTGTAAATATATCTTCATAACAAAGTGAGACGAGAGTATATAATGTATGTGCTAGGTGGTGATAGGACAATATTAATTTATGTACAATATATATTGTTTTGTTCGTTAATAAAAACCAGATGAAAAGTGTAAATAATTTACTGAGTATACATTTTTCCATACAGTATTTTTTCTTCTATTTTTATAATTTGAATAAATTTTCTCTTTATAGGTATATGTATATTTACAATTAAAACATCAGAATATATTTCAGCAAAATGATGTGAGATAAGTTATCGATATTGATGTTGAATTCGCCACGGGGAGACTAGCTGGTCTCCAGTACCACCAATTGTACCATACTAAAACAAAAAGACGAAAGAAAACGTTGCGCTACATGGAATAACTTGCTCTGATAGAAAACTACTATGATTTAGTTAACAAGTGATCTAAACAACTATGATTACGTGTTTGTTTCGCCCTCAGAAATATCGTCAAAGATCTGCATTCCTGTTGACATTCTGGGCTTGGTAGAAGTCTGATCAATCTTTCCCCGCTTCCGCATCTCAGTATCACATTGCTGCATTCTGAATTCGGCTGCGAAGTAGCGAAGTTGTATGAATTTTCAATGCGGCAAATGAATGGATGAATATAAAAGAGCTATGTTATATATTTACT